>OZ038492.1:5796116-5896116 GCA_964036315.1 Acanthosepion esculentum | reverse complement strand
AGTATTGCAGCAAGTATTTTAAATAAGGACCAAAATGACAGAAGAAATTACTTCCGAAAATTTGAAAATAACAAAACCGTTTCTTTCTTGTCTACAGAATATCCCCTCCCACCCATCATCCAGGGAAGGTATTCGTCAGTATTTGTAAGTGGTTTAAATTCTTCCAATTCTTTTCTTGTGCCAAACAAACAAAGCCGCCGCGGGAGACAAGATTGTAGGAAACCTCCCGGTACTTTTAGATTCTGAACTAATGTAATACCTTCAGGGGGATGAAGATAGCTTAAACCTGATTGGTCTGGCATTCCTGTCATAATTCATCACGTGAATAGATGTCTGTCCATTACGGACAAAAGCTCTAATAGGCACGCCTTGTGTTGTGGAATCGACATCGAGCAGAGACCGTTTAAGTGCAAGTGGTTCTCTCACCGTTGACTCTCTCTCCCCTCACGTGTCATCTGTGTCAACGTAAATTTATTGTACACTGCAGCGTTGTCCGTATTAGAAAGCATAAATCCTCGGCTAAGCGTTGTGTTATATATCCACCGGCAAAAGTTTCGTTCTGCTGTGACGTGTGAACTTTATGAGAAGTTTTAAAGCGTTAGTTATGCAGCTGTTTAGAAAGTTTTGCCAGGGAACACCAACTTCCAGTGTGTACAAAAGCTTCTGTTTGTAAGTGGCCATAGCTCAGCCTAGACAAATTTACTAAAGGCATTACTTAGATAAGATTTAATATTTTATCCGAGTTGATGTTGACTTTAATATATTTATCAGTGGACCTGACGAATTTTAAATCTTCGCTAAGTTATATCAACAAACTATTGGATACCTACCGATGTGTGTTGCAGGTTGTTTGCTATTCAACACATAGAGAAAGATATTAAGGTTAGTATCTCAATATACAGGTAAGTGATGTGACCTTATGTTTTTTGGTACAGATTATTGTATACTGTAGCCTAACTTCATTTAGCGGTAGGCGTAGGTTTTGGGCCACTGGTAGCCTACCGTATGTTTGGGGTCGACCTATACGGTGGTTATAGGCTTAAATCAGACATTTGAGGATAAATCCCCGGCTAGGCGTTGTGTTATATATCCACCGGCAAAAGATTCATTCTGCTGTGACGTGTGAACTTTATGAGAAGTTTAAAGCGTTATTTATGCAGCTGTTTAGAAAGTTTTGCCAGTTTCTGAAGGGAATATCAACTTCCAATGCGGACAAAAGCTTCTGTTTGTAAGTGGCCACAGCTCAGCCTAGACAAAATTTCTGAAGGCATTACTTAGAAAAGATTTAAACTTGACCGATTAATTGGAACGGACAGCTGGACTTTTTGGCGTGTTTCAAACTCGTTTAATTCACGTTTACAAGCTGTGGATACATGTGGATAAATATTAAGAAAACAGGCGCAAATATAGCGAACAAATTATCGGAAATTAACTTTACAAGTTTCCAACTAGGAGAAACTTAACATATATTTCCTGTCCGGTCTCTTTAACAGGGTATGCTTCAATGACTGTAAAACACGTTATCCTTAAATAATATAGACGATTATTGTGTACCCTTGCTGGGCTAATTAGGCCGGCATGTACAAGCATCTGGCTATATCTCCCATACATTATCGAGATTATTCAAATCTATAGATTATTCCTCCTTGGATGAACCCCTGCGGGTTAAATATTTAACCCATATTTGACGGTTTTTTTCTTTTTAATTCATAGTTGTCCTTCTAAACCGGTTTTTACCTAAGACTATAGGACACGGACTGTCCTGTTATTTACTCTCAAACGGACAGCTGTACATTTTGTTATGTTCCAAACTCGTCTAATCCTCATTTACAATATCTGTCTATATTTCTGAGATGAGGTATTATGCACACTATTTACATTGTTCGGACTATTGTCCTCAACTTTGTCGCCATATTTATTACAATGTTTCGGCTGTTTTACGCTCCGGCCTTCTTCAGGTGGTTGGAATGTCGAACTGAACCTTTTATTTCGCTCACTGGGGTAGACTGTTCTAGTTCCACGTGCCATGTTTAATGGATATCAATTGTCAGTTATTTACTGTTAATTCCCCTCTCCAAGTTCTCCAATGCCTTAACCGGGTATTGAACTCGCACTCCTTGAGGACACATGGCACAGTGGATAAAGGCGTTAGTTAGATCCAATGACAGGACCCAAAGAGTGTGAGTTCAATACCAGGTTAAGGCAGCAGAAAACTTTGAGAGAGGAATTAAAAGGAAATAACTGACAATTGATATCCATTAAACATGACACGTGGAACTCATTCTACTACGATATAGGACACTGTTGTCTTTTCTCGAGAATTTTGAATTAGAAAACCTTTCCTTTTAAAAGTACTGTCGTAATCTTTCAATTTAAAACAGGAATTGTGTTAAAAACGTAGCCTCTAGAAAGACAGTCTATCCTGCTATTTACCCATAGCTTGGGGGAAGAAGAAGAGGATTCATACCTCTCCCAAGTGCACTAGCACCTAAGTGAATGCAATGGGTTCGAATGGAATTCGATCTCGGGTCTCAGATTTCTTAATCCGAGCCGCTATCCATTACTCCACTGGCAACTGATCTAGGGGACGAGCAACTCTGAATTCTACACCTGCGGAGCGTTTGGGGTAACTTGTGGCACGTCCTTGTGGTACGTAGTGTACCAAGTCTCTGTATTCAGTTCTTCAAAAAGTGTGGTTGGTTCTGCACAAAACATTCACCACTATAATCAAATCATCTGTGCAGGTGTTTATAATGTTTCCAATCATAGTTTGCAATAATTACACTATTATCATTATATCTTCTATATAAGGACTTTATAATGTGTCGTCCAGCCATAGCTTGGAACAATACAATTACACTGTCATTATCACCATGCATTATCATGATATAAAAACCAGGTCTTTGTTCAATCAAAAATGCAATCATAATTTTTTTAACCCTAGAACACTAAACATCAATTAAACTTACACTACTACTAAGCATGGGTATATCATAGCCGATTTTGAAAATATCAAAGATATATTAAATATAAATCTTTATTTGAAATATTTTACATGCAGGTACTTCAAACTTTGTACATTGAGTTAAAATTAATAGGAAATGAAAAACTGAAAAAAAATTAGGTAAGAAAATCAGGTACTGAAAATTGTAATTAAAAATAGGAAAATTTGCGCTGGGTACTATGTACCGATTATTAGTGTTCTAGGTTTAAAAAACATTCAGAATTAATTTGTACATTATGTGAACTTTGTCTATTTTCTTTTTTTAATATTCAAGCGCTGTACAAAAAAACAAGAAACTAAAGTATAACACCGGCCTTGATTTGTGGCGTCAGCGTCCCAGAATTAGCTAAGAAACATTATAAGCTGGCGTTCATCAAAACAAATGTAGGCTATCTATATTTCTGAAATGAGCTATTTTGTACACTATTTACATTATTCGGATTATTGTCCTCATCTTTGTCGCTATATTTATTCTCAAGGACACATGGCACAGAGGATAAAGGCGTTAGTTATATCCAGTGACAGGACCCAAAGAGTGTGAGTTCAATACCTGGTTAAGGCAGTAGAGAACTTGGAGAGGGGAATTAACAGGAGATAACTGATAACTGATATCTATTAAACATGGCACGTGGAACTAGAACAGTCTACCCCAGTGAGCGAAATAAAGGGTTCATTTCGACATTCCAACCACCTGAAGAAGGCCGGAGCGTACAACGACCGAAACGTAATAAATATGGCAACAAAGATGAGAACAATAGTCGGAATAATGTAAAAAGTGTAGGCTAGTGCTGTATTTTTCCATAAGCAGTACTGAATGTGCATACACTCACAAGCGATACGAATGTGAAAAACAAAATAATCTCCTTAGATTTCCATAACATATTTCATAACGTCGAGAACACTTGTATAATAATTTCAAACTATTGTCTTCGAGTTTCCCTTTAAATCGTCTTTGTTGAGCTGACACGAAACTCAACTTTATTCGGATTCAGATAACTGAATTATACTTGTGTTTCCGTGACGAAGCTAGAAATCTTAAGCATTGTGGACACCCGCGTCGTGACTACTAGGCTCTCTATGGTCAATGAAACCAGCTCAAAGATTATAATAAATCTTATCTACACTTGGAGATAAGCTTGTTAATGTCAGCCCGAAGAAAACACCGTCTGAGACAGGTTCGTTTATAACAATACATTGATATCAGAAAAGAAGAAAAATGCACGATAAAAGTAACTAGATGTGCGTGATATTTGAATAGTACACGATCATATTAAGCTGCTCGGAAAGTAATTACATTTTATCAGAAAGCAAATAAAAAACAAGTATACATTAGTTATATAAATGTTATTTATCAACTAAGGTAATCGAATTCCTTTTCAATAACGATAAGGCACATTTCCGATTCAAAGTTAAAACAAATCTTTTTTGCTTCGAAAAATGTTTGAAGAACTTGTCATGAAATATGATTTTCTTCGTATTCTCGCAGTCCAGCCATCGTCGTTAATCTTGTGTATTACATTCGGTATATAAAGGTAGGCCCACGACACGAAAGTACCGGTACACAATGTCGAGTTTAATGTATGGTTATTTGCCGTACTGTAAAAATAAAATCCTCATACTCACTCGGCATTCCCGCATTTTGGGGACGCCTCAGGTGACGAGCAGTCAACCCAGCCCTCATCCCGAAGGAGATATACTGCCTGGGAGATAGACCCCGGGGGCTTGAGCCGATATTATTAGCAGAAGAACGAACTCCTCTGCCGGTCAGAATACACAACTCGTGTATCTTATTCGATATGTACTTGCGGCCCAACGCAGGCACGATGCGAAACAAGATCAATTTAATGTGGGGAGCCCGGACTCGTGCACACGGGCTAGGTCCAAAAATAGCCCAGGCGCCGCAAAAGTTGTTTGCGCTGGCATCGGTATTATTATCGATTCCCCTTCTCTAGTGCAGTGAGGAAGATACTGCTGCGGACATCATGTTACCCTTGAATTGGCACCTCTCAATTCTTTTTGGATGCGCTCTGTCCGCAGATAGAGACACATTTAAGAGATGATCAACGAGATGCGATACACGGAATTTGACTTACAAGATTCCCGTATTATATTCTTTCCCTCTCCTTACTGCTTGGGCACTTATATACTTTGTATCCCATATCTATACTACTTAGACCGTCATATAAATATCACTAGAAATTCAACTTGTCTTTTTGTTTTTAAATATTCTAGTAAGCTAAACAACTGAAACTCTTTCAGTGATATAGCTAATGAGAAAGATGTGAAAGAACCTCCCCTCCGAACAATATTATCATTTTGGGGGGTTCGTTTTGAAGAGTGTACCCTTTCAGTTTCATACAGGAGAATGACACCGTTGTTTTTCAGCTTCGAAAGCAGGACACTTTCGAGAGCAAGTGTTACTTTACTCCTGAAGGTGTTGCTAATAAACATCTTCACGTTCGAGTAGCTGGTAATGGAGGACACGTCTCCTATTCCGGCGGACGCAAAGCAAAGAATTCTTTGGATGGGGGCTTCTTGGATACGTCGCAATCGCCATTATTAAACCTTTTAAAAGACAACTGACTTATTGGAGCCTACACTGAATGCGTTTTCCACTGCGTAGATTTTTATCAATGCTTCTATAGTAGAGCTGCCCTGACGGAATTCACACATTCTGCAATGGTGAATATGTTGCGTTTTAATGTTATAATGCTGAAGTTTTTAATCATTGGTCGCCAGAAGAGCATTGAGCAGAGACGGTTGACCTAACTGATCAAATACAGGGTGCGGCAGAAATTCCCCAACATATACCTCCCAGAAATACTTCCCATATAATGTTAAAACATAAGTGGCAATGGTGTCTTCGTCGAGTTAATGACTTGCCATTATGTAGAAGGTATTTCTAGGAGGTATATATGGAGGTTATTAATTTTCGCACCCAGTACAATCAATTTCCATATACAGCGGGACTGAAATGGTCAAAAAATATGGAATAAGTTCAACATATTTTTCCGTCAGCGAAATTTTTATAACATTGTTAATAGGGACGGAAAAGTTAAAAGCAGTCTCAAAATCTATTTTTGAAGCTTATCCAGATCTTTCTATATGCCATTTTTCCGTATGTGCTTAATATGCTAGGAATCAGCTTCTCTATATTGAAGTAAAAAGGACTCTTATAATTAAAAAAACAAAAAGAGACAGTTCAAATTTCCATGACACATAATGAAGAAAGAGGGCTTGGAAAATTTGATATGCACAGGTCAGATTGGTGGCAGGAGAGAAAAAAACATCACATAACCCGCCTAGTGAGCTTGTATAGAACAGGGTTTAATAAAAAGACAAAAATTATTAAGAGCTACAGAGAACCGGAAATTGTGCAGAGCCATGATCTCCAACTTCCTGAAGATTGTCTATCTGTTTAGAACAAAAAGAATCAACATCTGTGATCATGTCATGTCTGTTGTTATAGGAGTCGGATAGATGAGATGATAAACTAGTTAAAAGGGAAGATCTTTACACTATTTTCATTATTCAGATTATTGTCCTCATCTTTATCGCCATATTTATATGGCAACAGAGATGAGGACAATAGTCCAAATAATGTAAATAGTGTACATAATACCTCATCTCAGAAATATAGACAGATACTGAAGATTTTTACTATTTAATCCTAGTTCTAACATTGATCCATAAACCATAGCGGTGGAATAAGTAATGACCTTACGAACACACTGATAGAAGCGACGTTCTTTCACACACGGGTGTATTCTTTGTATGACCATTTTTTTAAAAAAAAACAATGTTTCGACCGAAATATTCTCAGGTCATCGTCAGAGAGTAAAACAGCAGAAACAAATTTTGGGATTGTTACGATTTTTTTGAGAAAATAAATTTCTGATACAAGTCTTAAAATTTAACTCATAGCTGGGGAACGAATATGTCGATTCATACCTTTCTCAAGGCACGTAAGCGAATATAAAGAACCCGTCTGGAATTCGAACTCGGCTCTCCGATTTTTCATTCTAATCAGTTAGCCGTTATACTACCCACACATACCAGCTGGCAGCACAATGTGTTCCCAGGCGGTCGCCCATCTAGATACTGACTATGTTCACCGTTTCTTAACTTCCGTGATCGGATGAAACCGTTGTTTCAACGAGATATGGCCGTAAGCCGTTGGCTATACACTGTTTTCTTCTATCAATCTTGCCTTCAATATATCTTGTGAGTGTCAGATTTTCCAAGCCCTCATTCCTCACCATGTGCCTTGGAAATTTCAACTCTTTCTGATGTTATGTATAAGTGTCCTTTTTATATCCATTTCCTCGCAAGCCTCGTCGTACCTCACATGTTCTTGGCATTCTCAGCAGTAGGACGACATTTTTGTTGCGTCTTTTCTTCATGTGCTAATCATTACGTAATAGTTCAGTACTACTTTCTTACGAAATTTTACTGTCTTAATAATTTGCTTAGCGTTTGAAAGGCTCATTCACTATCACAATGCGTCTTCTTTTAAAACATTTCCCAGATATTTACATTGTTGGACTTGCTTGATTTTGGCATCTCCTTTTCCCAACCATTTTACTATTGATGCATAGTCCTTTCTTCTAGCTTTCCTGCACTACCTTTTGTTGATGTTTCTTGTAGTTTCCTTTTTGTGTTCGCTATCAACCGACAAGCACATTTTGTTCTCCTCGGTATCCCTTTTGCACATTTATAAATCTACCATTCGTCCGTGCATTAAATACTGTTTCCATATCTGGCCAGGTGCACCTGCTCTGTCTCTCGTGATCCTTCAAAAAATCCAAAGAAGGATCTGTAATATAATTGATCCTGATAAGACATATCGACTTCGGTTACTTTCTTCCCAATGTGACGTTGCTTCCCTCTGTCTTTTCTATAAAAAAAAAAAACATTTTCATGGCAACTGTTTTGATGAGCTCTTTTTCACTTGTGGCTCGAATACATGGATTTAAACGTTCTACTAGATTGGCAATTAGGTCTCACCGTTTTACTGTTGATCTAGCTAAATTAAACCGCCATTTCTAATCTAAGTTTCTGTTCTCGCATTTCTCACTTGTAGAATTCCTTTCCGATTTCTTGCTTCCCTGATAACTACAATTTTTTAAAAAATTGCCTTCAATTCAGTCTCATCGCCATCTTCTGTCTTCTTGAACTCTCTTCCTTTTTTGTCCTTTCTCCAATCTTTCCCATTAAAGTCATCTAATTCTCTTTTGCTCTGTGTAAGCCCGTGCGTTCTAGTTGCAATATTGCTCTACTTGGGGGGGGTAGAAAAAATGGTGATTCCAAATAAAACCTGCTGGATGTGAACAAAAGGATAAAGATATATCAGCATCCACACAATATGGGATATGTTAATGGCTCTTCTCAATGTCACAGAAATATTGTTTATATTAATAGCAAAACACAAGATTTCTATACCCAGTTGATTGATTTGCATTTTACGGTTTATCAACCCTTTATGGGTTATTTAAATCCGAAATATATTTTAGGGTTGTAATATATTTTGCGAATGAATAATACATTAACTTTTTTGAAAATAACAAAGTTTTTTTTTTCCAGTTACAGGTCCTAGAATTTAACACATTGCTGGGGGAGGAGATGGATTTATACGTTTCCGAAAGTTAGTTGCGCGTAAGTGAACGTAAAGAACTCGACTGGAATCCGAACTTAGATTTCCGATTTCTCATTCGTAGCCGCTATCACTTACACGACCCCCACATCCATTTCAATATCCGAACAATGTTGTATATATCTATGACTATTACTAGTGTTACAAAGAGTTTCATCTGGTGAAAGTATGAGTTTCATCTCTACATTCTATATAAGGGTATCATCACCTAAATGTTATTTTGGTTATCCCCACATAGCTTCGCCAGTTTCGATAAGAAGTCGTTAGAGGGCGCTGTCTAGCTACTATTAAAAACGGGACACTTCCTCTTTCTTTTGTTGACAACGCCAACATCCGTAGGCTTAGGTATATCGTTCCCTTTTGTAACTGAACTCTTTCACATGTACACTAACGTGTATCCCCCACATAATTCCTAACTTTTAATGGCTTCCTGTTTTTTCTTGCACACTCGTGTATTTTTCTATGTGTTTTTAGATATATAAAAACCAAAATATAAAATATACCCTTATTGAAATCCATTCCATTATCATACATGAGTCATATCCATGTATAAAATATTGTTGCCACTACTTTTAGTCTAACTATGACTGATCGATGGATTTTATTTCTACAGCTTATCAAAATCTTATAAGATATATTGTATTATATATATATATAATTCCATATATCTATATGAATAAATGCGAAATTGGAACTCAATTCTAACACGCGTACACTCGGGCAAGGGTCAAAAATTACCCACAGCCCCTGCAACCGTCGGTTGCGCTGGCCTCGGTGCGAACACCGATCCCTCCCTCTGGTGCAATGGTAGGGCGCGGCCTCGGGCAGCTGTATCCCAAGGCCTGGGCACCTCTCCGTATAATTTTCTCAGTTGCCCCTCTGTTCTTTGACAGAGAAGCCCCTAAGCGCACTCTGCCTAAAGACTGAGATGCAACTGAGAGATGATGAGCCTACGTTAGAAATCCCTCCAAGGAGGAAATTTTACGCTTTACGGTGTTTACTCGTCTCCCCACCAGAACGAGATGCGACACAATGTCTTTTTAAAGTGGAGACCCGAGCCACTTTTGATATTGTAAAAATAAAGATAACGGGCTGAATTAAAACAGCTGTATAACACTCGGGCAAGGGACAGAAATTGCCCACAGCCAGAGACGCTACTGAGAGATGATAAGCCATGCTTATGTGTTAAATTCTAGGACCTGTAACTGGAAAAAAAAACTTTGTTATTTTCAAAAAAGTTAATGTATTATTCATTCGCAAAATATATTACAACCCTAAAATATATTTCGGATTTAAATAACCCATAAAGGGTTGATAAACCGTAAAATGCAAATCAATCAACTGGGTATAGAAATCTTGTGTTTTGCTATTAATATAAACAATATTCCAGGGAGGAATTTTTACGCTTTACGGTAATCTACGCGCCAAAAGCTCACTATCTGACTTATATATTATCTATATCTAGACGCTATCACTGTTCAGGCTTAACTAATTTGTATATTGATTTAAGACAAAGTATATTTTATTAATTAACTGCCTTTTATTCGAGATGTTTCTGTTGTTTTTTTCATATCAAAAATAGTTCTGTTTAGGAATATCGTCTTATATAGTGCAGAAAAATGCATTTTACTTGACCTTCAACAAGTTGGCATTTGTAAAACTGCCCTTAACTATAACAAGCCTACATAAACACAAACGACCAATTAATTTCTCTTGTATTTACAGTTATATTCTTTGAACAAATATATTAAACGTCCACAACCCCTTCAACATTTCATAAATAGTGAACATTAATCCCATAGAAAAGCAACTATTTTTTTCTAGAAAAATTACCAGATATCGAGCGTACGAAGACTACTAGTAATATAATTACATTATATATCATTGCATATATATATATATATATATATATATATATGTAATATTATTATTATATAATATATACATGTATTAAAATATATTATTTTTTATAAAATATCTTATAGAATATTTTTTTCCTAGAGGATCGATTTATTTTATTTCTATAGCTTAGCAGGTTATTTAAAGCCCCAAAATACACTATTTACATTATTCGGACTATTTCCCTCATCTTTGTCGCCATACTTGTCAGATGAGGACAATAGTCCGAAAAATATAAATAGTGTACATAATACCTCATCTCAGAAATATATACAGAGTCCCAAAATGATTTTGAAAAATGTCTTCGGTTTTTTTTTTTGTTTATTTATTTATTTATTTTTTTAGATAATAACATTTTAATGTTAAAAGTTTTAGCAATTAATCCATAGCTAGAGAAGAGGTGGATTCATACCTTTTCCAAGAGTATTTGCGTGTAAGTGAATATAACGATCTCACTTGGAACTCGGTACTCCTATTAACAATTTCGAGCTATTATCCATTACACCACCCGCACATTCAAGCTTATGGCACCTGATATTCTCAAACTGTCAGCCATGTAGGTACTGGCCAGAATCGATGTTGCTTAAATTCAGTGATCGTACAAGAAGCGGTGTTTCAATCTGAGATGGCTGTAAGCCGTTGAAACTAGAGAATGATGCTTGTCAGATGGTTTTTCTATGGAAATAGCAATAGAGTAGCGATAGGCTTGGAACTTTGTATCTGTAAGCGAGGGGTGGATGATTCATCGCCTACAATACTGTATAATAGTTTTTCGAACTCAGTTAAGACTGGAAAGAGAGACAGGCAACCGTTGTCTCAACGTCATATGGCCGTAACTAGTCAAAATAATAATAGTACGGCAATAGTTAAACAATGAGAAGCGGCATTCACATATCCACCATTGTTCGGACGATCAAATCACTTCTTTTTTTATATATAAACTTATGGTTTATAGCTTTGAGAAGACTCATTAAATATTCAGAATTGTTCGGACGTTCAAATCTCAGATAGATATACACTCTTTGTCTCTCAGATTGTGAGAATTCATTAACGATGGATCATTCAAATTTGAGCGTACGAGAAATAGTTGCTGTGTTAGGAGGGATGTGGCACAAGGCCGGTTTTTATTTAGAGGCGATTCCAATCACGAAGGCTCGGGCGAAATTTCCCCTTAGACTCTGCCTGCACGGGTCGAGTTTTTCTACCTGCCCAGACGAGATTCTGCCAGTAGGCATAGGTTCCTCTCTGTGCGAAGGCAGAGAGTTCAACAATTCTGTCGCGAGCCTGGAACTGAAACTGATTTCATGACTTTCCTTACTGGAACTGATTTCATGACTTTCAAAGCTTGGCTTAGATGTGGCACAAGGCCGAAAGTGAGGAGCATCCAAAGAGGATCGAAATTACTAATCAGTCGCAATTGATCTAGCGAGACAAGCTTGCTAACCATTACACCAAGTCGAAATGCCCTTGCTATGTTAATGACTCTTAGTTAAAGACAAAGTATTTATATTCATACAAAAATAGATTATCCAATGACTATTCGTTGGCTGCTTTAATGTTGGACGCATTAACGACTAAAGAAGTGGCACGCAAATATTTATACAGCTGTTTTAATTCAGTCCGTTATCTTTACTTTTACAATATTTTTAGAATATCAAAAGTAGCACGTTTTCCAACCCAGATACGCTTTGGAAGATTGATTTTCAAAATCAAATTTTCATTGTTTGAAAAGAGGAGCAACCAGTCCTTTTCTTTTTAGAATCAGTTAAGCAATTTTTTATACTTTGTTCCTTATAACCATCTGATAAAAAAAAGTTCATTGAATTACTGGCTTTAGGACTTTGTTTTCTTGCCATTTTTTTTTGTTGTTTTTTGTTTTTTTACCACCGAGAAATGTCTTAGGTATTATTCGCTTAAAGGTAAAAAAAGGCGTTCTCTTACGCTCAATATCAAATTACCTACTGTTAATAAAATTTATTTGGTGATCGTCTGCATTTAAATAAATCTATAATATAAAAGAAGAGATGTTTTTTTGTTCGGCTCACACTGTCTGCGGGTGACTTTGCCTGCACGTATGTCATGCATATGCGAATATCTGTGAGTGACTGAGATATATATTCATCATATAATGTACATACACGCCCAAGCACACACACACACACACACACACACACACACACACACACACACACACACACACACACACACACACACACACACATATACACAAAGTGTAATTGAATTTGAAATAAGACATTGGAATAATACATTCCTCTCACCCTCAGTCTACACAACACTTACTCTGGACTGAGCAATAACATTATGAATTTGGAATAATACAGGCGTTTCCTGCTCAGTCTGGACATCCCTTACCCTGGGCTAAACAATAAAATCATAAAGTTTGAATAATAAATGCCTTTCCTGATCAGTCTGGACAACCCTTACACTTGGCTAAGCAATAAAATCATAAAGTTGGGAAAATATACTGCTCATCCACTCAGTCTGGACAACCATTACCCTAGACTGAGTAATAAAATCCTAACATCGGAGAGAGAAAAATAACTTAGTTTTTTAAATCTTTAAAATTTATTCGGATATAAATATTATTATTTAAAGTATCTTTTTTTTTTAAATCTCTAGAAATATTTTAGGTCATTAAAATAAAATTTTCCTTCACACACCCAAATCTACATACGTATATAATTTGAATGGCATTGAAATAGACACCTGTACGTCGTGGGCTACTTTCCCTTGCTGTCTGGCACCAGCCTCTTTCAAGTCCTTTTCATGATTTCTTCTGGATTTAAACTGAATATATTTTCTAGTGAATATTCTATTTTAAATGGGCAAACAATGTAAAGTTGAAAATCTTATCATCAACCAATTGAAAGGTTCTGAACTCAGTGAGACCGTTAATGGCTATACGTAATACAAGTTTAGACGATCATGTTTCTTTCGTTTCATAGCTCACTTGGCAGAATATTTTCCCGCGGTAGTTTACCGTATCTTTCTGCGGTACACTGGTTGCCCACCAAGGCTTTAGTTTCTAATGTGCCTTGCTATTCAACCCAAAACATCGCTGGAAGGAAAAGAGATAGATTAATACATTTCCCAAGGGTACTTGTGTAAAAGTGAATGTAACGAACCTGACTGAAACTCGGTTCTCCGATTTCTCATTCAGAGTCGATATCCATTACACCCCCAACGCAATCTGAACTACGCATTTGAATGAACCAAATTCCAACTTTAATTGTACTTGAACTAATCCCTAATTGGCAGGAGACTAGTATTAAATCATTGTTTTTCAAACTTTTTTTTTATTCATGCCCCACCTAAACATCTCTAAAATATTGATGACCTCTCCATATGACTTATAATTCTTCTGATTCAAAAAGTGAACTATTCACGTGGCGGAAGCCTAAAAGGCATTAAATTAACTTACTTTCAGTCAACCATAATGCGACTGCATATCATTTAATTTTAGAATATAACAATATTTATAAAATTATTGTGTCACTAATATATATATATATATATATATATATATATATATATATATATAATAATTTATTCGAAAATTATAACATAAACATGTTATAAAATCACTACAAAAATAGCCATTTTGTTTAAACACTTCTGGTTCAACACCAACACTTTATAAGACACCAGAAGTGTTGAAAAAGAATGGCTATTTTTATAGTGATTTTATAACATGTTTATGTTATTATTTTTGAATAAATAATTATATTTGCTTTACTCTGTATTGAGCACTCTTTTAAAAATAGTATTTTTGGGTTATTGGAATTTATTCCGTATACACCAATCCTATACTTATATTTATATATATATATATATATATATATATATATATATATATATATATATATTATACAGTACATACACACAAATATTTTATGTACATGTACAGTATATATTTACTTGTACACACACTCATATTTACATCGACTCACTAGAAAAAAAATTAGTATTAATAACTCATTTTTGAATTGCCCCCCTTAAAAATGCAAATTGCACCCCTGCGGGGCGTGCAACCCATTTTGGGAACCACAGTATTAAATGTTTTCTTTGTTTTTTAATAAATGGTGTATTATGAAAAAAAAATAATCTGTAGAGAAAAGGAGAAAAAATTACCTGTAAAATAATGATACATTTTCAAAAAACACAAAGCAACTGCAACTTCCCCTACAAAAACGAAGAAACTAGATAATAAATCAATCTCTACTCTATAATGATATACAATAAAAACATTATGAAAAAAATATAATTTAATGTGTGGAGAAAAGAAGAAAATAAAAAGTACATATAAAATAAAGATATTTAAAAAAAAAAAATGTAACTGAAACTTCCCATATACAAACAAACCAGATAACAAAGCAATCTCTACTCTATAATGATATACAATAAAAAAATATATTTTATAGTATAATAAATCTATTTTTGTTTCACTGGTATCCTTATTCTATATCAGATCAATATTATCCGGGTGACCGCAAATGGAGAATTTGCGCAAATCTAGCCATGGAAGCAGACCGGTGACATTTCTGACAACGTTTATCTACAAATGCGGTGGACAAAAATATGGAACTAGGATATAAAATTCTCCCACCATACGAATTATGGTTGGCAACATTTCTTCTACAATTCGATTCCTCGCTGTCTGGTCTATTAATGTCTTAAAATCTTTCCTGAATTAAAACTAGGATTGTTCTTCTTAATGTGTGATATTATAACGGAATATGTTTGACCTCAAATTCGCACTAGATTGGCAAAGGAGGCCGTGTGAAGGGTTGACCAGAGAGGATACCCAGACAGACATGGAGACTTGTTATCTGCGATGACTCCGAGAAGTGAAAACCTTTTTCGCTACACTGCATCTGATATGGGTTCGTGTGAGAAGAATAGCTAACAGACGAATACATAAACATTCGCTCGAGATACCCTGACGGGGCATCTCCAGTAACGTTGCTACCGGCGTAACAATATCTTTACCATTTTTATCAATAATTAATTGTTAGTTGTTCTTGTGAGCTTTCCTTGTCGGTACCTCCATTTCACGATTTTTGTTAGTCACCTGGGATTTCTGAAAATTGATAGTCCTTAGGTGTCTGCCTCTCACGGAAATTGAGTTACAGCAGCACCAGACCACGTTCTACACTTCCCCTTTGAGCCAGGAGAGTAGTGGGAGGGAGCAAAAAAACAAGTTGTTTATTAGGAATTACGAGTACATTAAAAATTTGGGGGTAACAAAACACCCCATGTGACTAACGCAGGGTTAAACGCAGTACTAGATTGGCAGGTAGGTCTTATCATTTCACAGTTAAACTTTCTGTATCTAACCGTAAGTTCTATGTTAATAGATTCGTCAATCAAAATTCCCGCTTATAGAACTCACTTTCGGCTTCCAGATTTGCTGTCGACGACAATCATACAAAAATTAAATGATATCATCATCCATCTCCTTGAATCTTCTTCCCCTGTTTTGCTCACTCTGAAAACGGCCAAATATTTACTGCTTTGATTGAGTTGAAATGACTAAAAGGATGTGACAGCTAGACTTTAGCAACAGCAGCAGCAGCAAGAAAAGCGGAACCTCATTTAATGAAGAAGTCGTGTCAGCAACAGATTTATTGAATTTAAGACTTCAAGTTCTAGTCTGAGGATTAAAACGGGGGTGGGGGAAATAACCTAGTGGATTGATTCGTTAATTTAGTGGCTTAATAATTATGGGATCAATCCCTGGTGCAAACTTAGACTTAGTAGATAAATAGTGTGCTATAAAGCTTTTAGCGATAAGAAATAATGTTGGATAAAAAATGCATTTAAAAATGACTGTATTAAAGTTCCTGCTCCTCAAAATGGAGGAGCTTACGGCTAGATCACGTTGAAAAACAGGTTCGCATACCATTACTTAAGTTAATCAAAATCAAGCCCGGTCAATACATGGGTGACAGCTAAGAATAGAAGGTGCTTTAACCTTGGATATGCGTGTGGTGCAATGGATAATTGTTAATCGGTGAGGCAAGTTGCAATTCCAGTTCGATTCGCTATATTCACTTAGCCGCAAATACCCTTGGGAAAGGTATGAATCGATCGATTCTTACCCCAGCTATGGATTAATTAGTACAATCCCTGTCACTAAACCCTTATTATCTGAATAAAGATTTTTAAATTCTAAAAATATTTTCTAGCTGCAAAGAGTTACTAAACTCTAGACATCTAGGCGTCGATTCTCTGATGGATAAAGAGGACAAGCATTCGATTCTTCAAGGGTTCGATTACTACTGCGGAAATTTTTTTTTCTTTAGTGGGACTTATCGATCTAAGTTTCATTTCACGTTTTAAGAAATTAAAAAAATGGCATATATTGCCATCATAAATAACATTTTTAATATCAAGAAATAATGCCGGTAATTTTGTTTGAATTTATGGGATGAGCGCTTATCATTTACGGGACAGTACATTGAATTAAAGCATCGGTTCCTGAATTTGGTGACTTAGAAATTGTGAGCTCAGTCCGTGGGCCTGTCAATAGAAATGCTCTGTTATAAATTCCTTCTTAACGGGCAAGCGCCTCTAGGTATTTCTTTGCCGCTACTCTCCCGAGGCTGTAACGTTCAATGCAGCTGTCCCCTAGAGCAGGTGTTAGTAACCTTTTCCTAACTATGTGCCGACTTAGGGTTTTAAAATCATTCAGTATGCCAACAACATTCGTATTTTTATACAAGGTCAATATACCTGTTCTACTGTATATAGTATTATATAGTATATATACTTTAGTGTATATTAAAATTGAAACAGCTAAATATCTTCTTTGCGTTGGTGCAGTTGATGTCATTTGCGGCTGCTTGCCATTGAAAATTGTTTGGCGTGTGGCACGCGTGCCGTAGGTTGCCAACCCCTGCCCTAGAGTTCGCTTCATGGACCAGCCCTCTTTCTATTTTTACATAAAGTGTATACACGGTCATTTCTTAATTTCTATG
Organism: Acanthosepion esculentum; assembly: GCA_964036315.1. Taxonomy (NCBI): domain Eukaryota; kingdom Metazoa; phylum Mollusca; class Cephalopoda; order Sepiida; family Sepiidae; genus Acanthosepion; species Acanthosepion esculentum. The sequence continues at coordinate 5,878,559 of OZ038492.1, read as the reverse complement.
CTGACGATACAACGTGTATGTATAAGTGCACCTCCAACACTTTAGATGGTCAGTGATTTCTCCGCTGGTCTATCTTCAAGAGTTCAGTGGGAAAAGAAAATGGCGGGTCACATACAATGGGTTGAAAACCAAACTTTCTATCATCACCGATCGGAACAGGACTATCAGCAATCACGATTAACGGGTGTCCGTTCAGGGACGCACCATGCATTGAGAGACCATTCGGACTTGAACTCAACCCAGAATTCAAGTTGAAGTCATACATATAATTCAAAAGTGGTTGGAAAATGGTCGGCTTTCTGTCCGTTCCAGTAAGTTCCTGAGTCCTTGTTCTATTCGCTAACATTACAAGAACCTGATTATATAAAGTGTTAACATTACCATGAACGGGAATTCACTGGAAGAAGTGTCAAGTTTTAAATACTTAGGAGCAATCTTGTCTCAAGATGGTACCTGCAGCTCGGAAATCCGCATATGGATTGCCGCAGCTATGGCAACAATAGCCAAATGGGCAAAAATATTGAGGAGCAAAATCAGCTTTCAAACGAAGTCCAGACTGTACACATCGCTGGTAGTCTCCATTCTCCTATATGAATGTGAAACTTGGACATTCTTGCCAGAAACATAGAGAAAGAGCCAAGCGTTTGAGAACAAATGCATGAGAAAACTCCTTGGCATCTTCTATTGGGAGCATATAACCGATGTGCTTGTGCGGAAAAGTATTGAAGGTTTCGTGGACCTCGACGAACCTCTTCTCGCCACTGTCAAACGGAAAAAATAGCGTGGTTCGAACACATTACAAAGCACGAAGATGGACGTAGGAGAGAACGCCAACGTAAAACCTTACTGGTCAATATCAAACAATGGACAAGTATGACTATACCAAAATTGCTGATGGTTGCATTTGATAGACCGTTGTGGAGGAGATTCAATATACCTTCTGCTCAGTAGAGTATTGATGCCATATTTTAGGACAGGGGCTTTCCAGTTTTCACTTCCCAATCCCCATACTGTCCCACAGCGTCTCCACTTCCTTGTGGATAACAAATGATTTTTCCCCTATTTGTTAAAGACAAAAGGCCGCAAGCTTCTATCTGCTTTATCGCTATCTCAATGGAAAGTATTCAGACGAACTACATTCTTTAGTTCTTACTTTCACGACTGTCACCCGCTATGCCACGCACATTTCCTTCGTATTCCATTGTTGAATGATAGGTTCGACTCGAGAAGCTTCTTCCTACGAGCCGCTGCTCTGCCGAACCGACTACCAAATGATTGCTTCCCCGATCGCTAAAATCTTAACCTGTTCAAGACTAGGGTTAGTCGTTATCTTCTTCATATATCCGCATAAGCTATGCCTCTTAATCTATAACCAAATATCTCGAGTGGCTCCTGGGTCTTGCACAGGTTGAACATCATAAAATAAAATGAAAAACAAAGAAACAGACGAACAATAACTGAGAAGTACTTAAAATAAGAACTATACTGTATCGTTAGACATGAGAAGTCGAATGAGAACACCCATAGATTATATAAAGGGTTCAGAATTCCCTGTAGTTTACCCAGATCGATATACACCTGAAGAAGGCCGGAGAGCACGATGCCCGAAACGTTGAGGTAACAACAACAGAGATGAGGACAATAGTCCGAATATAAAATGTAAATAAATAATATTGGATTAAAAAATCCATTTAAAAATTTATATACAGCGTGGCAATAAAGTCACTATACAATTACTTATAATAAAAAAAGCAAAGCATTGAATCAGGTGGCTTGTTGTTCGTGCAATATCGTTAATTCATTTACTATTGTTTACCATAGAATTTTATTGTTACTAACCAGAACTAACCAGAACCATTTTAATAATAATTGTCTACCCTGTTGATTAATAGCTTCGTCTTAGTTGTTATTGTAAGTAACTTTATAGTGACTTTATTGCCACTCTGTATATAAGTCGCACATGCAAGTAAGATGCGAATGGTGCCTCTGTCACAGCAACCATTCAAAGTGTTGGCTGAGTTTTTATAGCAAAGAAAAGTGATTTACATCGCATTTAGAGATTTACATCGCATGTACAGATTTTGCAAATGATTATTTTGAAAAGTTCACCGTGTTGGAAGTTGAAACAACGTGTTACTTAATTTCACGCCTCATTTGTTGGGTAATAACGTCAAACGTAAACAGTCATTGCTAAGAATCGTCAAACATGCGGTCCAACGAAAACTAATCATTCCTAAACAAAACGGATAGATGTATACTGTATGAAGCCAACTTTGGCACAAGATAACATTGACGAAGGAGGATTAATTTCACTAGCAATAGCTTATGGGCTTTGAATACTAACCATAATTATACGGCATTTTGCCACAAAAAAAAAGAAGTTTCCAATTTATTTTGTCCAGGAGAGATAACTGAAGAAAATTGCTTGTTTATAGCCTGCTAGTAGCGCCTTCTTCACAAAACACCGATGAGCAGATAAAGTCGAAAATGTAAGTAAGTGAAGCCAGAATTTAGAATCTATTTATTTAGCAGTTTTGTATTAACACACCCACGAGGCCAAGATTTCCCCTTCTTGGAAAGGAGGAATTGAATTCCTTATAAACTTTAATTATTTGCTTTGCTATAAACGCTAAAATCTTCATTTTCTTCCTGCTTTCATAAAATTGATGGAGCGTCAAAAGGGTAGCAACTTAAAATAGATGCTTAATTGCATTTTGGAAAAACGGACGAATGGCTTCCTTTAAGTAACTCCAACAACCAAAAGAGCTTGTGGTATCAGTATTTCTTGATTTTGTTTTTTTAATTTTATTTTGTGGATTAGTATTGTTAATCTTCTTTCTTTCTTTCTCTCTTTCTTTTGTTCGGTCGTTCGTTCGTGCATTCGTACTTTACCTTAGTTTATTTTAAAGTTTTCATTCTTTCTCGTAGATTTCATTATTTCTTTGCGATATTCTTTTCTTAGCTTGTTTTTCTGGTTTCTTTCCTTATTTCTTTCTTTATTTCTTTTTTCTTTCATTTTTCTTTTCTTCTTTCTTTTTTCTTTTTTATTTCTTTATTTCTTTTTTCTTTCTTTTTCTTTCTTTATTTCTTTATTTCTTTCTTTCTTTTTTTCTTTTTTTCTTTCTTTATTTCTTACTATGCGATTTTCTTTTTTTTACTCATTTTTCCGTTTTCTTTCTTTCTGCTGCATCTTCTTTGTCTGTATTCATTCTTCGATTACCTTTAGGCTTTTTATCTTTCTTCTTTCTTTCTTTATTTCTTTTGTTCGGTCGTTCGTTCGTGCGTTCGTACTTTACCTTAGTTTATTTTAAAGTTTTCATTCTTTCTCGTAGCTTTCTTTATTTCTTAATCTGCGATATTCTTTTCTTAGCTTGTTCTTACGGTTTCCTTTTTCTTTCTTTCTTTCTTTCTCAGATTACTTTTCGGTTCTATGTTTTTTTTTAAACTTATTTTACCATATTCTTTCTTTTTTCTTTATTTTTCTGCATTTTTTTTCATTCATTCTTTATAGATTATTTTCAGTTCTCTTTCATTATTTTCTTCTTTCTTTCTTTCTGGAATTATTTTGAAGGTTATCTTCTTTCTTTTTCGGTTTTCTCTTTGTAAGATAACTTTGAGTCTTTTTTCTTTCTTAGTTAACTTTTGTTTGTTTCCTTTTTTTCTTCCACTTGCAGCTTGGGTTTCATTCAAGTCTTGAACAACTACCGCATAACGCTCTTACATTTCAGAAGGACTTCCACTCTCACACTCATTATATTCTTTCTGAATAATACGTGCACCGTATGATAAAGGAATATAATTAAGAAAGACATGGCGGTGTTCACAAGAAAATAAAAAATAAAATAAAATTTTAATTGAAAGCATCAACCAATTCGTGGCCTGAGATCACCACACATTTTCTCATTCTTGCTGCGGGTTTATAAAACTTGGAAATAACTTCTTTGTTAAAACGATAAAAAAACAGAACAGAATAAAATATGTACTGAAAAGCGCCTCCGTCTCTCTAAGATGTTGGGTTTCGATATGGTGGCTAAAAGCCCCTGGTTTAGCATTAGCATACATTTTACTTTGCCACGAACAGCGAGAAATTCGTGGCCTTTGAAAGTAAACTGACTTGTACCGCTTCAGGCACATTTGGAAAATTTAAGAATCAGAAGAAACGCTGTATCTAAAAAGAGCATTGACATTCGTTTCTGTATCATTTTCTGCTCATGGCAAAAGATAAGCCGGGAATCAGTCAGTGTATGACTGAACTGTTGAATTGTAGCTGCCTATTGATAAATTACATCGAGGTTAAAAGGCTAGAAATCTATTCATAATAGTCTATTAATTAAAATAAGTTAAAAATTGATTTGTGAAAAACAAAATAAAATTCCAATATTTTTCAGTCTGTATTTCTTACCCTGATTTACATTTAATGTTACCGTCTGAGAGTCACAGAACAATCCTCCATTTTTTGTCAAACATTTGTCACTTAAATAGCAAATATATATATATATATATATATATATATATATATATATATATATATATATATATATATATATATACACACACACACACATATATATATATATAAGTGAACATAGAAGTCAACACTTAGAGGCGACAGTTTGTTTCATGCTAGATGCAATCGTCAGGCCACGAGTGCTATTATTTTTCTCAGCTATTTATATAAACGGGTCAGTGGTGCATTGTGGGTAGTCTATTTTGGCGGTTATTTTATGGGAAGTCGTTTATTTTAAATAAACGACTTCCGGTAAAATAACCGCCAAAATAGACTACCCACAATAAGCTATATAAACAAATTTTGACTACGTTAATAAAAACACCGATAAAAAATAAATAAATAAATGAATATATAAGATAAAAAAATAAAAATAAAATTAAAGAAAAACAAGCAAAATAATTTGACACAAATAAATAAACAAATAAACGACTTCCGGTAAAATAACCGCCAAAATAGACTACCCACAATGCACCACTGACCTGTATATATAAATAGCCGAGAAAAATAACTGCACTCGTGGCCTGACGATTGCATCTAGCATGAAAGAGACAGTTGCCTCTAAGTGTTGACTTCTATGTTCACTTTTATATTTACACACGCTCTATCTCTGATATTGAGCACTTTATCCCATAAATATAGCACACTTTAAGACTATATTTCTTTATATTTCTATATATCTATATATATATATATATGTTGAGTCTTGACTCATTGTTGAATCTCGCCTATTGCATGGAATAATAATGCAACACAAAATGTACTTAGAACAAGAATGTATTATAACAAGAAAGTGTACACAATAAGTACATATAGTATTTCTGTATATTTCTGGGAAGACGTTCCTGGAGAATGTGTTGACTAGTCGCAGTCGATCAGAGTCTCTAGTTGGATCTCGTGATTCCTTCCCCGTCTTCCGGTACCAACCATTATTTATATAGTTGGTAGTCACCTATGCAGATTAGGTGGATCCTATCACAACACCCCCCTCCCAAGCCTTGGAATCCTTTTGGATTTCAAACTGGCTTCTATATGGGATGATGATTATGGTTATTTTTTTGTAGATCCCCTTTGCATAGTTCATATGTATATCTGTTTTTTTTTTTCTTCAATATCTTTTCCGTTTTGGATTCACGTCCAATGGTTCCGTGAACTTTCGTTTCCTACCGGATCTTCTCGGTTCATGAGCACTCTGCGGAGGTTCTACTTGAAAAGTATCATACATTATATCAATGGGATCTTCCTCCTCATCCGGTATACTCTCTTCATGCTCTAGCACGTAGCATTTTTTGAGTTGGTTCTGGTGCCTCTTATGAGTATTCTTCGGCCCTTTTATTATGTAAATCAGGTCACCGATTCTCTTGTCCACTATGCCTCGCCCCCAGAACTCAATGTTGTTTCTATAGCACTTGAAAAACACCTTCTCTCCAGGGGTGTATCTTTTTCTAGCTGTATACATAGTGTTCTTTATTCTATTTCTTCCTGGCAAAAGCTTGTCAAACACTGACTTAACTTTCCTAGCGAACATTAGTTCAGCTGGTGCCATGTTTGATGGTGTTCTCTGGTTAGGCGTGATTCTGTATACTTGTAGGAATTGCTGAAGCGCCTTTTCCGTTGGAACTCCTGAGGCTTTCTTCAGAGCGCGCTTTAACGTATCTACAAATCTTTCTGCGAGTCCATTGGATCTCGGATGATACGGCGGCGTCGTTATGTGGTTAATTTGATATAACTCACAAAATTCCTTAAAATCGTCAGAAGTGAATTGTGTACCATTGTCACTCACAATACACTCTGGCACACCGAACCGTGCAAATAGTTCATGCAAAAAAGTTGTTGTGGTATTGGACGTAGGCTTTTTGCAGCGTAGTACTTCCGGCCATTTTGTAAAGCTATCTACCACTATTAAGTAGTAATAATCTTCTACTGGACCAGCGAAATCAATGTGTAATCTTTCCCACGGATGATCCGTCTTTGGCCATGGTTTGTGTACTATAGCTTAGCTGCTAACGCACACCCTTTACATCGATGAACCATGTTTTCGATATCCACATCCATTCCTTTCCAATATACAAAGCTTCGCATTAAGCTTTTTGTTCTATTAATCCCCGGGTGACCCATATGAAAGTCCCGTAGGATTCTTTTCTGCAACTTTTTTGGTACTACTACTTTCTCTACACTTGCGAAAGGCACGTTACGTTTCTTTTTAAATATAGGCATAGTATTTTCTTTTAATTCAAATTTAGCTTCAAACTTGTTACATCTTCCAAGACCAGGTGTAAAGGTTTCCGGAAACTTTTTCTTTAATTCCTCTTTAATGTCCTGTCTTGTTTGCGTATTACTTTCTACTTTTCTGCAGAAAGAGTTTAAAGGTTTATCCCACAATTCGAATGTTTCAATAAAATCTGTACCCAACAAGTTTTCTCCATTTCTCAGAATGAAAACTTTTATTTTTTTAACGATCCCATTCAATTTCATTGGAAGTACAACCTCGCCTTCGAAGTTAATTTGCTTTCCAGTTACCGTTCGAGCGAGTTTCGTTGACTTCATTATTGTAGGCCTTTTTAAAATTTTCCATGTTTTATCGTTCATTATTGTTAAATCTGACCCCGAATCGAGTTGAAATTTGATATTCTTTTTGAATATTTCAGTCGTCACATATTTCCTCAAATCTCTATCTGATTTGATATTCGAATTTGTTTGTCTAATTCGGCTCTTGAATTTTTTCGTTTTACAACACGATCCTTTGTGACCATTCTTTTGGCACACGAAACATTTCTTATTTCTATATGGGCAATTTATCTCCCAATGTCTTTCGTTACAGCGTCTGCAATTATATGGTGGGACTTTTTTATTTTCGTTCTTTTTATTTTCTTGTCTATTATTAAAATACGCTGAATTTTTTCTCCAATTTTCTCTAATGGGTACTTTGACTGCTTTTTTATTTTTTTAATATAAGCAATACCAGCTTCTTCGATTTTTTGCGACTCTTTTTTTAAACTTACGGCCCGTTGACACTCCTCTGCTAACTTTTGCAGGGTAAGGCCTTGTTCAGATTCGAGTTTAGACAAAACTCTACGTCTTATTTCGGCACTCTTACTGGATACCAGTCTTTGAGCAAAAATTAAGTACTTGAATTCTTCAACCGTAATCTCTGCCAATCTGAAATTGACACAATGTCTATTCATTATAGATGCATATGTTAAGTAATCCTGATCGTCGGATTTAGAGACATTCATGCATAACCATCGCTTATGCCAAAGCGACATATTTGCTCCAAACAGCTCTTTTAGCAATTTCACTGTTTCCGAGAATTCCAATTCAGTTGTTTTTCTCGGTAGAATAAAATCTACAAATTTGCTATGTTCTGCTGTACCTAGCTTTCTTAGTAATAGACTGACTTTTCTTGAATTCGACCAGTTTTCACAGTCTGTGTAGAAAATATCTTCATATCGTTTAAATTACGCTTCAAACGTTTTTTCTTCGTCTGGCACATAGTTGAAAATTTCCAGCGAATTAAATATGGTGTTATTATAGTATGAAGAATTTCCCTCATTTGCCTGATTGTTGTTTAATTTCTCCAGTGTTAACTTTTGAATTTCTAAAAGTCTTTCCTCTTGACGTTCTTGATATTTTTGCATTGCTATCAGTTGTTCTTGCCATATTTTTTCTTGATATTTTTGCTGTGCTATCTGTTGTTCTTGATATTTTTGCTGTGCTATCTGTTGTTCTTGCTGACGTTGTTGACTCAACTGCTGGGATTTTAATAATTCAGATATGACTTTGGATAGTTCCTCCATTTTTAGCTGATAGTGTTCATGCAACAAGGAATATACTTTTAATTTGTGTATCCACGAATATCATATAAGCTGACCAAAAAATCGAAACAACGTACGACTTTTATATTTTATGTCTTGCTTTTACATTCACGCCCGTGCTAATCAACTTTGGTATTTTTTTTTTTCGTGAACAGAGAGCGTCGGACTTTTTTTTTTTCGTCTTCGACTTCTGTTCGCGTATTTCAATGACAACGTCTGATTTTCTTATCAGAGGAAATTCGTCACTATATTGTTGAACAAATAATTTAAAAAAAAATAATTTTTTAAAGTTTGTTACCTTTCAAAGTCGACACGGTGTATTTGTGCTCCTTTTAATCCATACATGTTTTTGTAGTCGGCCAATTTTTCTTTTTAGAGGGTGTCTCGTTGTAGATAATTTTTTAATTTAAAATTACCGTTATTCGTTTACGACACCTTTCAATTTTTCTGAGTGAACGTTCCTTTATGCTTAGTCGTCTTTTAACGAGTTCTACATATCCAGAAGTTCAGAATCCTTCGTCGTTACGTTAACGTTGGACTTTGAATTAACAGTTTTTTTTTTTTAGCCTGGGTTCTTCAATGACTTGTCCCAATTGTTGAAAACTCTCACTATTAATTCTTTCTTCTTTCCGTATGGTTCGTTCTACTTCTTTGCCATTGTTGAAATTTGCGTATGGTTCGTTCTACTTTGTGGCCATTGTTGAAACTTGACGTATGGTTCGTTCTACTTCATCGCCATTGTTGAGTCTTGACTCATTGTTGAATCTCGCCTATTGCATGGAATAATAATGCAACACAAAATGTACTTAGAACAAGAATGTATTATAACAAGAAAGTGTACACAATAAGTACATATAGTATTTCTGTATATTTCTGGGAAGACGTTCCTGGAGAATGTGTTGACTAGTCGCAGTCGATCAGAGTCTCTAGTTGGATCTCGTGATTCCTTCCCCGTCTTCCGGTACCAACCATTATTTATATAGTTGGTAGTCACCTATGCAGATTAGGTGGATCCTACCACAACAATATATATATTATAAGAGATTGTAATGAAAATATTTTACATCGCTACACAAAAGCTTTCATGTCTCAATACAATGATTGTACTTCCTCAGGCGATGGTTGGTTACTGGTGCTAAAATGATTTATTAAGGAAATGTAAAACCAAACGCTTACATCTTTTCAGAAGTCAAAGTGTGGCACAAGGTCAGAAGTAAAAATATACTAGTGGGTATGTCTCGATTAACTAATTAAAAGTCAGAACTACGTTACGATAGAAAAATAATGTCAGAGGGTGTAGGTAGGTGAGTTATTTGTTCATGTCACGATAAACTGGTGCTTGAACGATTGAAGCAAACATGGCAGCGACAAATGTAATATTGATGTAGCCAAGTATGATGTTCCGATTTGTTGAAATAGTGGGCGAGATTAATCAGACATGATGTTCGAGACATAGTCACTAGTATATTTTTAATTCTGACCTTATGCCACCCTTTAACCTCTGAAAAGCGGAAACGATTTGTTTTTAAATTTCCCTGATAAATCATTTTAATTACTCGTTACCAACGATTCTCATCCATGTGTATATACTCAATTCTCTATTTCACGTTTCCTTTTTGCACGGTTATGAAGTAACACGGTCCATCGAAAAGAAACGATTATTTTTTGCATTACTTTTTACTTTAACACGGATTAAACATCTGTACTACTAACCATCGAATTCATTGGAAAGTGGCAAGTAATTGATTAATTGTTATGGTCCAGGTTAGGACCGAGGAAGAACATCACGAACACAAGAGTAGAAATAACGAAGATATATTACACGGAATAATAATACAAGATGTGGAAGGTGTTAGTATGACTGTCAGTCTGGTTTGGAGTGAACTACTATCGGCTCGTCTCGATTCGATATTTAACAATCCCTCCACGAGGAAAGTATGTGGCACAAGGCCGAGTTTAACGTGGGTTTCTCCGAGCCTGTAAGCTCGGCCAAAAATACTCCCTTAAGAAACCGTATAAACGGGTTCAGGGCTTGTCTACCACCCCGGACGAAAATTTGCCCTTTGGCAAAGCCACGTCCGGGTTCCTCGCTGCCAAAGTAGAGAAGTCGACAGGAGTCGGGCACAGTCAGAGACTGCGGCTCGACTCGATTCGATATTTATTACTGAACAATACAGTAAATGTGGCACAAGGCCGAAAAAGGGGATGGGGAAAAGAGACGGTCATCTTTCTGTCTTAATTTATAACTTAGCTAGCCACAATCACTGACCCAATCGTGCAATCGTGCAAAACAATAATCCTAGCACCAAAAAACATATTCATGCATACCTTCCTTACTACATCCACCAAAATATCTCATAGTCTCAATGAAAATCCTAAATACTCCCCATATGTACAAATTGTTGTCTGTGGAGAGAGGGGAATAAAAACAACAACCTCAAAACACCCCAATGATATATATACAATATGGTTATAAATTATTTACAAGAAACTAAACAAAATCATGTTAGTAATAAAAACACCCACAAACCTTAAATGTGACAGAAAAACCAGTTAACTAGACGAAATCGATGCTGGACTGTAAGAATATATAAACATTCATCCATCCCAAGCACTCACACAGACATGCACTCATTCAGACACAAAAAACAAATACGAAAAACACGCCCCGCATCTACCAGAGAACTGAAATCACTGACCACCTAACGAGGGAGGGAATGGGGAGTTAAACTAAAGGAAAAAAGGGGGACATAAATAAAAGGGGCCAATGAGCAAACACACCCTATCTAACTTTACTGGAGAAAAAACTAAAGAGTCAAAAAACCTACTTCTAGCCTAAATCCTGAGATGGGTTACCTACGTTTAAACCAGGAAAACAATATCCTTATGCCTAACCGGCATCAAAATGCCACTCTAGGTCAGCCCTTTTTACTCGACACATACGCGCAAGATTCACCCACATTTTGCCGAATCCTGATGAGGTGAGCTTAAAGCTGATGCTTAAAGAACAAGATCATTTGGGAAGAAGTGAACTTCTCGCCCTCAAAATATTCCTTCTGATGCGTCGTCCAAATCACGACTCTCATAACACCTAGTAAGCAACTGAACACATAATGTTCAACCTTCGTTATCTGCGGCACCACATTGCTACAAACAGAACTCGCCACAATGACAAAGAACTTTACCTGCAGCATGCGAACCATGAGGCCTTCAACAAACTTGCACAACGACACGACCGCTTTGCAGTGAAAAAAGGCGTGACCAATGGTCTCGACTTCTCCAGTACAGCCACGGCAGTTTGGATATTTCTCAAAGCCTGCTGAACAAAGTTTATTAGCGATCCAGAGGGCCCCACGAATCATCAGCCAGGTGAGTCATGCCTCATCATTACTGAGGCATTTCAACCCAGGAGCCCAAGGCCATATCGAGCGAGTCTCCTGCTTCGTAAGACCGAGCTCGTCAATCAGATCATCCTGAACGGCCCCGCCACTGATTAACACTTGATACAATGCCCTACGAGACAGCGCCTTGCAAAGGCAAAAGCGGACAACCTTGACGAATGGAGCGAGACAATACGAAAGGCTTCGATCTTACCCCATACACCTCCACCATCGCACCGGGGGTCGCATACAAAAGTCGGATCCAGGAGAAAAAGTCGGCTCCGAAACCGGCCACAGAAAGGACAGCCTCCAGAAACCGATGGTCAATTTAGATCATTCCAAGGCCTATCGAAGGCCTATCGAAGGCCTATCGGTCTGATGCTGCTCGAACCGAGCAGCATCAGACCGAGCTGCCTGGTGAAAAGATCCTGAAAGTAATCCCAAAAGACCTCGCATATGCCCGCGTTTGTAGTCACGGTCCGATTATCCGGCAATGTGACGCACGCGATATGTCGCTGAGCTGCACTCCGATTTTCCCCTGCACGCAATTCAGCGGCCATATTCATCGCATCAGAGGACATTCTTTTTAACCTATCCCTAACTACCAGAGCTTGATCCTTCTTGATAAGCATGGAGGACAACTCTGCCTTAGCTAAGACTATTTCCCCACTATTACGGGATTTTACTGCTCAATCAAATTTATCTTCTAAAGCCGTTTGCGCCGCTAATCTATCTAAATTGAGTCGACGACTAAAGTCGGCAGCAAACGTTCTATTTTTCGATTTTAAATTATCCCACCAGGCGTTCCCAACAACCGCCCCCGTCAATTCCCTCTGTATCATTAGTAGCAGCTGGTCCAGGAAATCCTGCTCACCAAATAGTGAACAGTTTAATTTCCAGTACCCAGCCAACCTAACCTTAGTTTTATCTAAGTTTACACGGACCCGGACAAGCCTGCGGTCCGTATAAACTATATAGTGAAGCTTGGACACCCTAAGGGCCCTACATCGACTCTCCTAACTAAGACTCGGTCGAGGTAGCTCGCAAGCGTCTCAGGAGCCGATTTGCCACTATTTGTCCATGCTCCCTCCCGAGGGTGCTCATTCCGGTACTTATCGACAAGGTCAAACTCATCGATAAAATCCCGAAATGGTTCCACGTCCCGGTTGTTAGTACCCGAATTCTGCCCTATACGATCTATATCGGGGTCAAGGACGGAATCCCAACCCCCCGCTAAAACTACCCGACGAAATGTCGTCAAGTACGGCCCGATCTGCCGAAACAAAGCAGGTCGCTCGGAATGGTTATTGGGTGCATAAACCCCAATGAGTCGTAGAGCCTTATCCTTTATGGTAACATCCAGCGTGCAAAGTCTGCCCGCCGCATCTGCGAAGACAAGAGTACATGCAGCCCTCAAAGACTTGCTCACTAGCCAAAAGACACCCCTCGAACGACCATCAAAACATGCTGAATAAAGTCCTCACAGTCATGAGAAGAAAACCGGGTCTCTTGCACACAACTACATTCACCCCGAGGCGCTGAAGGTCGCGAGTGATCCTCGCCGTGCGAGAATCGGACCTCAGATCCCGGACATTTATACTTGCTAACCAGAGTGCCATGATGAAAACTGATTAGGGTTGCGTTACTGGTTTAAACATGGTCGGGGTAAGGATACCAACAGCTTCTCCCATAGACCCATGGCCCATCTCAGTCTTGATGGAGCCGTCTTGGGAGATTCCGCCGATATCCCAGGGAAAAGTCAGTTTTAGTGCTCTATACAGGGAGGGGTGAACTAAAACTGGGACCCTCCCTGCACAAAATTGTTTTAAGGATTTCAATTGTTGATTTTGTACAATTGCGATTGGCAAGGCCATCTTGTTGGACATGATGCCCTCATCCAACATCGCCCAAATTTGTTTGGCTCCAGAGCCGGTTCTAATAACAGTAAGGACCCTTTGAGCCAGAGGGAAATTTTGTGTTACTTCTACATCCATGTCAGCAAACTGCTTGATGGAAAGGAGATAGCGTAAGTCCTTTATCCGGTTGCCATAGTCCCTGGCCCTTTCCGCCTGAGCCGGGGGGATGCCGCAAACATCCTCTCCCAAATTGTAAATCTGTTTTTTCGAATTTTTTTGTCTTTCAGCTCCTGAGTCGGGCTTCTGTTGCGTTTGGAGGAGGGTGGAGACATTTCTGCTTTTTTCAGGAGGAAGGACTGGGAGTATGCAGAGGGGTGTAGGAGGGTCGTTTTTTAATGGGGGAAGGACTAAGTGTGTGAAGAGGAGTATAGAAAGATCTATGTCTACAAGGGCTGGGATCTCTACTGAGGGGAAGGGATTTTATGGTGACTTCGGGGGGCGGGCATGTCGTTTCTTAGGTGAAGTGGGGGACCGGGTAGAGGATGTTGAAGGAATAGGGTCTAGTTGATTTTTTGGGGTGTCTAATTTCTTTTTAAGTTCTTTGATCTTTTCTGTTTTCTCAAAGCCGGAATCATATTTCCGTTGTTTTTCCTTGAGAGGCCAGGGCATCGCCCTTAACGTTGCCAGAGGGAGTGGGGCTGTACGTGCCTTTGGTCCCTGGGGATCAGGGCCTGAGAACCCACTGTCTGGCGCTTCCCTCTGGCTCTACCAGCAACTACCCATTCCCCTTCGTACTTCTCCGCTACTGCACTAGCAGCAGGCGAAGGCTCTTTGGGGAATGTGGTATTTTGGCCAACCGGAGGATTATCCCTACCGGTCCCAGAAGCTGGCATGCCCATTACAGACGAGGCGGTAGGTAAAGACGCGGTCAGAGGGGGATTTTGGTCAACAGGAGATTGAATTTCAGAGGCCTTCTTCTCTGGGCAGGAAGAGGAGAGATGACCAGTCTTTCCACACTTCCAGCATACCGGTTTACGGCCGGTCACAATGACCGGCAATTTCAATTTCCCTACTTCCAGACAGTTGGGGTGGAGCGGAAGGCATCTTCATCCAGTCGTATCTCAAAACTCAACCCACCGCTCAGGTTATCGCAGGAAGCGCCCAGTATTTCGCCGAACTGGGACTGGTAGGCCGCGCGATGTTCCCCGAGAACCTGAGGAGGGGCCTCATATATAGCGACATGGTCCTTCTACAGCCTTCAAAATCTGTGCGTAGGATCATATTTTTCGTGATCAGGTCTCGGCTCGAACCCGCAACGCACTCTTCCGGCGTGGGTAACAATACATCCCACATGAAAAACCAGGCTCCTTTCACAACTCTGAGTCGTTTGAACCCCAAGAACTCCGGTGATTTTATCACTGTGTTTTTCGTCGAGCGACAAATTTTGCGCGTACGCTTGTGGACGACGAAAACTGACACTATTCGTTTCTCAATTTTTCTTAGTTCCTGGGGGTCCACCTTATAGGTCGCTCCAAGAATTCCGCCACATTGATTATACAACTAGGGGGGACTTCCAACAAGAGGGCGATTCCCCGATCTCTGAATTTTTCACATTCTTGTCATTATGTGAGACACTAATGGCCTCCATACTACTTTCATTTTGGCCATTATTGGCCTCCATAATCTTAGAACTTTGGCCATTATTGGCCTCCATGTTTCTAGATCTCTTGCCAATATTGGCTTTAGTAGATTTTGGTGGTGTATTTTCTACGTCTGTAATTGGAGAAGGAAAGTGGTAAAAAAAAACAAAGTCCGCCTATAAGCGGTGTTTGCGTGGGGGAACCTAAATAAGTAAAGTTCGCTTAGTAGCGAAAAAAATAGTACTTAAACAATAAAAGGAAAACTCGCCCGAAAGCGAGGCAGCAAAAATAAATTCACAAGCAAAGAAAAAATAAAAAGGTTTTTACAATTAAATACAAATGACAAAGGACAACAATTAAAACAAGGTATACCTAAATGCAAGACAAAAATACAGACTAAAAATAAAATCACTAAATTCACCTAAAAGCACTAAATTCATTAAACAAATGAATTTAAAAAAACTAAAAACGAAATTGACAATAAAACGCTAGACAAAGAAAAAAAGAAAACAAAAAAATTCGAAACTTTCAAAAATAGACGGAGCTATTTACAAAACCGAAATGGCTGACGCTAAGAATTTGACGAGTCACACAAATAAACAAAGGAAATTAAATGCACAAATTAGACAATACAAGGGATAATACAAAGATTAGAACAAATTTGGCACAGGAAAAAAATTATAAAAGAATACACAAGAAAAACTTAACGGGTATTATCAGGAAGAAATTAAATAAATAACGAGAAGTTAATCGCTAGTCACAAACGAAAAATACAGACAGTAGTTACAAAAATAAAAAGAACGAAGATAAATTAAAAGAGAAAATTTAAAAGCGAAAATAAAGGAAAAAGGAAAACTAGAAATTAAAGAGAAAGAGCAAAAAAAATTAAGGGGGCAAAAAAAATTAAAAAGAGGAGGGTAAAAAAAGGAAAAGAAAAATCAAAACTTTTTTTTTCAAAACCATCGTAAAAAGTCAGTAAATAAAAAAAGAACTCAACCAAAATTGATTTCAAAACACAGTAAGGGTAAATTTCCCAAAAAACAGTCAGGCAGCAAAGCAGCAGTCTGAAAAGTTAAAAAATAATGTCAGACGGATCGAGTCGATTCTCTCTCTCTCTCTCTCTCTCTCTCTCTCTCTCTCTCTCTCTCTCTCTCTCTCTCTCTCTCTCTCTTGAGAGGCGTAGTATATATAGTGTTAGGAAGAGGTCATTCTGTAGTAATAGGTAAGGACCCATAACAATAATATAAACATCAATTAATTATAATTTACAAAATGTCCAAACTCTACGTAATGTGATTAAGTAATACGTTAGCGAAGTAAAATAGAATCCCATCTATTTTTGCGTATAGTGATCCACCACTCTGTTGACTTATGCACTGTACATACATAGCATTTCAGAGAATGTTTATGATTCCATGTTATTTTTAGCTGTGAAGATGAAGAAGTGGTTCCGCTATCTGTAAGTACAATTCTCGAAGACCTCCAAATAGACAATAAACTTGAAAATCATTTTCTTACAAATAATAACAATGCTGAATGAGCTGCACAATTCCAACCTGATTTCAAAATGATTATAGCCCGTTATGAAGAATCGTATAAAGAACTAACAAAAACAAAATTACAGCGTATCATAAAAAAAATCGTATTCAAAACTAATGAAACAAAAGAAAGACAAAATGTTAGTTTTATTCAAGATACTCATGAAGATATATCGCCGTTAAATATTTCTAATGACGATCGTGATTTACAGTCACCAAAAAACAACAGAAAGCATACAGGTTTACTGTCTAGTAGTGATTGTCACTAAATGACTTAATGATTATATATATATAATCGAATTTGACGTACGGCAGTCAAGCAGATCAGTGCCTAAGAAACCGACAGCCCGACAACAGCACATGAGATTTGGTGGAGGTTTCATGCAGGACCATCCACACTTTTTGAAGGGCCGAATACAGAGACCTGGTGCACTATGTGCCACAGGGTCTTCAAACGACCCTCCGCAGGTTTTGAATGCAGAGTTGTCCCTCCCCCTAGACCAGTTGCCATCCAAGGCTATAGAACCCAGTCCATCCTGCTATTTATCCATAGCTGGAGGGAGAAGAAGAGGATTAGAAGGGTATTAGCACGTAAAGTGAATGTAATGGATTCGACTGGAATTCGAATTCGCCTCTCCGATTCCTCAATCCAAGTCGCTATCCATTACTCCTCCGTGCTATATATATATATATATATATATATATATATATATATATATATATATATATATATATATACTGCTTGTATCTCGAAATTGTGGTTATGTGGTGAAGGTCGATGCAGTGCATTGCAAGCTGTACCCGACCTTAAAACTCCCACGGACATTACTGACAACGCCACTGGATGTCTCACACCCCTGATAATCTTGTTCTACAAAGGGCCAATTCACTCTCTGTAGTAGGACTTACACACATGGGCAGATTGCGTTGGACAGGCCATGTTGTCCGTATGGTGGATGACAGAATTACAAAACAAATAATGTATGGAAAATTGCAAATAGGAAAAAGACTGCAGCAGAAGCCCAAATCTCGTTACAAAGATTGATTTAAAGAGTGCAATATTGGTCCGGATAAGTGGGAGACTCTAGCTGAAGACCGGGTTTCTTGGAGAGCTGGTTTTTCTGACGGCGTCAAGATCTTCCATGAGGTATCACAAAAATATGCGGTATTAAAGTGAGGTGTTCAGAAGGGATCCCTTAATTGCCATGAGGTGCAAACCAGAGCATGTAGCCAATGCAATCGGATATATCTTTCCGGTGCGGGGATGCTCAATCACCAGCGGTCACACCAACACCTAGAGTCTATTGCATATGAGGATTTAGTAATGGAATGCTTTGAATGCCCGACATACACTAGAGCGTGCAAGTCCAGATCAGCCCTAACAAGGCATATGAAATGTTACAGTAGAAGTGATGATCAAAGCCTCCTTCCACCACCCGGAGATGATTTGATATTCAACATATGTGACAAGAAATGCAGATCAATCACTGGTTTTATAAGCAATTGTCGTTCACACAACTGATGAATTCAGTGTTGTGGGAGTGACTTTAGGTGAAGGGCTGGGCATGTCAGTGATGGTCATACTCACTTTGTGTGTCGACAGCCACCATATATGTATGTATAAATAAAAAATCAATTTATTTGTATGTGAAAAATAAAAAAAATTAATTATATTTTTAGATGGACGCCATCTATATTTCCATATGTAAATATATATTTTTACACGGTTTTACTTTGCAGGGTAGTCTCTGGAACGTATCCCCGTGCAAAAACAGAATTGAGTATATATGGAGAGAGATAGAGAGATGGGTGAATGGAAATTCCGTCTACAGAAGTCGGGATCGTGAAGGTAACACCAATCATCTAAGTGACTAACTTCATATTTTTATTAATCATATATATATATATATATATATATATATATATATATATATATATATAGAGAGAGAGAGAGAGAGAGAGAGAGAGAGAGAGAGGGGGAAGAGAGAGAGAGAAATAGCATTGCTTTCCAGAGTTGCCTCCCTCGCTGCCCGATGCGCTTTGGTACGGGTCAGCATAAAAGGAATATGCATTACTTAAATGATTTTCGCTATACTTTGTACTCGTCCTACTATGAACTAGATTTAGTCAATGTATGTGTGTGTGTGTATGTGTGTGTATGTGTGTGTATGTGTTGTAGCCTTATCTCACTCGCTCCGAAACATTTTAGCAAGAATTTACATTAAGAACCGTGTTTAGTGAATTCAAGAAAAGTCATATGATTATTCGTTATTGTACCTTCTTGTTGAAGTTTCCCCTTAATTCAGGTGCTGTATGTAACTTAGCTATTATTTACGTTAATTACATGTTTTATTTTAGGTCTATGGTGTGAATGGTTGAAAGAAAAGAAGGATTCCAATAAACATCAGTTGTTAATAAATCTTGACACCTTGTGATCACTAAAATCTGATATATATATATATATATATATATATATATATATATATATATATATATATATATATATATAATGAAAATCTTGGTAATCCGTATGGATAATCCCAAGGAGGATGATATCCAGAGAACTCAATGTTAAATCAGAGCGATTAATTCAATGAAAACAGACAACTTTAAGGGTCCATTGTTTATAATTCATTTACCCAGGGAATGTTTTTTACATGACTCATCAGACCACAGTTCCAAGGGTGAATATATATATATATATATATATATATATATATATATATATATATATATATATATATATATATATATATATCTTAAAGAGTAAAGAGAAACCGCAAATGTTTTGTGTTATAATGTGGATATTTTGTTATATATATAATATTTTCCATATTTTTGCTACACAGGTTTCGGGGCTCGTGGTCTTTGTCAGGCGAAGAACGGTTATTTAAAGCTATTATTTTTTTCTCATGTTTAACCATTGTCTTTTGTGCGTAGTAGCAATCAAAAATCTTCTTGGACTGACCAAAAATATTCCTTTGCTTAAGAAGTAATAAACCAGTTAGGATTGGTCAAAGAAGGGAAGGTATGAGGTCTTATCCTTTTATGACCTTTTTCTTTTTTGTGTATTGTGTGTGTGATTTTTTTATGTATACATACACACACACACACACACACAAATATATATATATATATATATATATATAGAGAGAGAGAGAGAGAGAGAGAGAGAGAGAGGCACACATACTATGTATTATATTCTTGTAAATATATCTATACATTAACTATATGTATCTTGTACGGTGTTTTTGTCTGTGTGTATGTAGTGAGACTAGTGTGTTTTGCCACTATATTTATTAATGTGTGTGGGGTTATGATTTGTTTCGTGATGGCTTAAATTTGTCTATATGGGTCACTAGAACTAAAAATAACATGACTAATAATCCTGGAAGCCCTTTATATCAAAAGAAAGCCACCTATTATCAATATGTTTTTAAACATGCACTCTCCGGCAGGGAGGACAGAGAGAAAAAATCGTATAACCTACCAAACTAGATGATAAAAATGTATGGTAGAACATCGGTTTAGGAGATGTAACAGATAGATAAAATTTGCTCAGAGCTATAGAGGATGAGGAATTGTAGACAGACATGTTAGTCAGCGTCCTTAATGGGCACGGCACATTGAAGAAGAAGAAGAAGAAGAAGAAGAAGAAGAAGAAGAAGAAGAAGAAGAAGAAGAAGAAGAAGAAGAAGAAGAAGAAGTCCAATTATCACAGAGATAAATCGTTCCTGGATACGATAATTAGCGAATTGATGTGGGCCAATGTGCTGCCTGTCGTAACCAATAACGCTTTCTATTTGGTATTTCCGGTACACAAGTGACGTTGCTGATCGAGCGATGTCAAATATAACCACAATTTCAGAAATAGAATATCCAATCCTTCTGACATTTATTTAATAGGCCCTGAAGGTTCTCCAGTAACACACGTCAGCTTATCTGACGAGCCAGTCTACACACTCACCAAATATAAGCGCTCAACAGATAGACGTTTGGACATTTCTATCTTAGAGTTAGCGCCATCTACCGTCACATTCACGTACAGCTATCCATTTACTTTTGAAGCGTTAGTATGGTATCAAGTTAGCTACTGCAGCCTCCTTTTAGCCAATCTTGTAATAAAAGATACTGATGCCCTATTGTATATTGCATGATCCTGGTCATCAGAATTTAATGTAAGAACTTGGGCGCCAATGTAATATTATAAGTTTCTGGGCGCCAATGTTGCACTGGAAGGTCCTGATTGCCAATTCTGCATAGTAAGATCCTGATATCAAATATTGTATTGAATACCCAGATAGCCAAATTTTATTGGAAATCCCAGATCGCCAAATTTTTATTGTAAGCTTCTGGTCTGAAATGTTTTATTGCTCGGTCGTTATCGTTGGT
Source organism: Acanthosepion esculentum (assembly GCA_964036315.1). Taxonomy (NCBI): domain Eukaryota; kingdom Metazoa; phylum Mollusca; class Cephalopoda; order Sepiida; family Sepiidae; genus Acanthosepion; species Acanthosepion esculentum. The sequence goes on along the minus strand of OZ038492.1, from coordinate 5,857,431 downwards.
ACTTTATTATAATATGTTCTCCACCAATGATCTTTTGCAGATGCCTGTGTCAGAAAATGTGGAATCCACCGAACAGAATGCTTCATCATGCCAAGTTCATTGGGCAGAATATTCTTAACTATCTCACGAAATACGTTCATAGCACTGACTATTTTATATATAATCAATCACCCGTCATCCATCATCATGTGCTGAACAAAATCATTTTTTACTCGGCGGCAATAGTAGCAGGACGTCCAGACCCTTAGCCCTCTTCACGACTCACCCTTCTCTTCCTAAATTCAGCTGCTCACTTGTGAACTGTTGATAAATCTGGGGTACCATTCACTAATGTAGCAACCATGTCAGTATGAATGTCCTTGGAGCTAAAATCTTTTTCTGCAGTTACTTGGGTAACACCACGATGCTACATTTTGTCTGTTTTCAAGAGAAGTCCCTACTTGTTACTTCTGAACTCATCTTTGAATAGTCTTTACCTGGAAAGAAAATATTCAATTATTAATAAGAAATACATGCAGGATTTCACAGCGTCAGTGCCTGCCCTCATCGTCTTTTTACCCCCACCCTTAGTATTTACAGGAAGAGGAGAAATACGTTAGAATTACTTTCAGGCTCCCTCAATAACGTAGTTATTTCAAATTCAAAGCGAAACACAAGTCTCGTAAAAAGCAGACATTCCTAACAAATCTAACGAATCAAAATATATTGTTCTACCCATCAACTCTATCACAACTGCAATTGAAAAGAATTTATCTAAACTCAACATAAAATGTGTCACAATGACTTCTAAAACAATAAAATACTTACTACAAAACAAAATAATAAACTCAAACTTGAAGGAGAAATCCACTATGTCAACTGTAATCATTTCCACAAGCAATACATAATAGAAACCTGAAGGTATTATATAAAAACAATACGTGAACACAGAGGTGGCACGGTGGCTCGGATTGAGGAATCGGAGAGCCGAGTTCAAATTCCTGTCGAATCCATTACATTCACTTACTTGTTAATACCCTTGGGAAAGGTATGAATCCTCGTTTTCTTCCCTTTCCAGCTATGAGTAAATAGCAGGACAGACCAGGTTCTATAGCCTTGGATGGCAACTGGTCTACTGCAGAAAGAAATGGCAACCTACTGCGAGAAAAAAATCTGCCTCGCCAATCATGTCTTGAAAGATACATGATCGCCTAAGCGTGTATCTCGCATGGCACATAACTGATTTGAACACAAATGGGATTTTTTACAAAACAACACGCTCAATGCATTATGAGCCTGGCCATAATTTTAATTTAAAAAATGCTATTCTAATTAAAAAAGAAAGCAATTTACTAGGATTAAAATATTTTGAGAATGAATTAATCGCAAGATCCTCGACAGAAAGGTCCAGTTTCTTATATTTCTCCATTACTGCCCTATCTTCTGTTATCACGATGTGGGATAACTTAGAACAATAGTGACGGAAATATGAACAAAAAGAAAAGGGAAATTAAATAAAAACGGTTAGACTATTTACCCAAAACATGTTTAAAAAAGAAATTAAATTTCAAATTAACATTGTCCCTTTTCCTTTGTGGGAATGTGAACCTGTGCAAAGTAAACATCACATTAGTCCTAAAGACGAAACGCGTCACACGAAAACTTTTTTTTTCCCGCTTGTCGTTGTTTTTGCCAATAAAATACGTTTTTGTGTCTATTGATAGATGAAAGCGTATTCAATTTCCTTCATCCTTGAAGTCTTCATCAATAAATCCTGAACTTTATTGCGAAAGGAGACGTACGGATGTCTACTTGCTGTCTGCGTTTCTCAGTATAATTAACTAACAATCATTGTTTTTATATACTATAGATAGTGATGAAGGCGATATTTATCAGAATAGAAAAATTCTTGCGGACGCATAGATTACTGAATGAATATGAAGTAGGTACGAGGAAAAATAATTTGTTTAGATTTGTTAGTTTTATAACGTGTCGATCCTTATTTAGATTATTTACTGCCGGACTGACACCTGCATCTTCCGGTTTCCGTTGATTCAGGTCACTATCACTGAATTTCGAACTGGACCGTGAATTCAATCACCCAAAAAGGTAGAAAGAATGAAAAAAGAAACTGGTGGCAGACAAACCAAGTTTGACAGCAAAATTTCCACAGCGGGTTCAGATGAGGTAAGAAGTTCTATCTTAATGATTATCCTATCGTATGGTCATCTACAGGATTAAAGCACTGAATAAATGTGAGATATGGCCTGGATTGTCTGAATATAGTCCAGGTCGATGAGAATATGACCAGGATTAATTGAAAAATCTTCTTCTCCTCCTCCTCCTTGTACTCCTCATCCTTATTCTTCTTCTTTTTTTCTTCTTCTTCTTCTTCTTCTTCTTCTTCTTCTTCTTCTTCTTCTTTAGTCTAAACTCGTTTAGTAGCTTACACGCTTTTCTCATCTGTCCTTCTTGCCTTCACTATATTCAAGGTGCTAATCCCGTTTTCCTCATTATGTGGCTTAGAAATTTCAACTGTCACTTTCAAATGTCCTTTTGTCTCCATATTCTCCAAAATTTGGTCGTTGCTCACATGACCAGATCATGCTACGCTCGGCATGCTCAGATATGTTTCAATGCTACCGGAGAGAGCATATTTTTAAAAAACTATTGATTTTAGGTGGCTTTCTTCTTTTTCTTTTTCGAATTCTTCTTCTTTTTCGAATTGTTCTTCTTCTTCTTTTTCGAATTCTTCTTCTTCTTCTTCTTTTTCGAATTCTTCTCCTTCTTCTTCTTCTTCTTTTTTTCTTCATCTTCTTCTTCTTTTTCTCTTCCATTCCTCCCTCTTCTTCTTCTTCTTCAAATTCTTCTTCTTCTTTTTCGAATTCTTCTTCTTCTTCAAATTCTTCTTCTTCTTTAAATTCTACTTCTTCTCCTCCTCTTCCATTCCTCCCACTTCAACTTCTTCTTCTTCGAATTCTCCTTCTTCTTCACATTCTTCTTTTTCTTCAAATTCTTCTTCTCCTCCTCTTCCATTTCTCCCACTTCTTCTTCTTCAAATTCTTCTTTTCAATTTCTTCTTCTTTAAATTCTTCTTCTTCTCAAAATTCTTTCTCTTCAAATTCCTCTTCTTCTTCAAATTCTTCAATTTCTTCTACTTAAAATTTTTCAAATTCTTCTTCTTCAAATAATTCTTCTTCTTCTTCAAATCTTCAAATTCTTCTTCTTCGTTGACAATCAAGAAACCTCCACAATTTCTGTCCTTAGTAGCTCAGTAATTTCTAACTGTTTTTTAGCTGTCCTATACATTATTCTCTCATCCATTTGCACGTGCTCATTATCGTGCCAATTCGCTATTTTTCTCTGTCCCTCTCACCTTCACTTTGCCTTGTGAGTGTAAAATTTTCCAACCCTTCTTTTCTCATTAATATTCCCTAGACATTTCAGCTGTCTGTTTTTGATGTTAAGTATACGTGTCCGTTCCGTTTGCATTTTCCTTAAAACATCGTCGTTGCTCTCACATGTTCAGTCCATAATATTCACGACATTCTTCCATTGAATCACATTTGTGTCGCTTCAAGTCGCTCCTTCATCTGTGATTGTCCAGCATTCGCCGTTAATACTTAACAGTTCGGCAATCTTTTCTTTGTTTCTAACGAAAAAGCTCCTGTTTGCTAATAGGCTTAAGAAAGACAAAAAACAAACTTTGTCGGATTTCTTAATGGAGGAGGTAATTCTTATAAACCATAATCCGAATCGATACAGGATCGATCTTGCATATTCATAAATCTACCATTCGTTTGTGCATGGAATACTGCTGCCATATCTGGTCTGGTTCTTCTGTTGTATATCTCGAGATTCATGACAAACTCAAAGGGTCATTTGTGTAATCGATCATGACCAGGCATCTCGGCTTCAGTCACTTTCTCACCGACGTCACGTGGCTTCCCTCTGTCTTTTCTGCAGATATTTTCATGGCAACTGTTCAGATCTTTTTTCCCTGCTCCACTGACGACATGAATTCAAGCGTGATACTAGATTGGCAACTAGGTCTTGCCGTTTTACTGTTAAACTAGCTCGATGCAACCGCAACTTCTATTCTAATCCTTTCTTTTCTCGCACTGCATACCTGTGAAACTCCCTTCCGATTTCTTTCTTCCTTGTCAACTACAATCTTCAAAAATTTTAAAGCCATGTCAATTGCCCTTTTCTGTCTTCCTGAACCTTCGTCATTGCAGTCCTTTGCCAACAACTCTTCACTAAAGTCTTTTATTTCTCTTTCACTCTCTTGTTACCGCCAGCGTCCAAACAGTATTATCGGCTTGTTTGGCGTGAAATGATTTAAAAAATTGATCGGTAAACACACATCGTGGTTATAATTGAGTCCATAAGTAAATATTGTATTGTTTATAGTTGAGTCTGTAGGTCGCATTTATAATTGTGTATATAGTAATACATGTGTTGTGTTTATACCCAAGATTGAAGGTAACTATTTAGAATGTGCTTCTCCTACTCTGCGGTCGGCCTATGCTTAGGTACACCGATAACACTAGAACATGTACATTATGATAAATTGGAGCAAAAAATTGTAGAAATGTGCAAATAAATTATTTAATACAAATTTTGAATCTAGTATTCGTCCGTGAATACTGTTGCCATATCTGGTCTTGTGACCCTGCTATTCATCTCGAGACTCTTGACAAAATCCAAAGAAGGATCTGTAATTTAATCGATCCTGACTTGACATCTCGACTTCAGTCACTTTCTCACCGACGTCACGTGGCTTCCCTCTGTCTTTTCTGCAGATATTTTATGGCACCTGCTCTGACGAGATTTTTTCCCTGGTTTCCCGACTACATGAATTTAAGCGAACTACTACAGATCGGGATATTGGATATTTTGAGGAACGTGGAAAAACCTCTTAATTGCTGTTGTTCCCAGTTCGACCATGACCCGGTTTGGTACCACCTGTTAGGGTCCCAGCTATGGGTAAATAGTGAACCCTCAAACAAAACACTACGAAAGAAAAAATACATTTTATAATAAAAATACTAGCAATACATTTATATATTAAAAATACTTCCAACAAAATAGTATAAATTATCAACAATTCAGTTTATAGTACAATGACCAAAAATAAATTTTATCTGTGGTTGAAGATATATAAATGAGTTCAAAATATATTTAACTGAAACCATAAAATTGTATTCAAAATATTTCGATTTCGGCATTAAATATTTCATTGTGATTAATATGACGCTAAAAGTCAACAAAATAACCAAAGTGAGAAAAAATCTTTCATGGCATTAATCCATATAATATCCTACAATTTCCTAAAGAAATCAAATTGTATTCGAAAATATAACTTCAAGAAAACTACAACATAAAACACATGTCACCGAGTCTAGTACTTATTTCCACACACATATTATCTGCACAAAACCTTAATATCATCTACCATGTGTTTAATTGTGAAAGCAGAATAAGTTCTCAATAAAATTTAATTTCGCTATTAAATGACCCATAAAGGACTTGATATGTTGTTAAAGAAACAAATCAAATCAAATAACAATTTTTAATGATGGCCAGTTTGGGGGGGGGTCGGTTGTGGGGATTTATCAAGTCACTGTCATTTGCATTGAACATTGTAATATGGAACCCATTTTTCATCACATGTTATGATATGTTTCAAGAACGATTAGTCAGGATGATAACGTTCGTAATGACAATTGATTCCCCCAGGCGGAAAATATTTTGACTCAACGTAATTGGTAATTGAAAGCTGGTATAATTATTCTAAATGTGTCTATTGTAAGATTTTATAAAAAATTGTCAGGGAAATTATCTTAAGGTAAGTTGTAAATCCCCGTTTGAAGTTTCGATATTTTTTTATCCTTTTTTGAACCTTCGCTAAATACTCAAATATGTGAATTACAAAGCAGAGATGCAAAAAAATAAAGTACATCTAAGTTTTTTTTTCCAATTATATATTCGCCGTAATTTCCAATATATTGTGACCATTTAACGAGCGGCTCCTCAAAACCGCCTGAGTAAAATTCCACCGGATTTGATATGAAAACGTTTCCGACCAAAACTTGAATGATGTTTTCATTAGAGAAAATGTCCCTTATCAAAGCGATTTGCAGCTATCGAAAAGAATAATAACCGGTTGATGCTATGTCAGGTGGATATGACGGCTGGGGATAGGGCAAATCAACAGTGTTCGAAATCTTTTTCCATTGTTATTCTTGCAGTATGCGGCCTTGCGTTGTCATGGGGAAAACAGCAGTTCCCTATTGACAAGCGCAGGGCGCTTTTCGACCAAATCCCAATGCACACGTTGCAGCTCCTGGACGTATAAATGTACACTTACCGTTTCATAACGTTTTAACAGAGGACGGAAAGAATGTGTGGCACTGAAATTCGAAGAAAATTAGTGATAATAAAATTTGCAAACCGACAGATAATCAAAGTATTAAGAAACAGGAAGATTTCTTTAGGAACAAAGCAAAGATGACTGAACTGATACATAATAAGAGTCCTATATGTCAGTGAACGCTGGACAATCTCCCCATAGACAGAGAAAACTGGAAGTAACAGAAATGTAGTTCTACAGAAGGATGCTGAGAATACCATGTACCGAACATGTGAACAACGACGAAATTTTAGGGAACATGGAAACAAAAAAGTCACTTATACTTAACATCATAAAAAGTTGAAATTCCGAGGGTATATGATGAGGTCAGAAGGCTTGGAAAATTTGATGCTCACAGGGTAGTTTGAAGACACGAGGACAGATGTAAACATCGCATATCCTACATAGCGAGCTTGAGTAAATGGTTGACAAAGAGAGTTTAGGAGAGGTAGCAAAAAAAAAAAAAAAGAAATCGTCGCCCTGGGTATGACGATAAACTACATCCAGCAGCAAGCATCTGATCAGGAGGTTCTCAGGAGCATGGAACCATATCTTAATTGCTGTTGTTCCCAGGTTCACTCTGATCCGGGGATGGTAGCACTTGTCGTCGTCCCAGCTATGGGCAAATAGTTAACCTCCCAAAGGGGGTCAAAACAATATGAAAATATAAAACTACATTTTAATACCAGCGATACATTTTTGGAAAAAATATTATTACCAGCAATACAAATCTTGTCGATATTAAATGACACATTGAGGTAAAAAAAATACAAACAAACAAACAAAAAACAAAAGAGTTACAAAAGACAGGAAATTGTGGAGAGCCATGATTGACGACGTCCTTCAGTGATACAGAACGTCTTAAATACTATGTATGGTTAGCATTTAGGATGATAGATTGTTGTTATTGTTATTAGTTGCCGAAAAGGGAAATTATTTATGACTCAACATGATGTGAAATCAAAAATGTATCAATCCTACAAACTTTTTCATACATTTGTCATTGAATAATTAAAATCTTATTTGAATTTTCACCGTTCAGAATGTATTAGGTTTTACATAAATTCGTACGTTTCTTTTTTTGGCTCAAATCTTTCAAAAATGTATTGCTGCTGATAATTTTTACAAAGTATTACTGGTATAAAAACTTATTTTTACACTTTCATAGTGTTTTGATCTTAGTTTGGGGGTTAACTATTTACCCATAGCTGTGACCCTAACAGATGCTACCACCACGGTCCAGAGTGGACCTGGGAACGCCAGCAATGAAAAGTTGGTTCCACGCTCATCAATACCTCCTGATCAGAGGCATTGCTGCTGGACATAGTTTATCGTCATACACAGGATACGGATGAAGTTTATCGTCATACACAGGACGGGTTTATAATTGGTTTTATGAAACCAGACTCTTTTATTAAGCCAGAAACCTAATTTTGATTTCTTTAAGCTCAATTAAACCAGAAATTTTATGCAGATTAGCGAAAACAATAGTAAGCAATAAACTCATCAATTGGCTGATGCAACTTTTGTCAGTGAAACCTAATATCATATTTCAGTTAGTAAAGGGTCATATTGCTTTGACAGAAAGTAACTATCATACTATTATAATTGGTTTGTGAGATCAGATTTTTAACGAAGCCAGAGACCTAATTTTAACTTCAGGCAAATATAAACCAGACATTTTATGCAGAAATATAAGACTAGCGAAAACGAGAACATTTAATAAACCCATAAATTGGCTGATGCAACTCAGTGTAACACAATATTATATTACATTTAAGAACGGCCTGGGCGTGAACAGATTGTGACTGTTTATTTTACCTATCATTTCTGACACTTTGCGATCTTCATAAGTCCATTTGGACAATTGCAGTCATATCAAGACGATATTAGAAATCACGCCGAGAAGAATAAGTTGAACAATGCAGGAATAGTTTGTTCGCTTCTCATGAATATCGGAGTGTCAGTGCGTAACCAGAGGATGCACAGCTGTACGGTGTCAGTTACATTCACGCCAATAATTGTAAACACAACAAGAAACGCGTTGCTTGACAAGCCTCGAAACTCGAAGCGGGTCGCCTTCATAAACCGAATTACACGCCTGTCGAGTTAATATAACTGGCGCGACATATCTCATTCCATCGTACACGTTCTAGTAAGGGAACCGTGTGATTTCTAACGCGTTAAAAGTAAGTCCCCTCGTTCGAATCCGCCGGCGGTTGAAATTGATAGACTTTTGTGAAAGGGTTGCCTATGAATGGGAGCAGATGTTTGGCTGAATAGAACCTCATAAACATGCCAAATATTTTCGTTTTCGCTGTTCGTCGTAAATATTCGAAAATTCTGGCTGGAGTCGTTCGATTCTGTCTTTTATTGAAAGCCTATTGGGAGATAAAGACAACGTTTATGAATGGACGAAAAATTCTTATCCTGCTTTTAGGTAGATTATTAATGGACGGGAAAACGTAAGACATATTTCCTCTATCGTAAATATATTCATTATGCAAGCAGTGACTTTCAAATTTATTCCTTTACGCTCTATGAAGACAGACTTTTCTATTCAGCGATTTCTTTTAATTCTTTTTGCAACCTAGCCGCCATCGGTATTTAAAGTTTGACTTTGTCGCTACATTACTATTTAATGTTGTTTTTTGGTTCGCTATATTGACGTTTAAGTATATAAACCATTTTACGATCAGGAGCAGGAATATAAGTCCCGTACCAATTGAGAGTCGTAGGGGCAAGGCATGTACTGCATGTGTCCTGTGGTTTGAATTTGGAGTTTTCCTTCTCCTAGACTGGTTGGCAACTAAGGTTATAGGACTTAGTCTGCTTTGCTATTTATCCAAACTCTGAAGGGAGAAAAGACGGATTCATATCTTTCCCAAGGTTATTTACGCATAAGTGAATATAACAAATTCGACTCGAATTTGAACACTGCTAAGCGATTTTCCATTCTGAGCCACTAGACATTACAGCATTTATATTATGACAACACATTATTTTTGTAACTGTTTGAAGAAAAGGAAAAATGGGTTATATTCAGCTTGTGACTTATTTATGGAGATATCCCAAGCGTCGATTAGATGCGGTATAAGATCGAAAGTACGGAGCAGCTAGGGAGGATCGAACTCACTACTTAGTCATAATTGTTCTATCGAGACAAGCTTGCTAACCATTACACCACATTGGGATGCCCGAGAATTTTCTTCTCGTAGTTTAAATGTTATACAAGGGCGAATGGGTGCAGCACCCAGTGAGGGTCAGCTCACTATTCAGTCATAATTGAAACGAGCTTGCTAACCCTTACATCATGTCGAGATTTCCCATTTTTTTTCTAAGCGTAGAATAGATGGGGCAATACATGTACTGCATGTGGCCTGTCTGGTTTGAAAAGCCGAAAGTACGGGGCCCCCAGTGAAGATCGAACTCACTACTCAGTCATAATTGTTCTAGCGAGACAAGCTTGCTACCCATTACACCACGTCAAGGTACCCATAGTGATTTTCCAAGCGTAGCTTAGATGTAGAACAAGGCCGAATGTAGGGGGCCCCCAGTGAAGATCGAACTCACTACTCAGTCATAATTGTTCTAGCGAGATGAACTTGCTAACCACTGACCAAATCGAAGTGCCCATATGGAATTTCTAAGCGCAGCTTAGATATGACACAAGGCCGAAAGTGTGAAGCACCCAGTGAGAATCGAACTCAATACTCAGAAGTAATTAATCTAGCGAGACATGCTCGTTTTATCCTCGCGTCATTTTGCCCATGAGTTCTTTTATGAACGTTTAGATGTCAGTTCTTGCAAAGTCCTTATCATTAAAATCATATTATATAATATGACTGAATATATTTTTTCGATGCTTGGAAGAACAAGAAAGCCGGTTAAATATGTTATAAATATACTTTGTGGATATTTGCTTTCCATTGTGCTTTCAGTGCCGAAAGCTTACTTGTATTCTAATGCGAGCCGTGACCGTAGCGTTTGCTTTTGTACAAATACCTTTGTAAAGGTATCAATTCAACTCTTTCTCCCATAAGCTAGAGATTATTAGTAACGTAGAGATGTATATCTAGACTTGCTTTGCATCCAGTAGAGGGGAAGAAAAACTTTGGAATACAAAATCGATTAGGTGAGGGATTATCGAGTTCACCCCGTAAAAACCCACTTGCTAACGCCAGAAAAATGCAGTGACATCCAAATGTTAATGATACTTCTCAGAGTTGTGTTAACAACAGCAAAAATACGAATAAATATAAAAGGAAAATTCATCTTATCGTTTCGTTGTTTGTGTGACTTTATTAAGGCAAATGCGAGGATTTTATTCTGTAACAAGTATTTTTTTTTTTTAAATATCCAATAATTAATATAATATAATTTGTAATAACAATAATAAAAATAATAATAATAATATAATTTATAATATAATTTATTAGGACAAATGTAAGGATTTTTATTTTGTAACAAGTATTTATAAAAAATTTTTTAAATATCCAATAATTAATATAAAATAATTTATAATAATAATAATATTAATAATAATAATAATAATAATAATAATAATAATAATAATAATAATAATAATAATAATAATAATAATAATATAATTCATAGTATAATTTATTAAGGCAAGGATTTTATTTTGTAACAAGTGTTTATAAAAAAAAATTAAATATCCAATAATTAATATAAAATAATTTATAATAATAATAATAATATAATTTATTAAGGCAAATGCAAGGATTTTATTCTGTAACAAATATTTATAAAAATTTTTTTTAGATATCCAAAATATCACTCACTTTCGTTTATTAGACATTGAATTGTATCACCTTGTGTCTCCCATAGCTTGCCTGAAGTTTCAGCTAACCTGATGAATATTAATGAGCGTTCCCAACTCAAAAATGTTGAATAGCCAATAACACGCCCTTGTATATAAATACTTGTTACAAAATAAAATCGTTGCATTGGCCTTGATAAAATCCCTCAGAGGACGAAATGTGTCGGCTAAGATAAGTTTTTCTTTTGTCTTTATTCGTATTGTCTTTTTACAGATATGCCCAATCGGAAATTTTTACACAACAGCAACAACAATACAGAGAAAGGATTTGAGCATCAGAATAATGTCTCTTCTCAAATATATAGTGTAAATAAAAACGAAAATACAAAGAAGTCATTTGGATTAATTATTTACATTGTTCGGACTGATGTCCTCATCTTCATTGTCATATTCACGACGTTTCGGCCGTTGTACCCTCTGGTCTTCTTCAAGTGATAAGAATTTCGAAATTAACCCTTATTCTGCTCACCGGGGTAGATTATTCTAGTTCCACGTGCCATGCCTCTTCCGGGTGTATCAGTTATCACCCTTCAACTCAACTCTCCAAGTTTGTGTTCACCACTGCTGTAGCCAAGTATTGAAGACACAACTATCTGGGTTAAGTCACTGGATTCAACCAATGCTTTTATCCACTGTTCAATGTCATGTGTCCTTGTAAATATATTTTGGGGCATATAATCACTTTTTACCAGAGTTTATAATGCAATTGTTTGTTATTATTGCTTTTCTATAGAACTCCGTATCACTAGTTTCTATATTGAATTTGTCTATGCTTGACCGGTTTAGGAGATTTCTGTCGGCTAGCATATGCGCTGATTACTTAAGTTTACGTATTTTTCAGTTTTTTTCTGTTCAGTTCGAAATTCCAATCACCTGATAAAGGTCAGAGAGTACAACAGCCGAAACGTCGTTAATATGACAATAAAGATGAGGATAACAGTTTGAATAATGTAAATGATGTAAATTATTACGATACCTCATCTCAGAAATATAGACAGATAAGACATTTGGAATGTTGGATATTTTAATGTCTCTTCCCAAAGTTATAGTGTTATAGTGCTATAACTTTGGGAAGAGACATTAATATATATATATATATATATATATATATATATATATATATATATATATATATATATATTGTTGTTAACACTATAACTTTGGGAAGAGACATTAAAATATCCAACATTATTTAAACGTCCAAATGTCTTATCTGTCTATATTTCTGAGATGAAGTATCGTAATCATTTACATCATTTACATTGTAAATATATATATATATAGAGAGAGAGAGAGAGACAGAGAGAAAGATAGGGAGATAGATAGATATAACATCCGAAAATATGCATTTATGTTCATAAGTCTTATCAAATTTACCGTGTTAATAACTAAAAGAAGATATATTAATATCCAAATAATTTTGTATATGTTAATGACCTCTCCACGTCATTGTGTTGATACCAACTTCACAAAGTCAGAGATTTGAGCGCCCGGACAGTGTTGCAAATGATAATGACTTGTCTCAGATTTATAGTTATTAACAGCAATCTCACAAAAAAATTGATTTCACCCCGTCAATTTCGGTGATGTTAGGCACTTTTCTCAATGTTACATTTATGATTCTTCTCAAAATATTAGATAACTCAATAATTTTTTTGTCTGTTTTGTTCCCCTTCTTTCAGTTTGCACTGACTTCAAGGAACATTTAAATAGTAATAAGAAATGGGTAATACTTCGAGATTTTGAAAGAAAAAGAGTCAGAAAACAGGTGAATAAGCTGTTGTTAAAATTTAACAGGATATGGTAGACGAAATTAAACATTGAGAACGAGGCGAGACAAAAAGGCAGACGAGAATAAAATGATTTTTCCCTCGTAACTCAACACTAGATTAATTGATTAATTCGTTTTTACAGATTATCGACCCTTTATCGGTTATTTAAAACCAGAAAATATGTTTAGGTTGTAAGAGGTGGGGTGAGGGAAGATAATAATGATTTAGAGATACAAGTCTTAATAATTAACCCACTGCTGGAGGAAAATAGGTGGATTCATACTTAATCCGAATTTAATAAGCCAAAAGAAAGTATAATGTGGATATAAATTTGGGGATCAATTCTATATTAAAATCAATATATGTATTGATCTCTAACTTTATTTTTACGGTAGTTCCTATGCATTTATATTCCAGAGAATTTTATTATTAAACGTTATTTTTAGAGGATACTCGTATTTGCGTAGAACTAAACTCACACGCATACACAACAAAAAAGTGATATTAAAAAAAAAAACAAGGAAATTAAGGATAACGTAATTTAAGTTGGGTGTATGAACTTTTCAAACTATACAGTAAAAGTATTCTGGGAGAATTATAAGTCCTACCAGGTGTCATTACTGGCGGCTACAGTCTTAGTTATGTAAGCATTTCAGATAGATTATATCTGTAAGGACAAAAACAAAACTAATCTTATCCGATGCGTTTCGTCCTCTGAGGGACTTTATCAAGGCAAATGCGAGGACTGTATTTTGGAACAAGTATTTATATACAAAAGCAGAAATATTATTGTATTTTCAAAGTTTTTTCGGTATATGAGTGCTCATGAATATTCATCAGGTTAGAGAAAAGTCAAGTAAGCTCATGAACGCGGGGTGATGCAGTTCAATGTCGAATAAACGAAAGTGAGTAGGGGACTTTTTCATGCATGTGTATATATGTAAATTAGTATTTAAATTATTTTGGATAAGGATTAATTTATGTCTTATATATCCTTTTGTTACCTATGAACACTAATGGGTATGTCCCAATCCTCATAAATACGTTGGACACTGTTGTAAGTAGGGGTCTGTCTAAGTAGTTCACCATTGACAGTGGGTTTACCTACTTCACGCCGCTGGCGAGTATCATATTTTGTTGATGTTATAAAGATTACCATTTCATTTCCAAACTCTGTTTCGCTCATTTCTCATTCAGTAACCTTTCATACGTTACAATACCTTTGAATAACATGAGGTCATGGATTTAAACTTTTCTTTCAATTTTTTGTAGTTTTGTGGCTTGGGAATGGATTAATTCTATCAGGATAGGCGATATTGGAAAGAATGCGGAGCGAAGATTTATATAGAACAACAGATTTCTAAGCCGTAGAAGCATAAACAGGAATCCGGTCAAATACCGCGCTAATGTATGGTAATTCAGAGATAATGAAGAACAGGACACCTGTGAGGAGCCATGATCGCCTACAAGCTGGAGTGATACCCCATTTTTTAAAAATGTGTAAAATTTTAAAACGTCATATATGTTATTCTTAAATAAATAGATAGATATGATCAGACTAATAAATAGATAGATAGATAGATAGATAGATAGATAGATAGATAGATAGATATGAGCAAACTGATAGAAAGATAGTTATAAGCAGTCTGATACATATGAGCAGATAGATAGATAGATAGATAGATAGATATGTACAGACTAATAGATAGATAGATAGATAGATAGATAGATAGATAGATAGATAGATAGATAGATATGTACAGACTAATAGATAGATAGATAGATAGATAGATAGATAGATAGATAGATGTGAGCAAACTGATAGAAAGATAGATATAAGCAGTCTGATACATATGAGCAGACTGATAGATAGATAGATAGATAGATAGATAGATAGATAGATAGATAGATAGATAGATAGATAGATTTTCAGAATTTAACTTGTAGAAAAAGCGGAAGCAGAAAGGAAAAAATATCGTTCAGTAAAGTTATAGATAAAAAACAAATTGAGAGAGAGAAAGAAAGAGAGAGGGAGATAGAGGGGAAAAGAGTGAGTAATAGAAAGATAAAAAGAAAATGACAGAAAGAGAAAGAAACAAAGATAGAGAGAGTGTGTGTGTGAGAGAGAGATGAAGAGGAAATCAGGCACAGAAACTCCCATCGGTAAGTATGATAAGAAAATAAAACAAGAAAAAATACGAGCCGTAAGAAGAATTATTAATTACATTCAGACAAAAAAAAGGACAATTGCGGAATATCTCTGATATAGATATCAACTAATTAATCAAAAACGCAGAATATCTACTTCCAATATAATTGGGTCCAACCTTCGAACCGTCTGTGTGATCAAGATAAGAGTATATAGATTAAATACACTATTTATCACAATACAAAGTGGCATCGAAACCCAGGAAAGGCTTAGCGATGATCAGGTAATGATTTATAGCCTCATTAGATCGACTTAACTGTTACTTATTGAGTCACTATTTACTCATTTATCTGCTTTATTACTTTCGCCGTTTTTGAGGTTATCAAGTAGTTGTATTCAAGTCTACATAAAATCAGCCAGCAGAATTATGTTCCAACTTCGTAGCTTTCCAATTTTCCCAGATTTCTGAACTTGACTAACAGATATTTTCGACGCTGATTATTTTATTACTACGAGGATGGGCTGAAAACATCACAGGCTGGCTATGAAAAGATGATGCCAGAGTTGTAGTCTTGTGTGCATTAATTTCAACTGTTCTTATTAAGAACTGCAATGTTTCATTCCAGGTAAACCGGCATCTGACTGTTCAAAGAAAACTTCAAATCTAATTAGTAGCGACTTCTCTAGAAAATGAACAAAATTTGGCACCGTAGACTTATCAAGTATCTGCAGAAAAATATCATTAACCCCCTTCCCAAGGTTCTAGGTTGCTAAAAATGTTCCATACAAAATAGGCATTTAAAATTCATATAAACTGGATTTAGCATTAAATAACCCACAATGGTTGATATGCCATAAAACCCAAACAAACAAACCTCCCCAAGGACACTCATGTTGATAAAGTTGCTACATTAGGGGATGAAGCTCCCGTTTCATCCACAATGCGAAAGTGGGCAGCTGAATTTGGGAGGGGATAGGAAAATCTTGAAGATGAGCAAATTTCTAGACATCCTGCAACTGAAATCACCGAAGAATACATCGATTATGTTCAACATGTGATGATTGATGACAGGCAATTAACTGTAAATTAAGTAACCACTAAGATTAGCATATCCCATAACAGAGGTACAAATATTTTGCACAATGAACTTGGAATGGCAAATGTTTCTGCGGGGTGTGTGCCACGATTTCTGACACCTGATCAAAAAGCGCAACACGCTGATCCCATCACGTGAAAAACTGACATTGCTTGAGACTAAACCAATAGGTTCCCTTGAACATTTCCTATCACAAGGTAAGTATTGGGTTCATCACTGAGAACAGAGAGACAATCCATGTAGTAGAAATATCCCTCCTCACCTGCTCCAAAGAAGGCCAAGGTCGTTTCATCTACAGGGAAGATGATGGCCTCAGGTTTTGGGGATGCAAAAGGTATTACGTTTATTGAATATCTTCAAAATAGCCACACCATTAATGGAGAGTACTATGCCAACTTGCTGAGACAGTTTAAAAAAGGCTCTCAAAACCAAGCGTTCACTGCCGAAACTTGTTTCATCAGGATAATACTCTAGCACAAACGTCCTTAGTTTCAATGGTCGTTGTACGTGACTGTGGTCATGAAATAGTTGATCATCTTCCCTATTTTCTGATTTGGCCTCATATGACTATCATCTGTTCCCCAACATAAAAAAAAACATCGGGCTGGGAACCGGTATCGCAGTGATGGTGAAGTCATATCTTCTGGTGATGGACTTCTTTGACCATACGCTTTCTTTGAACAGTCAGATGTTTGTTAAATCTAGAAAGAAACAATGCTTTTATTAATAAGAAACGTTGAAATTAATACATGCAAGATCTCACAGCTATAGCATCATTCCTTCAAAATTAGCCCCATTCTCTTTAATGAAGTTCAGAAACGGTGCAGGATCCTGGCATTATCATGAAATAATCCAGAAGCGTCCCCATTCAACGCTCCCTTCATTAGACGATTTGTTAGATACGATTGAATAAAAGCAAATATTCATCCAGGGACACCGTAACCCTTGAACTTGTGGAGAATGCTAGCATGCCAAACGCTGTCGAACGTCTTTTAGATAACTAGAGCTACAATATGATCATCCTCGTTTTTAACTAAAGCAGGTTAGACAAATTCGATCATGGTTGTTAATACATCGGCAGTAGATCTGGCAACACGAAAGCCACATTGTTTATCCAAAAGAAAGCCGCGTGAAGAAAGGTGCTTAACCAATTCCGTGTTGAATAGAGACTTTAGTACTTTGCCAAAGAGGCAGGATACTAACTTCTGAACTTGACGAGCAAATATTTTCGATGCGGATTATTTTAATAGATTTAGTTCGTTTTTTTAACATTCAGCATGGATACACTCTCCATTTTTGCTATTATTTTGCCATTAGTTTAACTCCATTTGATGACAGTTCAAACGAACCAACCCATGCCACACTAACAGATCTCGAAGGATATGGAATTAGTAAATACCAAAATTTCAAATATCTCGGCGAGTGGATCATTTATATCACATTTAGAAGAGGAAATAAGGAAACTGAACACGGAATAGGCTGCACTAGGAATAGTTTCGCCCTACTGTTACAAAATCATAAAGATAATCTTAAAACTCGAGTGTTGTTTGTAAATATCCTCGTATTTCATAGACATTCAAGTGGATGTCATGCATAGCGCCAAACTCGTTCAGAAATATCTAAACTGTCAGTTGTATACAGCCGCTTTCCTAGAACAATGATTAAAATGGTTTTGAACGATTGAAACATGCTGATTTTTGTGAAGGCATCCTTCCTCAAAACTCCTGAACTGGTGCTACAGAATCACAAAGAACTGTACCAAATAACAGAAACCACATCGGCAGTGCAGCAACAGCTAAAATTGACGTCACATTGAAGAGAAAATAATGACATAATCAAGATGTTGACATCCCACACTACTTCAAACAAAAGGTTAGGAAGAAACCTCCACCAATACTGGAAAGAACAGTAACAGATACTGGACTTGAAAAAAGTATTTTGATAATAATAATAATAATAATAATAATAATAATAATAATAATAATAATAATAATAATAATAATACAACACTTAGAAAAGTGTAAGATTTAAAAAAGGAAAAGAAAAGACTGTTTGACAAAGTTCCACAATATTTCGACAAAATGTCTGTATTCTTCAAGTTATACTTAACATTGTATGCAAGTATAAAATTATAAAAGAAATCTACAAAAATATTATAAGTGCGCTTAAAGAGGTCGCCTGACTTGAAGAAGTGGATGTACCGGCAATCAACGTGTCAAAACGAATGAAACGCAGCCATCATGAATGACATGCAACTGAAATGTGCGTAATGTGATGGTCATTATGTTTATCATGGAATTTTCCGTTAGTTGATTAGTTACTAAAAGGAATGAAGTAAACAGCTTAGTAGAAATGTTATGGATATCCCTTGTCATTCTATTTATTTCCAACTAACTTGGTCAATATATCACGCATTAAACTTTCCACATAAAGAGAATTGGTGAGAACATTAGCCATCACAGGTTGTACAGAATGGTGAGGCTATCATCCTTTATAATTTCACTGTTCAGATAAATCGACAAAGCCTATTTGTGAACAACCATCTTGAAATTCCAACATATCATTAAAACCGTTTGTGATTTTAAGTAAATGCAACAACCTCTAGATATAAATCAGTAAAATGTGGCATCTCAAGACCTGTCATTACTATGGCTTTTGGAAATTATATCCAATGGAGAAAAATATGTGGATCAAGTTCGTGGTAACCCTAAAGTTATGCGAATTGCAAAAGATCACACTCATAGCTACTTACTTAGATTTCTTTTCATGCAATTTGTCTCTCTGATTGCATGCAACATCATCTGTTTGCATCTTCTAGTACAAAAAAAAACAGTTAGACTTAGGGGAAAACTCCTACTGCTAAAATAAAGGCATAATACAAAACTACCACCACCACCAACGACAACAACAACAACAATAATATTCTTAACCAGACTCATTTACGGAGACAGGACCTGTAACATTTTTATGAGACTTTACAATACCCACAGACTGAGCAATCAAAGGTAATCGCCCATACATCGTGTTCAACAACCGTATAAGCGAAATCTGCTTTCTTATTGACATGGATTGCATCCGAAAAAAGATCTTCAAAAACTATCAAACTACAAGGACCTTGACGTGGAAATTTACAAAATGTGACACATGAGGGCATCAATAATTCCAGTTATAGCTGGAGCACGCGAATTGATTAAAAACGGTTCCGATAGACTCATTAAAAGGAATTACTGGTAGTCCAGGCGTTAAATAAACACAAAAATTATACTCGTTACGAAATGCTTTATCTAGGTAAAATATGTGGGATTTGAAATTTTTTCGTTTTGTTTTTTTTTACAAAAATGATTAATGGAAAATATCATGCAGTCATTTCTGACCATAGATCTCGAGTTGGGACCCGGAAAGAAATGTGAATACAACAGAAAAAAAAGGGAATAATAATAATAATAATAATAATAATAATAATAATAATAATAATAATAATAATAATAATAATAATACAGATACAAAAATTGTTCTGACAAGTACAGCCCACACTTTACGAAGGGCTTTATTTATGTAATTATTTTTTTAACATTTTTTTTTATTCAGTGGAAATTGTCATGATGCCATTTCTAACCTTAAGTCCCTGGGCGGGACCCGGAAAGAAATGTGTAAACGCCAGATATCAAAGGAAATAAAAATAATAATAATAATAATAATAATGCAAAAATATTAGGAAAAAAGGAAAACTAGAATTAAAAAGATATCAGTGAAAACAATTCATCTAAAAATAAATAAATAAAATATCAAAAATCTTGCTTTAAAAATTAAATGCAATATCAGTTTTCTTTGTTTTCCTTCTTGACTACTGTTCTTTTTAAGTAATTTCCTCTCAGCAAAGTTTCCTCAGTTCCAATTACTCCTCGTAGTCACTTGCGTCTTAGTAGCATTAACGCCTTGCTTGTTTTAAAATGATTTTAAAAAATCATGGAAAAATGTTTCATCGAAATAGTAACAATAATAAGATGGAGAGAAACCTCGAACTTAAATATTAAAAATAAAAAAAATTCATCTGAAAAGTAATATGATAGGAAAAACGAACATAAATGGCAAGTCAACAATGGAGAGGCAGGTGAAGAGAGAAACGTCGGAATAAAATGAGTAATTAAACGATAGTATAAAGAATTCACAAGTTAGAAAGTAAGAATCATAAGATGGTGTCAAACTGGTAATAAGATAATAATTTTGAAAATTCTGCAAACAGAGAAATTAAGATATTTGTATCTGAGTAAAGACACGATTGAAATCTGACGAGCAGTTACCTTTCATGCAACATTACTCTTCCAATTTAGTGATGTATCCTTTTTCCTATTTTACAACCCTAATACGAATTTCATTAAAAAAAATATTAGGTTGGTGCATAATTATCAGGCTTTTTAAACAATATTTATAATGAAAAACGCCTGATAATTATGCACCAACCCAATATTTATTTAGCTTTAATGCATTGGAGAAAGGAATACATCTATTTTCATCTTGGACTCTTCTCTATGGCCGTATATCTTGTCAACACAAAATCTAGATAATTCATTGTTGTCATTTGATCCGAGAAAAAGATTTATTTTGCAGTTCGGAAAATGATTCGGACCTGTTTCCGCCAGCCACTTGTGGACGGGTAGCGTGTAGAGTAGTGAGGACACTGGAAATCGATGTTCGCAACCAATGCCAAGGTTACATGTGCTGTTCTGTTTGAGTAGTCATTTTTTGGTACGCCGGGCTTTTTCAAAGTGTGCGGAGACTTTGTGGACATGATTATTATTATCTAGATAATATGGTTTTATATTTTATAGTGAATCTTATCTTTAACATGAATCATTTTGCACTTTGCAACCGATTTCTCACAGACGAGACGTCACAAAGCGTCTCGCTGCTCTATCGCTATTTCCATGGTGATTGTTCAGTTGAACAACACTCCTTAGTTCCACCAGCCATAACCTTCACGGCGAAGACCGGCCATGCCACACACATTTTAGCGAACCACCGTCATTCCCTTCTTATCCCCCTGCTGAGATGTAAGTTCAACTCAAGCAGCTTCTTCCCACGGACCACTGCCTTGTCTCACCGTCTTTGAAGAGATTGCTTCCCCGATCATTACAATCTTAATCTGTTCAATTTTAGGGTTAACGGTTATCTTTCACAAACATCAACATAAGCTGTACCTCTTACTTCGTAACTCTGTAGCTCGAATGGCCCTCGGGACTTGTTTAGGGTGAACCGCCACTGTAATAAAAAGATTATCATGTATTTATTCATCATATTTATATGCACCGAATTCTGTATGTAATATGCATCCTTATGCAAATTAATTGAAACAACCAATTTAGTTTCCTTTCTTTCAACATTTGGTCAGTTTTAGACCCACTGGAATGAAAGGGCGTAATCTATTTCTATTTTTTTAGATTAGGTCATTTGCATTCGTATACAGTAATATAAATCTATTTTCGGGGTGTATGATGAAATTTGTTTGGCCTTGGAAAATATTGCGTCATCCATGATTGCATCAAATTTTCATCACGCCCTGCTACTATTGTCTCGACTGTCGATTAGTTGTCCTAGGGCCATTGTCTACGATAGGCGTTACTCCAAGGAAGCGTACGAAAATTGTAACGCTGCAAGGTGTACCAGTGAGCAAATCAAATTACTGGCAGGGAAACTCTCCTGATTTAAATCCAATCAAGAGTCTGTCGTTCATCTGCAAGAAACGACTTCGCAGAATGGACATACGAATTACTAACATGTGCACTGGTTCATTGGGAAAATACGAAAATATAAGTAAATAACAATGAAATTATTCGTTTTGTTTCAATTAATTTGCACAAGGGTGTAAATATTATTATTATGAATTATAAATAATTTATATCTGCTAATTTGTTTATATATTTAGCACAAGTGAATGATATTTATTATTTATTCAAAATTTAACATTTCTGAAACTTTATTTTATATATAATAAAGAATGTAATAAAGAAAAGGAAAACGTAATTTTCAGTTTTGGAGGAGTGGCGTTTCTAATTATGACGTTCATGTTCCGAGTGAACAGCTTGTTTTTGTTTAACTTTCCTTCTTTTCTAGATTTTATCAACCACTGAACAGTTAATTATATATTGGAATTGCTAGTTTATTTATAAATTAGTACGAATGACCGCCTTTGTTTATTTAAGTATCGGCGCAACATTTGTAAGGAAGACATATTTACGAATACACAGGAGAAGCCTTTCAGTTCCTAACGTTTATTTTGCATGATGTATGTTTTCTTTTCGTTCTCTATAAACGATTATTTATTCTTAATATTCAAAGTCTTCACAACAGAAATAAGTTTGGCCATATAAAGGGTGTTTCATTAAGACGGATCGAAGTCATCAGTAAATAAATCTGTACTATTGGTGAAAATTTATTTATTTCTCGATTCGATCATATTATCTAAGACATGGCAATTGTGTGTAAAAAATAATATCGCTGAAATGTTCGCCAAGGCTTCGGTGACACACCTCCCCTTATGATCAAAACTTTTGATGACGTCTCTGCATAGTTGCTCCTTGATCTCACCAATATGCTTTATTATCTCATCCTTCAGCTGCTGAATTGTTATTGGCTTGTTAGCATAGATGTTACTTTTGAGATGACCCCAAAGGAAGAAATCTCAAGGCGTCACATTGCCCGATCGTAGTGGCGAATTGACTTCACTGTTTCGAGAGACGATGCGACCTGCGAACTTATTGCATTTCAGTTTAAACGTCTATTTTCGTAATACGCTTCAGAACTTTAATACGTTTTTTGATTGTTAATCTTTATATGGTTGGAATTGGCAAAGACTTAAGTTGTTAAATCTGAAAGAAAAAGAAAAAAATCATTAGACGCTTAAACTTAATTCACATTTAAAATCGGTCCAAGTTCTTCGAACATCCATTACATATTATTTATTTTATTGTGTTATTCATTGATTATTTTATTCGTCTTATTATTATTAATAAAATATCAGATGATACCTTTTTTCTTTCAATCATTTCACGGAAAGAAAGGCAATAAAGCCTCTAAGCCGCAGGGACACTGAGTCCTGGAGAATATGAGAAAAAACTGTTAAGGAGACAGAGCATTAAAAGAAGAATTAACGATTGACATTGCATTTAAATCTTTGATGATCAAAGTTGACTGGGAAGTAAAAATCTGAAAGAGAGTTCCCCAAGCGAGAAATGAAAGAAAGGAAACTGCTAGCATAGAACGTACGCGTGAATCTAGCCATTTTTATTCTAAAGTGATGAGACTTTGCCGTCAATTTAGTACTACGTTTAAATACATAAAGTCTAGGTACCATAAGGGAAAGTTTATAAGAGCAATTACCATGAAATTATAAATATTATATATATAAATATATATTTTTTTAAACATACAACGTGTGTTAGCATCAGCCGCCGACCAGGGGTGACCTCACTGTTTCGATGGCTATGGCGGGACTGCCACCCCAGGCGACACCAGCAGCGTTTGCCACAAGGCAGGGTATGAAGAAAAGCTAATATATATATATATATATATATATATATATATATATATATATATATGCGCGTGCGTGTGTGTGTGTGTGTGTGTGTGTGTGTGTATTCTTATATATATATGCATATATATATATTTCTGTCGATCAATATTATATATTATATCAACTTTGGCAAAAATCGGAGTTTCACCTTGGAATGCCTTAAGGTATCACGTTTTTTTTCCCTGAAAGTTTTAATGAAAATAGAAATTAATGAGGATCTTATAAATGGTGGACTTCCTTAATTTTTTCTCATTATTTGTTTCTTTCACATTAAAACAGTTAAGACTTTAATTAATCTTAATTAGCTGCAATTCATTTGATCTGTTTTTATTTTAATATTCCTTAGATTTCAACGACTCGGTGAATTTCGAAGAGGTTTTAGTAATTTCGTAATTCCCGATTAGCTTGGAAGGTGCCTATAGCCTTTTCGGCAACCCACCTAGGGATGAATTTCGACAAAAGCGCTTCGGTTAATAGCAGTAGATATGTCCGCCCATAGTCCAGCTTGTACTCCTTCCATGTTTATTGAACAGAAGCTGTTTCTTGTTTACGATGTGGTTTAATGATTCTTTTTTTTTCTCTATGGCCTTAATGATTTAAATTTTTAAATTTTTTCGTGAGGTGACTGAACAATGAGTGCGAATGTTTCATTTTGAGTCGTGCGAGTTGACAGGTTTCTTGTTGCTTCATCCCAACTCGTAGTAAGGAGCCTGAACTCTTTGTTAGCATTTGAGAGACTGCTCCGGTGAACAGCTTCATAATACTGAGGTCTTTGCATTGCCATATTGCGTTTGGGTTTGCGTCCGTGCATTAGGCACGAGCAGTCGGTAATTACTCAAGACAGGCAGCTTGTGACCTTTATGTAGTAGATCTACATAAGAAAAAGGAAAATATTTTTTATTTTTTGCATAATAAACAGACTAGCCTTCATAACTTTTTTGGATTAGGTCCACATTGTGACACAAGGAAAATGTAGCTGCTAATATATTTTATTTACGGTAGTCGGTGTCTAAATTTACCTAGACAAACCTCCCTGCTGTGCGTGTAATTCCCGTTAGCAACCCTTATGCCACATTATGATTTAGTTTCAGCCTCCTTCTGGCCAGTTTGAATTGTCACAGACGATGGATAGTCAAAATTATTTTGACTTTTTTTCTCGTTTAGACAAATCATCTTATGACAAATACAGTGAAAAGCAATACTAGTAAACCAATCAAATATCACCTATCCCCATGAGCTTTCTTTCTCCAATATTCGTGGTTTTCACATAAATTTATGTAGTGTAGAACCTTTTCTCTTGAAAATTTCTAAGCGCTTTGTTAAACTAATTTAAACTCTTCTACGCATAACAAGACATTCTTTGTTCTAGATTATCTTTCTCTTTGTTGAAAATGTTCTAGGCAATATGTGCATGGTCTTGGAGTTTAGATCCGGGAAAATCTTTCTTAACCTTTTGACTTTCTTTATTGCACTCTGTTAGTTCCTCTTCTTCTCAGGACTGTTACATATTAGACCAAATATCTGACAGTATAAAAATGATTCGGTCTTTCGACATTCATCTGCGAACATTTTTTGGTGATCTTAATGCTCATTAAGTAAAGTATTTCAATCATTCTAATGTTACTGCTGCATCAAATCGGTATTCAGATTTTCAATTTTCCGTTGCTCCGTCTGTCAGTCCAATAGTAAATTTCTCTGCTCGTTTCTCTAATAATTCTGACCATCATGCTTCTTTACTTGATTTATTCCTTTCTTGCTCGCTTGTCTTTTGTCGAGCAAAAGAAGTGATTCCTGTGGGTTATAGCGGTTGAACAGGCAGGAGAGAACAAAGGAGAAGACTGCAGTTTCACTTCGTATTTTCGTGTCGGCCTTTGTCCAGGAGGAGGACACAGTTTTACATTTCTCAACAGGATGATAAAAAATATACAGTCGCACCGTAAAGAAAATCTCGATATCTGAACCAATAAGTACGTTGATAACAAAAGATGTTCTGTTAATTGTGCGCTCTTGCTTGATGGGAAAACGGAAACGCATATCCATAGACACTACGGCGTGATCGGAGTTTCCAGAGGACAGAGCTTCAGTGCACGACATGAGTTCGGGTAAGACGTAAGGAAGATATCATGTAGAGAAGCGTGTCTGTCAGAATTAGTAGGGAAACGCTTTGGGAAGTCTACTGTTTCAATGAAAGATTGGACAGTGAGTAGTTCAACGTTAGCAAGACCAGTGACGCTAGGGAGATGAAGCCACATGACTTGATGGGCATTGAAGTTACCGAACACAAAGGTATTTGTAGACGAATGTAGAATGAGTGGCATATCTATACTATTATAAATTATATCTAGCAAGCAACAGTCATGAGAGGAATGAGAAAGATTTTATTAGAAGAGATAACTGACTGATTTTATTAGTAAAATACGGAAGTATGTGTACGAAAAATCCGGAGACTCAAGAGTCAGTCCCATTGACGGTAGATGTTAATAATAATGTTTGAAAATGCTTCATCTAATAAAAAGAAAATGTGAAATTAAATACTAATCAAAAATTAACAATAGTGGGTGAAAATGCTTCATCTTCAATAAAAAAGGTGAAAGCAAATTTTAATCAAAATTATCAGTATTGGGTGTCAATTTTTCATGTAGTAAAAAACGAAGACGAATGTTTATTCGAGTCTAAAATTAATAATAATCGTTGGAAAAGCTTCATCTAGCAATAAAAATATGAAAATAATTACCACTCTGAAATTAAAAATAATTAATGCTTTCCTATAAAAAAATTGGTGAAAGAAAAGGAAGTTTTATCCGAATTCTTAATTCTTTGTAAACAATATTGATTTAATTTTGTTCCAGGTCATTCTTTTACTAATTATTAACATCTATATCTGTAGAATATACTCTGTACATTGAACTTTGGCGTGAAAATTAAGCAATATGATTTGTAGGTAGATGACTAATTACCTTTGCTTGCCATTGTAGAAGAAATCGGTCACAGTCGATTGAATCAAGAGTTAACCTTACTACCGTTATAGCCATCAAACGAGGCTGATAGACCAAAAAGTCAAATGGTTCATTCTGATTATTTTATTCTACACGATTGCTTTCAGTGAATTAATTAACAAATCAGAGTGTATGCAAGTGATATCTGTTTTCCCAAAAAGATTCACTTCTCCAGATTTCAGCGCTCTCTATCATCCAATCTTATTAATAGGCAATTTAGCCAATCGGATCATTTTATTTCCATTGTTCGGTCCAGACTACGCCATTCATCACTCATTTGACAAATGAATGTCAAACGAGTAAGATAAGCTGCGTTCTGTCTTCTAATGTTTTTTTCAAGATAGTGTCCCGGTTAATTTTGCACGTTTTTGTCTGAGAGGCGTCCCTTCAGGACATGGGTGATCATGTCTCTCCACGACGTTCTGTCCTTTGTAGCTCTCAGTAAAGATTGCCTTCTACCAATCCCAGTTCTGCTAGCCATTTAATCGAGTTGTCTAGGTAGGCCATGTTCTGTTTACCTCTGTCCCTCTTGACTTCAATCTGTCCTGTGAGTATCAAATTTTCCAATCCCTCTTTCCTCATTATGTGTCCTAGAATTTTCAACAGTTAAGTATGTGTCCATTTTTGTTTCCAATTACTCAAACTTTCGTTTTGCTTGCATCATCAGGCCATAGTATTCACAGCACCCGACTGCAGATCATATTCGTTGCTTCAAGTTCCTTCTCCATCTGTGATGAGACTGCCAAGTATTCACTACCATATAAGATGACCAGTATTTCAATACTCTTTTCTTTGCTTCTAACGGCATTTGTTTTTCTGTTTCGTAATACTTTGCTTAGCTTTTGGAAGGCATCATTCGCTATCCTAATTCGCCTTCGGATTTCAGTCCCACCTTTTGTGTCTCCAATTTGCACCTTACGATGCAATAAAAATAGTTATATTCTTTTTGAGCTTAGTTACACAGACGGTTATGTGCCATGCTTGATACATGCTTAGGCGCTCATGTATCTTTCGATACATGACAGTGAAAGCAGATTTTCCCGCAGTAGGATGTCATTTCTTTCTGTGTTAGACCAGATGCCATCCAAGGCTATAAAACCCTGTCTGTTCTGCTATTTACTCATAGCTGGGCGGGGAAGAAAGGATTCATACCTTTCCCAAGGGTATTAGCACATAAGTAAATGTAACGGATTCGACTGGAATTTGAACTCGGCTCTCCCATTTCAAGTCTTCTTTAAACTGTAAAACATTGTTTGTTTTTCTGTTTTGTCAATGCCATGTTCCTTCATGAAAATAAATCGGCGAGTGTGCGAGGGAAAGAGAGGATTGAAGAAAATGAAGATGACGCGCAGATTAAAGAAAGGAAAAGAGATAACAGAAAGAAAAGGGATTAGAAACTAAGAGGGAAGAAGAAAATGAAAAAGAATATACAATGGGACGAAGAGAGATAACAGAAAAAAAAGAGAAAAGGAAAAGAGGCGGTGTGCGAGCGAAGAAGAAAACGAAAAGGAATTGAAAAATAGGACGAAGGAAGATAGAAAAGAATTCCAGAGTGGAAAAAAGGTGTAAGTGAAAAGTAAAGAATTGCAAAAAAAAAAATGGTAAGAAGGAACAAAAATAGCAGAAAAGAGAAAAAGGAGGAGTCTTGGGAAATAGAAAGAGACAAAAAAAAGAAAGGAAAACGTGTCGGAGAAATCAGAAAGGTCGGTAATAGCAGAAAACTTTTCCCCCCGCAAAAAAATTCCGACTACTAATTTCCTTCATATATATTTATTTTCTTTATTATCTGAGAATTACCTTCTCCGCGGTTGAGAGTTCAAATTCTCACTTCTCCTTGACTTATACTCCACTTTTACCTGTTATTTAACCCATATATATATATATATATATATATATATATATATATATATATATATATATATATATATATATATATATATATATATATATATATATACAGGGGTTGGACAAAATAATTGAAACACTAGTTAAATTCAAAGAAAATGTATTAATGTGGAGTTGGTCCTCCTTTAGCCTCACATGCATCTTTAATACGTCTAGAGGAAGTTTCAACCATTCTTCCATTAACACCTGCACTACCTCTTTCAGACATGACGGTGGAGGATAGCAGCTCCTAACTTGTCGCTCCAAAATGCACCACAAATGTTTAATAATATTGATATCTGGAGATTGAGGAGGCCACTCTATATGTTCTAGCTCACTTTCATGCTCTTCATACCAGTTCCTAACCACTCAAGCGGTATGTATTGGAGCATTATCGTCTTGGAAGATGCAGTCACCATCAGAGGATAAAGTCTGGGCCATTGGATGAACATGATCACCCAAAATGTTTTGGTAATCTTTGCTGTTGATTCTGCCACGCAGTGCAACTATTGGACCGAGACATTTCCATCATATAGCGGCCCACACTATCACTGGTCCACCTCCATGCTTCACTGTTGGAAGAAGGCAGTCAGGGTTGGAAGCTTCCTTGGGCTGCCTCCACACATAAACTTCCCCTGAAGTTGGGAAAAGAGAAAAACTGGACACGTCTGAGAGTATGACTTGCTTCCATTGGTCTGCAGACCAGGCATTGTGATCTCTGCACCACTTCAACCACTTCTGACTGTTTCTGAAGTTTCCTTATGGCGGCTCTTCCATGATATCCAGCCTTATGGAGCTCACGACGAACAGTTTTAGTAGAAACTGGACTATTCAGATGATTATTCAACTCAGCAGTCACTTTGGGCGCAGTCGTCCGATGATTTTTCACTACATTGCGTTTCAATGGACGTCGGTTCCTGTCAGTAAGTTTGCAAGTCCGGCCCGAATTTCTATGCTTGCTAGAGGTTTTACCCTGTTTCTTGAATTTTGTCCTTGTTCTTGATATGGTAGCTCTTGAAAAACCAAACAGTTTAGCAACCTTAGTGATCGAGGCTCCTGCCATGCGAGCTCCAATAATTTGCCCATTTTCGAACTAAGAGAGGTAACGCATTTAGCTTAAATTTTACTAAATTCTAAAAATAAATATGGCAAAGACAGTAAATTAGATAAATAAATGTATTTACAATAGATATAACCTGCAATTACGAAGTTTTAGCTAAAGTTCTTAATATAATAGATCTTTGAAATATAGGAATTTGCACCTGTTCCAATTATTTTGTCAACCCCCCTCTCTCTCTCGCTCTCTCTCTCTCTCTCTCTCTCTCTCTCTCTCTATATATATATATATATATATATATATATATATATATATATATATGTCTTTAAATTCCTTGAGGAATACAGGATCGCAAGATAGCGTTGCGGTTTCTGTAACAAGCCAGTTTTTCTTTTTTTAAGTGAGTAAGCTGTTAGCCTATTGCCCAACCGCAACCTGAAGGATCAGGTTTCGAATTCAGAGTTGTCCTGCTCCCTAAATGTGACGGCAATATTCTAATCATGGGCGAATAATAGACATATTAATATATAATGGAATATGTATATATAGTTTGATCTGCTATTTACCCATAGCTGGAGGGAGAGAAAGAGGGTTCATAGCTTCCACAAGGGTATTAGTACGTACGTGAATTGTAAGGGATTCGACTGAATTCGAACTCGGCTCTCCGATTCCTTAATCCGAACCACTAGTAATTACTCCACCGTGCCTCCTTCATTTAATCCATGCCTTACGGGAGAATATATTGTTTCATGCTTTTCTCAAAAGTATTAGTGCGAAAGCGAACGCAGCAGAATAGACCATAATTTGAACGCGAATCATTTTAACATTCCGTATCGTTATCCGTTAAACTATCATCACAACACAACTAAACTATCATCACAGAACAAAGTAAATTATCATCACGTCATAAAGGAAACCATCATCACAGCACAACGTAAACTATCATCATATCATAAATTAAACCATCATCACAAAACAAAGTAAACTATCATCACATCATAAGGTAAACAATCATCAAAACACAAAGTAAACTATCATCACATCATAAAGTAAACTATCATCCCATCATAAAGGAAACCATCATCACAGCACAACGTAAACTATCATCACAAAACAAAGTAAACTATCATCACATCATAAGGTAAACAATCATCACATCATAAAGTAAACTATCATCACATCATAAAGTAAACTATCATCACATCATAAAGTAAACTATCATCACATCATAAGGTAAACAATCATCACATCATAAAGTAAACTATCATCACACCATAAAGTAAACTATCATGACATCATAAAGTAAACTATCATCACATCATAAAGTAAACTATCATCACATCATAAGGTAAACAATCATCACAATACAATGTAACCTATCATCACATCGTAAAGTAAACTATCATCACAACGGAAAGTAAACTATCATCACATTACAAAGTAAACTATCATCACATCATGAAGTAAACTATCATCACAACACAAAGTATACAATTATCACATCCCTGTTAAACGTTACTGCACTTAATTAGAAAAAAAAACATTTCTCTACAATTAGTAGCTCTTAAATTCGTAAAGATTTCTCTCTTCCGTAAAATTATTTAATCAATCATACTTTTCTATAAGTACACTTCCTTTGGGCGTTTTCCTGATACAGAAACTGTACTCTGTGATCCATCCATAATTAATAGTCAGAAAATCTGACAGTTATGGGAGAAAAGCAACGGCCAACGCCTCGTTCATTCGCGGCTTTCAATAAAATTCTCCGAAACCTTCGCTGATTTTTATTTCTCCTTATGTTTCTTTATTTGTTTTCCAATAACAAGCGCCTATTCATGCGCGCCAATATCTCCCCTTGTTACTTTTATTAGCGTCTGTTGTTTCCCGTGTGCAGATGCCCTGTTGAAGGTGTAACTTGGGATCTTGAATAAGAGTTGCTTTGCAATATTGCTGGAAGGTAATTCAAATGCTATAGAAAAAAAGGCTAATAAGCATCTCACATTATTTTACTAATCGTTCTTAATACAAGGCCCGAGAGTCACTCAAGCTAGAGGTTCACTGAATGACGTTGATATATGAATGTAAGCGGAAAAGTAAAGTGAAATTTATGAATATATATATGAAAGGTTATGATTAACGCTATACGTGAACACTTATCATCACATCATAAAGTAAACTATCATCACATCACAAAGTAAACTATCATCACAACACAAAGTAAAATATCATCACATCATAAAGTAATCTATCATCACAACAAAAAGTAATCTATCATCACATCATAAAGTAAACTATCATGACAACACAAAGTAAACTATTATAACATCACAAAGTAAACTATCATCACATCATAAGGTAAACAATCATCACAACACAAAGTAAACTATCATCACATCATAAAGTAAACTATCATTACAACGCAAATTAAACTATCTTCACATCATACATTTGGGAGGTTTTTTTTCCACAAAGCACACATTTCTGAATGGAACTTCATCCTTACTGATGGAATACGGAAATAATGGGGATGATTTATTCCAGTGTATGTGGCGGTTCTTCCGTGAATCTAAGAACTGCTGGAACCAAGGAATGTAGCTTAGTTTGCCATAGAAAAAAAAACAATAGAGTAGCGAGAGGCTTGTGATGTCTCGTCCGTGAGAAAGGGTTTGTAGAGTGGAAAATAATTGTTCACCCACAAGTCGCGTAGATACATTTGAATTGCTTGGAAGTGAAGAGTGGGCACCTCCAGCGTAGATATAGCAGAACAACTTCGTTTCTGCTCTGATTTGGCTCTTCTAAAGGTAAATAATTACTTGAGGCCTAATATAATTACTGGATTGGTACAGGGAATTGAACATTTTCCCAGCATTAGCGATGTATCGTATATATGAGTTCCACTTTAGGTCTGAGGTAAACTTGAACCCCAATAGGCATTGACGGTAAAGAGCCTTCTTAAGAGAGCAAGTATTCATCATGATGATGACGGAAGGTTTTTGAGTGAATCTTTTTCGATTGTCGCAGATTACCACTAAGATTAACAAATGTGAGAAATCTAGCAATCTAGTCACAATGTCAAATTTAAATCTAGAATTTGGTCTTTTGTAAAGTTGACAGTTTTTTCTTAGGCTGGGAGTGGGTATCAAAAATCACTGGTACGTTCCACAGACTTCCCTGAGGCAAACATGATACACGTTTGAATATCACATATCTTATATATCTGACCATGCGCAGTCCGCTTACAGCCTCAAATTGACCGCCCGAAAAATAATCATCAGTTCCAACAGTAGCAAATTTACGCTTAGATTTCATGACTAAAGTTTCATATACTTGAAATATAGCGACACTAGGTGACCGGCAGTGACTAATTCACAAATCCTGAGTACCAGACTGGTAGCAGCAGATTGGCTGGAGCCATCTAGCCTCTATACTGTCATTTGTATCTGTAACAAGAACAACGGCATTAAGAGTTTATCCTTAATAGCTAAAGAGTTATACAGGTTTAAGGAATGTAAACTTATATCCCAGGTTGATAGGATAAACAAAGAATCAAAAATAAAAGAAAAATTGTATTTTAAATACAAACAATACTTATTTTTTGTATCATCTTACTGCAATTGGATGAAAAAGGATTAAAATCAATCTACATGCATGTGTTTAAACGACAGCCATCTTGTATCTCTCCCCTCCTGGTGGTATTCTGGTCAGAATTAATTTTCTGTACTCAAACTGAAGAATTCATTTTCCTTTTTAGAATTATCTCAATTAACATAAACAAAGCGAGAAGTAGAGAGAGAAAATCCGGCATGTTTGGAGAAAATTAAATCAATGAAATTTCAAGATTTCCACTATCTTGAAAAGTAGGGCCAGTTCAGCAGAGTTAAGTACATTTTCGGATTTAGTGACCCTGATTTACCCTAAAAATATCCTGCGCCTTTTTTTAAAAAAAAAACTTTATTGATTTGATTTTACCTAGGGTCCACAAGTGAACGGTTTCAGTACAATTCTTACAAAACTGTGTGAAGAGCCCATGACTTATCTTGATCCCCAATCTTCACACCAAAATAAGCTTGATATTCTCTTCTGGGAAAATGTTCTTTTGTCATATATTCACCACATATGTAGCAGAAAACGCTAGGGTCACTGTGGCAATGTTTACACTTAAAAATTCATGATTGAAGTTTTGTATACTTGAAATGTAGAGACACTAGGTCACTGTCAGTGACTAATGCACAAATACTGAATGCCAGACTGGCTCTCCCCTTTTTTTACACAAGATGGACTCGTCTAAAGTATACTTATTCTGACAGAGTGGAGATACGTGAGTACACAGGGTGTTCACAAAGAGATACGTTGAGATAAGTTTAAGATACGTAGAGTCCACAGAGAGAGAGATAGATAATGACGGCTCCACTTACAGAGACTTGTACATATACTTTCTACTAACCCGTATTCCTGGACTATTAATCTTCCTTTCAAGTTTGTATTCTTATATTCAATACACTTATTTTCCTATTTCAATTACTGGCGTTGTTTATTTATTTGGGCAGGATG
This sequence comes from Acanthosepion esculentum, assembly GCA_964036315.1. Lineage (NCBI taxonomy): Eukaryota > Metazoa > Mollusca > Cephalopoda > Sepiida > Sepiidae > Acanthosepion > Acanthosepion esculentum. Next base: position 5,823,118 of record OZ038492.1, on the reverse strand, counting down.
CCCTCCCCGGAATCCACAACAGAGTTTATCCTTAATAGATAAAGAATTATAAAGTTTTAAAGAATGTAAACTGTTATATCCCACGTTGATAGAATAAACAAAGAATTTAAAGTAAAAGAGTAGGTGGATGTAAAACGATTAAAAACAATCCACATGCATGTGTTTAAACGGCAGCCATCTTGTTTCTCTCCCCCTGTCCGCAAGTATTCTGCGCAGAAATAATTTTCTGCAATCAAAATATCTTTTTGGGGTAGATTTATCTCTTCCTAACATAAACAAATTGACGAGTAGAGAGAACAAATCTAGCAAGTTCAAAGAAAATTAAATCGTTTAAATGTATTGATGTCTAATATCTTGAAAGGTATAACCAATTCCATAGAATTAAGTACAATTTTGGATCAGGGACTGATTTACCCTAAAAACGTTTTAATGCCCCATACCTTTTGAAAAATATTGTTTGCCGGTGTAATCATCAGTCCCGTGACAAGGTGTGATTTTAGGCTCACTGCATAGCTGAGCACCCGACTTCCTGTTTCTACGTTTTTCTGCAGGTATTCAATCATGTGTAGCGTGTCTTGGGCATCATAGCAATGGCTTAGCATATCACATTCCAGGTCAGACCGCCTTGATCACAAGCACGTAACCGCTGACGTCAACGCTGAAAGCCTCTAATCCTGCCATAAACTTTAGTTTTAGAAGCCCTATGTCCAGTGATACCGTGTCATCACCACCCTGTATATTTAGCTAGGAGTTCTATCCTTCATGCAAAATTAGGTTGTAGAAGCCTGCGATAGATAAGATCTATTGTCTTAATTACACGCTGGTGAGAGTCTCGGAAACAGTGCATTTTACTTGCATGATTTTAATGTTAAGGGCGATGAACTGTAACATTGACAGGTTACGAGGTCAGACACTGCGCTGTCCAAGTTGAACGGTAAATTCTTGCACCCGGTATTTTCTAAGTCGAACAATACCAAATATCCACAATTCTAGAAATGACATCCGCCATCATGCCTTGTGCGTAGCAGTTGTTAACATTGATTCAACAGATGCCAGAAACTTAAATAATATACGTCTGACAACTGACATTTAGTTAAAGTGGCGCCATTATATTTACATACTTTGTCACGTCAGGGTATATTTGATATCTATGACTACATAGGAGAAAACTCGGAGGATTTATATAGACGATTATATGACCACAAAAGGAAACGACAAACTGACTGCATTAGTTACCATAATCAGCCAGGCCCTAATTTCGATTTACAAGATGCTACTTTAATTAGTATAGGACACTAAGTCTGATCAGTCATCCTAGTAAAGTTCTGCTCCCTATCATTTTGAATCATTTGAAACCCAAGGCTGAAGAATTGCTATCAGAGGAACAAACAGGTTTTAAAGTACAATGGAACAGATCTTCAATTGTAGGATCCTCGTAGAGGAACACCTGAAACATCAGAAGGACCTGTTCCACACCTTTTTTTTATTTCAAGAAAGCATTTGCTCGTGTATGACATGACGGTCTTTGGCAAATCCTTAGGGAATTCAGGGTGGATAACGGAATCATCCAAGTCACCCAGGCCCTATATAAGGATGCCACCAGCGCAGTTCTTCTGTGAAAACAAATAGGCGGATTCTTCCAGACTTGTCGGCGTGAGACAGGATGCGTACTTTCACCCACATTGTTCAACCTATTTCTAGAGAGAAGCATACAAGAAACCTTGAACGACTACGATCTTTCAATCTCTATTGGTGGCAGACTTACATTTTGCAGAAGACATTGACCCCATAACAGGTAGTAACAGTGAGCTGCAAGAGTAAACCAACAGACATTTTGAAAGATCAGGAGCATATGGAATGGTGGTCAGCTCCAAGAAATCCGAAGTAATGGTGAATAGCACAAATAGTAATACATCTGTCAATGTCACTGGAGGAAGTGTCCAGTTTTAAATACTGAGGATCAATCTGGTCTAAAGATGAAACTATAACTCGGAAATCCGTATATCGATTGCCGCAGCCAGTATTTTATTACAAATTTAATATTAGTTGAAATTGATGCCTGCAAGATTTCACAGCTCTAGCATCATTCCTTCTTAGTCAACCAATGGACATTTCACCCTACCCTTGTACCTGGTAAGACACTGGTGAGACGGAATATACTAGGATGAGTAAAAAAAAGTCAATCAATTATGTCCTGGCGCCTCCCCCACTCAAAAAAGGTATTGAGAAAAATTTCATGGGAATATTAGCTCAGGGGGAGGTTTTGTAACTGAATGTCCCACACTTACTATCGCCTATGTGGACTGACTATATCAGTAGCTATATATAATGAGCACAGCATATGTCTGAGGGTGTTGCTTCGGCAGTTAGTTGGAGATACGTATCCAGCTGTGCTGGTCGAACTCTCTGCTTTTCGGGCAGAGAGGAACCCAGACTAGGCTATACCGAATACGGGGAATTTTTGCGCGAGCCTATTTTTTGCCCCGCATTAGAAAATGGCCTCGTGCCAAATCCTGTCTCGCGGGGAAGTAAGGTAAATAACCTTGCTTCGGCAATTACTTGCCTGTCTTTCAGTGGTGTATTCTTTTTTTACAATAAACCTCTCTTCTTTCATCTACGCGCGCGTTGCTGTTCTTTCACTCGAGTACAACCTTTGTCTTTTTGTAACCTCTTCAAGGATACAACAGACACAGTGCAGTTATTAATATGAAGAGTTTAAATTTAATGTATGCAAGATTTCCCAGCTCTACCATCACTCATTCCTCGTCAACCTATGAACTTTTCATTCCACCCTCGTAATGCGATGTTTATTTTTATGTAACTGTACATTTTCACGAGCGTGAAAGGTCGCTAGAATTTGAAACATTTAAATTAATTTTTTATATTTTTGTGTTTAGCTTTATAGTCTAGCCAATGTCACTTAGTCTCTTTTCCTTTATGCTCTACCATTTCTTTATTAAGTATCCAAATGTTAGAAGATATACCAAGAAAGCTGAAAGTTTATAAGAATCTGGACGTACATTTATTATGAATGATTTAACGATTAAAGCGCTTTCTATACATTTTCGGTTTAGTTAATTGCGTTCCCTTTACACTAATGTCATCATCACCCTCCCCTTCACTTTTGTAATCGCACGAGGAATCTGAATGCAGAAAACACACTAAATCTCCTCAAACAACGGTCTCTCAATGGCAGCCATCAGCAGTTCTAGTAAAGTCATAATTGTCCATTGTTTGATATTGTCCAAACAGTTTTTACGTTAGCGTCCTCTCCTCCGTTCACCTCCAACAGTGCCTTGCATAACGGTCTTGCACTGCTTGTCGTGCCTTGTAATGTGTCGAAACCACGCCATATTACTCTGTTTGACAGTAGCGAGAAAAGGCTCCTGGTAGCCCACAAAACTTTCAACCATTTTCAGCACAAACTCATTGGTTTTATGTTTCCAATAGAAGATGCAAAGGCGTTTTCTCGTGCATTTGTTCGCAAACGCTTGGATCCTTCTCTCTGTTTTGTGGTGTATAGTCATGTTATATGGTGGGTCCAAAACCTTTGAACGGCACTATATATATATATATATATATATATATATATATATATATATATATATATATATATATATATATATATATAGGTAAATATAATAAGTGAATCCTATTAATATAAACGGAGCATATAAATAACTATCTGAGTCGACAAATGGCAACGTATTAACGTTTAGTTAAAATACCTATTTGAGGTAACTTTGGATTTCTCTATTATGTAATTTTCGTTTTTTGTCAAATTTAACAAAAGATGTTTAAGAGAAAGTTTGCTGCCCAAATATATATATATATATATATATGAAGAAATATAATTTTAAGGTGTGCTATATTTATGGGATAAAGTGCTCAATATCAGAGATAGAGCGTGTGTAAATATAAATATAAAAGTGAACATTGAAGTCAACAATATTGCCACACTCTGCAGTCATGAATCGAAATAAAACTTTTTATAACGGTAATTTCTGAAAAGGACAAGTGATCATCCTGTCTGAAATTCACGACACAGTGTGGTCATGGGGATCAACACTGTGTGGCGATCTTTACACTTTGATGACAACATTCAGGCGTAAGACCGGATATCAAGAGGCGCTCTCTACACTGGATTGCTCTATAAACACACACATACACACGCGCGCGCATACACATACACACACACACACACATATATATATATATATATATATATATATATATATATATATATATATATATATATATATATATAATAAAATAGGCAGCATATATTTACATTACAAAGAGTCAATCATACGAAAGTACTAGCAGAAATAAAAAAAATACACCATATCTCATCATTCGGAGGATTATCAGTAGTATAATGCTTATCTTTATGTCTACTAGCGAAGTGATTTCGCCAATAATCGCATTCATATTGCTGATTGATTCAAGGTATGATTGACTCTTTGTAATACATATATATATATATATATATATATATATATATATATATATATATATACATATATATGAGAGCGCGATGGGTAAACTATCGTCATTTCAATTTCGAGCATGCGCCCTATATATTTTTCATTTTGTCGACTACAAAGTATATAGGGTCAGTTGGGCACCATCTGTGAGAAGAAGAGCACCATGATGCAATTCATTCCGCCAGAAATTTGGAAACGGCACGCTGTTCTGCTTGGCATTCGCGCCGGAAGCTCCAATACGAACATTTCAGAGTGTTTTGGTGTCACATGGGCTCAAACTCAACACGGAGGCCTACGTCAAGTGCCTTGAGGAGGTTGTGCTGCCCTGGCCAATTTTAAGTCTACTATTGCTCCATGCTTAGAATATTCCTGCCACATATGGTCCGGTGGCCCTGCTATTTACCTTGACCTTCTTGAAAAAACTCCAAAGAAGAATCTGCAATATTACTGGCCCTGATCTGTCGGCTCTTACTTACATTCCCACCTCCGTAATGTTGCTTCTCCTTGTTTTTCTATAAATACTTTCATGGCAATTGTTCAGATGATCTCCTCTCTATGTAACCTAAACTTTTTGAAATTAAGCAGAGTACAAGGCTGGCGCCGAGATCTCATCAATTCTTAGTTGAGCTGGCTTGATGTAACCGTATATTATATGCTAACTGTTTATTTTCTCGCTTGTGTTACTAGCTTTGGGCTCTATGCTTCCCAGCCATCTTTAATCTGTAAAATGCCATGTCAGTCGCTACCTACTCTCCATCTGATTACCCTTTCCTCTTCCCGCGCATTATTAATGTTTCTGTTCGTATTTCTTACACATTCTATAACCACTTGTGTTTTAGTGGCTTTTAAACATTAATTTGGATAAAATGCTGGTCAAATATGGCACGTATATCCGACAGAATGATTGGATAACGAACACACAGGATACGTTTATAAACCTAACGTATCATTTATCAGAAAATGAGATATAGAGAAAGAAAAAAAAATGGTATTTTTATTTTGTTTGACTATTATTGTTTAAGCAGGCTTCATTTGAGTTGTTAAGCAGCGTTAGTCTAAGTTATGAAATTCTGAACTTAAGAAATTATAGATTGTATAAGAAGTAAATTGGAATATAAACCATGTTCATCGGCCGTTTGCCAACAGGAACTTTTATGAGAACAAATCAAGTGTAATTCTTATCGCGTAAGCTCTAAAACAGTTAGCGGACTATAAACAGGTTTTGGAAGATAATGCCAACGAATTTCATTCGAAGTGATTTGTGATGCGTGTAATTATAGTGTTTCAGATTCCTATGAGTTTCTTGATTATAATTTCCATCAGTAGCTACACCTGCCTTTTATTAACCATTAAAAGGTGAGGAAACTTGGCCCGAACGTTCACGCCAAATGGGTAAGAAACAAGAATGTCCCTTATTTAGATTATTCGGACTATTGTCCTCATCTTTGTCGCCATATTTTTTACAACGTTTCGTCCGTTGTACGCTCCGGCCTTCTTCAGGTGGTTGGAATGTCGAACTGAACCCTTTATTTCGCTTACTGGGGTAGACTGTTCTAGTTCCACGTGCCATGTTTAACGGATGTCAGCTATCAGTTATCTCCTGTTAATTTCATGTGAAAGTTTTCCACTGCCTTAACCGGGTATTGAACTCACACTCTTTGGGTCCCTTCAATGGATCTAACTAACGCCTTTATCCTCAAGCACACATGTATAAAGGCGTTAATTAGATCCAGTGACAGGACCCAAAGAGTGTGAGTTCAATACCCGGTTAAGGCAGTGGAAAACTTTCACATGAAATTAACAGGAGATAACTGATAGCTGACATCCATTAAACATGGCACGTGGAACTAGAACAGTTTAACCAGATAAAGGGTTCAGTTCGACATTCCAACCACCTGTAGAAGGCCGGAGCGTACAACGGATGAAACGTTGTAATAAATATGGCGACAAAGATTAGGACAATAGTCCGAATAATGTAAATAATTTAAATACCACATCTGAGAAATATAGACAAGGATGTTCCTGTTTTAAAAGATTGTTTTTATGCATGTATCAAATTTCAATCAGCCTCATACCAAATTTGCGTTAGCCTCATATCCAATTTGAATAATTCTGATGCTAAATTTAAGTCCGTCTCATATCAAGTTTTGTTCAGCTCCATGTAATATTTGAGTCAGCATCACATAAAAAGTAAACGTAGTATAAATTTGGGGCTAAACTCGTATCAAATTTAAATTAGCCTCATATTATATATGTGCTAGCCTCATATCCAATTTAATCGTTTAAAATTTGAGCATGCGTCATATAAATATAGTTCAGCTTTATGTAAAAAGTGAGTCAGTCTCATATCAAATTTGGTTCAGTCACATAAAATTTCTGTCACCGTTGTGTCAATTGTGAGTCATATTCATATAAAATTTACCTTAGTTAAATATCCAATTTCATTAATCCTCATATAAAATTTGAGTTAGCCTCATGAAAAATTTTGTTCACCCTTTTATCAAATTTGATTCGGCTTTATATCAAATTTTGATCCTATTGGTAAATTTTTCAACCCCAAATAAAATTTGATCAAGTATTATATTAAATTTGATTTATACTAATATTACATTTTGATTCGGCCATAAATCAAATTTAATTGAGCCTCGTATGAAATTTGAATTGGGTACCTCGTCGTGGTGTAATGGTTAGCAATTTTATTTTGTTAGAACAATTACGACTGAGTAGTGAATTCGTTCCTCACTGGGATTCCTATGCATTTGATTTTGTGCCACAACTAAGTTATGCTTATAAAATCACCATATCAAATTTGAATGAACCTCGTAACAAATTTGAGTCAGATTCTTATAAAACTAGAAGCAGCTTTATATAAAATATCTGCCATTAAGTGCTATACATAATGTTGAGTTGAGTATGTATCAACTAATTTCTCGAAAATCTACTTCAAATTACAAAAGTAGGAAAGATAGTTGGAATCTGTAGATGTCTAAAGTCAAAATTCTATAATTGTCTCAAAATAGTTGGAATATTTTTTGTTTTACGACCCTTTACTAAATTCCAAATTCTTTGGTGGCCGTACGCTCAAAAGCCGCAAACATTTTCCTCCTTTTAACATAAAATTTCATTGGTAGTTTTGGATGATTGCTGAAGTCATATGTTGAAGAAGGTATTAACATTTTAAAGTGAAAATATTAACGTCTTTTTTCTCGATCAAGAAGCACACGCTATTTCAGACAATGTTGAACCAATGAGGCACCTGCTTCATTGGTTCAACGTGATTTAAACTGTGTGACTTAAATAGTAATGGAAGTATGAACGCGGAATATATTGACATGAAGTTATTTTAATTACTTTGCCGTAAACATGAATGTAATTTAGATACTGGCTGGCAGTAGTATCTGTTTGTCCTCATCGCAAATAATTTATGGTAATACAGGAAACACATCCCAGAAATATCTCCCGCATATTGCTATGGCATTAGCTAGCTGAAGACACCTTTGCCACTAATGTCTTCCCATTACGTGAGGTATTTCTTAGAGGTATATGTGGGTGGTGTCTCTGTCGCAACCTTTCCATATATGGAAAAGTCTAACATTCGAACGTAGGTCGTGTCATTTGAAATTTATAAAATCTTTCAGTAAAATACGTTTCTCGAGTCCAATGTTATCACTTTTTCCAGTAATGATGGAAATTTCCTTCCAACCCCTTTGTTCGAGAAGTGTGGAACACCAACACATTATGTCATTGCTTTCTTTGCGATTTATGTGTGATATTCAATTTAATAGTTGTTCTTGCTTAAAGTCAGCAAATGATGTGGTTTTTATTATTTGGTACAGTTCTTTGTTCCTGAATGTGTAGCGCCAATCAACGAGGTTGAAACAAGGATGTGCCTCTGTAAGACCTATAAGCTTCATTCGCTCAAAGCCATTTTAAAATTAAATCTAATGTATAGCAATGCTTTTGAAATATACTGAATAGTAAGTATATCTTTATTGTTCGAGGATTCCTCCTATAATTCATAATCGATGCAAGTCAACGTGGTTTCCGTTTCTCTGTAAAAATCATTGCCTAACCCAAGGGTTTATTTAATCGTATTCAGATTGCACACAAAATGAAGTTACACAAGAAAAGATTATACACATTAGATAATTTTTTTTCGAAAATTTATCTTATATAATGTTGGAGAAGAGTATTTCTGCAGGTGAAAAAATATTCCAGTATTTTCAATACACAATGTATTTACTAAGGCTTTTAATGATAATCTTTTTTTCTTTTTTTCTTTAAATATTTCCTCCATTACTTTCTTAATATCGTTTATTTTCCGAAGAATTTTAGCAGCTCCAATTCCGAAGACAAGATTGCCTTCGGCAGCCAATCAGCATTCTCACTTATTAATAAACAAACAGAATATCCGCTAATCCTGAACGGCTTTTCACTATCTTTAGTGGCGTATCTAAACGGTGTTATGTTCATCATGAGATGAACATGAAACAATTCATTTAGAATCATTCTGGGATTTTATAAATAGTAATGCATTTATTTTATTTATATACAGTACAAATTTATGTAATGCATCAAGAAACAAAGCCATGTTGAAATTTACGGTCAAAAAGAAAATAGCTGTTGCAAATCAACAGTCGGTCAGATTGATTGATTTGTTTTTACAGCTTATCAACCATTTGTATGTTATTTAAAGCCAGAAGATATTTTAGATTATAAGTACGTTACAGATTATAATAACGGTTTAGAGATAATTCTTACTAATTCACCCATAGCTGGAGCAATAAGAGGTGAATTCATCGGGAATTTTAACTTGGTTTTCCGGTTAACAACTCAGAGCCCTTATTCATTATATCACCCACAGATCCAAGTTTACAGCGCATCATATTCCCAAGTGCTCGCCCATCTAGGTACCGACCAAACTAACATAGTTTAAACGTGATGTGGCAATAAGCCTTCAGTCGGTTAGATTCCAAGACACACTTTATCAATGAGGATACTAATGGTAAGATAGACCATTCTTAAACATAAAAAAACAAAACAAAAACAAAATTAAATGAAAGCGACTAGACAGTATGCCGAAAAAGAAAAGATAATTTAGTTTTCTCAGCGTACACTCTCCTCTACGCGTTTGTGTTTACATCAAAGTCGTCCGCTGAGGTCCTAGAAGACAAAACTCGTCACACGTACGATATATATATATATATATATATATATATATATATATATATATATATATATATATATACACATGTATGTATGTATATATATATATATATATATATATATATATATATATATATATATATATATATATATATATATATATACTAGATAAATGGTATAGCAGATCAGACCAAATGACGATTTCCGTATAGGAATACAGGTTCTATTCCTGTCGGAGAACGCATATTTTCTTCGGAATTTCTCGAAGATTCAGGTCGGTAAATGTAATTAATGCGGTTTATTATAAACAGGACATTTACTTAAATAAATTATATATATATATATATATATATATATATATATATATATATATATATAGACAGATAGATAGATAGATAGATATATAGAATAAATTACAGGCATTATATCTTTTAATTTTTAATAAAATCTGTTCATACTCACGAATAACCTTCCGTGTATTGATGTTAAAGGATGAGATAAATGTGATATAGCTGTTCAAATTTATTTTATTTTCATTTCCCAAGTACTTTCGATCTTTATCCAAGATCATCTTCAGAGGTGCAAGTGGTACAAAACTATATGTTGTTCATTAGTATAAGTATTTATATAAATATGTTCGTTGTTATCCATTACCGTAATTTTTTCGTTATGTTTTTTAAATGCAAAACGGTAGACAATGTGCTGAGCTTTCATTAGAACGTGTAAAAAATTATCCATTATGGAATTTTTTCTCTTTCTGTTATAATGTCATGGTCACGCGCGCATTAAAGCATGAATAAACTGTTCCTTTACACGCATTTCAGAACATTATTGTATCATTTACATCAAATTTATTATATGAGATAATGAAATAGAATAAGTTGAGCAGCACAACCAAAACAAAGCATTAACCTAAAAACACGAGTTATATTCTTAAATAGCCTCGTCGGATCGAGACTTTAATATGGATGCCATTCATGGGGACATACCTGTTCAGAAATATAAAAAAAATATTAGCTCTATACAACCGCTGCCTCGGATCAATGGTTAAAAATGTCTTTGATCATGTGAAATCTGTGGATCATGGCGAAGGCCACCATTCTTCCAACCTTGGGAACTGGCGCTTCAGGATCATAAACAAAGAACTGTACAAATAACAAAAAAACACATCAGGTGAGCAGAAACAGTTACAATTGACGTCACATGTAACCTGAAGAGAAAACAATGACATAATCATGATGTTGACATTCCAAACTACTTCAAACAAAATATTAGGAAGGAAATCTCTATAACTACTGAAAAGAACTATAACAGATACTGGACTTGAAAAAAGTATTTTTCTAATAATAATAATAATAATACACAACTTAGAAAAGTGTGCGATTTCCAAACGAAAATGAAAAGGCAGGGTACCACAATATTTCGACAAAATATCTGTATTCTTCAAGTTATATTTAAAATTGTATACAAGTATAAAAATATAAAAAAAATCTACAAAAATATTATAAGTGTTCGTGCAGAGGTCGCTTGACTTGAGGAAACGGCTATAGTGGTAATCAACGTGTCAAAACGAATGAAAAGCAACCATCATGAATAGACCAGCTAGAATTGATGTCGTACTCAAATTGAAGAGAAATTAATGACACTCAAAATGTTGACATTCCACAATATTTCAAATAAAAGGTTAGGAAGGAAACTCCCATCAATACTGGAAAGAGCGATAACAGCTACTGGACTTAAAAAATATTTTTTCTGAAAAATTGATAGATTTTATAAATTTTAACAGTCCTACTGGCTAATCAGAGAGTGCCGAATGTTTCCTTATAGGGAAACGGTTATTAGTACCATTAACATTACCTATGTGATCCCCGTCATTGTTCGTCCCAGCTGATCCAATGAATATTATTACACTGTTTTTTTAATCATTTCACCCCAAATAAGGCATTAAACTACTAACACGCAAAAGTTTCTGACTTTTAGAGAGTATGATAAAAAATACTATTAAGTATTAAAAGCTACTATTAAGGAGAGACGGTAGAAAAGAACAAGAATTAAGAAGACAGTAAGTAAAGATGTATATAATTTTGTGACTGGAAAGCAAGAAGCCAGAAGAGAGTTCCCCAAGCGAGAAGTGCGATAGAAGAAACTGTTAGCATAGAACTTACGGTTACATCCAGCCATTTCAACTGTAACATCAAGAAAAAATATTTATACATTAAGTCAGTTAAAGTCAGAAGCCACGAGAGAGCCATTTCTTAATCATTTCACCAAAAGCAAGGCAATAAATCCACTCGGAAGCAAGAGGTTGTTAAGTGTTACAGAATATGTGGAAAAAATTACTATTAAGGATAGAGGACAATAAAAGAACAATAATTTAGAAGATAACGATTGACATTGCATTTAAAATTTCGAAGATCAAAGTTAACTGTAAGGCAAGAGGCCGACAGAGAGTTCTACAAGTTACAAGTGCCAAAGAAGAAAGTGTTAGCATAGAACTTAAGGTCACATTTATCCGTTTCAACTGCAGAATCAAAAAACAAAGTAAGAGCCACAGTTTATGCGGATATGAGGGGAATATTACCGTTAAACCTGGACTTGAGCAGTTTAAGATTGTTTCGTTATTTGGGAAGCATCCTCTTGGGAGTCGGTTGCACAATGCAGCGGTTTGTGGGAAAAAGCTGCTCGAGTGGAACTTACATATACCCAAGATTTGGTGTGGGGGTGAAGGGAATACGGGTAGTTCAAGAGAAGTAAGATGCCAGAAGATATTTTGGGATTGAACTCACAACCAGTAGATGACAGCAACCCATGTTTAAGCAATACCTATACCCACTATGCAACTGTCTCGTTGGGCATCAGCTGAATGTTTTTGCAGTTTTTACATCGAAATATTTAAAGGTGGCCAAAGAATACTTGACCAAACGGATATCTACTATCAGCCAAAAATAATGGCCATCTGAAGATGGCGGAGTGTATTTACGTTTTGTCTATGATAGCATCTATAAAACCCAAGATGAGAAGAGCAGTGCGAATAAATAAAACTACACTAAGAATGCCTATTCTTCAAATAAAAGACATAACCTTAAAGTATAAAGCACTTTAATTTGTCCGATTTTTTCAGATGGATCATTTTCATTGTGAAAGGCCCGAGAGCCACTCGAGATAGAGGGTGACATATTAAGAGGTACAGTTTATGCGTATATGCGAGGAAGATAAACGTCAGCCCTAAGATTTTAGTGATCAGGGAAGAATCTTCTTGGGAGTCGGTTCCACAAAGTAACGGTTCGTGTAAAGAATCTGCTCCAGTGTAACTTATATCTCACCAATGGAATACGAAGGGAATGAGGGTGGTTCGCTACAATATGCGTGGCATGGCTGGTGTTAGCCATGAATGAATCGGTGGAACTAAGGAATACACTTGGTCCGAGCACTTTCCAGGGAAATATCGATAGATCGGCGAGACGTTTGCGACATTTCGTCTGTGCGAAAGGGGTTGTAGGGTGGAAAATAGTTTGTCACCCATAACGGTGCATTGACTTCTTTTGGACTCCACTGAGACTGGAAAGTGAAGTAATTCATTTTTAGTCTGATCTAGCATAGGAAGAATAATCAGGTGCTTACTAGAATGTTACGGGGAACCGACCATTTTTCCAGCATCTTCATCGAGGGATCGTAAATAGGAGTTCCACTTGAAGTTTGGGTTGAGTTTGAGTGCTAACAGGCGCTTAAAGAACGGGGCCTCCGTGTGGGGACATCCATTCATCGTGATTGGTGATATTTCTGTGTTCGATTGACGATGATGGAATGTAACTAGTTTGGCTTTCGAGATAAGCTCACCAATGAAAAACAGCGATTATTATTAATATCTGTCTTTTTTTATCTTTTCTCGTTTTAAGAAATAATGAGAATACCAGGTGCTTTAAGCTTGGATGTGCGGGTGGCGCAATAGGTAATGGCTCGGAATTGTTAATCGGAGAGACGAGTTCTAAGTCTCGATGGATTCGTTATATTCACTTACGCGCAAATATTTTTGGTAAAGGAATGAATCCACAATCCCTCCACTTATTGGTTAGTTAGTAAGACTTGTATAACTAAATCATTATTATTAAAAAATAATAGCGTAAAAATATTTAGATTTCGGCATTAAATAACCCATAGAGGTTGATATGGCGTTAAACAAAACTATGTAGATATAAGAATCCCCCTTATGTTGAATATCAATTTATTTTAATCATATCACCCGAAGTAAGGCAATAAATCCACTAAGACGCAGAGGCTTACTGAATATGAAAGAATATAAGAAATAATTACATGAATTAAGAAGACACAACGATTGGCATTGCGTTTTTCTTGGGAAGATCAAACTGGACTGGAAAGCAAGAAGCCCAACAGAGTTCTACAAGTGAGATATGTGAGAATAGAAACAGTTACCATACAACTTTCATCTAGCCAAAAATAGATCAATAATAGAAAAAAACTTCTATTTTGTTTCAAATCATTTATCAGATTGAAAGAATTTAAAAAAATATTTATATAGAAAAAAAATACTAACAAACTTATAGCTAAATAAGTCCCTTTCTTGTGTTGGGGATCTTGGAGAGTAAAAGAAAATGCATCAGCATAAAAAAGAAAAGAAGCAAGATATTCCAACACTAACAACGTCTTTCAAAAAGAAGGAACTGAAAGTTCTAAATGACATTTCTAAGAATCTTTAAGGATTTTGAGTCAAAACTGTAAAAAGATAAGATAATTAAATAAATAAAATAGAATAAAAAATATTCCATTTCGATTCAAAACTTTTCATTGGTAAAAGGAAAACGAAATTTTGTTAAAAAGGTACTAACAATTGAAAGCTAAAGATTATTTAGTGAGTAACCTACCTAACAAACCTGTATAAATGGAAAGCAAATCAGATCGTGAAAAGGATATTAAAATAACTTAGAACTAAAAAAGAAAGTTGTGGAAAACTCATGATAGCACACGCCCTGAACAGACGTGGTATATAAAAAAGTAGAAATATCAAGTTGGCTGAATTTCTGAGATGGATAACGGTCATTATTTCAAATAAATAACAACATTCTGGCCTATATTATTTTTCTGAATAGCCTTCAGAATAATTTAAAATATAAACGTTTCCGCCTAGACAACAACCATCAGGATAACACAATAGAGTGGAAATATGTGACATTGCTACCCAGAAAGCCCCATTGGCCAGTATATATAAATAGTCGAGCCACCACGCAACACACATGGCCTGAAGATTGCGTTCACGCATGAAACGGACTATCACACTCGGTGGTGACCTCAGTGTCCGCTCTATACCTGATATTGACCAATTTACGTATAAATACGACATACTTTAAAAACTGTAATTTTCGTCATATATATATATATATATATATATATATATATATATATATATACCACAATTCGTCCCATACAGAGAAATTATGGCCGTGAAATAAAACACGCAATATGTAAATGGTTTAATGTGAAGAAGCTGTTATTTTTCATGGTTCTAGGAGCGACACAGCATGGTAAATAAGTTTTATGTTCCTTAGGAGATATGAATTTTGCTTTTTGTTGCAACCGACGCTCGCTACTGTCACTGACTGATTCTGTCGTGTTAATCAGCAGCTAACTATCCTCAACTAGGGCTGTCATCAATGTTTCTCTAAATGTCTCTGAGGAGGGTAGTAAATTCGCCTTGTAAAACGGAAGAGAATTACGTTCTCCATCTCTAAAATTTGATAGGGTTATAGGGAAGGATTGCGTAATTGTGATGATACACCGTTTATAGAGGCATCCAGAGTAGAGAGCAACTCCTGATATCTGTGTATAGTCAGTGTGGGTTTTATGTGGCAGGAATAGTCTAAGCATGGAACAATAGTAGACTTAAAATTGGCCAGGGCAGTACAACCTCCTCAAGGCACTTGACGTAGGCCTCCGTGTTGAGTTTGAGGCTATAGAACACCCAAACACACTGACATGTTCGTATTGGATCTCCCGGCGCGAATACCAAGCAGTACAGCGTACCGTTTCCAAATTTCTGGCGGAATGAATTGCATCATGGTGCTCTTCTTCTCACAGATGGTGCCCAACTGACCCTACTATGCTCGAAATTTAAATGACGATAATTTACCTATCGCACACTGTATACATACACATATATATATGTGTGTGTGTGCGTGTGTATGCGTGTGTATGTGTGTGTCTGTGTTTATAGTGTAGAGAGCGTCTTTTGATATCCGGACTTACGCCTGAATGTTGCCATCAAAGTATAAAGATCGCCACACAGTGTTGATTCCCATGACCACACTGTGTCATGAATTTTTGACAGGATGACCACTTGTCCTTTTCAGAAATTACCGTTATAAAAAAGTTTTATTTCGATTCATAACTGCAGAGTGAGGCAATAAATTCACGTTATCTATGAGTCAGTTTTACAGCAAGGTATGAAACACGTTTTTTTGTCCTAGTGGCAAACTATAAGATCAATCTTTAGCAGGTACTCATAATCAGAACTTTGCGCCGAAATCAACGCGAAGATGGACAAATAATAACGACTCGATGCCCGGAGAAACCCGTTCGGAAATATCTAAACTGATCACGGGAGCAGATAGAAAGGACAACCCTTCTCAATATTTCGTTTCTTCTCCTTTACTGCTAACGCCAACATGAAGTCACCTGAAGATTTTATATATAAAATATTATATACACCTACGTATATTTGATTTCTCATTTTTTTATTTTGTTTTTGCTTGTATTTTATGATTCATTCCTGCGATATTTTTTGGTTTCGCTTAATTTAAAGTTTTTGAGGTCAAGAATGGATTGTTTGTATTCAACAGATTTATCGCGGTTCACATGAATTCTCTCTCTGACACTTTCTTTCACCTCCTCTTCTTACCTATTTTCTAACCTATTTTCTAACCTATTTTCTAACCTTCTAGTGTCTTTCAGTGAGGGAAGAATGACCACGTGGCTTTGTCGCAAAGACTTTTAGGAAATTACCCTTAAAAAGTTATAAATGTATTAAAAAACAGTTGGAAAATGATAACCTCTGAAAATGGATAACTCTTCTCAAGAAGGAGATAGATAGATAGATAGATAGATAGATAGATAGAAACAAATTGGCAGAAGATAGATAGATAGATAGATAGATAGATAGATAGATAGATAGATAGATAGATAGGCAACCATACATATAGACACACATAAAGAAAGAAAGCAATAAAGAAAGAATGGGAGAGATACATAGGAACAGACTGATATATATATATATATATATATATATATATATATATATATATAGGAACAGGCTGAGAAAAAAAGAAAGAAAGAAAGAAAGACAGACACTGAGACATATGTATAAAGAACTGGCTGAGCTAGCTAGCTTGATATTTTGCTCAGTCAGCAAGATATAATTGATTGTGATGTGTCTGTTTAACGGTATATCAACTCCTCATTCGTCATCTAATGCCGACATTTTCTTGGGAGATTTCAAGTAATAAAAATATTATATGTTATTCTGCTTTCACAACTGAATACATGGTAGCTGACACTCATCTTTTGTGTATATACAAGTTTGTGCGGTCATTATTAATAGAGGCGGTGATATGTGGGTTATACATGGTTCTTTTGTTGAAGTCATATTTTGGAATACAGTTTGATTTAAGAAATGTTAGGATATTATAAAGCTTAATGTCATGAAATTTCTTTTATGTTAGCATTATTTTCATCGGATTTAAGTCAAGTTACTACAATTTGCTAGAATGTGCGTATCGTTGGTCATTTTACTATAAATATGTATTGTTGGTAATTTTTTTATATAAATATATATTGCTGGTATTTTGTACTATGAATATGTATTTTTATAATTAAAAGTGTTTTGTTTGGAAGTTTACTATTTACCCATAGCAGGGACCCTAATCGTTCTACCACTCCGGATCAGAGTGGACCTGGAAATAACGGCAATTAGGAGGTGATTCCACGCTCCTCCAAACCTCAAATATCCCGATCAGAAGCCGGATATAGTTTATCGTCATAACTATGACTAAGATAGATAGATAGATAGATAGATAGATAGATAGATAGATAGATAGATAGATAGATAGATAGATAGATCAGGCTATCCGTCTGTCTTTATTTATCTGTCTACATCGTACGGAAGTTGAGAATTATTTATCTTCCAGATTTATATCAGACCAAAATTGTGATATTTTATATACAGAATGAAAAAAAAATGTTGAAATTACATTGCACAAAAACTTGGTGTTGAATTATGTGAGTTCTGTTTACAATGTTGTTTTGAGTTGCGAAAGTCTACGACTCCAATCCATACATTTGTGTATATATATATATATATATATATATATATATATATATATGCATGAATAGATTCATCACACGTAAGATATTTAGTAGAAAACACACACACATAAATATATCTTGGTACAAACATGTTTGAATAGGCTATACACACGTCTATGCGCATAGACATCGATGCAGATGTATATGCAAATAATGGAAACGAGACACAAAAATGACGAAAAAGAAAAAGATTGCCGAGAAAATATTAGAGAGAAAGAAGAAAGAGAGAAGAAAATAAAGAGAGTGACAGAAAAATAGGATAGTGCGAAAAAAGAAAGAAAAAAGAAAGAAAAAATTGAAAAAATAATGAAAAAAATTGCTAGGACAAAATATGAATGAGAAAGAAAGAAAAAAAGAAAGAAATAATGAAAGAAGGATAGAAAGAAAGAAAGAAAGAAAGAAAGAAAGAAAGAATGAATGTAGTTTGATTTAAAAACGAAATATTAGGGCCAAAAAAGTACTTGGGCGGAAAAAGAAAGAAAATCAAAGATGATAAAATGACAAAGTACTTGAGAGAAAAAAGAAAGAAGGAAATAAATAAGAAGAATGACAGAAAAATTAAGTTTTCGAGTGTGAAAGAACGAAAGAAAGAAAGAAAGAAAGAAAGAAACGATTAACAGGAAAAGTATTAAAGCGAAAAAAGAAAGAAAAAGAATTAGAAAATAAAGAGTAACAGAATAAAATATAAGAGTGAGATGTCCAGAAAAAATGTAAGAATGAACGAGATTAACAGGAAAGTTAACGTCAGTATTACAGAAGAAAGAAACAAACGAACAATGAAAAACAGAAAGATAAAAAGAAAGAAGAAAGAGAAGGCCAGGAAAAATATTAGATTGAAAAAAAATATTAAAAGAAAAAAGATAGAAGGAAACAAACAAACAGATAAAGGGGTTGACAGGAAAAGCATTAAAGTTAAAGAGAGTACAGTGTAACCCGGATATAAGAAACCCGGATATAAGAGAAACTCAGATATAAGAGAGGTATTATCTGGTCCAAAATTAGAGCCTGTGTTAATGTATATATAATAGACCAAACTCGACAACTCTCTTATATCCGGGTTACACTGTACTATGAAAAAAAGGAAGAAGAAACGAAAGAAAGAAAAAATGATTTTGATAGTAAAAGTATTAGTGCGAAAAAAAACAAACAAATTGAGAAATATAACGATAACAGAACAAAATAAAAGAATGAGAAAGAAAGAAAGAAAGAATGAATGAAATAAAGAAATAAAGAAAGAAAGAAAGAAAGAAAGGAAGAAAATAGCTTAATCTAATAAGGAAATATCAGAGCAAATTAGTAAAAAAATACTTGAGCGAAAAAAAGGAAGTAAGAAAAAGAAAGAATGACAAAATGACATATATTTAGAGAGAAGAAAGAAAGAAGAAAGATATAAAGAGTTTGAAAGCAGGACTGTGTTTTCAAGAAAGAAAGAAAGAAAGAAGGAAAGAGTTAGGTCGCTACAGAAGAAAGAAGATGAAACCGAATATACATGTAATATTGTCGACGGAATGCCAAACCAAATTATCGATGCTGGAGACTGGTGACGCTGGAAATTTGTTTCTCGCATTGCCTCCCATTTGCAGAACGAGACACTTCCTTTGCTGCAAGTAAAACGAAGCTGACCATTTTCATTGGTCGTATTTCAAGAAAACCGTCTAGACAGCAAATTATAGTCTCTCAGCGGGTTTATAAGCCACTTGCGTGGTGAGAATTAATCCATTCGTCTCGTAATGTCTCAGCAAGATCACCTTCTCAGCTTGTTTTATTAAAGGAGGCAGTAGTATACACGCAGATAGACTCATGTACAGAGAGTTTCAATCAGTGGAAATCAAGAAAACCCTTCTGCTTGGGGTCTTTTAATTCCTGTGGAGGAATGACGGAAACCCTAAAATAGCGCAAACAAGCCGAGTGTTTACAACGTACACTTTCCGACCATGAGACCGGGGTTCGAATTTCACCATGGTCGATTTGTCAGGAAGATAATTACTGCGTGCGGCACTTGAAAAGCGTAGCACGGATTGACTTGGGAATGAAATTAGGTAGATAGAACTATTTGGAAGCCGTCAGTGGTTGTGCTTACATGAAATAACAAGTCGTCGTGACCGAAGGTTTGAGCGTGTCTGGCCTTGTTCAGACAAGTGATCACGCAAGAAAATGATGATTATTTTTAGATTTTACTAACAACCGGAAAGAAAGAATTCCAATCAGTTTAAATTCGGTTTGAATACAGCAAATTATTTTGCTTATTGGAAATATTAAATTTAATCTACGAGCTTGGAATTAAGAAGAATATCAAAGCTTCAAGACAATTTTTTAAATGCGTTTTAGACCTTAGGTATGGATATTTGTTGGAGGTACCTTATTTATATATATATATATATATATATATATATATATATATGTGTGTGTGTGTGTGTGTGTGTGTGTGTGTGTGTGTGTGTGTGTGTGTGTGTGTGTGTGTGTGTGCTGGCCGTGTTTGTAGGATGTATTGTTCCTGTAACTCTAGATACATACATAAAACAATTTATGCATTCAGTTGAAAATGAGAAATAGAAACATCCTTGATGGTAGCTGAAAGTGTGGCCGAGCATTCGGGCAATTTCTGCGTGGTTTGTGATCTGAAAGGAAGAAGGCTGTACGAACATAAGAAAGATTGAGTGGAAGACTTAACCGCAATACCTTGTCAGTCATTTTTAATAAAGCTTGTGTGGATTAAGGATTGGTTACCATATACACAAACATTTTAAAAATGAGTGTATATGCATCCTCGTTTATTTCTTCATTATGATGAGATGGTGATTATTTAAATATATTTCCAATTATAAGTTTACTCATTTGATTGTCTTTACATTTTCACTAAGAATTTTTGAAGAAAAAATGACAAAAAATAAGATCATCCACATTTTAAATAGATAATGCCCTTCATAAGGTGTAAGCTCTACTTGTGAGTACAATCTTTTGTATTTTTAAGTGATGTGCTACCAGGAATCTTTTCTATATGTCTATCGAAACATTTTCCAATCAATACGAGGGTTCCAACTACCATCAGAATTGTTGATGTCCTCACGTGCCACATTTTTACGATTTCAAGGTCTTTGTACCTTGATAGTTTTTTGAAGATCTTCAAAGATACATTACGCCATTGCTTGTTTTCTCTGTCTATTGTACATTGTAGATTGTGTATTGTACAGTCCTAGAGAATTGTTACAGGTCCTATGTCTGTTATTATTATTTTTTTAGTATTATTATTATTAATATTGTTAATAATAATAATAATAATGGTTATACTCTATTTCTTAGATAAGATCTTTTTTTTTTTGCATTATTCGTAATGTCCGCCATTTTGAAAACAATGACGCGGACATTTTAGAGTAAATAAGTAGATATAACTCCACTCATCTCCCCTTGTATTCTCCCTTGGTACCAAAAAGTTACAGACAAAAGAGACAAAAAAATACACATAAGCATAGTGCATTATATATTAAGATTTATACACCCATGCAATCATTTTCTCCTATAGTGTTTTTATGCGTAAGACTAAATAATATATTAAATATACGCGCATACACATGCTAATATAAAGTAGCTATATTTTATTCACATACCACTTTCTTAAAGAGTCATTGACATATGTTGTAGCATAACTAGACACTCAGTCATACACAGGGACGCACATATTCATCTATTGGATGGACGATTTAATTTGTTTTTAACTTGCCAGGGGCGTTTTTGAAGAAAATATTGTCCAATTACAAAATACGTTTCCACTAATAGTTTAAAGTTTTATCTGTTTAAACAATACATATATATGTATTGTTTAAACAGAAAACTGTAAACATATATATATATATATATATATATATATATATAATGTAGCGAGGCTGCGTGGTAAGTGCTTTTGCGTTCTCCTCATTATACGCGAGTTCGAAACACACCGTTCTCAGGTAGGCGGTTGATTGATGTTATCGGATTTAGGATGCGATTCCAGCGTGTAGAACTATTGGTGTTGCGTTCCGTGTCGCTCCTGATTTCAACTCGTTGGAACCCAACGCCACTTTATAGATGGGGTCAACGAAAGACGGTTACCTTTTCTTAAACGCATGTATTCTTGGGGGCAGCGGGTGGAAGAACTTCAAGGGAGCGCATACCGCCTGTTGGACTTGCATCACTCCGCTCTTCTGCTGTCTTCGAAACATTTTGGACTTTTGTCCTAAATTCTGACAATAGCAATCCAACGATGTTATAATATCACGCCTGCGAGGTATTCTGACGACTCATAACCACCGAAACACAGACTCCTCTTTTTGCAACATTGGAAAGTGCCCAAAAACATACCAAGGGTCGAACCAAAACTCCCGGCTGAATTTGTCACTAAAAGCGTCGAAGGTGCGCTGTAGTACAAAGTCCCAAGACGCCGTAGCTGATGACTTGCTCGTACTGGCGCTGTTCAAAATTCTGTTCATGCCAGATTTGGCAGTCTGACTCCTAAAAACATTAGCTGTGATCCGATCAGCATAGTACTAGCATGTCGGGTTCTGTTGTTTTTTGAACCAACACAAATGAACCTGGGCAGGCATCTGAAACAGGGATTGAATAACCAGCTTAGAAGACGAGTCAGCGCGAAAAACGAATATCCGGTCATTATATATATATATATATATATATATATAAAAGTGAACGTAGAAGTCAACACTTAGAGGCGACAGTCTGTTTCATGCTAGATGCAATCGTCAGGCCTGGCCATAGCATCTAGCATGAAACAGACTGTCGCCTCTAAGTGTTGACTTCTATGTTCACTTTTATATTTACACACGCTCTATCTCTGATATTGAGCAC
The DNA here is from genome assembly GCA_964036315.1 of Acanthosepion esculentum. Lineage (NCBI taxonomy): Eukaryota > Metazoa > Mollusca > Cephalopoda > Sepiida > Sepiidae > Acanthosepion > Acanthosepion esculentum. The sequence continues at coordinate 5,800,256 of OZ038492.1, read as the reverse complement.
TGTCTCCCATATATATAGCACACTTTAAGACTATATTTCTACATATATATATATATATATATATATATATATATATATTCATCAGCATCCCTTCATTTATACATGTTTCATTAAAGACGACAGCCAAGGTACTGCGACTAAGCTTTTTATTTAATTTTTCTTGTGTTCGAACAAGTGTTTTCCATTTTGGACACTGATATTAACTACGAACACGGCCACAATGTGCTAACAGAGTTCTCAAAATCAAACATCTCTATGACACTAAAAACATGCGTACAACGCACACACCCAATTAAATTGAAAAAATCGTCCTTGATAATGTCTAAAAGTATCTCGGAATTATAGAAGATTTGGACAGTTTTATACATACTCTGTTTCCAAAAAGTAAACACTTGTTCGAACACAAGAAAAGTTAAATAAAAAGCTTAATCGTAGTACCTTGTCTGTCATCTTTAATGAAACATATATATATATATATATATATATATATATATATATATATATATATATATATATATATTTCTATGTAGGAATAGATGCTTAAATATATAATTGCATGTATGCATACGTATATCTGTGTAGGACAATTATATATCACTGCCACTCAGATATACCCTGTCACCTGTATTTATGTCTACTTTAATAAACATGCCTCGTAGTAATACCTAGATGCCCACATCGATTCAATGTCACACATGTATATACAAATGAGTAAGGTACAGTGAGATTATGGATAGCGTATTGAGATATCCAAGAGCCGATTTCGAATTCTAGTCGAATTCATTACATTCCCTTACGTGCTAACAACCTCGGAAAAGGCACGAATCCGTTTCTTCTTCTCCAGGTATGGGAAAATAGGAAGGCAAACTGGGTCTTATAACCTTGGATGGCAACTGGTTTAGGAGAAGGAAAAATTCTGAATTGAAATGCAACCATCTGCTGCCTATTTAGCCAAAGAAAGTAACTTCAAATCAAATTCACCTCGCATGTCGTCCCGAAGAAACTGGCTTCCCTACTTCGAGCTGCGACAGAAAATAATGGTGTCTTAAACTAAAACACTATGGAACCTTTCGGAACATTCGTCCATGGGTGTATCATCCACGGCACTTTAGATGAATATATACAAATGATAATCTTATATGATCAACACTCGTTCCCGTCTCCTAAAATTAGACCAAATATTCTGCGAATATCCCTTCTAACTTACACTATATAATTACCTTATTACAACTGCTATGGCAATATTTACACACATACTGACTGTATAGCGATGAGTTAGCCGTTTGAACTGATTTTATCTAGTTTCTTCATAATATATGTAGAAAACGTAATTTTTAATAATGTCACTAATCGCCCTATATATGTTCATTATATGAACAATATCTTTATATGAGGAAAAAGACGAGACAAAATAAAAATAAAAACTTAAAAAGATTGAAAATTAACGCCGATCTACACTTTACTTACGAACACAATCTTCTTAATAAAACCTCTTTCTTTAAGGTATTTTTCAATGCCAAAGCCATAAATTTTACACCTGTTTTCATAAAATCCCACTGACAGAATCTAGTGTCCACCCAACTGCAATGTGTTATCACAGGTACAAAATAGCTGTTATAAAATCATTATTTATTGGGTCAAAATAATCTCTTCATCGGACATATTATTCTATAAGGCACTAAACAACATTAAACAAACTCTAATCAACAATAAATTCCAAAATCCCGTCGAGGAACAAATAAAATTAACCTTAACGAAATTTAGATGTAATAACGCAAAACATCTCTCTACTGCAAAGAAAAGAAAACACAATTAACTCATTCTATCCAAACCAGATGCATCCTAATTATAAAATGGATGAAAAATCGATTCCAAACGTAACTCACCGATACATATCAAGCAATGATCCTAACAAACTATCTACCTTGTAAAATTTGAAAAACACTTAATCTAATAATTTCCGAAAACTCGGTAACTCAAAATTCGCTCCTGTGTAAAAATAATGTTGTTTATGAATTCTAATGCCCTCAAGGAGATATCATTTTAATATTGATATTAAAAAAAGCTACATTAAATTCATACATCGGGTAATCATGCAACATATTCTCTGGCAGATTGACAGGTCACCTCTCAAAAGTCAGTGCAATCCATGCGCATATCGACCAGTATATCGTGAACCACTAAAACACAATTATCAAGGTAAGACATATCATTGTATAATACCTAAATACTTCACAGCACCCATGTGACACCCGACCTCTTTGGGTCACGACGCCAAATGTGACGTCGGTCCTTTGTGACGGGCTAACCCTGGGACATCGGTTGAAGTCTTGTTGGGTTCTAGTACCAACTTGTCGTACTCGGCTCGCTTCCAACGCCTGGTCACCGAAGCAACTGCTTTGATCTCGATTCAACCTACCCACGTTGTGATTTGATCTTAGGCTGACGAGATCAATCAGACGTCGGGCCGTAGTGCCAGCCGAATCCGGGTCAAGGTGATACTGCACAATAAATGTAGACAAAAAAAACAAAAGCACAAACAACAACTTCAAGGCGAGCGACTGGTTAGGAATAGTGATTAATTTTATGTCGGTTTGTTGAGTTACAGGAGTGCGTCTCTCTCTTTCTCACCCAGCCCGAAGAAAAAAAATGTGGATTGTAACACTTTTTGCGTTCTTTAGCTATTTCTGGATATCTGGATTGTTTTTCAATAAAGTCGGCTCTGGTGGAAAATATAAGTCAGACTTCTATAATTTGTTCTTGGTTAGAAGTCTAAGTCGGAAACTTGTTTTGGTGGGAAATCTAAAGTCGGGCTTCAACAGATTTGTTCTTGGTTAGAAGTCTAAGTCGGAAGGCATGGAATCGTGCGGTCACCCGTGCGAGGCGTTATCTTCCGAGTCCTGGGTCTTGGGCTCGACTGGATCTCTCTGCGAACTGCACTGCACTGCACTGCTCTCTCTTACTGTACTGACTGTACTCTTTATGGACTCTTCTGTCTAAAACACCCGAAGATGTTTGCTTATATGGACGCCGATCAAAACCTGGCGTGGGGTCGGACGTGGTGTGGCCACCACGTTGATTTCAAATCCCCAATAAGGATTTCCTTTGTTTTCGGTCAGAAATATTAATCATTTTCCATTTTTGGAAATCTTCTTCCACTCCCACCCTCTTCTGCTCTCATATGGGTATCTCACCATACTTTAGAGGGCGTCAATGGTTTTCCCACTTCCTCGCAGAAACATCTCATACCTATCCTCTCAATGGGCGGTGGCAGGCCTCCTCCCTGCGTCACATGATCACCTCCGCCTGGCTATTCGGCCAATAGGCGTCAAATGATAATCTCAATTTTTATGCAACTTCACGGCATATGGAATTCCTCAATCAAGTTTTTCGCCAACATTAAGTGGACGGAATTTTGGCGAAAATTGGGTTAAATAAGAAAGACACGATAACATGGCTTTTGTTATCACAAACGAATTTCAACAGAACACAGATGTCCTGTCCAGCCGACATCTCTTCAATCCAGGGCCGGACTCTGTATGCGGTCGGCAGATGACCCATTAAATCATTTCCCGATAACACAAGTCTTGGCCACCCTGACACAGTTAATGTTTTATCTGCCCAAAAGCTCTGGGATTCATCAACTTATTTTTACGACAATGACCATCAGAATTTTCGCCATTCCACTACCCAAAACAACATAGCTTTTGTGGGTGGCCTTTTTCCTTCTTTTATCATCTAAGTTGTTAAGTCTTGTCCTTCTGTTTCTTTCTTTTCTTTCTCATTTTCCTTCCTTTGTCCTCGCAGAGAATTTGGCATATCTCAGCATCAAACTTCAACGAGAAAGTAAAAATGATTATCTTGATTCGCACTTGAAAATAACAAAACAAAAAATCCTTTCACCGATCCCCCGTTCTGGGAAAATAACAAAACAAAAAGAACATCGCTGAGTATGTCTTTCGTTACATCTATCGGTTTAAGTTATCGCTCAGTATGTCTTTCGTTATATCTATCGGTTTAAGTTATCGCTCAGTATGTCTTTCGTTATATCTATCGGTTTAAGTAATCCCCGTAATTAACTTCTGTGGTTAATTAATTAGTTAATTAACCTGCCGTTTCTAAATAGTGCTACACCCAAGG
>OZ038492.1:5783616-5791116 GCA_964036315.1 Acanthosepion esculentum | reverse complement strand
TCAGAATGCAAACCATGGCCAGGTTTATACTTGAGTCAAAAGGTAAACATTGGTCTGGTTTATACTTGCGTCAAAAGGTAAACATTGGTCCTTATAAAAACTTATTTGAAAAAAAGTAAAAAAGATGCCACATTCTTGCCTTATTCCACTAACTAAAGCGAAAACATTTCCAAGCAACCAGGTGCCTGGATGGGTTGTTTTTGATACGGCTTGCTTCTGAGAGTGATTATTGCAACATTATGTCCGATATTGGGAGATAAAAAAGTAACTTAATGCAAAGAAAATTTCGTGAAAAAATGCCTTATCCAGATTATTTCCAACCAGTCAAAAAGATGGTATTTGAAACTTCAGACGAATTCTAAAAGCTGAAAACTAAACCAGGTACTACAATATAACGGACTCCATCTTTCAGTTTAATTACTATTCAGCACCAGTCGTTTCTTGACAGTGTAGTCAATTAAATTATTAAGTTGTCAGAGCTGACTTACACGAGAGCTGAGAAAAGAAAACACCGAATTTCTAGGCACGCTGTGACCTACGAGGGAATCCAGAGTAACATACAAAGCCTACATAACAGATCATTTTGAGCATGTCTTTCTTAAACAAATACAGCTAGAACGGGTTTCCCTTGATATTACGAAGTCAATTAAATCGCTTAAATTATAAAGCAACAAGGCTGTACCAACTTCTAAAAGTTTTCTGCGAACAACAATCACTATCAACTCCTTCCATTCAATAAATGTGTATTTCCGTGTTATTGCTGGCCTTTTAACGTCTGAACGTGGACAAGACTTCGTAATATTCTCTGACACTTTACAGGATATTTAATAACTTCAGCTACAAGAGTAATTTCTCACATTATTTATAAACAGTTTTCTAAAGTTGGCTTAATTTCTTTAGACCTCCAAAAGAAATATCTTCCTTTTCACGTAAATTATTATACATAAATGATTTCTTTGTTTGAGTTTCACACCGAGTCCTTTTTACACTAAGATGTGTTAATTGATAATTTTTCTTTTCAGACTCAGTTTATACTTGTGTCAAAAAGTAAACTTTGATCAATATTTACTTAAATCAAAAGTTTGATCGACTTTAGAATTGAGCAAAAGATAAATATTGATTGGGTTTATAATTAAGAAAAAGGAAACATTGTTTGGATTTATACTTGAGTCAGAAAGTAAATATTGATCAAGCTTATATTTGAGTCAAGAGGCAAACATTGATCGGGTTTATACTTAAGTCAAAAGAAATTGTTCTGGTTTATACCTTAGTCAAAAAGTTAATAATTGTCGGGTTTATACTTAAGTCAAAAGGTAAAAATTGATCGGGCTCATACTTGAGTCAAAAGGTACACTTTGGGCTTAGACTTGAGTTAAAAAGTAAACTCGTGCCTGAATTCCCTGCCGGCTAAGACGTTAAACTACATCCGCGTCCTGGGCAAGACATTAAACTACGTCAAGCAGCAGGGCCTCTGATCAGGAGGTTTAGAGGAGCGTGGAACCACCTCTTAATTGCTGGTGTTCCACCCGGGGTGTTAGGAACTGTTAGGGTCCCACCTATGGGAAAATAGTTAACTATTCCCATCAATACTTTTTTCAAACAATTACCAGCAATACAATTTTGAAAGAAAGATATTACCAGAAACAGATTTTTGACAAAACAATGTATTACCACAATAAAAAATGTTGCCGGCGTTAAATAAACCATTGAGGTTTATATGCCGTAAAACAAAATAAACCAAACCAATCTAAACTAAAGAATATATATTCTATTCATACGAATCTATCCTAAAAAGATTGTTGGCATTAAATAACCCATTGAGGTTGATATGCCGTAAAACAAAATAAACCAAACCAATCTAAACCAAAGAATACATATTCTATTCATACGAATCTATCCTAAAAATGTTGTTGGCATTAAATAACCCATTGAGTTTGATATGCCGTAAAACAAAATAAACGAAACTAAACAAAACTTGTCTGAATTATTTGATTCAAAGTATAAATATTGGTCTGAATTAAACTTGTATTAAAATTTAAAAATTGATCCGTTTAATTTTTATTTCAAAAGGTAAACATTGGTTGAGTTTAGACTTTAAGGAAATGGTAAACATTGGGCGGATTTACGTATTTAAGCGACATATTTTTATAAATGGTTCCGCTTACTGGCATAACCAACTAACAGAGACACTTGTACCATCCGCACTAAGAAGAAACGAAAAGAAAAAAGGAAATAAGACGAAGTAATTACTACTCTTATCTAAGAAATGACAATTGATATTACATGTATTAACGTAACTTCGCTGTGCATTTTCTATGAATATTTTCATTGTAAATGTTATAATGAGTTTTCCTCTTTGCTAACTAGACTTTATGAATTTAAGCGCATTACTAGATTAGCGGGAATGTCTCACGATTTTACAGTTGAAATGGTTACATGTAACCGTAAGTTCTATGCTAACCGTTTCTTTATTCGCACTTCTCTCTTGTGGAACTCTTTCCGTTTCTTGCTTTCCAGTCAAATTGAATCTTGAAAGATTTGAATACAAGTCGATCGTCATCTTCTGTTTTCGAGTTCTTTTATTGTTATTTCTCCTTAATAATGTTTTTTTCTTCTATTCATTCACACTCAGTAATCCCTTTAATCTTAGTCGCTTTATTGCCTTGTCTGGGATGAAATGATTAAAAAGATTATAGTTGTGGTGTATGAGGTATTCAGAGAAAATAAACAATGAGGTTATTGCTATATTTTAATTACTCTAACCAATGATTTTAATTTTAAATTTAATCAGATTTGGTTTAAGACCAGCGAATATTGTTTGCAAACGAATTTTTATTTAATTCTCCCCCGATTTGAATCATTTTCCTGGGTTCTGGAGACAAATGGGACATAAGTTAATAAATGTTTATTAAGCATTTTCAGCTTTCATAAGTCATTATTAAATTTGCTGAAGATGAGAAGTCACGCTGAGTCAGCATTAGTTCTCAGCCGCGCGCTAAGCTCTTATTGCTTGTCGAACTCTCTGCCTTCGCTCAGAGATGAACCCAGAAGGGGCTATGCCGAAGAGCAGAGTCTGGTCTGGAGAGACAGACAGACGTGGAAATTTTGCCTGGCCCTGGGGCTCGGAAAAAACGGCCTTCTGCCAAATACCGCTCTATGGGGAGCTGGGGTAAATACCGAGAAGTGACACTGATTTATAGTGTTTCTCCAAATCAAAATAGCTCTTATGATTATGACGAAAGAAAACGTCTACTACAATTGAAAATAACATTATTCCCTGAAGATGGCAAAAATGAATTGCACAAGCAACATCGGGAAAAGCATTACTAGTCTGGAATCATCAGCCAAATAACTTGTAAAACAAAAACGTGAAAGAAACGTCTTGAAAGAAATACTTCCGCGTTTTCAGTCGAATATGCAAAACAGTTAAGCTGTAACCAAAATCATACTACATGTATATATATATATATATATATATATATATATATATATATATGTATGTGTGTGTGTGTGTGTGTTTAATCATTGTCACCCCAAGCACGGTAGTACGGCCAGAGGTTGCAGTATATGGAGGAATTAGCTGCAGAAACATTAATAATGAGTAGAAAGAAAAAAGAGAATTCGGGAAGACAGTAGACAGCAATTGGCATTGAATTTACATTATTGTAGATTAAAGTTGGCTGGAAAGCATGGAGCCGGAAGGGAGTTCCACAAGTGAGAGGTGCGAGAAAAAAAGCTATTAGCGGAGAAATTACGTCTGTATTGAGTTAGCTCAACTGTAAATTGATGCTATCCCGCCGCCAGTCCAGTATTGCCCTCAAATTTATGCAGTTTAGATAACATAGCAACCGATATCCTTAGCCGCTGACTTACCTGATAGATATAGTCTTTCCATTTAATGTTAGCTGAGAACGTTAGCCCAAGAAGACGCAAGAGTCAATTGCTTGGAGGATAGCATCAGCCATGCTGATGGAAGGCAGAGACGGGTCTCTCAGATGATTAATAAAATGAAGTTTAGTTTTGGAAGGGTTAAAATTGACAAGCCATATTTTGCCTCAGTTAACGACGGTCTTGAGGTCGTTTTGTACATCAGTTCCCATTTTGACATTGTCGGACTGATCAGCCGTGTATGGAGGTAGGAGTAAATGGTGATGTCATCAGCGCGATACAAAGTTCAGAGCTGATGTCATCGGAAAGGCCGTCAATGAAGAGTGAAAACAGCTTGTGACCAAGGATAAGACCTGAGAGACACCAGCGTTCATTTCACAGCAAAATTGTTTAATTTTTAGATTAAGCACTGAAACATTGTATCAAAGAAATAATTAAAGATATATTACTGGAATTCTCCGAAGTTTTTATAACACTATTGGACTCTACTTCGATCATAAGCAAAAATGATATGGTCGTATTTAATTTATCATAGCTAAGGATCGGAAGCTCATGACGTATTGAAATAAATTTCAAATATATATATATATATATATATATATATATATATATATATAAAAGTGAACATAGAAGTAAACACTTAGAGGCGACAGTCTGTTTCATGCTAGATGCAATCGTTAGGAAGGCGATTGCGTCTTCCTAGACAGACTGTCGCCTGTAAGTGTTGACTTCTATGTTCACTTTTATATTTACACACGCTCTATCTCTGATATTGAGCACTTTATCCCATAAATATAGCACCCGTAAGACTATATTTCTTCATATATATATACATATATATATATATATATATATATATATATATATATATATATCGAGGATCATTTTCAAAATTCTTCAAAATTATCTTCCCCTTATCTAAACATTTAACTTTTTGTCCTGGAGTAACAAGGTGCCCCACAGTTTTCGCGTACGATTTCATTTAAAATCTTTTTTCACTGCTCTTTGGACTGTTAGAGCTGAAACTCTTCTCTCACTTGCCAAAAAGTCTTATGAATTGAGTTGGATCTTTTCTAATTGATCTCTTTAGCTCTAATTTGAAATTATGATCCCACTTCTGTTCTGACCTCCTGATTCAGTTTTCCTTTTTTTCTTGGTTTTTAACTACCTACTATTTTTTTACAAATTAACATACTTTCAGCAATTATCTAATATTTTAATGACTTCTACTTACGTTTGAAGATGCTTTATGAAATTTGGGTTTCGTCTTTAGGTTCTTATCTTAAGCTTACTAACTTAAACAAAAAAATTACTCAATTGGAGTATGACCCAATTGAACTAAGTGGGTGGTAACATATGTAAAATAAATATTTTTTACCAAGATTTTCTATAAAACGTTTTTTAAATAATTTCATTCATTTCTGAAAATGTCCTGAAAGTTTCATTAGAATCCGACACTTATTTGATTTTCGCAAGAATTTCCAAAATCGATGTGTTTTTCACCGGGAAAAAGGCGCTAAAACTAATCGTAATTATTACATCGACCGCTGACAAAACAAGATTTTTAACCAAAATTTCGAACGTGCTAAAAAGGATTAAAAATAAAAAAAATAATCAAAAAATACTTTGGTCGTTGCTCTTAATAATGACTGTTTTCTCGATAAAATTTTGTTTTTATTTAGTTTAGCGTAATTTTTCATCATGCTATGATACTTTTCCGAGAAAAAGTGAAGCTACCTGGTTTATTTGTTTTACGACATATCAAGACCTCAGTGGGTTATTTAATGCCGACAAAATTTTTAGGATAGGTTCGTATGAATAGAATATGTATTATTTGTAAGAAATCAGTTTGTAGATCAGGTTTCATTCATAAAGTTTTTTAAAGAGGGATAAAATTATTGCTTGTAATATATTATTTCAAAAATTAATTGCAGATAATTAAATATAATGTATCGCTGGTAATATTTTTCTTCAAAAATGTATTGCTGGTATTTTTACTATATAATCTAATTTTATTCTTTCGTAGTGTTTTGATCTCAGTTTGCAGGTTAAATATTTGCCCATAGCTGGGACCCTAACAGATGCTACTACTCAGGGTCAGGGTGGACCTGGGAACGAAACCAAATAGGAGGTGGTTCAACGCTCCTCAAAACCTCCCAATCAGAGGCCTTAGTTTATTTATTTAGTTTATCGTCATACCCAGAACGAGCAGACTCTATAATTCGTGCGACTTCTCATGCAAACGGACATTGAATTGTGTATTATTTCAAAATATAACCTAGAACTAGATTAAGAAGAAATGCAAATATTTTAGCAGCAGTAACGGTGTTAATTTATTCAGAGGGGAGAAAAGAAAACACGGATGTCTCGTGCGTCTGAATTAATACAGTATTCAAAATTCAAACACGTATTTCATGATAATAACACTTGGAAAACATTATTACCTAGTAATGCAGTTCGAGAAAAGACAGAAAAACATCATTCACAATCACATAGTCTTTTATCTCTAAACGGCTTCGTTTCAGTTCATTGTGTGTCTATGAATAAACGTAAACATATTTTAAAATGTATCTTCTCGAAAAAGTTAATATCGTTTTAAATTTCTTTCTACATATGTATCTATCTATCTATCTGTTCCAAACCTTTCATATCTATCTATCTATCTATCTATCTAAATCTATCTATATATTTATCGATCTATCTCAGTCTGTTCGTATCTTTCTATCAATCTCTACTTGTATCGATGTATATATCTCAGTCTAAAAAGAGAGCAGGTTAAAATTGTTTTATGTCAGACCTACAATCTTCCTACTGTGCAATGGTGAGAGGAAAAATGATGCAAGCCTTCATTAATGGTCCCAGCGTTGCTGGTCTGGCTTCTATTTTAAATCTCTTTACTGGTATTTTGCATTGGAACTTCAAATTTTTACTGTGTTTTTGTTGAATATTTTGTGTAGGGTGCTTGATTCCGGGAAGTGTTTGTGTAAAAGCTTGAAGAATATTTTTCCTATGTTTGTTTTTACGTTTTTGCTGTACGGTGGGTTGAACCATATGATATTTCTTTTTCTGTTGGTCTTTTTTGTGTTCTGTGGTGAGTATGTGAGTGTTGCTGGGAATCCGCTATCTTTTAGGGCTGTTTCGTAGTCTTTCTTGGCTTTGTTAAATATAGATTCATCGGAAGAATTGTCGGAAAGCCTGCGGTTAATCGATTTAGGTATCTGTTTGATTATAGAAGGCGGGTGGTTGGAGTATATATGTATGTACTGTGGTTTATCATTCAGTTTTCTGTATGGTTTGTGTGTGCCTTTTCTTAGGTTGAAGGTGACATCTAGAAAATCTACTTCGATTAGGTTAGTTTTTATATCTATCTCGAATCCGTTATTTTTGAAAATTTTAATTATTGCTTTTCTAGTTTTATCAGTCTTTTGTTTGTTGCAGTTTCTTAAGATTATGAGACCGTCATCTCTGTAGAGCCCTGTGTCATTTCTATCTATTATTTTGCTTAGTTCGTGTAGTAAGTAAATGCCTACGATTTCGCATGTCACTGCACCGTCAAAGCTTCCCATTGTAGTGTCAAATATCCCATCTTTCTTTATCCATGCTTCTTCATGG
>OZ038492.1:5746116-5778616 GCA_964036315.1 Acanthosepion esculentum | reverse complement strand
AGAGAGAAAGGCAGAAAGAGAGAGGCAGACTGAGAGAGATAACGTGAGAGAGAAACAGACAAAGAGAGAAAGAAAGAAAGAGAGAGAGAAAGTGAGAGAAATAGAGATAAGGATAGAGATAGAGAGAAAGAACGAATTATTATATTATTGTGGTTTTCAGATGACGTCGTTATGCGCATTCTTACTCAACAAACGTGACAAAAGAAATAGGGCGAAATGTTTATATCGTCATTGACCGAATATAAAATTGATTTATTCGTGGGTGGACGTCTACTCTATTTACACTATTTACAGACTTCAGACTGTTGTTCTCATTTTTGTTGTCATATTCACGACGTTTCGGCCGTTGTACGCTCCAACCTTCTTCAGGTGACTGGAATTTCGGATCGAACCCTTTATTTGATCCACCGGGGTAGATTGTTCTAAATCCATGCGCCAAGGTCTTTTCCGGATATCTTAGTTGGCGACAGCAGAGGTGAACAAAGACTTTACATGCGAACTATTCACCTCATCTCTTGTTTTTACCATAACATTTCAGCTTTTGCGCCCTTCGACCCACATAAGCCGTATGTTGATCTGTGTAATCTATTGAGAATTCTGAATTTAACCTTTTATTTAATCTACTGGTGTAGATTTTACTCGTTCCACTGCCTATGGAATTCGAAGGGAATGAGGATGGTTTACTCCTGTGTACGTGGTGTGGCAGGTCTTTGCTGTAATGGTCTGAACTGCTGGGACAAATTAATGTGACTCGTCTGCGGGGAAAGGAGCTGTAGGGTTGAATATAGTTCATCACCTACAGGTTGCGATAGATAAATTGCCGTCTAAATTACGCAAAAATGAAAATTACGCTGACATCTCATTTTAACAGACGTTAATGCGCCCCACACATAATTATCAAGGGGTTGCTGTCTGGCGAGTTACGTGGACAGATGCAAGGGTGATGTGGTCGCAGAAATTGTCTGACAGCCATGACTGGGCTCTCTTGCTTGTGCGGAATAATGCTGAGTCTTGTTGCAAAACATAAAGTCTTCTAGCACCCAACATCTTGTCCCAGGGCAGCACTACCCACTCAAAGCACTAGATAGGTTGTGTCTGAGGCCCTGTGGGAAGATGAATGGGGGCATATAATGTCGACCTCACTAATGATCACTCCAAATACCTTCGTAATCACCATTAAAATCATCCAGTTCTTTCCGAATCCTGTACATTGTCCTCAAATTGACACCTAAACACTCTAAAATTGAAATGTTCGTATTGGAGCTTCCGGTGCGAATGCCAAGCAGTACAGCATGCCGTTTCCAAATTTCTGACGGAGTGAATTGTCTCATGGTGCTTTATTTCTCATTAAAGGTGCCCAACTGACTCTACTTTACTCTACTACACTCAACTAAATGAAAAAATATTAAAAAAACACGCATGCCCGAAATTAAAGATATTTAATGGCGACAGTTTACCCATCGCACCCTGTACAAGGCGGCATAAATGTTTTTGAACTCTGTCAAGGCTGGAAAGAGAGGTTTGGACTGGTCCAGTCCTGATATGAGAGCAATAGTCTGTATTTGGTCTAGTCTGATGCTTGTGAAGAAAAACTATGGAACGTTGAGTCAGGTACATTCGCGTGCATTATAAGCAGCCAACCATTTTTTTTCTGGCATCTTCAGCGAAAGATTGTATATGTGATTTCCACTTGATGTCTAGGATGAACGTGAGTCTCAACAGGACCTCGAAACAATGAGCCTCATTAGATGTGCAACAATTAATCATGATAAATGAGAATTGAGAGTCAGCTTTACATTTCAAGTATTTTAAGCCAGTATTTTTTCATCTTTGACTTGGTTGGTTCATTTGTTTAGCGCATATCAACCTCTATCGGTTATTTAATGTAAGAATCTAAATTTTATGTACACAATTATATAGCTTCAGCAAAATATATTTTCAAAGTAATTGTAAGCCTTCAACTACAGATAAAATGTATTGTTGTTCATTTTACTATAAAATGTATTGTTGGTAATTCTATAAAATTGTATCGCTTGTCATTTTACTATGAATAGGTATTGTTGCTTATTTTACAGTATGAAAATGTATTGCTCGTAATGTTAATATAAAAATGTATTTTTATGCTTTAATGTTTTTGTTTGGAGTTTCACTATTTGCACAAAACTAGGACCCTAACAAGTACCACGACCCCGAATCAGGCTTGACTTGGGAGCAACACCAATTAAGAGGTAAGTTCCACGCTCCTCAAAACGTATAATCTCCCGACCAGAGACCTTGCTGCTAGATATAATTTATCTTTATACCCAGGACTTTTCCTTCATTGAGATTTTTGAGCTGCTCAAATACCTCTCTCTAGTGATCTATTTTTTGGCGATGTACAGAAAAAGAACACCAATATCAAAGCCAAGCGGATACGGAAATTTAAGTATTTGTATTATTGTAAATTATGCGAAATAAACAAAATCCTAAATAAAAAACAATAAAAGAAAGCGCATTGTACCGTTCCTTCGTCTAATCTTTCGTTTTCGTTAAGCATACTGAACTATTAAGTGACTTATTTTCCGCTCGCTTTCCGAGTATATCTTCTGAGAGATTGTTCGAAGCCACCAATTTCTCATGTTGAATGTAGAAGCGTTTTTCCATGCCAAGAAGGTACCAAAATTTAACTATCTGGACTGTGTACTAACAGACGATTGAAAAATATGACAAAGAAATCAGAATAATGAAAAATGCCTTCTAGAAAGTGAGCAAAGAGATAGGAATATTATTTAGAAGAAAAACCTTGCTACGTAATATCTAATATCATTAATGGTTGTAAATTTTGGAACCTCGATTCACAGCCGTCAAAGAGACTGAAGCGATAAATACGTGGTTCTACTGACTAATGGTAAGAGAACTATGAACAGATGATGTGAGCAAGTAGGAAACTTTAAGGAAAACAGGAACTACAAGAAAACTTATACTTACAATCAGAACGAAATATGTTAAAATAACGAGAATGGTAAAGAGTGAGAACGCATTTAGGTCGACAATAATGAACATGTGCATAGCCATGATTAACCTTAATAGAAATATATTCCGGGTCTGACAGCAAAATTATCCAAATCGTGTGACAGCATGGGAAAATTGTCCATCCCAAAAATAGTTAATATCTAAAAAATAAAATACAAAAATGTACTGATTGTGCTTCTTTTTTTTCAGGTTTTCAGATAAGATTTTTAGCCATCCTGGCACCATCTGTTGTAAAAATCAATGAAAAATTATTTAAGTTATTCAGCTAGAAAGAGAACAGGTTAAAATAGTTTTCTCTCAGCCACACTATATCTTCCCAGCTGAACAATGGTGAGAGGAAAAATATCATTCAGGCTTTCAGTAATGTGGTAGCAACATTCATATTCTGGCTTCCATTTTCAAAGTCCAATCAAAAACCATCAAGAGAACGATGAATATGTTTTAAAAAAGAGGGAGCCGTATAGAGGAAAACTGGATCAGGAAGTCACAACAGCAAGAGGTATCATCATTTCAACTTCTTATTGTTCAAAGTAGAGTCTGATGTTATTATAAAAACATCGGAGAATTTCAGTAAGATATATTTAATAATTTCGAAGATAGAACGTTTCAAATCTTAATCTACCAATTAGACAATTTTATTCTTACACCTGGTATACATAAGATTTCTTCTTAGATATACCAACTAAAGGAAATAGGTTTTCAAAAATGTTTCTTATTATTTGTCTCATGTGTGAGTAGCCTCTAAGCAAGTGTCTGGCATTTGAACTCTTGAGTCCTCAGTGGCAATTCTACGGATCCATAAAATTCAGTGTACTGTAAAAACTCGTATATATACTTTTCATTTGAGTTAGATTTTTCAAATGAACAAATTCCCTGGGCCGCGATTAATATATAAAGCAAACAACACGCTTGATATTATGGATTTCTACGCAAAGTCTTCCAGACAAACAAAATCCTAAATAAAAATAAAGGATGGAATAACCATGGGATCGATTCTCCGTCTTATCTTTCGTCTTATTAAGGGTATTGAACTATTAAGCGACTCTTCTATTTCGTCCTCCTTTCTCATGTTGGGACCGTCGTCAGAAAGACCTACACCCTCTGGATTTCAGAGTGTGATTTACAGATCTAAGCCACCAGCTTGTTATCCTTTTTTTTAAGCATGTCAGCCCAAGCAAGGCGGGAAGCCACTAGCACGCAAGGTGTTACAGAGGATTCGGAGCGAGAGCAGATAGGAGTGATAGAGGAAAGGATGAGAAGGATAGCGGATAGATCAAGGCAACTGGAGATGTCGATTGACATTACATTTGAATATTTGGAGATTATAGCTATCAGGGAAACAGGAAAAGGGGAGGGAGTTCCACGGGCGAGAGGTGCGAGATATGAAGCTATTGGAGTAGAAGAGACGGCTACATTTAACAGTTTCAACAGTGAAAGGGTGAGAGCGGGATGCCAGCCTCGTAGGACGCTTGAATTCATGAAGTCTGGGAAGCAGCGAAAGCAGCTCATCGGAGCAATTACCATGAAAATATTTGTAAGAAAGACAGAGAGAGGCGACGGGACGTACATCGGGAAGAAAGATACGGCTAAAATACTTCCACGCTGGTCTATTTTATCTAGCCAAATATTCAGCCCACTAGAACATAAGAATACTGACGACGTACGTTCGCATGCTGTCCAAGACTTTTTCTTTTTTTTGGAAGAGAGATTTCCATGTAAACGAACTTACAGATTAGGGTTACAGATTAGGTTAGAATAATTAGAACACAAATAAATACGTTAGAGAAAGCTTAATACTAAAACGTGTTCTCATGTCAAGCGACAAAGGTTGCTGAAAGACGCAAGAGAAAACATCAGTTCGTTTCTCTTTCGACGACACCAACGGTGTTTTCATACTGTGAGATATTAATCACGCGTGAGTGTTTATATTGTAAACATTGAAATACATTTATTTTAAATACTTCTATATTTGGTTTCATTGATCTCTGCTTGTCAAATTTTATTGTGCAAGACCATGTTCAGACAATAAAGTTAGAATTATTATTATATCACGTTTTATTATGCAAGTCCATGTTTTCACAGTGCGGTTAGAATAAGTATTAGGTCAGGTGTTATTATGCAAGTCCGTGTTTCTACAATAAAAGTAGAATTACTATTATGTCAGAATATTTAGGAAGGTCTATGTTTCACAATAAAAGTGGAATTATTATTATGTTAGACATTATTAAGCAAATCCATGTTTTCACAATAAAGTTAGAATAATTATCATGTAAGGTGGTATTAAGCAAGACTATTTTTTTTTCACAATAAAGGTTGAATTATTATTATGTCAGGTGTTATGAAAGTTTATGTTGTCACAATAAAGGTAGAATTATCATTATAACAGATATTATTAAGTAATTCCGTGTTATAATAATAATAGAATTAATCGAGTTCCGCATATTTTTCTTGTGTTATTTTTGTTGTATGCGGCCTTGCGTTGTCACGGAGATGAATAACATTTCTCTTGTTAACAAGCGCAGGGCGTTTTCCACCAAAATTTCATGGAAACTTGTAGCTGCTGGATATATATATACATTCAATGTTTCAGTGCTTTGAAAAATCAATAATAAAGAATACGATTCAACTATCTCCCTACATGCAACTGATTACCTTTCTTCCAAGGATCTGAGGTTTTGGTGTCGATGGTGAAGATTTATGCTTGTCAATCCACTGCCTTTTGCACTGAACACTGTCGCATGTTTACTTCAAATGTATTCTTAACTGACACGTATTATAATTAGTAGCTATGGTGATACAATCCCCAAAACTGGAATTACAAATGAAACAAACTAAATATAAATGCAAATAAGCAGCTTCCATATTTTAGCACTCGTTAAAACTTTGCTGAAATATGTAGAACTCAATGTCTTTGCATTTTGTGCAAATTATGAAACTCATGTATACCCTTCATCAGAAAGTCTTTCAGACATCATACACAAAAATCTACGGTCCATATTCGGATGAGGGTCGAAGGCGGCATACACCCAGGACCGTAAATGTTCACTACCAATAAAATATGAAACGTCTAAGAGAGGATGTTCAATATATTAAATATCTAATCATCAAACGGCTATAAAAGAGGGAGAGCTGAACGGACTTATAATATATAGTCTCTAAGACCTTTCGGCTGTGATTTCCTTAGTACAGAGAGTCTGTTTTCGTTATAGAACCGGGCACACTGATGGTTATGAAACAGATCCTTGAATATCGTTGATCCAGATTTGTTGACCAAGCTGTGCAAATTATACAAATTTAATTTCCGAATATTGGCTGTTACATGTTAAGTAAATTTTAATTTCACATTTACTTTGCAATTATAAATGTTTTTACATGTTAACATAAATTCTTGTAATTATGAATATATTTTCACGAAATTACGAACTTTGATTGGTTTATATTGATTTAATTGCGAAAATATACGCTTGCATAATAATGTCTGACATACTGTAAGTCTATCTGCCTTATTTTTCTCAGTTCTGAAAATTCAATTTCTTCTTCCAACCTCTTGAATTACGCTCATTAGAATCGTAATTACATTTTTAGTGTTTTTTTCTCACAGAAAAGAGTTTAGCTTGACATTATTGCTAATATTTTTTAATGAATGGATGAGTTATAATGAACGAGTAAGAACAGATGATGAACCATTTGATTACTGTTGGAGTGGTCTCATCCGTGATACACCTTTGTGCAAATTAATCGAAACAAAACTAATAACTCCGTTGTTATTTGCTATTTTTGTATTTTTCCAGTGAAGCATTACCGAATAAAATATGACCAAATAAAACATGACCGAATGCACATGTTAGTACTTCATATGTCCATTCCACGATGTCGTTTCTTGCAGATTAAGCAACGATTCTTGATTAGATTTAAATCAGGAGAGTTTCGAGCCAGTCGATAGTACTTTCATTTGCTCACTGGTAGGGATTGCCGTTGTTTTCGTGCAGTGTTACATTTTTTACGCCTCCTTGGAGTAACGTCCATTGCAGACCATGACCGTAAGACAACTAATCGACAGACGAGACAATAGTGTCTGGGCGTGATGAAAACCCGATGCAATAACGGATGAAGAAATATTTTTCAAGGCCAAACAAATTTTATCATGCCCCCCGAAAATAGATTTATATTGCTGTAAACCACTACAAATGACTTAATCTGAGGAAAAAAAAATAGAAATCGATTACACACTGTCACTTCAGTGGGTCTAAAACTGAGAGTATGGTGAAAGAAAGGAAACTAAAGATGTTGTTTCTACTATATTTGCACAAAGGTGCATCTACTATGTTTACCGTATACTTCTAAAATCCCGCTTTCTGCCAAAGTTGAATTGGTGTGCCATGTCCCCTCAGAGCATCAGGGCACTTACTACTAGCTTTTATCCATAAAATAGGGAGAAGATATGAGTTCATGCCTTTCTCGGGGATATTTTTTGTAAAAGTAGGCGCAACAGACCTCACCTGCATTTGAACTCGGCTCGCTACCACTAAATCCTTAATCTAGCCTCATTCTTTTCTTGCACCAGTTCTGACATCTACAGCTTGGACACATCATGCCCCTTCCACGGAACAGAATCGTACATATGACCCCCGGGTCCCAAATAGAAGAATAAATTAGACACGCAAACAGTTATTTCCCCCAAACCGCCACTTTGTAGAATAAACTTCCACGTGGGTGCTTCCCTGAAAAAAGTCTTATGCTTTTCAAGTCATGTGCCAACCGTCGTCTTCCCTCCTTATCCACCTAATCTTCACTCTCTACCACCTCCCCTTCCATTCATATCACGCCTCATATCCATCGCTACAATTCTGAGTAAACTCTTACATGAGTGGCTCCCGTGTTTTGTATTGGGGGAAGGTTAGTATTAAAAAATCTACGGTTGTTGAAAAGATCGTCCGACTGAAATTTTAGGCCAATATTTTAGAAAATTTCAAGCAATAAACGAATGAAGCTATTCCTAGTAAACTTTCAAGCAGAATTTATATATTTGCTTAACATATAAAAGTCTAAATTCTGTCATTTCGATATCTATGTTAATCATTTCAATCGTTTCTAATATAAACGTTTTTATGAAAACTACAATAGTGTTGACTGTAAATCTCTTCCTTGAGTGACTCTTAAGCCTTGTACAAGTAAAATATATATTCAAAAGTTTGTTTCAGATATATTAACTTTAACAGAAATGATATTTTAATTAATTCTCATTTATTTTAAAGGTAACAGTTATTTTTCTTAACTTTAACAACGAAAATTACATATATATTTCAGTTTCATTTGACAAATATTAGCTCCGATAAAAAAATATCTTAGCAAAGTAAATAATTTCATATTTATTCAGCGTGTCGTAATCATTTCTTTGATATAGTTGCCAAATAAAGAGAGACTATATTTAATAAAACGAATGAAAAAAATATACACATTTTTTTCGAAAGAGACCCAAACAAAACAAAGATAAATTAAATCATGTCATTGTACAAATTATTTCATTACATCACGTTGTAGAGAGTTATACACTTTTGTCTTTTCCCAATGATTACATTTTTATTGAAGCAGACGATCACGTCACTATACGCCTTCTCATCATGGCTTCCACAAGCAACCAGTATTTTCCCAGCCATCTGACGTACAGTTTGACGGATGAGGCTATTTTCAACACATTTCGTACACATCTGCATTAAAACTGTCTACTATAGGCGTTTATGGATGAGCTCTGGTAAAAAAACATGCAATGATAACAGCAAAAATTGCAATATGAGCACTGGTAAAAATAGTTGATGAAGACATTAAGTTTATATGTCCCAGAAATTTATAGACAGGTCATATGGTACAGTGGATAAAGGCGTTGGTTAGTTCCAGTGACAGGACCCAATACCTGGTTAAGGCGGTGGAGAACTTGGAGAGGGGATTTAACAGGAGATAACGGATAACTGACATCTATTAGACATGGCACGTGCAATTAGAACAGTCTACTCCAACGAACGAAATAAAGGGTTCAGTTCAACATTTCAATCGCCGGAAGAAGGCCGGAGCGTACAACGGCCGAAACGTGGTGATAAATATGGCATTGAGCATTTTATATATATATATATATATATATATATATATATATATTATTATTTTTAAATATGAAAAGAGTTATCATGTTTCAAAAAAAACTTCAATATAATTATTAAAATTAAATAGAATTAAAGTATCAAACTATGTTTGATCCTCAAGCGAAATTTTATTTGCACCCCCGCATATATATATATATATATATATATATATATATATATTAGGATAACTTAAACCGTTTGAGAAAGTATCATAAATACAAAACTACATTGGTAAATTAATATACAACCGTTAAGTAAAGAACATCTATATAAGATGTTTTTTATAACTACTAATCAATTTAAGCTATTAATAAAACTCACTAAACATCTGTACATCCACATAACATTTTAATAATACTAATTAAACATCACTACAGAGCTGATTTTTTTTTCAAACGCTTTATTTACCAGTTTCTTAAAGAGGCCGTTTATTTCGCGGGAAATTTGAACGCCAGACTTCTATACATCTTACGAAATAATGTAACGATTTCTATCTGTCCATAATGAAATTGTCTAGGATTTATATGCTGACAACTTCGGGTCCTGACCTATATTAAAAAAAAAAATCGGCGAGTTTGAATTTAGCGTAGGTCACATTCAATTAATTACCCACGGTAAAGCCCACAGGACTATTTTTATTTTTTTGTTTTTTTTTTCTCAAAAAAGGAGTAAATATTCTGCTTTTGAAATTAAATTAATCATTCACTTGCCAGTAGTTTACAATCACCCCAAGAGACACATTTATAGTGTTGAATCATAATTGTCATTGTGTAGCTATTTTTAACATTTTTTTGTTTTAATATCTTAAGATAAATAATATTTAGCTCTATTCTGTATTGAGCCCTCTTTTTAATTAATTTCTACGGACAGTGGAAATATACACCATTTGTCCTCATTTTACTTGGATATATATATATATATTTTTATATATATATATATATATATATATATATGTGTGTGTGTGTGTGTGTGTTTGTGCGCGCGCGCGTGTGCGTGTGCGCGCGTGTGCGTGAGTGTGTGTATATACAGACAGGGTGGTCCGAAAGTCTTGTCACTGCTACATAACATAAATTTTAATTTCAGATGGATGACTGGAAAATGATGGTGTTGATACGAGCTTTCTCAATGTGTGAAATCGTTAGTGAAAGTGAAAAACTTACTCCAGTACATGTGTTTTGTATTACTGTATTACTTCTTGTTCTATTTGGCTCTTACCCCTTTTTTTTTTCGGTCATTCGGACCACCCTGTATATACTGTAAATATTTGAACAGTAATTTATTTATCCACGTCTGATAAAAACGACAAGAAAAATGAAGTGTTGCTCATTTCTCAATTATTTATCAGAAATATTAAAATACAAAGAAAAATAATCAACACGTAATTTTAAATGTTTTTCTTATAAGACCTGCATATATATATATATATATATATATATATATATATATATATATGTATATATATATATATATATATATATATAGAGAGAGAGAGAGAGAGAGAGAGAGATAGATAGATAGATAGATAGATAGATAGATAGATAGATAGATAGACAGAACACAACGAAATCTAATCAATATATGTCTAAATTATTTAACAAACGTGTTTAAACGGAAATATACTGCCTAAATATACGCAATATATATGTATGTGTGTGTGTGTGTGTGTGTGTGTGTGTGTGTGTGTGTGTGTGTGTGTGTGTGTGTGTGTGTGTGTGTGTGTGTGTGTGCAGATATGTAAAAAAATAGGAAAGAGCACTTTAAATACTCAGGAGTTCTTTAGTATTTTTGTTTTTATTTTTTTAAAAAACAGTGTTCCATACAGAAGTAGAGCTTAAATTATAATTATTTTTTTAAAAAAATATGATTATTTTTCAGAAAGATGCGTAAATTTCAAGATTGGTTATTCCTAAATTTTCGCTTGAGGATGAAACAGGGCTTTAATTGAATTTAATTTTAATAATTATATTGAGGTTTTCGGCTCTTGTTTTTGAAACATGTGAACTCTTATGTAGCGAAGAAATCATTTTTTTTAAATACTTATAATATATTATATATATATATATATATATATATATATATATATATATATATATATATATATATAAGTTTTATGAAAGTCGACTGACACATTACTGCGGTAAAATTTTTATTTAATATTTTCTTGTGTTATAATCTTTTTCGTTTCTTGATATAATTTACGTAGAAACTGTCTTTATCTTCTGTATGTCCGAGCGTCTCCGGCCATCCTTTTAGCCATAATCAAGGATGATTTTATTTTGACTTTTAACGAAATGAATGGATTTTAAAAAGCTTGTTTTAAAGGAGGGAAACTATCGTTATATCTAACGTGTTTCTGTAAACAGGAGACAAAGCAAGTCGGAACTAATGACGGTTTAGCCCAGGCATACTTAGCTCTAATGAGATTTTTAGAATATTCCTGCTAGTAGACGAAAATAAATAAATACAATGTTTAATAAATAAACGGTCCTTCTACTAACGTATGAGTATCCACTAAAAATAACGTTTAAGTGAAATATATATATATATATATATATATATATATATATATATATATATATATATATATATATAAATTAAGTAATTAATTGAGTATGAAATAAACCTCAACAAAAGGCACTGGACGGTTGTTTCTTCCTGTATTTGGGACTCATCAGCAGTGCGCATCTACTACCGCGAATTGAAACCCAAATATATATATATATATATATATATATATATATATATATATAAGTAACAGACCAATAAAATAATATATTCATGAAATAAATTATAACCGAAATATATTTTTAACGATTGACTTTACTTATTATATATTGATACAATATTGATATACATACATATATATATATATATATATATATATATATATATATATATATATATATATATATATATATATATATATATATATATATATATATATAACAGACAATCAATGTCTATTATGTTTGATCATGAATCATTCTAAACTCCGTATATTTGAAAATGAATATAAAGACAAAACCTGTCCAACATTTGAATATATTTTTATTAAATTGTCACTTCTCTTGATTTAAGCTTTCGGCTTACTTGCGCCATCTTCAAATGCGGACATTTAAACAGATATTCACCATCACAGATTATATACACCGCGTGCCAAATTATTATCGAGATAACTTTTTTCTAATATTTCAAAATCCCTCCAATCATTTCAGACAAGATTTTCACACAATGTTGGCAACATTGACCTGCGCAATCACTGAAATGTATATACTGATCTGCGCAATGTAAACTATCTGGCGCCATATTTGTTATCAGCCCGGTGATTTGAGCGTGCCAAATTATTAGAAATGTTTTGTAAAATTTCCATAATTGAGCAAACAAAACGTTTATTAATGTTGCACGTGAATGTTTATGATCAAATGAAGCTAATAAATAAGATAATCAAACAAATAACAGATACAAAGTCAAAGTTTTAAACAAATTAATTAATAGGGAATGTGTTTTTCCTGTTTTGAAATTACTTAAAGAAGTCGACGATCCACAGAATTTGTTAATTGTAGGATGTCATCTGCTGTAATGCCGCGAGATATGTCAAGAATTGCTTCCCACAACTCAGCGTTGCTCCTGAATTGTCGTCCGCTGGCGTACAGTCTTCGCTTCCTGATTCTCCAAAGGTTTTCGATTGGGTTCAAATCCGGAGAATTTGCTGGCTACTTCTTTTTTCGAGGTCCACCGAAGCCTAACTGTTTCAAATATTCAGTAGTCTTTTGAGTAGCATGTGAGGGAGCATTATGTTGCATAAAAACAATGGCCCTTATGAAGGCAACTCTTTGCCTTTTCATCCACGGTTCAAGATGCTCCTTCATAAACGCTATGCATGAATCAGCAGTCTCTCCATGGGCCCACTAATGTTTTTCCAATAATACCACCCCAGATCTTTATGCCTCCACCGCCTTGTTGGCGTCTCAAACGCTGATGGCGATTCTGTCCGTTCATTCCCCAGCCTTTGCACCATCTCCCTGGCCCATCAAGTGTTGCTCGAGTTTCGTCTGTGAACAAAACTTTAGAGAAGTCAATCTTCATATTGTCCTCGGCCCATTTCAGTCGATTTTGAATTTCTCGTCAACGGAGGCTTCGATACAGGTTTGACTGTTGTTGCTATTTCCCTCAGATACAGACACCGAGTACTTTTAGGCACAGTAGGATCCCCAATGCGACTGAAAAGCTCTTGACTGGTAAGTTCAGGGTTCTTCGTGGCCTCTCGTTTAAGACGTGACATGAGACGACGTGAAACAATCCTCGGTTTGCCTTTATCTGCCCTTTTGCATACTTGTGTAGGGTCGGTGCTGAACTTTTTCACTGTTTGATGACACCTCCCTATCATTTTAGAAATTTCTAGGGTAGATTTACCTTTTGAGAGTTCTGAGGTGATAGTTTTCTTTTCACCATCACTTAAACTGCTTTTACGGCCCATCTTTTCACTAAATTCTTAGACTTTTCTAATAATTTGGCATGCTCAAATCACCGTGCTGATAACAAATATGGCGCCAGTTTGTTTACATTGCGAAGATCAGTGTTGCCAACATTGTGTGAAAATATTGTGTGAATTGTTTGGACGGTTTATGTTAGAAAAAAAGTTATCTGTATAATAATTTGACACGCAGTGTATCTATATATATACATATATATATATATATATATATATATATATATATATATATATATATATATATATATATATATGTGTGTGTGTGTGTGTGTGTGTGTGTGTGTGTGTTGGGATACATGTATATATATATCTGTGTATGATAGTGTTAATTTATTTTTCTTTCTGAGATAATAGAGTAGAAGTATATATATATATATATATATATATATATATATATATATATATATATATATATATATATATATATATATATATATATCGATAACCAGTAAGTAAAGGTAATATATAGAACCCTATCAGACAATGTCAAGGCAATAAAGGCATTAAATTAATGTTCAGTGTGTACGGGAGAGAGAGGCGAGCATTTCCCGTCGCACGTCATGACTCCGCCTATTTACGACTATTCGTTAACAAAAAGGATACTCGATTGTTGGGCCTCTTTTGAAATAAATATACGAAAGACTTGGCGACAATCTCCGTCAGGTAGAAAGTTTTGTATAGCGCAAATAACAGAGCAATAAATGAAATAAATAAATACAACTACACAATTTTAAAACAGAATATTTATGTGCCAAATCCCAGTTTAATCATGTTCTATAAAATACAACTTAAATCATGTAAAAATGTTTGATAAAGCAAGCCAAAAATAAGAATTGGAACTGCCCGATAACCTCGACGTAGTTGGGTAGGATATTAGAGCACTTACATTATTTACATTTGTCGGACTGTTATCCTCATCTTCATCGCCATATTCACAACATTTTGGCCATTGTACGCTCCAGCCTTCTTCAGGTGATTTCAGTTTTCAAACCGAACACTTTATTTCGTCCACCGAAGTATATTGTTCTAGTGCCACGTTCCATACCTCTTCCGGATGTCCCAGTGGATAAAGACGTTGGTTAGATCCAGTGACTAAACACAAAGAGTTGTTAGTTCAATATCAGGCCACTCCAGTAGTGAACCCAAAAACTTGGAGATTTCAGTTAAAGGAAAATAACTGAGACACACACACATTTTACGCACACAGACACACACACACGCACATATATATATATATATATATATATATATATATATATATATATATATATATATATATATATATATATATATATATATATCTGATATGAGGTATTATGATTATTTACATTATTCGGAGTGTTGTCTTCATCTTTATTTCCATATTCACACTAAGTTTCGGTCGTTGTACGCTTGGCCTTCTTCAGGTGATTGGAACTTTGAAAAGAACCTTTTATTTCGTCCACTGAGGTAGATTGTTCTAGTTCCGCGTCCATGTCTCTTCCGGATGTTTCAGTTATTTCCCTTTAAATCAACTCTCCAAATTTTGGTTCAGCACTGCAGTAGTCGTGTATGGAACTCACAAGTCTTTGAGATCTAGTCACTGGATCTAATCAATGCCTTTATCCACTCGGCCATTTCTTTTTGAATTTTGGTGTCTTATAAACCTCAGCAACTGTTTTTTTCTCTAGCACTCATTATTACTGGTTCCTATATATTTATTCATTTCTATGCTTGGTCAGCTCAGGGGATTATTGTGGCCTAGCATATGGGCATATTCCAGTGATGTTCTCTGTCTATCATTCCAACCACTTGAAGAAGGCCGGGGCGTACAACGGCCGAAACGTTGTGAATATTGCAATGAAGATGAGGGTAACTGTCCGAATAATGTAATTCATCTAAATAATCATAATACCTCATCTCAGAGATATAGACAGATGCTAGAATAATCCAGAACCTATCCTGGCAGCAAAGCCCCTGCATAAGTATAGATGATAAATACAGTAAATATACAGATACTGAAACGGGCGTACGACAAGGATTTGTCTTCTCAGCAGATCTATTCAAACTATACAGTAAAAAAAATTCTACAATTACTGGAGACCACAATCGTAAAAACATGAGATATGTAGATGGTACAGTGTTGAACGAAGAAACAGAAAGGGAAATATAAGAGTTCCCTACAGAAGTTAATGAAGGGAAGCGAAAAAAAAACAGGACTAAACATCGATTGCAAGTCAAAATGTATGGTTGTTAGCAAAAGAAAAAGTTGAAAATGTAAGTTATAAGTTAGAGATACCAAATTCCAACAAGTACAACGATTTAAATATATGGGAAGTGTTTTTACAGAAGACGAAAAGTGCAACACTGAAATCCGAAGACGCTTTTAGATAGCGGAAGATGTCTTCTAAAAGCTAATCAAAGTATTAAGAAACAAGAAATTTTCACCAGAATATTCACAACGTTTCGGCCGTTGTACGCTCGTTGTTGGAATAATAGACAGAGAACATCACTGGAATATGCCCATATGCTAGGCCACAATAATCCCCTGAGCTGACCAAGCATAGAAATGAATAAATATATGGGAACCAGTAATAATGAGTGCTAGAGAAAAGAAAAGTTGCTGAGGTTTATAAGACACCAAAATTCAAACAGAAATGGCCGAGTGGATAAAGGCATTGATTAGATCCAGTGACTAGATGTCAAAGACTTGTGAGTTCAATACAAGACTACTGCAGTGCTGAACCAAAATTTGGAGAGTTGATTTAAAGGGAAATAACTGAAACATCTGGAAGAGGCATGGATGTGGAACTAGAACAATATACTTCGGTGGACGAAATAAAGTGTTCGGTTTGAAAACTGAAATCACCTGAAGAAGACCGGAGCGTACAATGGCCAAAATGTTGTGAATATGGCGATGAAGATGAGGATAACAGTCCGACAAATGTAAATAATGTAAGTGCTCTAATATCCTACCCAACTACGTCGAGGTTATCGGGCAGTTCCAATTCTTATTTTTGGCTTGCTTTATCAAACATTTTTACATGATTTAAGTTGTATTTTATAGAACATGTTTAAACTGGGAATTGGCACATAAATATTCTGTTTTAAAATTGTGTAGTTGTATTTATTTATTTCATTTATTGCTCTGTTATTTGCGCTATACAAAACTTTCTACCTGACGGAGATTGTCGCCAAGTCTTTCGTATATTTATTTCAAAAGAGGCCCAACAATCGAGTATCCTTTTTGTTAACGAATAGTCGTAAATAGGCGGAGTCATGACGTGCGACGGGAAATGCTCGCTTCTCTCTCCCGTACACACTGAACATTAATTTAATTGTCTGATAGGGTTCTATATATTACCTTTACTTACTGGTTATCGAGATAGATAGATAGATAGATAGATAGATAGATAGATAGATAGATAGATAGATAGATAGATATACTTCTACTCTTTATCTCTCAGAAAGAAAAATAAATTAACACTATCATACACAGATATATATACATGTATCCCAACTCATATAAACACACACACAAACACACACACACAAAAAGCACCGCACTGTTACGTAATACCAGTCCTACTATATGTCAATGAATACTGGAAAATCTCCTCCGATGAAAAAGATACTTGAAACAACAGAAATGTTGTTCTACGGAAGGATACTGAGAATTCCATGGTCAGAGAATCGGCTAAATGTCCATTAGGTTAAATATCCGTCGGCCAAATGACCGTCGGCCAAATGTCTGAGTACTGCTTAACACATATTCTCTCTCTTCTTCTTCTTCAGGACGTTATCTATCACGACACTCCACAATTTCCACTCCATTACAGCTTTTTTTTTTGTCTTTTTGTTATCCATCCTAAACCGTGTTCTGCCATATATTTACTCAAGCTTGCTAGGAATATTAAGCGGCGATTTATTCTCTATTACTTGTGGCTCTTGCAGCGTGTCTCACTGGCGATGGTTCGAGGTAATGCTTTCTCCATCATAGCGGCTGGCAGAGGATAGAAAAAATTGTTTATAGTTACGTTGTTCTGGAATTGTCATCATTGGTCGACTGAACTTGCTTTGTTTCAATGACTTTTGTTTTGTTATTATTAGTTACTTTATTGCTTGTAAAATAACTGGTCGTAATTACGTTTATCGTTCCGAATTCTTATCGATGATGGTAGACAGTAGAAATTTGAAAGATACCCAAAGTATCCTTTATGTTGCTACTGGTTTAATTTTGATATGAACGATTATTTATATGACAATTTTGATTGGTGTCAATGTAAGAGTAACTGGACTAAACTGACCTTACAGTTCAAAGCATTTTAGCATTTGTATGCCTAATCTGGAAGGCAGACGAAATTCACATCAGAAAAAAGTGTGATCAGCTGTTATGTACAATATAATGGCTTTTCGTATATGGCAGTGAATATTGAACAAACTCCTGACTGATGAAGAAGATCCCTGAGGCAACAGAAATATGGTTCTACAGAAAGATGTTGATAATACACTATCATGGCTGATGCTAGACTTCAGGAGAGTAACATAATACGCCTTCTTGGTCTCACGTTTTCTACTGACATGAAGTGTCGAATCAGTAATACCATCTACTGCAATGAAAGTTGAGTCACTGTAAGTGCCAGAAAAATCTCTCGTCAGAATCCATCCAGGACATTTACAAATCTACCATTCGTTCGTACATTGAATACTGTTGACACATCTGGTCTGGTATGCTATTCATCTCAAGATTCTTGACGAAATTCAAAGATGGATCTGTAATGTTATCGATCCTGACTTGGCACTTTGACCTCAGTCACTGTCTCACCCTCGTGACGTAGCTTCCCTCTGTCCTTTCTACAAATATTTTCATGGCAACTGCTTTGATAAGTGTTTGCCCTGGGGCCCGACTACATGAATCTAACCGTGCTACTAGTTTGGCAGTTAGGTCCCACTCTTTTACTGTTGAAATAGCTAAATGCAACCGCCACTTCTACTCCAACAATTTCTTTTCCCGAATTTGCCACCTGTGGAGATTCCTCTCGTTTCTTTGCTTCCCTGATAACTACAATTTTCAAGAATTTAAATGCAACGTCAATAGCAAAATTCTGTCTTTTTGAACCCTGTTCATCTTTTGTTTTTCCCTCATTCCTCGCTATTTACAATCTTCTCCTTTCACTTTCACGTTACTGTAAGCGCATTGTGTACTAGTTGCATTACTACTCTGGGGTGAAATGAACATTTGAGTACAAAGTGTTTTTAAGAAAAGTGGAAGCGAAAAGGACATTTCTACTTAGAA
Organism: Acanthosepion esculentum; assembly: GCA_964036315.1. Lineage (NCBI taxonomy): Eukaryota > Metazoa > Mollusca > Cephalopoda > Sepiida > Sepiidae > Acanthosepion > Acanthosepion esculentum. The sequence continues at coordinate 5,759,703 of OZ038492.1, read as the reverse complement.
TCAGAAAGTGACAACTGAAATTCCCCAGTACATAATGAAGAAATGAAATTCAAACATGAAATTCAAAAAATAAGAACATTCAGCTCGCTCGGAGCGAAATACGAAATTCATTAATGCTAAGTTTACGAAAGTCTCATCGAATGTTACAGGGAGCAAAATTCAAAATCCATTTATTCTGGGATTAGAAAATTCGTCTAGAATGTTGTAAAGAGCGAAATTCAAAATTCATTGACGATGCCCTTAATGCTGGGCTTACAAATCCACGGCGCCCATTACAGATACCGTCAAATATTGGTCGACAATCTGTTATATAGGAATAAAGTGTCGCTGCCGACACTTGAGTTTGGACATAAATTGCCAGTGAGCAAACAGAGGTGATCCCATTATTGAATTAAGTAGACCACGTAACCCTAGAGAAAACGCATAAGTAGAAATTTGCGTGACGTCTTAATGATCTGGATTTCTAGTCTATCCTCTATTACTATTCGGATCTTCATTTCTAGTATAGCCTCTATACTATACGGATCACCATTCCTATTCTATCCTGTATTACTATACGGACCGCTATTCTCTACTCGATTCACTATACTATTTCTCTATTCGTATCATTATACGGATTACTCTTCGAGCTTGTGTAAATGATTGGCAGACAGGCCGCTATCCATTACTTCACCGTTTTGGAGTTATCGAGAGTAAATGTTCGGATTTATTCGCGTCGTTAGCGGCAGCCATTACTGACATGGTTTGCATACATTCGCTGCGGAAAGTTAAACATGGAAGAATGTAGTTAACGGGTTTTTTTTTTCTTACTGATCTTCCCTGTCTCAACTTGTCTGAATTACTGCGCAAAAGAACTATTTACGTACACAAGTTCCATTGTGCTCTGTGTGCGTAATAATCAAGACAAGTGAATATTACACTCGATAGCTAGTCCGCAGCAGATGTATGCAAACAACGCCAGTAATGGCTGCCGCGACGCGAATGAATCTGAACTTTTACTGTTGATAACTCCAAAACGGTAGATTTTATCAAATTTATCAAGCCAGATTCGAATGAAGCATATACAATTACACATAGATGTAGGTATTCTGGAAAGTTTTTAATGCCAACTGAGAGCGGGTGATAAACTACAAATTAACCTTTTTATTTTGGGGTGGATTAATATTCTGAGGTGAATTAACAGAAAAGATCCCAGTAATTCTTCTGGTAGATGCATATAAAATCAGCCGTATACGTGTTAAATATGGATTCTAGAAACATCCTTATGATTAACAAAGCGGAATTATTTGGGGGGGGGGATTCTGTTCTATCAGCATATAGAAGTGTTATGGTTCAAGTTCCTTGTACCACGGTGATGGTCCAAGGTAGAACCAATGAAGAATAACTCGAACAGAGGTATGGAATAACACAGACATATTACAAACAGAAATATGTACAAAGAAGTAGAAGTATTAGTAATGACGATCAGATTTGATTAGAGTGAACTATGTTGTCTCGACAAGTATCACTATTCCAATGTTCTTACAATAATCCGATATTTAGCAACCCCCTACATGGGTCGATGTGGCACAAGGCCGGTTTAATGTGGGCTTACCGATCCCGTAGGCTCGGGCAAAAATATGCCCATTTAGAACCCGTATAAACGGGTTCAGGGACTGTCTACCTCCCCGGACGAAATTTTGCCCTGCGGCAAAGCCTCGTCCGAGTTCTTCTCTGCTTTGGCAGAGAGTTCGACAGGAGATTCTTACAATAATCCTCTCTGCTCCCTCATGCGGCGCAGTATTTATAATGTCCGGAATACTCCATTATTATTATGGCTAAGTTCCCATAACAAGAAGGATGTTTTTATGTAATCGTTAAAAAATTATGAAATGCTCTGTCAGGGGCGATTGTAAATTAGCGGGAAAGTGTTATTTTATCTAGTCTCTGCCATATATATTTTGATTTTTAAATCTACCAATATTTGGGGGCTATGATAAATCAACACAGCAACTGTAAAGTTTGAAATATCTCTTGCAGCACCATTTGGGGCGATACTGTATTTCGAATTTTGATATTTAATAAGTGATTTGATTTTGAATTCGATTTCTAGCAACATTTGTGAAGACATTTCCTTAATTAGTAGAAATGCATTTTGAATAACGATTCTTGTAATATTCATAGGGATGGATTGTTAATAAAATCAGTGTCAGTGAATTTTGGATTTTAATTCCGACAACATTTAAGACAATCGTGAATCAACCCGACGGTAGCAATTGCTGAATGTCAGCAATTACAATATCTGGATCGACTTTTGTTAAATCAGCAGTACTTAATTTTAAAATGTACTTCTTAAAAACAAAATAGGCGATTGTAAATCAGTTCATCGGTTATTAGTTTTGAATTTCGACTCTTGCAATATTTGACACGAGTTTGGCAAACTAAGCGGTACTAAATGCTGAATTTCGCTTCTGGCAACGTTTCGAGTATGTGTAAATTAACTGAGCGATAGTAACTTTTGAATTTAGATTCGCGTAATATTTAGTGCGATTCAGTGTTTAAAATGAAAAAAAAAATAAAATTGAAAAAAATTGTAATTTTAAAAAAATTGCATTTATTTAATGCATAAAAAACAATTTCATTTTAATTAAAAAACAAACAAATAATAAAATTTTTCCTGATCTAAAATCTAACAATAACAAACAGCTATAATACAGATAAAACAAACAAACCCAACAGACTGTCTTCAAGCCTAAATTCTGAGGTGAGGGACAATAAATTTGATTTAGGATGCCCAATTCTCCTCAGAGATTCCAAGATATTTTTTACTCACAATGGTTTTTGTCTTTCTTTCATTATAAAACTGAAGAAACCAAAATGAACATACATTTTCCCTGGTGGCGGAACGCGTCTGTGGTGAAAAAAAAAATTCAACTATGTCTCATCTTCACAAAATTTAAGTCTATATTTCTGAGATGAGTTATTATGTACACTATTTACATTGTTCGGACTATCATCCTCATCTTTGTTGCCATATTTATCACAATGTTTTGGCTGTTGTAAGCTCTGTCCTTTAGGACACATGGCACAGTGGATAAAGGCATTAGATAGATCCAGTGACAGGACCCAAAGTGTGTGAGTTCAATACCTGGTTAAGGCGATGGAGAAATCGGAGGGGAATTAAGAGGAGATAACTGATAACTGACATCCATTAGACATGGCACGTGGAAATAGAACAGTCTATCCCAGCGAGCGAAATAAAGTGTCCAGTTCGACATTGCAACCACCTGAAGAAGGACGGAGCTTACTACGGCCGAAACGTTGCGATAAATATGGTAACAAAGATGAGGATGATAGTCCGAACAATAGTGTGCAGGAGTAATAAATTTTGAATTTCGATTCATTCAATATTCAGGGTGAATTATGCAAACTCGCCAGTACCAATTATTGAATTTCACTTCGGGTAAATCTTTGGACAATTAAACTCAACTGAGCGGTACCAAACCTTGAGTTTTGATTCCAGCAGTTAACTTACTAGCTGAATTACATTTGGGATCTGCAAATTTTGCTATACTCAGTTTTGCCTTAAAATTTGAGTATTTTCAGTTAAATTTAATATTTAGCTCTCAAATTTAAATTCCGATTTTTGCAGTATTTGAAGCCACATCAGTGGGTGGCTCTAAATTTTACTAAATATCCTATCATAAATGTACTTGTCTTTCCCTACGTTAGTTAACGCGACTGTTATTTCCTGTCAATATCACATAAATAATAGACCATTCTGCGTTTTATTTGCGTGGAAAGGCGGAAACACTTTATTTGTATTTATTGAGAAAATGAAAGAAAGAAGTGGCGATAGAAGTGGTGAGAGGAACCAGATTAAGCTGATAAGGACAGATACTACACTTTGACCTCAGTCGAAAGGCCGAGAAGTAAAAGCGACTTTTTTCAGACGCACAATATCAAACGACGGAAACCGAGTAATGCAATCACCAAAATTCCAATTACAATAAATTTAATAAAATAACATCGTCTGCTGAATTATTTGAAAAATATTATTAATAGAAATGTTCGTAAAACGAGGAATTGGCTAGAAAGAACGAAAGAAAGAACAAAAGAAAGAAAGAAAGAAAGAAAGAACGAAAGAACGAAAGAAAGAACGAAAGAACGAAAGAACGAAAGAACGAAAGAAAGAACGAAAGAAAGAACGAAAGAACGAAAGAAAGAAAGAAAGAACGAAAGAAAGAACGAAAGAACGAAAGAAAGAAAGAAAGAACGAAAGAACGAAAGAACGAAAGAAAGAACGAAAGAAGGAAAGAAAGAACGAAAGAACGAAAGAAAGAAAGAAAGAACGAAAGAACGAAAGAAAGAACGAAAGAACGAAAGAAAGAACGAAAGAACGAAAGAAAGAAAGAACGAAAGAACGAAAGAAAGAAAGAAAGAAAGAAAGAACGAAAGAAAGAACGAAAGAACGAAAGAAAGAACGAAAGAACGAAAGAAAGAACGAAAGAAAGAACGAAAGAACGAAAGAAAGAAAGAAAGAACGAAAGAAAGAACGAAAGAACGAAAGAAAGAACGAAAGAACGAAAGAAAGAAAGAACGAAAGAAAGAAAGAAAGAAAGGAAGAACGAAAGAACGAAAGAAAGAAAGAAAGAAAGAACGAAAGAAAGAAAGAAAGAAAGAACGAAAGAAAGAAAGAAAGAAAGAAAGAAAGAAAGAAAAAGAAAGGAAGAAAGAAAGTCAATTTCACACCATTTCATTTGTATCCACTTCTTAAAATAACGACCAGCATTCATATTTATGATTGTTATTGCAATAGTTTGTTAATCTTGTTTAGCTCAAATGTGTAATGATGTGATATGGAAATTTCTGCGCATATTTTATTGTAGAACTCACCTGAGCTTAGTCAATCATTAACTTAAGAATTAAGATTCATCTGAATATTAAAATAGGAAAACCGTGGAATATTCCTGGATCTTTCTAGTCTTAATAAATCTTACTAAATATTTAGATCAAAATTTTGAATTTAGATTCTTCCAATATTTATAGCGACTTTTGCCACCTCGGCATTATTAAAATTTGAATTTTCATTATTTGCCGGGAATCTGCCAAACGACATTTTGAATTTTGTTTTGAATCAACTCAGTTCTAAATTCTGGCAACATTAATTATTATTGAATATTAAACTAGTCGCACGAGATGTTGGGTTTCCTATCTCAGAATTGATTTTATTTCTGTAAGAAACTTTCTAGCATGATTTTTCAACATAATGGTAGTGAGTTATGGATTTCTAGCATTATTACGGTTTATGAGTTTTTTTGTGATTGTTTATGAAGTTATCTAGATTAAATACTGCAATTTGTTTATAGCAACATTTGAAGTGATTGCATATACACACAGCGTTAATAAATTTTAGGTTTCACTTTTAGCAGTATTGTGTGCAAATGTATATATCATCTCCGTTATATTCAATTTGAATTTCGGTTCTTGCAAGAATTGTAGCAAACTGGCCTGTTCAGCTGTCTAAACGCTTACTTTCAATTCTAGCAGTATTTGGCCAAATGTCTTTTTCAACTCAACGAATGGTAAATTTTGGTTTGCTTTGTTTTACGCCGTATCAGTCTTAATGGGTAATTTAATGCCAATAAGATTTTTGATGCTGGTTAAATTTTTTTTCAAAAAGTATTTTTGGTAATATTTTTTTCAAAAATGTATTAATGGCAAAAATTTTTTACGAAAATGTTTTTCAGGAATTAAAACCTATTTTTACACGATTTAACCACAATTTGGGGGTTATATATTTTCCCAAAAAGCTGGGACCGTAACAGGTGCTACCACCCCGGGTCAGGGTGAACCTGGGAACACCAGCAATCAAGAGGTGGTTCGACGCTCCTCAAAACCTCCTGATCAGAGGACTTGCTGTTGGACGTAGTTTATCGTCTTACCCAGGACGCGGATGTAGTTTATTGTCTTACCCAGGACGCGGATGTAGTTTATCGTCTTACCCAGGACGCGGATGTAGTTTATTGTCTTACCCAGGACGCGGATGTAGTTTATCGTCTTACCCAGGACGCGGATGTAGTTTATTGTCTTACCCAGGACGCGGATGTAGTTTATCGTCTTACCCAGGACGCGGATGTAGTTTATTGTCTTACCCAGGACGCGGATGTAGTTTATTGTCTTACCCAGGACGCGGATGTAGTTTATCGTCTTACCCAGGACGCGGATGTAGTTTATTGTCTTACCCAGGACGCGGATGTAGTTTATTGTCTTACCCAGGACGCGGATGTAGTTTATTGTCTTACCCAGGACGCGGATGTAGTTTATCGTCTTACCCAGGACGCGGATGTAGTTTATTGTCTTACCCAGGACGCGGATGTAGTTTATCGTCTTACCCAGGACGCGGATGTAGTTTATTGTCTTACCCAGGACACGGATGTAGTTTATCGTCTTACCCAGGACGCGGATGTAGTTTATTGTCTTACCCAGGACGCGGATGTAGTTTATCGTCTTACCCAGGACGCGGATGTAGTTTATCGCCATACCCAGGACTGAGTAAATTCTGATTTTCGCTTGTAGTACCATTTGGGAAAGGAGATTATATATCAACGCAGTTGTAGTAAATTTTGAATTTAATGAAACGTTTATATATTGTCAAAGATTTTTGAGATATCAAAGGCGATCACTATCGTGATGAGTATATTACCAAATGCTTTGAAGGTTCTATGTTTAATAACAGATAATCAGCAGTGGACCTAGTGGAGCGAAATACTTTTTTCACTACCTGTTTTAATAATTTGTATATAAAATATATATACGTGTCAAATAATTTATTTTTACTGTTTATTTGCATTTATAATTGTTTTACGAATAAATTGTGAGCTTTAGACAATGCTTTTCTTTCAATATATGATTCTAAATCCATTTTTTTTACTGTCCAAATACTTGTTTCACCTCACTGTACGTGCTTTGTATTCCTGTATTACTTGTTCTTCTATTGTTCGCATTACTTTCGAACAACCCTGTACATCAAAATCGCCAATTTAATGAAACATTATATCTATTTGTGACTTAGCTAGTATGTTTATTTAATATGCCGGTATCGTTATGGTTAACGGCCCATGAAAAAAGCGGAAACAGCGACCCACGTTCAATATTCACCCATATCTGTTTAGTTATTTTAAATACTGTTTTTAACAAGCAGTCAGTGGAATCCATAGATATTTTTTTTTAAATATAAGGTAGTTATGGAGAGCCATTATCTCCTACATCCTGAAAAGACATGGCATTAAAAGTAATGAGAATAATACGAGAATTGTGCTAAAGTGCAACAGAAATGTAGCGAAAGAAGCAATAAAACAAAAACGAATAATAATGCCATCTTTATTTGATATTTTCGAAGTAATAACTCAATTACTGGAAGTTGTAAGATAGGGAAAAGAAATCAAAAAAGCTATAATTCTTTGAAGTTTAAAAAATGTACTCAACTTAGCTTCCACGTGAAAGGTAAAGCAAAAACATAGGATTAATATCTTTAAAACGTAACAACATTTATTTTACGTAACAAACGAACCGCCGGTGTTCTAGACCATAAAAGACGCGATAAGTTTTTGAAAAATTTCTGTCATCTTTTCACTTCAAACGCTTGCGTCGCTTGCTTTCTCTCGTGCAACTCTTCGAGTTCTTAATTTAATCTCTCTTGCGTTAAGTGTTCTGTATTTATTTATATGGTGTTTTTAAAACAGGGGTTGCGTTTGTCTCCCATGGCGATTGTCTGTGACCTTGGCATGTCGGATTAAAATTCTAGCTGAGACCGTTCTATTTACTTTCGATTAAAAGAAAGAAAGAAAAAAAAACACTGCATGAATTAAGCTTACGTCTCACTGTTTTACTTCTGAGCTGGCCAAATGTAACCATTCGTTGCTTTGTAATAGTTGCTTCTCACGTGCTGTGCAACTCCCTTCCGATTTCTTGCTTCCCTGCTGCCTACGATCCTCAAAAATTTAAATGCAACGCCAATCGCCATTTTCTGTCTTGCTAAACCCTGTTCTTTTATTGCTGTTTTTCTCAGTTCTCTTCTTCTCATCTTTTTTTCATTCACTGTAACCGTCTTCCTTTCAGTGGCATTATCCTCTTGTTTGGGTTGAAACGATAAAAAAAAAGCTATCAATCCGCCTCGACTACCTCCAGCACGGATTTAGTATCTGTTCAGACCTTTCAAACTAGTACAGGCTATTCTAGTTCCAAGCAGCCGAATCATCCCCATTTCTCTTCGTGTTCCTTATGCACTAACAATGTACTATTTAGGTTTCATCTTTACAAGAATATTTTTATTAGAACAAAAATAGAAGATATTTGACTTGAAGCTGTCTTGAAGGATTTCATATTTCTTGACGGAGTCTTGTGGGCTGATCGTTTATTTGCCAACCAAAGATCTTTCCAACAGACGCAACATTGCCTATTGCTGCACTCTCGCCATTTCGATGGAATATATTCGAATGGATCGCATTCTTTATTTCCACTACTTCAGACTGATAGTGCTATAGTATAGGCCATGCATACTTCAGCTGGGTCGAATTTCCGCAGTCATACAGAGATTGCTTTTACTCCAGAACTGCCATTTGGTGAGCAGATTCTCATGTGAATGCTTGCCGCAAAAACAATAATATTAACCTCTTCAAATAATGGAACTATCCTCCCTATCGGTATAATCGCCATTTCCTACCACGTTCTCTTTCACTAATATCACATAGTTCATTTAGCTTGTTTGATGGTTGTTTGTTTAACGGCATACCAACACCTTATGGGCCGTTAAATGCTGAAATGTAATCTTCTTGGGAACTGGAGTAGTTTGTTCTTTTTATAAAAATCTGTTGCTGGTAATTTCTTTTTCCTTTTAGAAAAATCTATTGGTGGCACCTTTCGCGATGAAAACGCATTTTTATATTTTCACTTTTTGGTGGGTCAGGGTAGACCACGGAACAACAGCAATTAAAATGTAGTTCCACGTATTATATATATATATATATATATATATATATATATATATATATATTACAAAGAGTTAATCATACTTTGAATCAATTAGCAATATTAATGCAATTATTGGTGAAATCCCTTCGCTAGTAGACATAATTATAAGCATTATACTACTAATAATCCACTGAATGAAATGTATAAAATGGATATGGTGTATTTTTTAATTCAGCTAGTACTTTCAAATGCTTCACGCATTCATCTTCAGGCTGTATTTTTGGCTTTAGAATCAAAACTGGAAGACGAAATAAATGTTTTTTCCGACCGAAAGATGTTTTTAAGAATGAGCTATTTATTAATGGCTATGTAGTGTTCAAATATTACAAGTGAGAATTCTCTGTTAATTGAACTATCTACTTAGTTCATGTCATGTTAACCGAAAAGCACTTATAATAAAAAATTCGTGGATTTACCAAATTACCAAATGAAAAAAATTCTATTTTATTATGTTAATATATATATATATATAGAGAGAGAGAGAGATAAAGGTTAGATTATAGTGGATCCAATGAGAGGAAACTATATTTTAAAGACAAAAGAGAAGTTGCAAATGTTTTTCTGGTTATAATGTGGATTTAAAAAAATATATATTAGAATTTATTTTACATATTTTTTCTAGACGTGTTTCGGGTCTTGTGACTTTCAGCAAACGAAGAGTGGTTATTTCCACATATTACTTAAAGTACAGTGTAACCCGGATATAAGAGAAACCCGGATATAAGAGAAACCCGGATATAAGATATATTTTCTCTGGTCCCAAATTAGAGCCTGTATTAATGTATATATAATAGACCAAACCCGGATATAAGAGAAACCCGGATATAAGATACTTGTTCTCCGGTCCCGACAACTCTCTTATATCCGGGTTACACTGTAATTACTTTTTTTCCCTATGGTTTCTCATGTTTAATTATTTTCATTTTTGTGTAGTAGTAATCCAAATTTTCTTAGACTCGTGGAGAAAATTTTCTTCTGCTTAAGGGGTAATAAAACAATTAGGATTGGTCAGAGAAAGGTCGAAGGAAGTCTTTGATCTAATCTTTTTATGATCACTGTATCCTTTCAAACCTAACTCCATTTTTGTCTACTGTGTATTTTTTTTTGCTATTTTGTGTATGCATATTCCTTCTCTAGACATATATATTGTTTTATTATAAGGAAATAGTATACATATATATATATATATATATATATATATATATATATATACAATCACTTCGTATGGCTTGTAAGGTTCGTGTGTGTGGTTTGTCTAGTGCTTTTGTTTTTGCGAGTATGTGTGCATATATTCGTTCTCCGTATATATTTGTATGGTGTGTATGTGTATGAGAGTCTGTGTGTCCGTGTATGTGTGTGGTCTGACTAGTGCGTTCGGCCACCATGTGTGTATGGTGTGTGTTTATGTGTGGGGGTATATTTGTTTAACTCTGTTTTGAATTTGTCTAAGCAGTTCTTTCTAGTATTTATATCTAGAAGAATTGTCTGTTCGATATACTGACATAATTTTAGTTTTACCTTTGTTGCATTTGTAGACGGATTGTGATACAAAGAGTTTCTTGTTGGCTGTTATATATATATATATATATAAGACTTGTTGCAATATGTGAACTTGAGTGCATAAATCATATTTTGGGGGGTGCAGTTTAAGTTTTTCTTTATTGTGAATGTTGTTGTGGGATTTGCAAAAATGGAAGAATTTCCTTCTATAATGATATTACAAACCCAACATCTTTTCTTACTGTATTTTGTGACCTCCTGTATTGTGTGTTGGCTAAATTTGAATGAGGTCAATATGTGTTTTAGGTTTTTTGATTGGCGTCTGATTTTAATTATTGTCGTTGTTTTTAAATTATTTTTTATTTTATCTTCTTGTTAAGTAGGTCTACATTACTTGCAATTTCTGAAAATTCATCTGGATTTTTCTTGCTGTGTTGAGATATATGTTAGAATTTGTTCCACGTTGCGTTTCTTTGGATTTCGTTGTTGGTCTAACGGTATTTTTATGTAGTTCTTCTAAGCGGTTTTTTCACAGATGTTTGTTGGCCACCATAATGTAAATCCTACGTGCGAGGGAATAGGGCAGGGGTGGTCAAACTACGGTCCGCGGGCCACATGCGGCCCACCAAACGATTTCGTGCGGTCCGTTTTAAAATGTTATTTATTAAAACTATATTTTTCCTTTAAAAGCCCTTTATTTTGCCAATTTTAAATATCAATTATTTTGGTTTATATATACTATGCGCCCCAGTAAAACTATAAATTTTTAGAATGCGGCCCTTGTACTAAAACGTTTGCCCACCCCTGGAATAGGGGAATGGATTTACACAGCTTTTGGGGTGCTGGCTCTTGAAATGAAGATATTGTTGGGTGTCTGTATGTTTGTGGTAGATATCTTTGATAATGAGGTTATTTCTATTTCTGCTGTGTATATCTAAGAATGGCGACCCGTTAAAATTATGTTCTTGGATGAATTTGATCTTCCAGTGTAAGTTTTGGAGTAGAATGTAAAATTAGTTATATCGCCTCTTGAGGATGTCCAGAAAATGAAGCCTTCGTCTAAGTACCGCTTCCAAGATTTAGTGAAGAGTTTGTTTTTGTTTTTTTATATTCCACAAATATTTGCTCTATCTTTTCGTAGAGGTTTTCCTCTAGGTAACCTAAGGTTATGGTAGCAGATGTTGGTACTATGTTCCTTCCCATTGCAGTACCTAGGGTTTGGATATATTTTTTGTTGTCAAATTTTAATTCCGAACGACAACACTTTTGAATATTCCTTGTCTGTCACATTTAACAAAACATGTTTGAAAAATGATTGCTGCACAAACATATAGATAAATATATTTTAGTATTTGGACGTTGAAAATTCGGTTCTCGTAAGAGATTACTAAAGTTAGGAAAAGCTTAGCCCGGCAAGTACCTAGATCATTGACTGCTTGGGAATATCAGATACTGTAAGCTTGGGATGTGCAGGTGATGTAATGAACGAACCTGGAAATCAGAGAGTCAGATTTCAATTCCAGTCCGGTTCTTTATATTTATTTACGTGGCGCAAATACCCTTGGGAAAAGTATGAACCTACCTTTTTTCTCCCCACTTATGAAAAGTTAGGACGTATCAGAAAATCATTATTATCTCCCCGCCTCCAAATTCTTCCAGCCTAAAAATATTTTCTGGTTTTACATAACCTGCAAAAGTCAGATAAGCCGTAATAAACAAATATAGTGGTTGGCGGAAAAGGTTGATATTTTCACTTTTTGTTTCGCCACATATGTACTTGTACATGCGTGGGTTTGTCTAGTGATACGCCAAAAATTCTATAATATCATACATTATCTGATCTGTGAAGAGCACTTGAGACCCTCTCACTGTGGGATTGTAAAAAAACTGTACGGTGCCAATTAACTATTCGCTAATTCGTTTAGTCTCGTCTACCAAGACAAAATTCCACCTGCGCCATTTTCCTCTTGTTACATGATGGAATTTGGAACCAGAAATTCTGAAAAGAAATAAAACACCTCCTTCTTCTTCGTCTTCTTCTTCTTCTTCCTCCTCCTCCTCCTCTTCTTCTTCTTCTATATTCCATGTCCTTTCATTGTGTTGGCATTCGTGGCTCTCCACAATTTTCTTTTCTTTTAAGCTCTTAATAAATTTTTGCTTTTTGTTATCTTTCCGAAACTCTGTTCCGCCATCCATTTTCGCAAGACCGATAGATAGATTATGCGTTGTTTTCTTCTGTCCCACTTGCCTTCAATCTGTTCTGTGTGTATTAGATTCTCCAAGCCCCCTTTCATTATTATGTGCCCTAGTAATTTCATCTGTCGCTTTCTCGTGTTAATGACAAGTTTCCTTTTCGTTTCCATTTTCTTTAAAACTTCGCAGTCGCTCACAAGTTCGGTTCATGATATTCTCAGTATCCTTCTGTAGAAACATATTTCTATTGCTTCATGTCTCTTCTTCATCTGTAAGGATATTTCTAGCATTCACTGGCATATTGGAAGAAAAATTTTTTTTTCCCCCATCAGTAAGAACGTGGATTTGAGAAAACAATTCAAGTTAAATTCAAGTTATTTATTATCAGCTGTGAAACCTTTTGGGTCTGATTCAAAATGAATGGTGAATTCCTCTTTCAAGTTAAACAGAGAAAGTCAATATAAGAAGTCTCTTTGAATTTTAAAGAAATAATAATAATATTGTTTAGAATTGTATTTTGTTTGGCAATAACGTGTTACCTGCATGTTTTATAAAATAATAATAATAATAATAATAATAATAATAAAGTATACGAGTTTGATACCCCACCTGTTTGCTAGCAACATCCGCCGATATATCTAAACGAGAGCCGTAATGAAATTCCTATTGACATGTAGGCCGCTGCATTTCACACGCTCTTCCGCTCTTTAGAATGTTAAGTTGTTCTCTTTGATGATATTCCCGTAACAATGAGTGGGGATTGTCTTTCTAACAATGATGTAATAAAGGAAGAACGAGATAGAGAGCGAGGCACAGAGAGAAACAGAGAGAGAGATGGAGAGAGAAACAAAGGGAGGGAGAAAGATGCTGTCTTTTCCTATG
>OZ038492.1:5661116-5738616 GCA_964036315.1 Acanthosepion esculentum | reverse complement strand
GAATCAGTCAACAAATCGGTATATTTTCAAACTATGTAAGAATCTTTACACTATGTTAGAATGACAAATCCCTTCTTTTAGAGTTAGCGTAGAACTTGTAAAATCTTATTTGAAGACATCAGCATTGATCTTCGGCATAACATATTTTTTTCTGTTTGCGATTTTAAAGACATACCACCGATTCGAATAGATAATTTGCATGGTTTTCATTAGTGAAACTTGAATTGTCCCCTTTAAAAGTTAAATTGAACGTAACTTTGTTGTTTTGCCTGCTTTTACAATATTTACTTTGGTTCTTATTGATAAAATTGTCTTCATTTATTCCTTTCGACTAAGACAACATCGGATTAAATAAGTGAAAGAGGAGACAATTTCTAAAAATATAATAATAAAATCACTATAAATTGCTGAGTAGATTAAATAGAAGTAAAAATTTCTTGTCGTTCACGAAATTGGATATTTTTATTGTCCCATCTATTATTCTTGTCAGTAATCACGGATTTGGCTTTAAGTAATAATTTTCGATTTCTTTATCTGCAGTGAGTAAAAATGAGATTCGAAAGAGTAAGCACTGCATTCTATTATTCAATTAAGTATGCTTGCTACTTGCCTTTAAGCGAAACGACTTCTTCATTCTTGTTCAGTTCTTGATTGTTTGTTTCCTTTGAATAATTGTATATAGATTCTTTTTTTTTCTTTCTAAAGACTTGCCCCGGGAAATAAATTTAGAAATGTATTGCTTTTATGACGTCCTTCATCTTGTAAATGCTTAGCATTTTACATAAGTCTGTTTGGTTTCAATCCCGGCTTCCTCTTCTTCTACGTATCATGTCTCTTCAGGGCATTTTGCAGCTCTTAGTCCAGTTTGTCCTTTTGACCGTTTTCTGAAATTCTGTTCATCCAACAAAGTAGAAAGGGGTGTAAAACAAGGATGTGTTTTCTCACCAGACTTATTCAACTTTTACAGTGAAGCAATCCTGAGAGAATTAAAAATCCTACCAGGATTCATTAATGGCGACAACAATATGCAGGTGACACAGTGTTGATAGCAGACACAGAAAGAAAAATACAAGCACACCCTCAGAAGATGTTCCCGTAGTTTCTGTTCCTTTGTAGTTCTTAATATATATTCTCTTTCTTTTATCACTTCTCAACCCTGTTCTGCCAGCCATTTATAAAAAGTTGTTAGGTACGTTATGCATTGTTTAATTCTGCTCCTATTTGCCTTCAACATGACCTGTGAGTATGAAATTTCCTAAGCCCTCTTTCCTCATTGTGCCTCCCAGAAATTCCTACTGTTTCTTTATGATGTTAAGTATAAGGAACTTTTTTGTTTCCATTTTCGCTAAGACTTTGTCGTTACTCACATGTTCAGTCCAGAGTATTCCGAGCAGCCTTCTGTAGAACTGAATTTCTTCAAGTCTCTTATTTATCTTTGAGAAGATTTCCCAGCATTCCCTTCCATATTGATATTATATAACTGTTCAGTACCATTTTTTTTGTTAAATCCCGGATTAGTTTATTCCCCTCCCCTCCCCCCCACAGACTTTGAAATGTACATATGGGGACTAGTTAGGATTTCATAGAGACATTGTGGTATTATGGTGAATGTAGTAAGAAAGGTAGGAGAGAATGTGTTGTTTTGGTGTTAGGACTATTGTTTATATGTTTGGGTCAGTGTTTGTGGCTAGCTAAGTTTAGAATTAAGACAGAAGAAGACCGTCCTTTTCCCCAATCCCCTTTTTGGCCTTGTGCCACATTTTGTACTATTGTACGAATAAATATTATCCCTATTTAGTTTAGCTAAATAATATCTTAAATAAAAAATTACCATTCTTCTAAATATTTTTTCAATCAGTTTCAATATAGCGTGCATACTATGCGTGAATGAAGTTAATCTTATCATTAATCCTGTCTGGGAGCTTCTCAGACTTTTTTTTTACGTATGTTTGCATAAAACCCAAAATATGTGAGTATATGAAATGTGCGGTTAGACGATTGACTCAGAAGTGAAGAAACTGATTGCATATGCCGGAGCCGCAAAAAGTTTGCACAAGATTGATGCTTTTAAACATACGTAAACTAACATTATTAAGAAGATTTTAGGTTTTTCAGATTTTTCTTTTTTTTTTAAACGCAAGTTGTGCACTACTTCTACCCTCAATCCTTGAAAACATTCGCCAATCGCCCATGACAGATGCCGTCGACTATGGTTCAAGACAAGATGGCGGATGGTTCAAGACAATTGTTTCAACATACACTTTATTATGCTACCTATATTTTTGATGAGGCTGTAGTAAAATGGAGAAATCGCCTTGTAGAAGAAAAAAATGTTGAGCAGGAAAAAAACTGTTTTGAGGGTTATCGTTCGCTTAAGAGAAATCTTAGGAGTAAACTCTACAAAAATCCAGTATGCACCTCTAATACGGTAGGACTGCATCATTTTCAGCAACCTCTTGGAGTTGCCCCGGTACCATACTTTATTGGTCTTTCTGGGGGGTCTTGATGCATTGACAGCCTAAAGTTTCCTAATACAGTGTAACCCGGATATAAGAGAGTTGTCGGGACCGGAGAAGTATCTTATATCCGGGTTTCTCTTATATCCGGGTTTGGTCTGTTATATATACATTAACACAGGCTCTAATTTGGGATCCGAAAAAATCTCTTATATCCGGGTTTCTCTTATATCCGGGTTACACTGATCATCTTCCGAGACCCAACGTGGAGCAAAATCGTTAGGTGGGCAACTGATTTAGTAGCTTTCTTTCCACACGCACGCACTCACACACACTCCCACCAAACAGAAAAATATAAGAACGGTGGAAAAACTAAAAAACTAAAATAAAATTTTCCTTGTCCGTCATTTTCAAAGAAAAGTTGGTCCCTAACATTAATACATTAATATATACGTGTGATGTAGCCAAAAGTTTGAGCTTAAAACTAGAGAGATCAGAAAGGAACTGCTACAGTTATTACTGGGTAGTGTAGTAACTGGCTATCGAAAGTGTAACATAAAGAGCTGATTGGTGATAGCTATAGTAAAATTAGTTCTCCACAGGAAAAAATTCAACATTCATTGACCGAACAGTTAAACTAATTTTCTTAAAAGAGTTTTTTTTTCTGGAAATTATACCATTTCAAGTCTATCGCTCTCTCTATTATTGATGGAGATTTCCTTCATATTAGGTAATTTAATTATGCTTAAAATTAAAGGCTGATCGTGGAAATCGGAAGAGGTAAAAAGAAATAACTCATCTCAGAAAATTCTGCTTGTATGGCGTCTTTTTGCCCTAACCGGAGCCCAGCCTGTTGAAAATTGTTTTTTTGTAAGACAATACTTAACTAACCCAGCTTAAATTATTTTAATACTACTGGCGAGGCAAGTAGATGACCCAAGATTATAAAATCAAACTGAAGCAACACGTTAGCTTTATAGATATATGACAATAATAATGGGCAAAATAATGACAACGTGAGTGATGATGTATTTCGATTAGATGGAGTCTATCTTATCTAAAATAGTGGGAAAAGTTGGGAAGAAAATCAGAAAAGCCCAAAGTTTACTAGAGGTTAAACAGACAAGCTCATTCATTTTTTTTTTTATTATTATTATTGATTTTGTCTTAATCGGATTTTGTTTTAATTTCCCCACACGAGATTTGGATATATGTTGTACGATTGAGTACGTAAAGTTTTCAATATTAATGAATTTTTGCTTCTTTTAATCAGAAACGCATTAAGTTGAAACAAATTATGGTTAGACTTATTAGAATGAACGACTAATGTACTGAGCGTATTGTTATGGAAAAAAAGATCAATTTTATGTTCATAAAATCTTTATTTCATTTCCTAGATGTCTCACCTATGTATTTCTTGCGACGTTTATTGCAATTTATGTTGTACATTCATGCTTCAGGCTTAATGCTGTTATTTTGTTCTGTTTCGATTAAGCATTGTTTTTGTGCCGTTTTTTGAAGTTATGACAAAATATATATTAAGACTGGATAAATTATTTTCAATTAGTGTCTTTATGGAATTGGCAGTTTGTATTAGGCATTTTATCAAGTTTGTTTCCGTTACTTTCTTATTTGTGTGAATTTTGAAAGCTTTCCTCTTCACATTGTATATAAAATAATTACTATATTGCAAGAGTTTAAAACTATGCTTTCATGTATTTCTATTCATCGTATAAATATAGAGAGATGTTATTTATGTTATTTCGTTGCTATGGCATGAATACAAGTCTATGGATTCCTTTTTATTAACACTATTTACATTTGGACTATTGCACTCATCTTTGTTGTTGTTGTTGTCACAACGTTTCGGCCATTGTGCTCTCCGATCTTCATCAGGTGTATATCGATCTGGGTAACTTACAAGGAATTATGAATTGAAGCCTTTATTTTATATACGGGGATAGACTGCCCTCGTTCCACTGTCCATGTCCAAGGGATATCTCGTCTAGTACTTATTTTTAGCACTGCTCAATTATTTCTGGTCAGTTTTCACTAGAATCCCAGTACACATTTCCTGGCCCAGGGATCGAACCCGCAATTGCTATGTTACTAAATTCACAAACGAACGCTTTACCCACCTAATCTATTGTCCGTAGTCTGTACTTGAACTCATTGCAAACCGGTGGCGAATAACTGATCAGTACTAAAAAGAAGGAACTAAATGTAGAGATGGGTAGAGGAACGAGAACACTATACCCCGTTAGATTAAATAAAGTCTTCGTTTATTTTTTTTTCATCAGATTTAATTTAATATAGCCGTCATTTTTTGTTTAATTTGGATATTTTTTTTTAGTTTCAGTGAGTTAATAAGCCAACTTCTTATGTGTGGTAATTAAATTAATTGTATAGATAACAGTCCTGGATTACTCACGCAGGAAATATGACCAAAGCAATTTTTAAAAAATAGCTGAATATGACTGTCAGTATTGACGACAATAGTCGTGTTACTCTTTTTGCATATTTTAACTTTTTTTTATTATTAAGATACACCTTTAAGTGCCGAATCCAGGTGCGTCGTCAGTGCTGTTGCTCCCATGTCGCTAGAAGTTTCGGGTCTAAATAAAGAACAGACTTCGTCGATGGGCGACCCGACGGAATATGATTAGTATTCGGCCCACACCCAAAATTGCCACTCGATTTCGGAGGTGCATTATATAAGTCGCCCAGCAACCAATCAAGACTCCACTTGGGCTATTCGACGTTATAGATTGGGTATGCTTGGTTGTACGGATTTAATAATTTTTTAAAGCAGATTTATCGAAACGAGAATATGATAAAAACTAATATTAAGTAGAGAGGAAAATAAAAGAACAAGAATGATAACAGATTATAATAGACATGCATTTAAGTTTTAAGAGATCAAAGTTGACTGGGAAGCAAGGAGATTCTTCTTTGGATTTCATCAGGAATCTCTAAATATATAGCAGGACTACCAGACCAGATGTGGCAACAGTATGCAATGCAATGAAGAATGGTATTCTTGTAAATATGTAAGAGAGATTCTAGAATGAAAAATTGTCTACAACGAGACAGTGAAATAACTTTGCTGGCTGTAGACTAAAAACGTTAGTTCGTGAAGGCGCAATTAGTCACTCTATCGGAGGTTAGCATCAGCCGTGCTGATGGAAGTTGAAAAGGATTCTGCCAGGCGATTACATGACAACAAGGCTGAAAATATTGCGCACCCAGTGAGGATGAAACTCACTAGTCAGTGGTAATGGATCTGGCGAGACAAACTTGCTAACCATTGCACCGCGTCGAAGTTGCCGTTAGTGATTTACTTTAGTTGTGGCACGAGACCGAGATTAAGGAACACCCAGTAAGAATTGAACTCGCTACTCATTGATCTAGCGAGATAAACCTGTTAACACCACATCGAAGCACACAAATTTTATAACAATTTACTAAACGAAACTAAGTGTAGCTTAGATGTGGCACAAGGCTGAAAGTATAGGGCACCCAGTGAGGCTCCAACTCACTAGTCAGTCGTAACTGATCTAGCGAGACAAGCTTGTTAACCATTCCACCACATCGAACTGTCTCTTATGTAGATATAGTGATTTTCCAAGCGTAGCTTAGATTTGGCACAAGGCCGAAAGTATGGGGCTACCAGTGAAGGTCGAACTCACTAGTCAGTCGTAATTGTTCTAGCGAGACGACTTTGCATCCATTACACCTCCCAGGTGCCCAAATTACTACGGAGAAACCGGGAAACAAATGATTTTTCTAAGCGTAGCTTAGATGTGGCACAA
The DNA here is from genome assembly GCA_964036315.1 of Acanthosepion esculentum. Taxonomy (NCBI): domain Eukaryota; kingdom Metazoa; phylum Mollusca; class Cephalopoda; order Sepiida; family Sepiidae; genus Acanthosepion; species Acanthosepion esculentum. Next base: position 5,732,348 of record OZ038492.1, on the reverse strand, counting down.
GGACGAAAGTATGGAGCACAAGGTGAGGATCGAACTCACTATTCAGTCGTTAAAAATGATTTTCTAAGTGTAGCTCAGATGTGGCAGAAGGCTGAAAATATGGAGCACCCAGAGAGGCTCCAACACACTACTCAGTCATAATTGATCTAGCGAGACAAGCTTGCTAATCATTCCACCACATTGATATGTCGCTTATCTAGATATATATGGTTGATTATTAATAGATGTTTCTTTTTATATAGGAAAGAGAAAAAAATATGAAACTAAGGAACAAAATCAGTAGCGAAATTTCTTTTAAAAACAAATCTCGTACGATTTCTGTCCGTATATAAAGGTGAGTTAGTGCAAGTTTTAAAATGGTTCCAGCATTTTTATTTATTTTTACTTATTTTAGATTTCTTTATTTTTGTCGCTTTTTCTTTTCTTTCTCTCCTTCTCACTCACTCACTCACTTATTCACTCACTCACTCACTCTCTTTCTCTGGACCTGAAAGCCGCCCAGCGGGGCTACTGTGTCTTCTATTTTGCCCACAGCCAACGTGTCCAAGCAGAGGAAATATATTTTTCTCGCTGACACGGTCATGTTGATGGGCCCTTTTCTTCATACGCACACCAACCTGAACCCGGATTTCATACAGAGTCAATATCCCTCTCCTCCAGGAAATATGTCTCCCCTATTATGTGTATGAATATATATATATATATATATATATATATATATATATATATATATATATATATATATATATATATGTATGTATATATGCAGTAATAAATGAAATAAATTAACCCGAAAACAAGACACACACATACAAACTCTCTCTCTCTCTCTCTCTCTCTCTCTCACACACACACACGTGTATATATATATATATATATATATAGATTTTCTTCTTTCTCCCTCTCTCTCTCTCTGTGTATATATATATTTATGTATAAAGGGTGTTCGAATAACTTGGACCGATTTTAAATGTGAATTAAGTTTAAGAGTCTAATGATTTTCTCTTTTTCTTTCCGATTTGGCGGGCAATATAATTTTTCACAGATAATTGGCATGACTTAAATAACATGATTCAATAGACAAATAAATAAATTTTCACCAATGACACTGATTTATTTACTGCTGACTTTGATCCGTCTTAATAAAACACCCTTGTATATAATTCGGCTTAATGAAACACGTTCGCTCACTCTCTCTTTCTTTCTCTCTCTCTCTCTCTCTATCTCGCTATACACACACACACACACACACATATATATATATATATATACATATATATATATATATATATATATATATATATATATATATAACTTTAAAAGTTATTTTAGGGGTTACCAGTGTTTATATTTTATTTTCTGCTGATATTAAATGGAAAGATTATATTGAATCAACTACTGGGAAATTTTGTTCACTATATCATGCTGGACAATGTTTCTCCCCGGAATCTATTTCATAAATATTTCTGTCTATTATTGGTTCATACATTGAATATGGCTACCACATCTGGTTTGGTGCTTTTTCTATGTATTTAGAGATTCCTGAAAAAATCCAAAGAATCTGCAACCTAGCATATCGACATCAGTCACTTTCTCATTCACCGTAACGTAGTTTCCCTGTGCGCTTTCTATAAATACTTTCATGGTAATTGTCCTCATTAACTTTCCTCTGTGGTACCGACACTTTATGGATTTAAGAGAAAAACAAAGAAAAGAGTGCTGAACTGTTATGTGATATCTATCCTCCTATAGTGTAGTGAATGCTGGATATTCTCCTCAAATATGAAGAGACTTGAAGCAACAGAAATATGGTTCTACAGAATGATGTTGAGGATGCCATAGACCGAATATGTCAGCAACGAATGTTATAAAGAAAATGAAAACAAAATGAAAAAATATATTTAACATAAGGAAGAGACAGCTTAAATTTCTAAGACACATAATGAGGAAAGAGGGCTTGGAAAATCGGATAATCACATCACAGATTGAAGTTAAATGGTACGGAGGAGAACAAAACCTAACATATTTAGTGAGCTTCACCAAATGTATAGCGGAAAAGGTTTTGAGAGAAATAAGAAAAAAAGACAAACGTTATTAAGAGCTACAAAAGATAGGAAATTGTGGAGAGCCATAATCGGCTACATCCTGAGGGGAAACGTCTTATCAATTATTGATATGATTGGGGAGAAATGAAACAACAAACAAGCATTGGGTGTTATGGCTATCCACTTACGCACTTGAAAACCTTAATAAAAATGCTGCCTTGCAGGATTCGAACCTGTTTTCCCCCTTAATGCTCAATTAAATACAGCAACCAAATGCGTACTTATGTACACAACGACACATATATGGGTATATATGCCAAGTCCCATACTGTTCACATATGTTTATGTTTGTGTGAGCTCCGGTGGGTGAACGTGTGTGTGTGTGTATGTGTGTGTGTGTGTGTGTGTGTGTGTGTGTGTGTGTGTGTGTACGCCAATGAGTGTACGGGCGTGTATCTATGTTTGCGTAAGCATGAGTGGCGACTCGACGACAATTTTTCCTCCCACTTCCATAAAAACACCGATATACGCAACCGTCTGCAAAATCCAAAATTTAAAAATTTATCAGTTTGAGGATCGTAAAAGCGTGAAACCCAGGGTCACAAACTCACATCAATCCAACTAAATATGCTAGCTCTATCACTGATATTGAGCGCTTTTCATTAAGTACCGTGCATATATAATATATAAATAATATATATAATACATTTCATATATGTATATTTATATACATACACATTTCACACACACACACACACACACACACACACACACACACACACACACACACACACACACACACATATATATATATATATATATATATATATATATACTGGTGATCCAGCGTTTGCATTTTTCAGTGTTCAGTTAATGTTTGTGTGTTATCGAGTATTGACGTAACAGGTGGGAGGTATTGCAGAATATGAGGATATGTAGGATATATAACTGTATTTACTGATCGTGGAAGAATCGTCAGTGGTGCTTGTTCTACAAAATAGCGGTTCTCAGGGAAAAAAAACAGACTCAGCCTTACCTCCTCCTTACCAGTGGAATATTAAAGGAATGAGTATTATTCGACTCTCTGTGTCTGGCATGCAGGTCCTAGCTGTAGAATTACAAACCTGTATGACTAAGGAATGTAGTGCCATAGACATGATAAACGAGCGATGGTTGTGCGACGGTCTTGCGACGTTTGGCCTGTGCAAAAGAGGATGACATTGGAAATCATTTCATCACCCACAATGCAGCGTACACACTCTTCGACTCAGCCAATCTGGGAAGTGATTATTGGACGTAGCTTAGACATGGTAGCAATACTGTATTTTTCTGACCCGACTCTTGTAAATATAGAACACGTCAAGAGGACTCAGATACTTTCTGGAGTGGCAAAAAACGATCATATTCAAAACATCTTTAGCTATGGATCATAACTATGAGTCCCATCAGACTTTCCAATCTAGGAGGCTCCTTGAGTACACCGACTTATTATGACTGGTGACAATTTAGAGTCTATTCGGTAATGTTTGGCATTTCAGGTATTAATGTTACACGCCTGTCAACAAAGCACTGTGAAGGTTTTTGGTTTTTCTACCGTGTTCTACATTGTTTTCATGTGGCAAGGATTTGGCCAGATGCTCTGAAAAAAACGTTCATTGACCATTGGCCTCTGCAATTTGTAACTATTTGCATCTAGGCCTGTACTCCCGTCATTGGGTGTAAGCTGCTCAGAATTGGTTTGAGAAGCATTGCAGAGATATTTTACGATTAGTGTGACATTTGCAATATTAATAATATCTGTGACATGATCCTACAACTAAAAATATCAAGGAACTGTGGGAAGCTATCGAAACACCATGGCTCAACAGCGTGATAATTTTTTCCACCTAAGAAACCTTTTCCCGCTTAATGCTCAATTAAATACAGCAACTAAATGTCGAAAGCATCTCGCCACACCACACCCATTCCTTGTTTATTCTTTTAGTAATCAGTAAGTTCCACTTGGATAACTTCTTCCCAAGAACTCTTGCTGTGTGGAACAGAATCCCAGCGCCATGCTTTTCCGGTCAGTACAATCTTAACCTTTTCAAGTCTCGGGTTAACCGTTATTTTTCCCTCATAGCTGCATAAACCGGGCCCCTTACTCTTACTGCCCACACAACTGCCATTTGTGTCCCTCTACATTTACTGTCCCTTGGTTTTTGTATAGGGTGAACAGACCCAGAAGAATATATACTGACGTAAATGTATGTATATTTGGTATAGTACGTTTTGCTTTATTAAAGTAGATTTAAGGTTTTACGCCAGGAAAAGACTGCTGGAGCTGGTAGGTAAGATTGACCTATTTTTGAAGGATATTAGAATAATACAGTATAATGACATAAAATCACTTGCATTCGGATAGAAAATGTATTCAGTAAAAGATCAAAGTTGATTGGAAAGCAATAAACTACGAGTAAGTTCCGAAGGCGAGATGTGCCAGAAATTAAACTGTTATTAAAGGATTTACGTTTACATCCAGGCAATTCGACCGTAAAATGATGACACCATGTTGCCAACGTAGTACTGCGTTTAAATTCGTAGAGCAAAATTCACCAGGAAAGTATTTATAGAAAAAGCAAAGAGAGGCTACATAACAGCGAGTGGCGGCAAAAGTGACTGAAGAGGGGATGCCTGGTCAGAACTAATAACATTGCAGATTCAGACGGAGCGTAACTGAATAAATTAGAAATGGTTATTCCCGGAGATTCCAACTGAGCGGTAGCATCTCCTTCAGAGCTTTAAAGCAGGTGGGTCGTTAGAATATCGTCAGCTCGACGTTCTTCGCGGTAACCTGGGATATTTGAGCTTAGTCCATGTGTGCCCGTTCGGGCTCCCCACCTTAAACCGACCTTGTAGCACATCCCATCACCGTAAGAGGATGAGTAAATACTAGTAATAAAATTGCATTGAATAAATTGTAGGAAAAAAGTTGGAGAGTTTAAGCTTGTATTCTGAGTTTATTTAATGTAATTTAATTACTGGCATAAGTGTGCAGTATTTACATTAGTCGGACTATTGTCCTCATCTTTGTCGCCATATTTGTCACAACGTTTCGGCCGTTGTACGCTCCGGCCTTCTTCAGGTGGTTGGAATTTCGAACCGAACCCTTTATTTCGATCACTGTGGTAGACTGTTCTAGTTCTACCCCAGTGATCGAAATAAAGGGTTCGATTCGAAATTCCAACAACCTGAAGAAGGCCGGAGCGTACAACGGCCGAAACGTTGTGACAAATATGGCGACAAAGATGAGGACAATAGTCCGACTAATGTAAATACTGTACATAATACCTCATCTCAGAAATATAGACAGGCATAAGTGTGGTTCGACCATTTCTCTTATAGTCGAGTAGTTGGAACGGGAGACAACTATGGTTGCCTTCACCTCAGTTAATGCAATTGTCGATAATACACGAACGACAAGCGTTATTCGCCTTAATATTTTGCTTTAGGTCACTGATAACTATGTAGTAATTTATGTCAGTCGCAGACAGCACTGTTTGGCTGTGTCAGAGCTCCTAGGAGCGACTAGACAAGCAAATGCCTCAAACCCAGATCAAAACACAACCGATTTGGTGTCAGTCAGAGCATCTACCATTGAGCCAAATCTAGCATATTGTTTTTACAAACGCAAACAACAGCAAGAAGCCAAAGTGCTCTATTCATTTTACTGAAGAGCTTTGCATTTACCCCGGTGACCGTTGTTTTTAGAATTAGCTTGTCATTCAACAATGCTCAATTGAAAATATATTTTCAAGAGCTAAATTATGCCATTCGCAGACAGTACTGTTTCGCTGTATCCCAGCTCCTCAGTGCCACTAGACAACCGAATGCCTCAAGCCCAGATCAAAACCTAACCGATTTGGTGTCAGAGCTTTTATCACTGAGCCATCTTCACTCGACAGAACAAGTTAGCCAAATCTAGCGTATTGTTTTTACAAACGTAAACACCAAGCAACCATAGTCCTCCATTGTTTTTACCGAAGAGTTATAGACTTAAATAAATGATTTTATTCTTTTTTCGTACGTATTCTTTTCTTTTTTTTTAATAAAACTGATAGAGAGTAAGAAAAATTGAACGAGAGGAACGTATTCCACCAACCGTTCAAGATGATCGTTTAATAGATAATCTCAGATTATAAAGATACGATAAATCAAGAAACAAACTGAGAATGTTATGAAAATAATGTCTTCATCGTGAAGAAGTGAATAAAAATATTCACCTTGTTTTCGTCCACCATGACCTTGTTTCCTTTTGAATTCATTCGATTTTCTTTTTCTTTTCTTTTTATTTGTATTTTGGGGAATGAAGAATATTTCAACGGGCAAGGAAAGATTTTGAGAGCTGAACGACTCACGAGAATAAGACCCATGGGCAGCTTCATACAAATTGGAGATCAAACGTTTCGATAAGTTAGAAAATCAAATACTTTGATCACGTTGCTTCAAACACTTTAATCAAGGAATCTGTTTGAAGGAATACCAGTCGCGCTGTTCGGCACACCTGAGTATAAAGCGTATGTATCGAAGTGTAATTGTATAGACATTCATACAGGAAAATTGATGTGTACAAATTTGAAAAGAAACAAACCAAAGGTAAAACAATTTCATATCGCAACTGATATTTCCTTCCGAAGACTTCCTTTAAAAAGGATAAAAATACACATTTAAACAGAAAACACACACACACACACACACACACACACACATATATATATATATATATATATATATATATATATATATATATATATATATATATATAACATCTAATATTTCTTTTTTCAGGACGTGTGTGATCATGGATCTCCACAACTTCTTATCTTTACTATCACTTCTAGTCCATGTTCCTACATTCACATAAGATCGTTAAGTAAGTTATTCGTTCCTTCCCTCAGCCAATATTGCTATAGTTACGTTCGTGTCAAATTTTCTAAGCCCTCTTTCCTCATCATGCCTCCAAGAAATTTCAACTTTTAGTTTTTCTTATCCTAAGCACAAGTGTTCTGCGAGCCATTATTCATTGCGCTATCTCCACATCCAAGCTTGCAACACCTGGTATTCCCAAGCGATCACCCATCCAATTACTGACCAAGCTGCAACGTTGCTTAAGTCCTGAACGGAGACGGCACGTTGCAAGATACATTATTTTTTTTAAATATCCCAAAAGATAATGTTTTCTATTGTTACATATTGCACAGTCCTGGGTTTTGTCATCAGCTACATCTGTCAGCAGGGCCGCTGATCGGGACATTGGAGATTTTGTGGAGAAGGGAACCACATCTGCATTGCTGTTTCTTCCTTCATCCGCCATGACTAAGGGTGGTAGCATTTATTTGGGCCCCAGCTATGGAAAAATATTGAACCCACAGACAAAAAGAAAACACTATGAGAGCATAAAGATACAGTTTTATATAAAAATACAAACAGTACATACTTATCGCAAAATTACCAGCAACACATTTTTATATAAAAGCAATACAAACAATACATTTTAAACCAAGATGGCCAGCAATACATTTTATCTGTAGTTAAAGGAATAACATTGCGTCCAAAATATATTTATCGCTTATGCTGGGCTAAAAATTCTCCTAAGCCGGCCATGCATAGAAATGTATACAATATGTGAACCGGTAATAAAAAGATTTACAAAAAAAAACCAATATGAGCTCTGGTAAAAATTGTTGCTGAGATATTAGGTTTATAAGTCCTCAAAATTCCTTTACTGTCTACAAGGACACATGGCCCAGTGGTAAAAGCATTGATTGTTTAATTCAAAAGGTTAGAGTTCAATCAGCAGAGAGAACAAAAAAGAACATGGCGAATTAACTAAAACTAACCGTGACATTGTTTTTATAGTAAAATTACCAACAATACATTTTATCTGTAGTTGAAGGGATAGCACTCAAAATATATTTAGTTGAATCCATAGAATTGTGTTCTAATTATTTCGATTTCAGCATTAAATAACCCATCGTGTTTGATATGTTTTAATAGTACAAAATACCAGCAATACATATGACCAATAGATTTTTACAGGAATAAAAAGGAACAATATAGTAAAAAGAACAACGTATTTTAAACGAAAATGGCCAGCAATACATTTGATCTGTAGTTGAAGGCATACAATTGCGTCCAAAATATATTTAGCACTTATGCTGGGCTAAAAATTATCCTAAGCCGGCCATGCATAGAAATGTATACAATATGAAAAAAAAAATGTAATATGAGCTCTGGTAAAAATCGTTACTTCGACATTAGGTTTATAATTCCCTGAAATTCACTTACTGTCTCCAAAGACACATGGCCAAATGAATAAAAGGGTTGACTGATTGATTCAAAAGGCTGGAGTTGAATCAGCGGTGGGGACAACAAAAAAACATGGAAAATTATCAAGGCGAATTAACTAAAACAAATCGTGGCATAGTACAATCTACCACCGTGAGCTAAATAAAGGCTTCGGTTCGAAATTCCAACAAATATGTCGTGAAGAAGGCCGGAGCGTACAACGGCCGAAACGTCGTGAATTTGAGTGCAAGTATGTGGACAACAGTGCCAAAATATATAACTGGTTCCAATACCTAATCTCAGAAATATACACGGAATTGTTTTAACAGAAGAAGGATAATGAGGCACCGAAATCCGAAGTCGCATTGTAATAGCAAAATATACCTTTCAAAATTTAAAGTATTAATAAATAGGACATTGTCATTAGAAACAAAGAAAAGAATGCTGAACTGATATGTAATATCAGTCTTCCTATGTAGCAGTGCATGATAGACAATCTCTAGAAGAAGACATACGAGGCAAAAGAATTGTGGTTCTACAGGAGGATGGTGAGAATAATGTAGGCAGACAATTAAGCAACGGGAAAATCTTAGAGAAAATGGAAACAAAATGTGCATTTATACTTAGAATGTTGAAAGAGACGGTTAAAATGTTTATGGTACATTATGATGAAAGCATTTAACACTCACTGGAATGCAAGAGTGGCAAAAGAAAGCAGCGCGGAGCCTCCATCAAGAGCCTGTGTAAATGGTTGGTATAACAGATTACGTGAGATTGCAAAAGACTTTACTAATAGCTACACAGGTGTGGCACGGTGGAGTAATGGATAGCGTCTACGATTGAGGAATCGGGAAGCCCAGTTCGAATTCCAGTCGAATCAATTATACTAATGCTAATACCCCTGGGGAAGGTATGAATCCTCTTTTTCTCTCCCCCCCCCAGCTATGGATAAATAGGACAGACCGGGTTCTATAGCATTGGATGGCAACTGGTTTATCAAAGAAAGAAATAGAAACCTACTGCCGGAAAAAATCTGCTTCGTCAGTTATATATCGAAAGATACATGATCGCCGAAGCGTGTATCACGTATGGCGCATAACTGACTGAATAGTACAAATTTTAGGAAGTCATGGAGTGCCATGATTGCCCACCTTCTGAAGAGATACGAGACAAAGAAGAAGAAGAAGATATTATGAAAGGATTTTATTCTATTTTAGATTAGACGAACCACACCTTTCTACTAAATTTCTTCTCTTCATGAAGTTGGAAACTTTCACCTTTGAACTTTCCCTAGTTGTTCCTGGTTGCTTTTTTATTACAGTTTACCGGTATTCTGATTTCAATCATGGTCTGTAACAGGCAAAAGGTCAGTTGCTAGTGAATGGAGACTTCGTCTTTTCCAATCCTCGACGAGCCCTAACCCTTACCTGCGTTTTCTTGACATCAATTGTGTGATCAATTCTTTCTAGCATGTACAATATGTTTCAATCAGCCACTCTTGTACTTCTTTGTTAATACGGACTGATCTCAACAGAGGTGTGTTGCATGTGTCCTTTAGAACTGAGTTTTCCCAGAGACAGCTTGTGTACACTTTTAAATTGGAACTCTTCTAGGAGAGAAATGTGACTTGGCGGACACATGTGCAGCAAATCTGACGTAATCACCATTATCACTTCTCACGTTTTAACGTAGTACCTTGTAACAGGTGTGTTCTTTTTCTTCCTTTTTTTTCACTTAATGTTAGTCAATAGAAGATTCGAGATCTCGACTAGATCTATGCCAGAAGACAATAGAAAATGCTAAAAACTGTAAATGATCATTTTATTCGAATTTTGGTTCACTAGATACAAACTCAATTATGATTCTTTTGAAATGATAAGAAATGTAGATTTGAAACCGTTCGGATTAATGCAAAGACTGTCATTATGTAGTGTGCTGCTCCCTCCCTCAATAATAATAATAATGTGGAATATGAGGGCATCAACAATTCTAGTTGTACTTGAAGCCCATTGGAAACTATTCGTATAGACTCGTTGTAGGGATTCCTGGTAGCCCCTGCCTAAATAGAAATGCAAAAAATTGTACTCACAAGTACAACACACACACTTTACGGAGGGCTTTTTATTTATGTAAACTGTGCGTGATATTAGGGATTTTGGGGGGGGGGGTTATTTCCTCAAACAATGCTCAGTGGAAAATGCCATATCATGTCTGAACTTAGGTCTCTGGTTGGGACCCAGAACGAAATGAGTATACACAAGAGATCAAAGGCTTTTTGTAAACAGAGTGAAAAAATACCAGGGCTACGTTTAGTATCTGATAGAGAGTGAGAAAATCTGTTATATAATCTAATGTCAATTACCTAGACATGGCGGGGAAACGGAAAAAATGAAAAAATATTGTACATGAAAATTGCATAATAGGCTGGCTTGAGAGAACCTCAGCAATTCCATTGAATTGCTTGAAAGACTTCAAAATCCGATGAAAAATCGAAATCTTTTGAACAAATGCATTCTTTAAAAATCAGTTAGAAAACTGAGGAATTGCTACTGTATTGAGGAATCTTGCTAGCACTTGATCTTTAGTGAAATCCAGTAAAATAAAATTACAGTGTAAGGAAATAAAGAGTAAATGTATACAAAAAAAAACGGAAAAATTCAGATGAGTAAATATAATGAACCAAAAATAATCAGTATTTTCTGCACGTCTTCATCGTCCTGAAGGCCGTTCTGACGAATTAACATAATCTGCGGAAGTAAACATTTAAAAGTGACAGTTTATAATTTTTCCCCTGAAATAAAAAAAAAATGATTTAGAAATAAACTGAGTCGAAAAAAATTGATTAAATACTTCCAATATTAATATGTCAGTCAAATACTTAGATGTCATTAAAATATATTCTGTTGGATTATTATTTAACTTGAAGTAATTTTCCTTTCGAAAAGAACTCGTCTGCTTCACGGGCGTTATTTATTATACTAAATTCAATCATATACAAGGTATGTCTGAAAAGTAACCGGACTGGGTGTGCTGTCCGGGCTATAGGCAAAGGAAAGATAAGTGGATTTTATCATCGAGCATGATAGCATGGGTGTACATAACTGTAATCTTCGCTTTGCGTTTTATTTTCACACGCTTCTGTGGCAAGACAAGACGTGTCTGCTTCACAACGACAATGCAGCAACGTACATCGCCGTGAGTATTCGACAGCCGAGAAGTACATGGCCGTACTGGAACAACCTTCCTATTTACCTGATCTTACATCGTGTGGCGTTTTTACCCCAAGCTCAAGGGGATCATCAAGGGCACCCGTTTTGAAGGTCACCAAGAGGAAAGTAACGATAGAGCTGAGGGACATCCAAAAAGAATTCTTCCAGCAGTGCATAGAAACGTGGTAAGACGGGTGGAAAAGTGCACTAAACTCAGGCAGGGTTACTTTCAAAGAGAAAACATGTAGTTTGTTGTTTCGAATTGAAATAAATGGTTTGTTACATTAGTCGTGTTAGTCTTCAGATAGACCTCGTACATGGCTCGAGGAGTACACAAGGCAATTTGGTTTGGTTTATTTTGTTTTACGGCTTATCAACGACAATTGGTTATTTAATGCAGACAATTTTTTAGGATAGATTTGTATGAATAAAATATGTACTCTTTGGTTTAGATTGGTTTGGTTAATTTTGTTTTAGGGCATATCAACCTCAATGGGTTATTTAATGCCAACAACATTTTTAGGATAGATTCGTATGAATAGAATATGTATTCTTTGGTTTAAATTGGTTTGGTTTATTTTGTTTTGCGGCATATCAACCTCAATGTGTTATTTAATGCCGACAACATTTTTAGGATAGATTTGTATGAGTAGAATATGTATTCTTTGGTGTAGATTGGTTTAGTTTATTTTGTTTTAGGGCATATCAATCTCAATGGGTTATTTAATGCGGACAACATTTTTAGGATAGATTCGTATGAATAGAATATGTATTCTTTGGTTTAGATTGGTTTGGTTTATTTTGTTTTACGGATGCAAATAACATTTTTTTATTGCTGGTATTATTTTGTTTCGTCAAAGATCTGTTTCTGGTAATAGTTAACTATTTACCCATAGATTGGACCCTAACAGCTGCTACCACCTAGGGTCACAGTGGACCTGGGAACACCTGCAATTAAGAGGTGGTTCCAATCTCCTCTAAACCTCCTGATTAGAGGCCTTGCTCCTTGATGTTGTTAATGTCTTACCCAGTACGCGGATGTAGTTTAACGTCTTACCCCGGACGATACTCAAGGTAGAGATTTGTTGATAAATGATGATCATAAATGCGATGTGTGATAAGTGGGAGTAATAAGGATAAGGAAGCTAAATAACAAGACTTAGTGAGTATAACAGCGAAGATGAGCCTACAAGTACGAATGGCAATGCGTATATTTTCGAAATAGATTTTTCGTCTATCATCGCAAAGTTTGAACAAGGAATCATTTGTCAAGATGGAATATAAAAGGAAAGTGAGAAAAGCAGCAATTTGATAGATGTTAAGAAAACATAAGACATAGAAATTAAAACAAAAAGACAAAAAGACATAATGTATGGTTGTCAGATGGGGAAAAAAATGAAGCGAATTTGATATATCAAAATCGAAGATGTGAAGTAGTTTAAATGTCTGTGAAGTGTTTTAAAAGAGGACACCGTAATTCTATGTCACATTGGAAATGCAAAATATCCCATTCAAAGAGGAAACAAAGTATTAAAAAAACGGAAAATATCTTTAGAAACAACGAAAAGAGGTTTGGCTGACATAGTGACATATCAACACCTGCATGGGTTATTTAATACCGAAATCTAAACATTTTAACACAATTTTATTGCTTTAACTAAATATATTTTAAATTTAATTGTATGCCTTCAAATACAGAAAATATGTACTGGCCATTTTGCTATAAAATAAATTGCTCTAAAATGAATTGTTGGTAATTCTATAAAATTCTATTGCTGCCCATGTTATTATAAATATGTAATGCTGGTCATTTTATATTATAAAAATGTATTGTTGGTTATTTTATCATAAAAAGTATTTTTATGGTTTTATAGTGTTTTGTTCTTGTTTCAGTATTTATCCATAGTTTGGAATCTTTACTGGTGCTACCACCCTGGGTTTGGGTGAACCTGGGAACAACAGTAATTAAGAAGTGGTTCCTCACTCATCAAAATCTCCCGATCAGAAGCCTTGCTGCTGGATGTAGTTTATCGTCATACCGAGGACTGAAAATCAAAAGAGACCTGAACCAACCTGTAGCATTAATCCTCGTACCTGACAAGGAATGCTGAATAATCTCCTCACAAACGCCGAGGAGAACTGCAGCAATAGAGATGTGGTTCTAAAAATGGATGCTGAGTATACCATGGACTAAACGTGGGAATAACGAGGAAAATTAAAGAAAAATGAAAAAAAAAACTATGCTTATAATCACAAAGAGATAATTGAAATCACTCGGCCATAAAATGAGGAAAGTGTGCATGGAGATTTTGCACTCACAGGGTATAGAAAATTTAAGGGCGCAGATGGAAACAGTGATTAACCTACTGAACAAGATTTTATAAATGGATTACATAGGATGGACGAGGATGTTAGCAAGAGAACAAACATTGCTTACGATTACTGGCAAAAGGAATCTGTGGAGAGCCATAATCGTTTATTTTCTGCGGAGACACGACGCATAGAAGACAAACTCTTCTAATCATACACTCAGGTTCCAACTAAGAATTTGTCACAAATCAAATTTATTACTGTTTCTTTTTTGGGAGGGAGGGGTTCCAGAGGCGATGTTGAAATCAGTAATTATATAGTTTGGGTAAGTTTGGTTTGGTTTGGTTTGATTTGGTTTGTTTTACGGCATATCAACTTCAATGGGTTATTTAATGCCGACAAAATTTCTATTGCTTGTAATATTTTTTCTTCAAAAATGTATAACTGGTAATATCTTTTTTTTAAATGTATTGCTCGTAATAATATTTTACAAAGTATTTCTGGTATTAAAATCTATTTTTACACTTAGTGTTTTAACCCCAGTTTGGGGGCTAAATATTTACCCATAGTTGGGACCCCAACAAGTGCCACCACTCCGGGTCAGGGTGGACCTGGAAACAACAGGTGGTTCCACGCTCCTCAAAACCTCCTGAACAGAGGCCTTGCTGTTGGACGTAGTTTATCGTCTTAGCCAGGAAACAGATGTAATTTATCGTCATACCCAGGACGGTAGTAATTCTGTAAGCATACAGATTACATCATTTAGCTGAACCGAGAATTTTTCAGCACCACCTCTACCTTGCAGAAATAAAAAAGGCTAAATCAGTGTAATTTTCCTCAGTTGCGACTCTTTTGACGGAATCACCTCTGAGTGCGCTCTGCTCAAAGACAGAGACGCAACTGAGAGATGATAAATAACGTGTTGTAAACTCCACTTAGGCCTTCTATTGTTTGTTTATATATTTATTTTTCTATTTTAAGTTACGTAGTAAAAATTTGTTTTCATGTCTACATTTTGAGATTAGCTTTTATTTAATAATTTATTTTGGTCTGGGAAGGTAATGATAGCTATTTTTTCCTCCAAGCAAACTTTGCAAGTTTTTGATAGGTTGTTGTAGGCTGATGATTTTTTCCTTATTTTCCAAGATATTTTTGGTGTGGTGTGCGTTTTGTTTTTTATTTCCCAGATATACTTAGAAAGCATTGTGCTGTTCGCATATTTACTATTTGTGAAAGACATTTTGTGTACATAATTTCTTTGTTTCCAGGGTCCTTCGGTTACTCCTACTATATACCTTTTCTTCATTATCTGCTGATTTTATCGTGGCTTGGTAGATTACGTTGTTTTGTAAACAATTACCGTTTAAGGAACATTCATTTTTTATTCTGCAGTTGCACGTGAGTTTAATTTGTTCGTGTGGTTTGTTAATAATTTTACTGTTGTGCTTTTTTTATTATTTGTACCATGTTATCGGTGCAACTGTAGCTGATTTTTACTGTGTTTTTTTTTTTAATATTTTGTGTAGGGTGCTTGATTCCGGGAAGTGTTTGTGTAATAGTTTGAAGAATATTTTTCCTATGTTTGTTTTTAAGTTTTTGCTGTACGGTGGGTTGAACCATATGATATTTCTTTTCCTGTTGGCCTTTTTTGTGTTCTGTGGTGAGTATGTGAGTGTTGCTGGGAATACGCTATCTTTTAGGGCTGTTTCGTAGTCTTTCTTAGCTTTGTTAAATATAGATACATTGGAGGAATTGTCGGAAAGCCTGCGGTTAATTGACCCAAAAATTCAGCAAATAGCTTTAATCAATGACAAATAAACAAATATATATGATAAAAAATAAAAATGAAAAATAAATAAAAACAAGCAAAACAATTTGACCCAAATAAATAAGCAAATAAACGACTTCCGGTAAATGAACGCCATAATAGACTACCAACAATAAACTATATAAACAAATTTTTACTACGTTAATAAAAAACACCGATCAAAACAAAAAATAAATAAATAAATATATAAGATAAAAAAAAAAAAAAAAAAAAAAAACAGAACAAAAAAACAAGCAAAATAATTTGACATAAATAAATAAGTAAACAAATAATTGACTTCCGGTAAAAGTAACCGCCAAAATAGATTACCCACAATGCACCACTGACCCTTATATATAAATAGCCGAGAAAAATAACAGCACTAGCTGCCTGACGATTGCACTAGCATGAAACAGACTGTCGCCTCTAAGTGTTGACTTCTATGTTCACTTTATATATATATATATATATATATATATATATATATATATATATATATATATATATATACATATATATATAATTTGTTTTCAAAATTCAATCGTCTGTTGACAATTCTCATGGAAATCATTGCATATTGATATGGAATTTTTATTTTAATAGTAAACAGTAAGAGTCGGCACGTTTTGGACGTATAGTTGCCTTATTAAAATTGCATGTTGTAATTAGAATCTACCCGAAGAAAACTTAACTAAATTTTGTTAGACGTATTAAATTATAGAAATATGTTTTTGATTAAATAAAACCCATTCGTATGTTTCCTAATCAAACAATTTGATAACTGGATTTACTGCAAATTATTTTTGATTTTGAAAGAAAACTTGTTTAATTGAAATTTCCGCTTCGCTTCCAGAATTGGACAGCCGTGCGAATGTCACATATTCAGTTTTTGACACGCGCAGGCGCACTGACACAAAGACGTAGACACACAAACACACACACAGACATACATGCATACATGCATATATATATATATATATATATATATATATATATATATATATATATATATATATATATATATATATATATACATGCGCGGGCACACACATTCTATGTGAGATGCAGTGTGTCTTGAGAGCTATGATTGGCATGACCGCCATGAATTTTGACACAAAAAAAGAAAGATTAAAAAATAAACGAAGGTATTTGTAGGTCTTATCAGCTCAGTCATTTGGGTTGTTTTGGAAACCTTAGCTTAGTTTTCTTTTTCAAAAGGTTTCAAGGATGGTCACCCAGGGAGGGCCAAAGTCACTAATCTATTAATGTAGTCAACGACATTACCTCATTATTACGTTATACACAGGGAAAACTAAATTCAAAGCGTGGATTAGTTTGGGATCAAGGCACCCAGTAGGGAACTTAATGAAATCTCTATTAATAGTCAACCAGATTACCTCACTGTCCATAACCCCACGCGTATAAGTGCTAAATACTATTCTTAGATTAATTTTAGTACAACGCCTCAAAAATCGGCACCCAGTGAGGATCAGACATTGCACTATTAATGATCCGCCATATTGCATATCCCAAGCACCGGTACCATAAATACTAAGCTTAGATTAGTTTGGGTACAAGGCCTAAAAATATGAACCCATTGGTAATAGAAATAGCAATTCTATTGACAGAAAACCATTGTTCTTATTTATCAATAACCACGCGTCAGGAGATTTTAATTGTAAGCTTAGTTTACCGT
Organism: Acanthosepion esculentum; assembly: GCA_964036315.1. Lineage (NCBI taxonomy): Eukaryota > Metazoa > Mollusca > Cephalopoda > Sepiida > Sepiidae > Acanthosepion > Acanthosepion esculentum. Next base: position 5,714,954 of record OZ038492.1, on the reverse strand, counting down.
CTTGAGAGTAATATATATGTATTAGTATTATTCTTTTTTCTTTCTTAAAATGGACGGCACCACTGTCTCATTAATAAACTATTAATATTAATATTTTTATAACGTTGGGGTAATGGCAGTTAGTAATACTCTAAGAAAAACACTGCGACAAAAGGTTGAGTTCAGAAGGATTTAATCACATTAGGACATGGATTGAGAATGCAGTATCTCATTACGACTGGAAAGTGCTACGCCTTTGTGACCCACATTTTGCCACCGTTCCATGAGCTCACGTGCTACTCATAGTGGGTGGATGAAACCATGTCTCAATAATAGCGTAGCCATGGATAAACAGTATTTATACACAACAATATTTACAACGTTTTATTCCAAAAGTACTGGTAAATAAAATCCAAGAGCATCCTGACACCAAACTTACCACAAGTGAAATCCTAACAAAATGATCTAACTCGTAGTACGATAAAATGAGACAATAAACTTTATATATGCATTCATAAATATAAAAGTGAACATAGAAGTCAACATGCTTGATGCAATCGACAGGCCTGACGATTGCATCAAGCATGAAACTGACTGTCGCCTCTAAGTGTTGACTTCAATGTTCACTTTTATATTTAAACACGCTCTATCTCTGATATTGAGCACTTTATCCCATTAATATAGCACATCTTAGGACTATATTTCTTCATATATACATATATATGTATATATATATATATATATATATATATATATATATATATATATATATATATATATATATATATATATGAAGAAATATAATTTTAAGGTGTGCTATATTTATGGGACAAAGTGCTCGATATCAGAGATAAAGCGTCAGTAAATATAAAAATAAAAGTGAACATTGAAGTCTACACTCAGAGGCGACAGGCTGTTTCACGCTAGGCGGCCTGATGATTGCGTGTAGCATGAAATAGCCTGTCGCCTCTGAGTGGTGACTTCAATGTTCACTTTTATATATATATATATATATATATATATATATATATATATATATATATATATATATATATATATATATGTGTGTGTGTGTGTATATATATAAGTATATATATATATATATACATATATATATCTATATGTATATATATATATATATATATATATATATATATATATATATATATATATATATATATATATATATATAGGGCGTCCCATAATGTTGGGCCACATTTTAAATTTAAGTATATTGGATTATGAAAATGACATAGAGTTCGAAATATATTCATTACATAACTGATATACATGTCTTTAACATATTATCTAAGATTTGAATGTTACATCCCTGAGATAGTCAGCGCGATAAAGAGAAGATGTCCGAAATTGCCCTCTCATTTCAAACACAGGTATTATGAGGGTCCACTGACAGCGAGATAGACATCAGACACCCGTGGGAAATTGCAAAATCGTAGATAATATATTGAACATTTGTATATCAGTTATATAATGAATATATTTTGTACTTTATGTCATTTTTATAATCCAACATACTTGATGTGTCCCATCATTATGGACACATTGTATAACGTGCTTAGAACTCCTCTGCTAGTGGCGTGACTTCGTGAATTATCAAAGGAAACTCGGTTAATTAAAAGCCGTCACAAAGCGCGCTGTATGTCTGAAAGATGATTTATATATTACGGAATATAATGTTGAAACGTGCTTCTCTCTCCACTATTAGCGACGTTAAATGGTAGGTAATCTTATTATATATAAATCCTTGTATATAAAAACTCCCCAGCCATTTTATACCCATTTAAAAATACTGAATATTTTCCGCATATAGATGTCTGTGCACTTGTGTGTGTTTGTATAGGTGTTTGTGTATATATGTGTGCGTATATATATATATATATATATATATATATATATATATATATATATATATATATATACAGGGATTGGACAAAATAATTGAAACACGTGTTCAATTCAAAGAAAATTTATTTAATTTGGAGTTGGTCCTCCTTTACTCTCACATACAGCTTTCATACGTCTAGGAATGGAATCATACAGCTTTCTGATTTCATCCAGAGGAATCTTCAGCCATTCTTCCATTAACATCTGCTCCAGCTCTTTAAGACACGACGGTGGAGGCTAGTGCCTCCTAACTTGTCGCTCCAAAATGCACCACAAATGTTCAATAATATTGATATCTGGAGATTGAGGAGGCCACTCCATGTGTTCTAGCTCACTTTCATGGTCTTCATACAAATTCTTAAACACTCGAGCAGTTTGTATTAGAGCATTATCATCTTGGAAGATAGAGTCGTCATCAGGGAATAACGTCTGGGCCATTTGATGAACATGATCTCCCAAAATGTTCAGGTAATCTTTGCTGTTGATTCTACCATGCAGGGCAACTATTGGACCAAGACATTTCCATGATATGGTGGCCCAAACTATCACTGATCCACCTCCATGCTTCACTGTTGGAAGAAGGCAGTCAGGATTGTAAACTTCTTTGGGCTGCCTCTATACATAAACTCGCCCTGAAGTTGGGAAAAGAGAAAAACTGGACTCGACTGAGAATATGACTTGCTTCCATTGGTCTGCAGACCAGGCATTGTGATCTCTGCACCACTTCAACCTCTTCTGAATGTTGCGAGTGGAGAGAAGAGGTTTCCTTACGGCGGCTCTTCCATGATATCCAGGCTTATGAAGCTCACGATGAACAATTTTTGTAGAAACTGGACAATTCAGATGATTATTCAACTCAGAAGTCACTTTGACCGCAGTAGTCCAATGATTTTTTGCCACATCGCATTTCAATGCACGTCGGTCCCTGTCAGTAAGCTTGCAAGTCCGGCCCGAATTACTACGGTTGCTTGAATTTTTGCCGTTTCTCGAATTGAGTCATAGTTCTTACTATGGTCGCTCTTGTAAAACCAAACATTTCAGCAACCTTATTGATCGAGGCTCCTGCCATGCGAGCTCCAGTAATTTGCCCTTTTTCGAACTCGGAGAGGCCACGCATTTATCTTAAATTTTACTAAATTTTAAAAATAAATAAGACAAAGACAGTAAATTAGATAACTAGATGTATTCACATTACTTAAAGTTCATAATATAAGTCTTTGAAACATAAGAGTGGATTTTGCACCTGTTCCAATCATTTTGTTCAACCCCTGTATATACAGGGTGTCCATAAAGTTCGTCTGTACTTTTAAAAAATTATAACGTTATTTGTATTTGCAATAGAAATAATCTGTAAAAAATGTTATAAACTTTAATGTACCTAGTTTTAAGTATAGCTAAAATAACTAATGTGATTTCAGGCATTCCTAGAAATCAGTTGTCAAATGTTTTCCGTGAACTGCAAAATCGTATTGCCCGTTGTATTGCTAATGATGGAGGACATGTGGAAAGTTAAATAAAATTTCAATAAAACCTTTAAAAATATAGATTTACTTCTTTCTAATGCTTTTTACAAATTATTTCTATCGCAAATACAAATAAAGTTATAAATGTTTTAAAGTACACACGAACTTTATGAACACCCTGTATATATATATATATATATATATATATATATATATATATATATATATATATATATGTGTGTGTGTGTGTGTGTGTGTGTGTGTGTGCGCGCGCGTATTAATATGTGCGTTTGTATATGTCCGCCTGTATGTAGATGTGTTTGTATACGTATATGCATGTTTGTATATAATTGTATAATGTGTGCTTGTGTGTTTGTGCCTGTATGTGTATGTGTGTTTGTATATGACTGTATGCGTGTTTGCGTAGGTCTCTTAGTATAATGTGTGATTATATAATGTGTGTTAGTGTATATGTGTATTTCTAAATGTTTGTGTAGGTGTGTTAGTATACGGGTTGTATTTTCGTTTGTGCTTGTATGATAGAAGTATGCGTCTTTGCTTATATACGTCCGTGTATATGTATGTAACAGTTTGTATGCGTTCGCGTATTTCTGTATGTGTGTGAGCATATGGTTTTGTGCATGTGGAATTTTATATGCGATTCTGTATGAATGTTCTTACATATTTGGGCATGTGAGTTTGTATATTTCACGTTTGTATACGTTTGTTTGTATTGGTGAATGTGGCTCTCTATATGCGCTTATATGTGCATGTACATGCGTTTATGCGTGCTTGTGTACATATGGGTATATGTATTTGTGATTGTGTTTCTGAATATGTGTGTGTTTGGTGTATGAGTTTTATATATGTATATGAATGTGTATTAATGTTTAGATGTATGTTTGAATATGTGCGGTTATATGTTTGCGTGTGTTTGTATATATGTGAATGCGTGTGTAATTTTATGTGTGTTCCTAGGTATATATAATTATATTCCTCGGTATATATAATTATGCATGTGCATGTATATACCTGTATGTGTAATTATGTATATATGTTTGCATATGTCTTTGTGTATACATGTGGATATGTATATTTGTATAAGCATTTTCACTTATGTGTGAATATATGCATGTACGTGTCTATGTGCGTTTGTATATCTGTCTGTGTGTATATGCGTGTTTCTCTATGTGTACGTGTGTGTATGCGTGCTTGTATAAGTGTGCGTGGATGTTTGCGTATATGCGCTACATATGTGTGTTTATATATTTTTCTGTGGGATTTATATTTGCATTTCTATATGTGTGTATGTGTGGGTTTGTAGGTTTGTTTATGTGCGTTTATATATATATATATATGTATATGAATATGTATATATATATATATTGTGTATATATCTATATACAAGCATGCACACACACACACACACATATATATATATGCTTGTGTATTTGTACATATGTGTTTGTATGCGTGTTTCTATATGTGTGTCAAGTATGCGTGGGCAAGTTAGTATGTATTTTTGTGTGTATGTGCATTTCTATATGTGTGTTTGTGTATGTGAGGCTGTGTGCTTGTACAGACATTACGTATTTGTATGGATGTGTTTGAATGTATGTGTTTGCATATGTGAGCTTGCGGCTATGTCTATGATTCTGTATGTCTGCGTGTTTGAATGCGTGTGAATGTGTGTACATATATATTTGTGTGTATGTGTGTTCATTTCTGTGGGCTTATGTACATCTATCTATCTGTGTGGAAATATGTCAGTGTATTTATGTGTATGTGATTGCTTGCTTGCGCAAATGTGTTTTCGTATATATGTATATGGGCTTGTGCAGGTGTATTTTGTATGTCTTTTGTGCGCATACGTCTTAGTACTTGTATGTGTGTGTATATGTATATGCTTTTCTGCATACGTTTTGTAAATATGCGCGTGTTATTCTGTATGTGTATGTGTGCGTTTTAACGTTGCGAGAATCCTGTATCCGAAATTACATTATATAATAATAATTTATCATATTCTCCATTACATATCCAATCTTAACTCTTTGCAATTACTATATATTTCACCGATACATTAATTCTTCAATGAATATTTGAACGTTAGCTTCTTTTCATGTCCGTACGTGTTGTTACCCTAATTAAAAACATGGTAATGAAGAATTCGCTGCTTCCTTCTTTGCATTTTCTCGAGCATCGAATTATTATTTTCTGATTAATATTATCCAATTTATTTTCATCGCAAATGGTAATCAAAGTTGCCCGAAGTAAACATGAAAAAAAAAGATTCTTTGAATCATCTTCCAATGATTTTTAATCAATAGGTCGATATCAAATCGTGCGCTCTTCATAAACGAATAACGGAACAATGAACAAAAGTGCAGTTATAAAACATTTAACAATATCTATCTATCTATCTATCTATCTATCTATCTATCTATCTATCTATCTATCTATCTATCTCTCTATCAATCTATCTATCTAGCTAGCTCAGTCTGTTCATACCTATCTATCTATCTATCTATCTCTCTCTCTCTCTCTCTCTCTATATATATATATATATCTTGGTCTGTTCATATCTATCTATCTATCTCGGTCTGCTAATATCAGTCTATCTATCTATCTATCTCGGTCTGTTCATATCTACCTATCTATCTATCTATCTTGGTGTGTTCATATCTGTCTATCTCGGTCTGCTAATATCTATCTATCTATCTATCTATCTATCTATCTATCTATCTATCTATATCTGTTCATATCTATCTATCTATCTGTCTGTCTATTTCGGTCTGTTTATATCTATCTATCTATCTATATATATATATATATATATATATATATCTTGATCTGTTCATATCTATCTATCTATCTATCTATATCAGTCTGTTCATATCTATCCATCTATCTCGGCATGTTCATATCTATCTATCTATCTATCTATCTATCTATCTATCTATCTCAGTCTGTTCATATCTATCCATCTATCTCGGTCTGTTCATATCTATCTATCTATCTATCGCGGTCTGCTAATATCTATCTATATCGATCTGCTCGTATTTATCTATCTATCTATCTATCTAGGTCTGTTCATATATATCTATCTATCTATCTTGGTCTGTTCATATCTATCTATCTATCTATCTATCTATCTCATATATATATATATATATATTATATATATATATATAATCTTGGTCTGTTCATGTCTATCTATCTATCTCAGTCTGTTCATATCTATCCATCTATCTCGGTCTGTTCATATCTATCTCTCTATCTCTATCTCTATCTATCTATCTATCTATCTATCTATATATATATATATATATATATATATATATATATATATCTTGGTCTGTTCATATCTATCTATCCAGCTATCTATCTCGGTCTGTTCATATCTATCTATCTATCTATCTATCTATCTATCTATCTATCTATCTATGTAAGCAAATAATGTGGATGTAGATCCGACGGTATGATGAAAAATATGGAAAAAGACAAGGCAAAATCCGAATATGCAAGTTTACTATTTTGCTATCTATCTATCTATCTATCTATCTATCTATCTATCTATCTATCTATCTATCTATCTATCTCGGACTGTTCATATCTATCTATCTATCTATCTATCTATCTCGGTCTGTTCATATCTATCTATCTATCTTGGTGTGTTCATATCTATCTATATCGGTCTGCTAATATCTATCTATCTATATATCTATCTATCTATCTAGCTATCTATCTATCTATCTATCTTGGTCTGTTCATTTCTATCTATCTATCTGTTGTAACCTAGGGAAGGTTACTTAATAGAATAACCACCCGAAGGTTGGTAATTAACGATAATATTTAGGACAAGAACAACACATATAAGATTCGCCAACGGCGCATAGAAGTAGTCAACTGCTAGAAGTGAGTCAAATGAATTCCACAATTCAACCACAGTCTCCTTAATGAGGTTGGTGAATGTTGCCATAATCCTTGCCTGCAGTTCATCTTTGGCCTTACAAGGAGTTTTGTTGGTCTCGCACTCAACTGCGCCTCACGCTTAATAATCAAGGAGGTTACAGTCATCGGAGTTAGGTGAACAGAGATAAGGGGTGATTTGGTCGCAGTTGCCAGAGTCCTGTTGCCAGATATAGGTTCTTCCAACAGCCGCCATAGCAGCACTCCCCACACAAGGCACTTGATATAGGACTCCGTGTTGAGATCGTTTTTTATCGGGACCATAAGAATCAGGTTGTGGGGTGGAAAATAATTTATCACCCAATGATAAGTAGACACTTTCGGATTCTATCAAGACTGGAAGTTAAGAATTAACAGATCCCTTAGGCTTTATTTATGCTCTAGAAATAATTCCATTGAGCTCTCGGAGAAGAAGGGCTGATTTTATAAACAGTGGTTACTGCTGCTAATGCAATGCTCTTCAACTAGAATCGAGCTCTCCTAGCCACTGACGCTTTCGTATAGTAAATAAGTTGAAATCTCCATTACTTTCTGCCGTGCGACGATCGCTTAGGCGTAGAATCTCTGACTTATGCCAAACCGGCCGGGTTTCGACCCCGGATTGAAGCAATCGGGTGTCTAGTTCCAATATGAACATTTCAGAGCGTTTGGGTGTCAATCTGGGTACAGTGCAGAGGATTCGGAAAGAGCTGGGTGAGTCTAATGGTGATTACGAGGGTACAGCAGCTCAGACGAAAGAAACGTAGCAAGCCTCTCTCTGCTCTATCACACTTTCCATGGAAACCATTTAGACGAAATGCCTTCGTAGTTCCACCAGTTCTAATTTTTATGGTTAAGACCTGCATTGATACACACATTGTAGCGAATTTCGTCTACCATTTGTAAGATGTAGTTTCCGCTCTAGCAGCTTCTGCCCACGAGCCGCTTCTCAATGGAACCGATTCGGCAATCTTAACCTGTGAATCTTTATCTATAACCCTCTACCTCGAGTGTCTCTTGGGTCTTTCACAGGGGGAATGTTATTTTAAAAAAACATAATTATATTTATGCAGAAGCAGAGGCATTAATTTTGCGAAATGTTAAGAAATCATTGAAGTTAATCCATTTCTTAATTAATTGTGTTTGCGGAAGAGAGAAATTTTGTGAGTTTTTCCTGAAAATACTAGCTGATATGATCATGAAATACTTCGTGTTTAATTTCAGAAAAAAGTGAAACGGAAGGGAGGCAGTGAGTCGTGAAGAAGGAAAGTTTTGATCTTAAGCTCAATAAAGCTTCATAAGAAATCAAAAAATAAGTACAAGAAAGTAAACAAGAATTCTAGGAAAGAAGCTGCCGACTCAAAGCCTGAAAGTTTACAGAGATTAGAAGTGAATCAGTCAATTAATTTAATTTTGACGTGGTGTAATGATTAATAAGCTTGTCTCGCGAGATCACTGGCAACTGAACAGTGTGTTCAATCCTCAAAGAATACTCATACTTTCGGATTTGTGTGACATAAAGTCTAGGCTTAGAAAATCACCAATTTGTCACTTAGACTTGGTATAATGTTTATCAAGATTGGCTTGCTTGATCAGTTACGACTGAATAGTGAGTTCAGTCTTCACAACGTGCCCCATACTTTCGGTCTGGTGTCACTTCTAAGACATTTTGGCAATTGGACGTAGTGTCGTGGTCAGCAAGTTTATCTCGCTCGACAAGTTACTAGTTAAGAGTGAGTTCGTTCCTCACATAGTGCTCCATACTCCTAAACATGTGCCACATCAAAGCTACGCTTAAAAAACGGACTTTGGACACTTATTCGTGGTATAATGTTTACAAAGCTTGTCTTGTTAGAGCAATTAAGATTGATTAGTGAGTTCGATCCTCGCTAAGAGAGAGTTGAAATTGTTAAGTGTACATAATGAGAAAGGTGGGCTTGGAAAAATTGGTACTCACAGGATAGATTTAAGGCAAGATGGATAGAGGAATACAATGCATGACCTACCTAGCGAGCTTGAGTAAATGGACGATGTGTTAGGGTTGGGAAAAAGTGAAAATTTATTAAAAGATACAAAGGACAGAAAATTGTGGAGATCCATGAACGCCAAAGTCCTGAAGGGTCACTGTACATAGAAGAAGAAGAAGAAGAAGAAGAAGAAGAAGAAGAAGAAGAAGAAGAAGACCTTCAAGACAATGAATAACCTGAATATGAATTCTGACAAGGGCTCTAACAGTTCATACTACTGATCATTGTCTATTGCTGCTCAAGCATCTTGTATAGACATTTTCATTTCTTGATCGAAATGGTAATGCCGGCCACCATGTGTACCTTACTAGCACTGGGTAACTCACTAGTGATCAAGTAGATCGCTAGTAAATCCAGATTGGTAGTAAAACGTACGGATGAAGCCATAATGTGAGTTCAATATCTCTAAAAAAATATTTTGTGAGTCCGATGGATTGGTTTATTGTCTTGTTGGAACTTTCGAGTTTGCAAAGCCAATTTCTTCTGTATATGAAAAGTCATTGAATAAATGATTTTGATATCTGTCTGCAGCAAGCTGATGACGGGTGCAGGCTGTCGGTGTTTTCTTTTTCAAATGGTCCAAAAGCTGGATTGAGCGGACAGAGTTGAAGAACTTATCTTCTTCGCAATACCGGGCGTTGTATTTGGGTCACTGCGCAGCTTAGCACCGGACCATTTCCATTCGTATATCTATGTTGAAATCTGAGAGATATTCATTCATGCGTAACATGTCATGAGCGAGGAGACGTGGCAGTACCAATACTTCTGCGAGTCAAACCACAGCCGATGTTCTCCAACTTAAAGGCTTTAAAGTCTGCCTTGACTGTTGACTTCGCTCGAGGCAGCCGTGTTATACTGCCAGTAGTTCTGTCTTATGAGCAAATTTAGCATACAGACGGTCAAAGTACGCTGTAGTTACCACCTCTTGATTGAATTCCCTACTCCTCGGAACCACTATACATGGAGTTACGCATTGTTTGGAACGTCATTAAATTGAAATGTGTGCATTGTCTTCATTTTCCTCTGCACACTCCACTCTTGCTAATAAACTGTTTACACCTATGATATTTATTCTTGGAGAATGTCTTATCTTCCGACGTAGCTAGAGAGTCTGCTCTACACCATTGTGTAAAGTCAACAAGATAGTCCATCCTTAACAAGTCGTCTTTTTAATCCTTCTCGAAGAAAAGCCTTGAGGAGGAAACGGTTTCGTCATCGATGTCCCGATCTTGTCAGTTTGCCTATGCAGCACGTCTCCACCTCTCTCTGTCACCAATATTATCCAACAGAAAGGCAGGAGCTGAAACTGCTTATCCCCGTTGTGGTGGGTGTTGCCAGAGCGAGGGAGTTCTAGCTCCAGTATCCTTTCCAAATTATTGTCTATGGCAGCAAGATTGTGGAGATATGAAATCAGTATTCCTTCTCTTAGATGGACAACTAATGTGTCCAGTTTCCCCAATTTAAGCCTTACCTCAAATATTGGTCGTCTATATAATGCATTTTAGTATCGGTTCAAAGAATTTACTTACTGCTACATCACAATGAAACATCGGTTCCCGTACGATCGCCGAAGTTAAGAAACGTTGAGTCTGTTACTACCTAGATTGGTGACACTTGGAAATGTCAGGTTTTATAAGTACGGGTGGTGTAATGGAAAATGGGTATGAATTGTTAATCGGAGAATCGAGTTCCAATTACCGTTGAGTTGGCAAAGGTATGAACCCCCCTTTTCTCACCCAGCTATAGGTTAATTAGTGAGGGTTTTATCATTAAACCATTATCATGTAAAGAAAACTCACAATCTAAATATATTTCCTGGTTTTAAATAACTTGAGAAAGGTTGATAAGCCGTACAAAACGAACAAATCAGTCAATTATTGTTTTAAGATAATGTCTAATTATGAAAATTCAGAACGTAGAATTAATAAATACTAAAACCTTCAACTACCTCGGCGTATAGATCAGTTATAAAAAAAATTAGTATAGACGATAAGGGAATTGAACATACAGGGATCGATGGGTAAATTGTCGTCTAAATGACGCAAAAATGAAAATAACACTGACATCTTAATTTAATAGATATATTTACAAAAATTACACCAAAAATATCTTGAAATACGAAAAAGTAAATGTATTCAATACAATCGCCATTTGCTTCAACCACGGTCCCCACACGACTTCAGAATATCCTGCATCTCTTCTAAGCAGTCCCCATGAATTTTGACATAATCCTTGCCTTCAGTTCCTCTTTGTGATTACAAGGAATTTTGTAGGTCATTCGCTCAACTGTGCCCCACACATAATAATCAAGGGGAATGCAATCTGGGGATTTAGGTGTTCAGATGTAAGGAGTGATAGGGTCGCAGAAATTGTCCGACAGTCATGACTGGGTTTCCTTGTTTTTGTGGAATGATGCAGAGTCCTGTTGCCAGATATAGGGTCTTCAGCAGCAATCCTCTTGTTCCAGGGCAGCACTACCTCCTCAAAGGACTTAAATTAGGCCTCCATGCTTAGTCCGAGGCCCTGTGGGAAGATGAATGGAATTATAACGTCGCCATCACTACTGTTCCCTCCAAACATCTTCGTAATTACAATTAGACTCATCCGACTCTTTCCGAATCCTCTGCACTGTCCTCAGATTGACACCCAAACATTCCTAGTTGATCGTATTGCAGCTTCCGGTGTGAATGCCATACAGTGCAGCATGCTGTTTCCAAATTTCTGAAGGAGTCAATTGCATCATGGTGCTCTTTTTCTTACAGATGGTGTCCAACTAACCCTACTATACTGTGCAGTTAAAAAAATCAAGAATAAATAACGAGCATGCGCGAAATTAAAAATATAAAAGAGCGACAATTTACCTATCGCAAACAGTAGAATAGATTCGGTTTAGAGTAGTTTTTCCAACATCACAATTTGCCACAAAACCTAAATAATGATATAACTCGATTCTTGTTCTTAAGTAGCCTCGTCAAATCTCGACTCTCATACGGATGCCATACATGGCACTCGACTCGCTGAGAAATATCTGAAATGTCAGCTGTATACAACCAGTTTCAAGATCAATTCTTAAACATGTGTTCAAGCGTAGGGAACCTTTCGATTTAGAGAAGACAACGCTTCATTAGATCATAAAGACTGACGGTTTAAAATCACAAGGGACTTTACTAAATACCAAAAGCCACATCAATGAAGATTTTCAACAACAGCAACAAAGAAAACGAAACGGACAATAATGTAACTAGAAACGAAAATAATGATATACTATAATTCCCCATGCGTAATACGCTTTCATCCATAATACGCACTCCAACATTTGTGCTGAAAGTATGGGAAATGCTTCTACTCATGCATAATACACACCCCTTGTTTGGTAACGAAACCCCATAATTTGTACCTTTCCAATTTTATTTCGGCCAGCGTTTCCTATTAAAAATGGTTTTAAACATAGAATAATATAATTCTAATTTAGTTTTACGATAATTCTTATTTTATTTTACATTTGTAAGTATTGTTAGGTATATATGATTGTATTTGACATCCTTATGGGGTCGCAATCGCCGAATGTTAGTGTCAAATTGTCGTATGTTTGTGGTGAGTAGTCATTTAGCAAGTGAAATCGACCTTATGAAACAGCATTTTCTTAAAGATTTTTTGTAGCTGTGCATAATACGGACCCCGAATTTTGTTTATTATTTTTTAGAAAAATGCGTATTATACATGGGGGATTACGATAATCACGCTTTTGAATTTCCACACTACCTTAAACAAAAGGTTAGGAAGGAAACTACTATCTATACTCAAAAGAGCAATAATAGTATACTTGATAAATGTATTTGCCCGATGTCTTAATTGGAAAGATATAAATTTCAACTGAATGTAATAGTGTCTGGTCAATGATTACTGAAAGTTTCTTGACTGCATGGATATAATCGGTGCTAGGGTGGCTATATGATCCCTGTCACAGACGCCTGCTCAGGCACATTTTTCTTTCAACGCCTATGATTTTTACATTAACAAAAAAGAGCAGGCTTTACTTATAGTTTCTGTGAGAGACCTAATAATCTGGAGAGATCATTAGTTGGAGAAGGCCATTCGGTTCGAACGCTCAGTCACGATGACTTTTCACTTTATGCTAGCACGACTTCGATTACCCATGTTCAATTACAAGGCTTGGTTAAACTAGTGGTATGGTGGTTTGGCGTTTCTCAACTCTGCCACACGCTGCGATGGTCTCCTCGGAGATATGTGATTAAAAAAATCACCTTCTTGACAAATCGTCCATGGTGAGATGAGTATCTGGTTTTATGGTCGGAGTGAAAACGTCCTAATTCCTAGTATATGTATTATGAATGTATAAGTTAAAGATGATCGTTCTTTCTTGCTTAAGAATTAGAAAAGAAACGGACAAATATTTGATATTGTCTCTCAAATTATTACAACTAAGAATTTCTTCTTGATAGCAGCTGTCATATTATATAGCACAGGTTAAACTGTATTAATTGCTGAGAGCAAAATCCGTGGTTTTCAGTTGGAACTTAAGTTTTCGGGCTTATGGGAAAAAACCTAATCATGTTGCAGAGGTTCCTCAGTATGGCGATATACTATATCCGGCAGCAAAGCCTCTGATTAGGAGGTTTTGAGGAGTGTGGGACAACCTCTTAATTGGTGTTGTTCCCAGTCCACTCTGACCTGGAGTGGGAGCACCTGTTAGGATCCCAGCTATGGGCAAATACTCAACCCCCAAACTGGGTTCAAACACATTAAAATAGATTTTTATAGTAAAAAATACTAGAAATACATTTTTTGCAAAAAACTATTCCTAACAATACATTTTTGAGAGAGATATTAAGATCAATATATTTGACTCGTGACAAAAACCCTCTTTACAAAAATGCGTCAATGAGACCTGATCTCCAAACTGACTTCTTACTAAGAAAACATATATTCAGAAAAACTTATCCTAAAAATCTTGTCGGCATTAAATAACCCATTGAGATTGATATGCACTAAAACAAAATTAACCATACCGAACCAAAGCATGTTGAAGTTTATTTGGGACCTCATTTTTCTCAACATCTTATTTGCAGTCTGAAATATCCTCGGTGATGTTTGCAAAAATATGAAAGAAAACCATTAGCCTCGCCAAATAAATTATCTCTCGATGAAAAGTGAAACAACTCCGGCAAGATAAACAACAATAATAAAATAAATTAGATATGATCTCTCACGATAAAACTCAATTTGTATAATTTACAATTCGATGATTATTCAGCGGCCAATTTTGTATCATTCAATAAGAAGTACTGAGAACGGAACGGAATTATATAATTATTTTCAAATTGATGGCTGATTTGGGATATTTTATCAGTTCTGGAAGAAAGGACAAAAAAGGCTACCTAATTTCAAAATACTCTGCCATAATTTTATCGAACTAAATTTTTTTTTAAAGTGTTTTTAAAGATATGAGATGCATAAAATCATTCTAGCATTTGCAGATTAAATTTTATATTGAGACTGGCTTAAATCAAACATGAAGTTAATATGTTTAAAAGTATTCGTTTCTTTATATAATTATGTTTCCGAGAAAACTTTAAAAAATCTAAAAAAAAACAAAATACCACCTGTCCTGAAGATGATTGATATATTCGAGAGTTCGGACCTCACTAGGTTCCACGGATTTTTAAGTCGATTTAAATATCAGGTTCTTCCTCTATTTCTTTTCTTTTAATAGGTATTTGTTTCTGTCGTTGATAATGTCGAGATAGTTTCGCGAGTCGAAATCATACTCCTTAATACTCTTTCATTGTTTTCTTTTAAGCAAATCACCGCAAGCCCGGCGGTAGTTCCACTAGCACACAAAGGGGTTACAGGGAGTGAGAGTAAGAATTAATAGGTGTGTTTGGAAAAGAATAAAGAGAAGGACAGGGACTAAGGTCTATGCATCAGAAGATATCGATTGACATTGCGTTCGAATATTTGAAGATTATATCTATCAGGGAAGTAATTTTTAAGAAAGGTGTTCTACTGATAGGAGGTGCGAGATAAGAAGCTTTTGTAGTAGAAGAGATGGCTACATCTAGTCCTTTCGCCATGAAAGGGAATGACCGAGATGCCAACCTAGTAACACGCTTAAAATCAGGGATTTTGGGAACTAGGGAAAGTAGCTTTTCATGAAAGTACTTGTAGAAAAGACAGAGGGAAGCCACAGCAAGTCTGTGAGATAGCGACTGCACATGGGATGCCAGAACAGGACCAACCACGTTGCATATCCGTCTCTGGATTTTGTCGAGGACCTCGAGATGAACAGCGGGAGCACCACACCATATACGGCAGCAATATTTCATGCGAGGACGAGTGGTTGATCTGTAAGTCTTTAAATGACCCATGTCCGTTGTGTCTACACGAAAAGCTGCATATTATAAAGTTTCCTAAAAATAATGATCTCCTAAATCAGAGAATTGAATTAACAGTAATTTGTAGGCATTTTATAATATTTACTTTAAAATACAGTTTAGAGAATTTTTCATAAAAAAATCTACTCATTACAATTATACATCCATTATTTTATTAATACATAATGGTCTATATAATTCTTTGATTTTTCAACTTTAATACTGCCATGGTTTATTGACCAGTCAATATAATAAGTATCGTATTTTGGGTTCAGAACATATATCAAAAATGCTTTAATCACACTAGAGGCCCCCTTAAAGATAATTCTGAAGTATACACACATATATATATTGTTATGGGAACTTACCCATAACAATGATGAACTATTCCGTACATCATAAATACTGCGTCTCAAGAGGAAGCAGCAGACAGTTCAGAGTTCAGTTCAGGTCAGTCAGAAACAGAGTCGCGTCAGATGCTTACTGTAAGACATTGGAATAGTGATACTTGTCGAGACAACATAGGTTCTCTCTAACTAAACCTGATTGTCATTACTAACACTTCTACTTGTTTGTACATATTTCAGTTTGTAATATATTTGTGTTATTCCATACCTGTGTTCAAGTTAGTTCTAGCAAGGAACTTGGACCATAACATATATATATATATATATATATATATATATATATATATATATATATATATATGTGTGTGTGTGTATTAAGTCTTGAATTTCCTTAAAATTGACCTTTTGTTAAATATATCTCACTGTATTTTAAATTTATATTCCTAACCGTATGTCGTCTGCGCTGACGTGCCATAAAATTGTCAGTCTATCTAGACATGAATTAATAATCAAGCCCTAACTCATTTTCCCATTTTAGTTTTGATCCGTCTTTCGATTGGTCAGTCAAGACGTACCCAACAAATGTGTGTGTGTTTTTTTTTTAATTTGTGAATATTGGTCCCCCACTCCTATTTAACTCTCAAATGAGCTACGTAATTATTTTCTGATTTCCCAAGTAAATCATTTTCATCATAAGTATTTTACACAACATCTAAAAATATTATTACACTTAGATTTACATTAAAAATATTCGAACACAGTTGCATTCCATATCACGTGACATCCGCGTCTCGCGACGGACGCTACTTGTAAACAAACCTCTAAAACCAGTTATTTCTGAAGAAAGATCGAGGTCGATCTGAAATATCAAATTACATATATGAAAAAATATAAATAAATACTTTCATAAAAAACATTATATATTTTTTTAATTTACAACTTTTTAGTTTATATATATATATATATATATATATATATATATATATATAGAGAGAGAGAGAGAGAGAGAGAGAGAGAGAGAGAGAGAGAGAGTATTTGTAAAGGAACAAAATGAATAAAAAACAATAGGAAAATTATTCTTCGTCGACGGGTTCTGATGGAAATGTAGGATTTATTTTTGCACGTGTTTATATAAAAGAGCAAATGTGTCATTGGTTTATCTGGTGGTTGAATGCTCAGTCAAAAAATATTTTCTTGAATATTACTCGCTTACTTTTGCTTTACCAGGCTTTGAATTATTGCACTTTGTGTCCTCCAGGTATTTTCAAAAAACTACCTGTCTTTTTTTTTATTATTTGGGAAATATTATTCTAACCCTTAACTCTATATTTTCTGTTTTACATAGAACATGTTACGAAACGTGAGAAGAAAGGACAATTAACTTTAGGAAGACGACATTAAGAATGCATGCGCTAAAATTGAGGTACGGTTTGAGCTATGGATTGATGGCGTCAATATCAAACAGAACAACTTTTCGGCCATTGTACGCTCCGGCCTTCTTCAGGTGGTCGGAATGTCGAACTGAACCCTTTATTTCGCTCACGGGGGTAGACTGTTCCTCAAGTACACATGACACAGTGAATAAAGGCGTTAGTTATATCCAGTGACAGAATCCAAAGAGTGTGAGTTCAATACCTGGTTAAAGCAGTGGAGTAATTGGAGAGGGGAATTAACAGGAGATAACTGATAGCTGACATCCATTAGACATGGCACGTGGAATTAGAAGATCATCTCAGAAATATAGACAGATATTTGCAGGCTATTTAAAGCCATAATTATTTTTAGATATTAATACGTTTTTTTTGGAAATAATAAGGATTTACTGATACAGGTCCTACTAATTAACTCATATGTTGGAGGAGAAGAGTAGCTCCATAGCTTTCCCAGGAATATTTGAGTGTAAGGGAATATAACGAACCCGACTGGAATTCGAACTTTTTTCTTCAATTTTCAATTCTGAGCCGTTATCCATTACACCCCACGTACATCCAAGCTTACAGCAACTGGTATTCCCAAGTGGTCACCCATATAGGTACGGATCAAGCCAGGCATTGTTTAGTTTCGGTGTTCTTGCAAGAACTGGTGTTTCAAAGTGATATCTCTGTAAGCCTAAGATTTTTTTTACTCTATTATGAAAGTTAACACACACACACACACACACACACACACACACACACACACACACACACGCACGCACGCGCGCGCGCACGCGCGCGCGCGCACACACACACACACACACACACACACACACACACACACACACACACACACACACACACACACACACACACATATTCTGACGAAGCTAAATATTGACGAAATATTAAGAAGTTCTATCTAACAATTGCTTGAAATTATCCTTATGACCTTTAGCTGGCACGGCGATTTTTAAATACCGCTATAAAATTTATTTCCGTCGCTTTAATTGCATTTCCGTTTCTGGTTAACGCTTCACCCTCAAGAACTTCGGTTTCTCTGTTTGCTGAGAGACGATTTCAAAATGGCCGCCAACGAAATGAAAAGAATACATTATAATAATTAAGAATCGCAATTTGTAAACACATTGCAGAAAATATCAATCCGGTCAGATTTGGATAATTAAAGCTTTGTGATTCTTAATCCTCATCTGATAATTCAAGAAGTCGACGTCAACAGCAAGGAAATATTTTTGAATGAATCAAATTAGAACTGCGGAGCAGAAAGGAGGCAATTTATTTATAAAAGTGTATTTAATAATCTAATCTATAATATTCAATTTTACTTTATATCTTCATCGGTTATGCAACCTGAAGAGCCTTATATGGAATAAGACGGTTGTCCGGTATTATGGTAAGAAGAGATATTTACAGACTTATTTTAAAATTTTGTACTTGTACAAGAAATAGTTTGTTGTATGTATGTATAATGTTTTCATTTTAAAAACACGGTCAAGATATTGTGTCCATGTTCCTAATTGATATTATGTAGTGATGGTTTGTTTTTGTTTTTTGGGAGGGGAGTTTTTATTAAAAAGGCTTCCATTATTTTAGCCATTTCTTGCATGTAGATGATGCTATTATATTTGTGTTTTGAACAAGTATGCTACGAATATTCCTTGTTAACAGTGAGTATATTTCGACCTTGAAAATGGCTAAATGTATATCCGAAAGCGCTCGGATAAAAAGAACAATTGGACAGTTTTTATATAATTTATCATCCGAAAAGAAAAAGAAATAGATCACTTAAGAAATTGTATAAAAAAACAAATCAAAACACTTTGTCTGTCGTATTCAATGGAAAAAGCATATATATATATATATATATATATATATATATATATATATATATATATATATATATATATATATATATATATATATGGTGGTCTGTCCCGTCGTATTCGATATGTGAGGATCAAGCAGGTCAGTTCCTACGAACCGACAGCCTAGACACCAGTATATATAATTTGATTATAGTGGTGAAGGCTTTGTGCAGAACCAACCACACTTTTTGAAGGACCGAAACAGAAACGTAGTACAAACATGCCAGAAGGTCCCAAAATGATCCTCCGCAAGTTTTGAATTCAGAGTTGTTCTTCTCCTAGATCAGGTGCCATCCAAGGCTATAGAAACCAGTTTTCCCTGCTATTTTCCCATAGCTGGATGGAGAAGAAGAGGATTAATACCTTTCACAAGGGTATTAGCACATAAGCGAATGTAATGCATTCGACTGGAATTCAAATATATATATATATATATATATATATATATATATATATATATATATATATATATATATATATATATATATATATAATAAAAAGACTTAAACACTAATATTCCCTGGTCATAATTTATTCCATTGGAATCGTGAAAACGATCCAATTCATAAGACCTACAAATTAAAAAAAAAAAAACAGAAAAACAACTCCGGGAAAAAAAAAATTTAGTGAGAGTGTATGTATGAGAGTGTGGGACGAACGCTAGAGCAAATGAGATCTATAGAGAGGGGTAACAGACGAGAGAAGAACAGGAAGGTCTTGAGATGTAGGGGGACTAAGACTTAACAGAGAGAAGTTTTAAAGAGGGGGGTGAAAGACGGTTTAAGTGAGAAAAATATGCATATTTTCAAATGGCCAAAGATACACCGGAAAAGTGTATACATTTCTTGGTGACATACACATACAATAGACAATATAATCTTAGTTCAGAAGATGAGAGAAATAGAGGAAAAGAAGGAGAAAAGAGGGTGGGAGGAGGTGGGGTTTGGGAACAAAAAGCGAATGGCGTTTTAAAGGGCCGCTGCGTAATCAAGACAATTTGACAAAGGTAATATCGACAAAAGATTACAAATCTAATATTAACATAAAAATATAAAAATAACCATTATCTAACCTAGCGAGGACCTCAATTTATTTTTTATATACAGAAGAATTACTTAACTGTAATAATGCTGTCTGCAAAAGTGCTCTACTTGGAATTGCAATTTAAAATACTTGATTTACTTTTGAATCATTACATTCTTAAATCTTAAATCTTCAATCATTTCCAGGAATGAAAACAGTTCCAATTTGAGCACTTTTGCAGCCTGCACAAGTACAGTTAAATAATTTTTCTCGAGTAACTGATAGCGGCTATGAGTGAGGAATCGGAGAGCAGAGTTCAAATTCCAGTCGAATCTATTACATTCACTTACGTGCTTATAACCTTGTGAAAGGTATGAATCCTCTTCTTCTCTCCTAGCTATGGGTAAATAGCAAGAGAGACCGGGTTCCATAGGCATGGATGGCCACTGTTCTACCGCAAAAGAAATGGCAACTTACTACGGGCAAAAATCTTTCGATACATGAATGCCTCAGCGTTTATCACGCATGACACATAACTGACTGAATTCTTCTCTATATAAAAAAATAAAGTTATATATATATATATATATATATATATATATATATATATATATATATATATATATATATATATATCGCATATTGAGTACTGGTGAAAATGAAATAGTGCTCGATCGAAAATAACAGGGCTCTGTTATTTTAAATTTTAAATATATCCTATACACACTCACACACATATATATATAAAGAAAGAGAGGGATAGAGGGAGAGAAAAAAATAGAGAAATATAGATGTGAATTAAATAAGAAATAAATCTTATGTTATTTGTTTTATCCCTCGAAAACATACGTTAAGACTTCGAAAGTAGTAACATATAACAAACCATTTTTTTCTACCAAGTTACGCGTTTTGTCTTTCCAAAATACATCTTCAGATTTTGACAGTCCAAACTCATCACGTAGGATTATTTAAATTTTGCCATTCAGTTAGTCGCCATTAGTCTAAAATTAGAGTTTATATATATCATATTCTACCATAGATAGATACACTGAGATAAAGACGGAGGCGGAAAAATAGATACGAACATAGTGCGATTGATATATAGATATGAACATACTGATTGAGATAAGGCAAAGAAGACAAATATGAATATATTGCGATAAATAGACAGATAGATACGAAAAGACTGAGATAGATAGATAGGTAGATAGATAGATAGATAGATAGATAGATAGATAGATAGATAAAGAAAGAAAGAAATAAAGAAAGAAAGGAATAGACAGATAAATAAATATGAACATAGGACGATAAATACATTTATATTGTTTCGTCTGAATGTTGACTGCCTATTTTAATGTTCAGTACGAACTTCAGACCAAATTTAACTCTCTCTCTCTCTCTCTATATATATATATATATCTATATATATATATATATATATATATATATATATATATATATATATATATATATATATATATATATATATATACATACATCGACCGACCGGACAATCTCAGTCTGTTCTTGTCTGTCTATCTATTGCACACATATATATGGCTATATCTATCTATCTATCTGTCTATCTATCTATCTGTCTATCTATCTATATATATATATATATATATATATATATATATATATATATATATATATATATATATATATATACGGAAAAATAAGTACACAGGACAAAGATGCATTTTTGTTAATTTAATGCTATTAACGTTTGAATTTATATTCTTTTAATTCCCGTTACAATTGAATATCTATCTATCTATCTATCTATCTATCTATCTATCTATCTATCTATCTATCTATCTGTCTGTCTGTCTGTCTGCTTCTTTATCTGTCTATATCCACAGATATCTGACAGGTGCGTGTGTGTCTGTGTGTGTTATGTGTGTATTTCAGATAGTATTTTATATTTTTATCAGCCACTGATGCTAACAGTAAATCATTGTATCTTCCTCGCTTCTGTCCAACTTAGAAGAGTCAGATATGTAATTTAGCCATCATCCAATAATCACCAGCTCACAAAGGAATAATATTTAGATTCAAGATGGACACGTCGATGGCATCGGGTCACAATTCATGGAAATACAAGTGTGTGCTTGACATTTTACAAATGTGGAAGACATTGTCCTCCGTCAAGCAAACAATCGGTCTGACATTTGAGCAACTCGCTTCCACAACTAAAAGGACAGAGATTCCAAACCAAAATGCATAAGGCAAAATCAGAGAATATGATTTATTTGCTTCAACTTGGGTTCCTGTTCATTAAGAAGTAAAACACAAAAATGGCAAAAGCAAGCGAAGAAAACATATTTACTCTTCTGCGTTCTTTGTGAATTTACGTCTGAAACCGCGCGTTCTTATTCCATTTATCATAAAAGATAGAACATTTATCTCTCTCACAATATCCGCTGTCGAACATTCTGTATCCTTTAATGTCTAACAGCAATAATGAATATAATGATAAAAAGCAAACTGTTGGATTATTAATTGCAACTCAGGTCGAAGCCATTGACACGAGAGAAATCAAAACGTACGAGGAGAATAAAGTGATTTCTGCAGAATGACGATTGTGAGATCAAGCAGATGAATCTATTGCAAGGATAGTATCAGAATGTCCCGTCTTTAGACAGAAAGATAAAGTGGCTGCGATTTTACAATTGATTTCTTTATGTGCCGTGTCAACTCAGGACGTTGGCGATCATGGATTTCTAAAATTTCCTGTCATTTGTAGTTCTTACTAAATGTTATCTTTTTGTTAGTGAACGTTCCTAGTTAAAGTCTCATCAATCTTTTCAATATACTCTTTCCACTTCATGTCATATAATAATAATGATTATTGTAACCTAGAAAAGGTTACTGAATGAGGAATAACCAAAACGGAGGTTGGAAAATGAAATGGTAATATTTATGACATCAACAAAATACAATACTCGCCAGCGGCGTGAAGTAGGTAAACCACTTCTAGTGGTGGATTACTTAGATAACCCCCTCTTGAGGTTAGCATCAATCATGCTATCTATACTAAATAAAAGAAGTCATATTACTTTAGGTCTTTCAAGTGCAGTAACTACTAAAATGGATAGTACATGTAACTTAGAGAAAAAGTAATGACACTACTTCAGAAAATGTTAGAAAGGAAGCTACCGTTAATAGTAGAAAGATCTATAACAGTCAGTGGACTTGATAAACCTATTTTCCTGAAAAGATTGTTTAACGTTCCTAGTTAAAGTCTCATCATTCTTTTCAATATATTCTTTCCACTTCATGTCATATAATAATAATGATTATTGTAACCTAGAAAAGGTTACTGAATAAGGAATAACCAAAACGGAGGTTGAAAATGAAATGGTAATATTTATGACATCAACAAAATACAATACTCGCCAGCGGCGTGAAGTAGGTAAACCAGTGCTAGGGGTGGACTTCTTAGACAGCATATTACCCCCACTTACAATAGTGTCCAACGTGTGTGCTTGGTAAGACGATAAACTACATCCAACAGCAAGGCCTCTCTTCAGGAGGTTTTGTGGGTCGTGGAACCACCTCTTAATTGCTGGTATTCCCAGGTCCACCCAAACCCAGGGGTGATAGC
Source organism: Acanthosepion esculentum (assembly GCA_964036315.1). Lineage (NCBI taxonomy): Eukaryota > Metazoa > Mollusca > Cephalopoda > Sepiida > Sepiidae > Acanthosepion > Acanthosepion esculentum. Next base: position 5,690,956 of record OZ038492.1, on the reverse strand, counting down.
ACCTGTTAGGGTCTCAACTGTGGGAAAATAGTTAAGTCCCAAACTTGGATCAAAACAATATGAAATTGTAAAAATAGGTTTTTATTACCAGCAATAAATTTTTTGAGGACAAATTATTACCAGCAATACATCTTTGAGGAAAAATATCAGCAATACATTTTTGTAAATAATTATTGCCACCAATACACTTTTGAAGGGAAAATATGTTACCAGCAATACATTTAAAGAACAAAATATTTCCAGCAATACATTTTTGAAAAAAATATTACCAGCAATAAAAATCCTGTCGGCATTAAATAACCCATTGAGGTTTATATGCCGTAAAACAAACCAACCCAAACTAATCCAAACCCTGTCCAACGTATTTATGAGACCCGGTATATTCCTATTAGTGTCCATAGTTACAGTATATAACACCGAGAAAGCGTAATTAGTCACTCTCCTTGAGTTTAGCATCAGTCATGCTATCTGTACTAAATAAAAGAAGCCGCAGTAATTATGTTTCAAGAGCAGTAACTACTAAAATGGTTAGTACATGTAACTAGGAGAAAAAAGTAATGACACTACTTCAGAAAATGTGAAGTAGGAAGCTACAGTCAATACTAGAAAGGTCAATAACAGTTAGTGGACTTGATAAACCTATTTTCCTGAAAAAATTGTTTTAATCGAAAGATATAAATTTCAACCAATAACAGCACCGGCTGATCGGTCAATAAATCCCGATTGCTCCCTTATATTGAAACAACTTTTATTGACATTTAGAAATGAGGTAAACACATACTACACTTTGGTCCCTTGTTCGATGATAACTTGTATAGCACTAGCTGTTCGGCCAAAGATTGCCTAATATTTCACTATAAGGAAATATATAATATCGCCATTGTAATTCTTCTTCTTTATGTACAGTGTTCAATCAGGATGTAGGCGAGCATGGTCCTCCACAATTTCCTGTTCTTTGTAGTTATTAATAATTTTTTTTTTTTGCTATTTCTCCTAAACCATGTTCTGCCATCCATTTACTCAAGCTCAGGTATGTTATGCGTTCTTCCTCGCACTTTTAATTTGTCCCGCTTACCCCATTATTTGCGCTAGAAAGTTCAGCTGTCTCTTTCTGCTGTTTTTTCTAAGTTTACTTTATGCCTCCACTTTATCTAAAACTTCGTCGTTGCTCACATATCCGTCCAAGGTATCCTGAAAATTCTTCTTGTTCTTGTTCTTGTTCTTGTTCTTTTTCTTCTTCTTCTTGACATGTTCATTCGGGACGTTGGCGATTATGTCTCTCCACAATTTCCTGTTCTTTGTAGCTCTCAATAAATTCTGTCTTCTTGCTATTTCTCCTAAACCCTGTTCTGCCATCCATTTACTGAAGCTCAGCTATGTTATGCGTTGTTTTCCTCTGTTCCTCGTACTTTCAATCTGTCCTGTGAGTATCAAGATACTTCAAGACCGCTTACCTCATTATTTGTGCTAGAAAGTCCAGCTGTCTCTTCCTGCTGTTTATTCTAAGTTTCCTTTTTGCTTCCATCTTATCTAAAACTTCGTCGATGCTCACATATCCGTCCATCGTAGCATTAGAATTCTTCTGTAGAACCACATTTCTGTTGCTTCAAGTCTATTCTTCGTTGTCCAACATTTACTGCCATACATGAGAACAGTTATCACGTAACAGTTCAACATTTTTTTTCCTTTGTTTGTAGCGAAGTTTTTTTCCGTTTCATAATACTGCGCTTAGCTTTTGGAAGGCATCTTTGGCTATCCCAATGCGCTTTCGGATTCAAGTGTTGTACTTTCCATCGGCTGCTAAAACACTCCCAAGCTATTTAAATTTCCGCACTGGTTTGATTTTGGTATCTCCGAGTTGCAATTATTAATTTAGGCTTAGATTTTGCGAATAACTATGCTATCAGTTTTCTTTCAGTTGATGTTTAATCCTTTCTTCTCGCTTTCACTACCTTCTGTCGGGGTTTTTGTAGTTTTTTTCCGTGTCTTCTATCAGCACTGTGTCACCTGCATATCTTATATTGTTAAGATTGTGGCTATCAATATTCTTTCTACCAATTCTTGAAATGACTTCTAATTCTCTCAGAATCGCCTCGCTGTATAGGTTGAATAAGCCCGGTGTGAAGACACTTTGTCAAAAAATTGGATTCTGGTCTATTGATAAATGGTATAACCATTACCTGGCGAGATTCAACAAAATTGACAAAATGTTAAGATTTTATCTCACATGAATATTGAAACCAAAAGGTTATTGAATATTACTCCCAGGATGTATCTGATCCTGTGACAGGCGATGTCTGCCTTCGTTTCACTCACGTTTTAATCTCTTTCTTTCTTCAAAGGAATTTTCCATTTTATGATAATAATTGAACAAAATTTTCTTAAATGCTTAAAAAAATGTAAAACGTATAGAATTATTTAAATTTAATTCAACATTCCATGTTTGTTGAACCAAGGGAATGCTAAAATATATTTAAGTAATGTGAGAACCTATAATTTTACATACAATATTAATACTAAATTTATCTCTTAACACTTATTCAATTATATATTTTCAGGGTAAAATTGTGTTGAATCTAATATGCCATAATTCACATATTCAGATAAATATATATAGAGTAATGCATTTTCTGTGGGAACGTTCGTAAAAGACTCGTGATATATTTTTTGAAAGTAATTGTTACTTGTAAATGAATACAATAGTCTCCATGATACATTGTTTATTCCTGGTATTATATGAATCGGTTTTTGCTCAGTATGATTTCATGTTTAATATGTTATGTGTTTAATATAATAGTGGAATGGAAAAGGTTAACAACAAAACTGCAAGGACAAAGTTTATTTCAAGACCAACTTTGAGCAAGACGATCATTTAAAAGACAAAAGTATCTAAGTGCTTCACATGAAAGGCTTGAATAAATAAGACTACAACGGAAGAAACACACGAGTAAAGGAATTGATTAATTAAATGGTTTATTTTGCTCGGGACTAATTTTGTCTAAATGCTGGTAAATATATATTCAGAATAATCATGTGGTTGTATTATTATTATTATTATTATTATTATTATTATTATTATTATTATTTGTGTGATATGTTTCCTGTCGAACCGGGTCCAAACTATGGTCCTTAGGTCCTATATGCGAACTGTCATTCAATTGATAGCATTTTCTTAGTATCTGGGATGTTCCTATTAGAGGGATCTTCTAGGCTACTTGTACGTTGATGTTACCTGGGACACTGCTAGTAAAATTGTTCATTCCTTTTCTCACGTGGCCCAGAGCTCCGATTACTATTGGTACAGTCTGTCTTCATTCTCTACATCCTGTTAATCTCGATCTCCAGGTCATTGTATCTGGACAATTTCTCGATAATTTTTATGGAGGTGTTTCTCTCAGTTGTTGTTGTTGCTGTTGTTGCTGTTGTTGTTATTGTTGTTTCCTTTGATTTCTGTTCTATACTGATTTCTTTCCGAACCTCAGTTATAAACCTACGATCAGAAATAGCATCATGATATTTTCAACTGAATAATTCTGCAAAAATTTAAAAAAAAACAAATTTAAAACAATCTTAAAATATGAGCGTTTTACATAATAAGGTGCGGGCTGTATTTGTGAGTACAAAACCTTTTATTCTTTAAGGCTTGGCCTTCAAGGAACCCCTTCAATGAGTCTATCGCAACATTTTCCATTATAACACACGGCTCCAAACATAACCGGAATTTTTTATGCCCTCATTTGCCACATGTCATCATCTGCCTTTTTTTACCATTAATGTAGACTCTCTCAGAATTTTTATTGTTTTTAAAAGCTATTTCTTAGAATTTTAATAGAAATAGAAATATTTAAATGCGACAACAATCGCCATCTCCTGTTTTACTATCCTGTTCTTTTATTGTCCTTCCTCCTTACCTCTTCTTACTAAAGGCTTCGCATTCGCTTTCACTCCCAATAACCCCGTGCGTCTTAGTGGCATTGTCGCCATGCTTGGGGTGAAAGGATTAAAAACAAACACATGAAAGTGCATTTAATCATTCGATTCTTTCTCCAGAATTGACAAGAAAAATATTAAACATTATTTTTTTAAAATCGAATTCATCATAACTAAGGCAATAAAGCTACGAAGACACAATGTGTTACTAGATGCGGAAGAATTTGAAAAGAGAAATATTAATAAGTAGCGAGAACAATAGCAGGGTAACCAGGAAGACATCAGATAACGATTGACATTGCATTTGAATTTTTGAAGATTAAAGTTGACTGGAAAGCAAGAAGCCGGAAGAGAGTTCCCCAAGCGTGAAATGTGAGAGGAGAGACTTTTAGCATAGAATTTACGGTTGCATATAACCATTTAAACTGTAAATTGATGAAACCTCGTTGGCAGTCTAGTACTGCGTTTATATTCAAAATGTCTAGGTACCATAGTGGAGAGCTCACCCGAACAGTTAATATGAAAGTACTTATGAAAAATACATAGGAAACAAAAAAACCGTGGTGGGTATGTGACTGAAGTCGATCCGCCTGATCAGAGACCAGTAATATTACCGATTCTTCTTTGGATTTTATCAAGAATCTCTAAATGTAGAGCACGAGCACCAGACAATATGTGGCAGCAATATTCTAAGCATGGTCGAATGGCAGACTTATCTATATGTAAAATAAATTCAGGAGAAAAAAATTGTCTATCAGGACACAGTGAACCGACGTTCTTAGTAGTCAACCTAGCAATGAATTCAATATAGTCTTTCTACTTCATGTCAGCCGAGACTGTTAGCCTGAGAAGGCGCAACGAGCCCCTCATCTGGAGATTATCATCATTCATGATGATTCAAGGCAAGGAGTGGTCGCTCAGATGATTAACAGAAAGCAGATTTGTTTCGGAGGCGTTAAAATCAACAAGCCATTGTTTGCCCAGTTAACAACAAACTGAAGATCGTCGATAAATTCAGTCGGCAATTTGACCTTATTGAACTGACCAGACTTGCTATCGAGGCAGGAGTAAATGGTTGCATCATCAACATAGCTATGAAGTTGAGAGATGATACCATCGGGAAGATCGTTTATGAAAATTATAACCAAAGTAGGACCAAGGATAGAGACCTGGGAGACACTTGGATTAGTATAAAAGCATCTAGAAGCGTCTCGTACAGGACAACTTTCATTTGACGATTTGATAGAAAAAGACTGACTCAGACCAGAAAGGTTACCGAATACACCGTAACTTTTGAACTTGTGAAGGAGACCTAGATGCCAAAGCCTATCGAACGCAGTCGAAATGTCCAAAGCAACAGCCCGAACCTCACCGTTCTTATCTAAAGCATGGTAGCGTCTCTACGCAACAAATCAGAAACGAAAGCCATTATTTTTGGTAGAAAAATGCACTGAAATCTGAGGTTACTTTGTTTATTTACAATAATAATTATATATTTCCAAATGTATAAAATAGGTGAACACACTAGAGTGCAATATCTATTATTTACGAGTAATTATAAACTAATATCGATGAAAACAACTTTGTATTCGTAAATTTATAAAAATAACTGTGAAAAAAAAATTAAGTAAACGCATGGCGAAGGTTAGGTGTAATTATAGATCTTTAAAAAATGCATTTCCCGAGATTTCTTTCATTTTTTTTCCTCGACACAAAAAATTCAGTAAAGCAGGTTGCAAATCTCTGGATTTATATTTTTGTTTCTCGGGAAACATTATTTATTCATAAAATGTTTTATTTACAAGAATAATATGAATAACTTTTGTTGTTAATACCAGAAAAAATGCATAAATCCAGTTTCTTATGTTTGGGGTTTTGTTAAAATTCTAAAATAATGTTTTGTTTGTTTTTTATAAACAATAAAATCTGCCGAGGTAATACACAGTAATACCGTTTTCTGGCAAGTTGAGGTCCACCTGGAAAAAATTCACGCCGTCGGCACGTTCTTCCACTCTGATTTTCTTTACCTCCAACCAGTTCTTGCAAAGCCAAACGGCAATAGGGAATTTATGACGGGCTCAGGTTTTAGTGAAACTGGAAGTTTCTAGTCCTAAACCTGCACGTTGGAGGCGAATTTTGACATCAACGCCATCATCATAGAGGGCGCGATCAGCAAACAAGAAATTAAATTCTTGGATATGAGATAAAGGCGATGACGACGATATGTTGGAAGCATACTTTCTATTTTCTGTCCAATTTTAAACAGCTTCCCCCCACCAAAAAACATAAATCCTCGATCGGGTCTGAAGAGGGGGGCGATATCGGTCAACTCGCATATTTTTATTTCTTTATTTTTTTTCTTGTTCTTCTTTCGAATGTAACTATTGAAACTGGTTTTTGCTTTTTTCATTTTTTCACTTCTCTTTAAATATTTTCGACTCTTTTGCTAGAATTAAGTTCTGTACTTCTAACAAAATCTTGAAGATAATGAAGAAATAGGAAACGAGCCACGATTGTTTAAGTGCTGGAAGGACATGGCATTTTAAAAAATGGTAATATTTTCAAAAAAGAGGAATTTTATCTCGGTCACCTTTGCGATAGTAAACATTCCCGACAGACCAGGAGAAATAGAAATCAATATTGTCGCAATTTCCCAAGTTCTAAAACAAAAAATACAATGATATCCTTTAAAAAAAAAGAAACAAAAAAATAACAAACTCTGAACCGAATAGCCATGAAGATAAAAGAAATGTAAAAAAAAAAATCGAGAGAGTAAATCAGTCGATGATTTCAAGAGAACAGAACATATTTTTTTAAAAGAAGACAAACAGTCGAAAATGGGGTGAGCATATTTCGCCATTTTCTCCAGTACATTATCTGGAGAGAGATAAAGAAAAAAATACGAACACGTTTAAAAAGAAATGATATTTGAATTTAGATTTCAGACATTACTTTCAGACAATTGCCTTTTTTTATTTTAACCATTAATCCTTATCATATTAGCATGGAATCCCATGGGTATCTTTAAGTCGTAAGACTTGCAAATACATTAAGGACACAAAAGAAAGACCATAACTCAAAAACATACACACAAACACATTTGTGCTATTAAAAATATACACTTTACGTGTATTACATTTATTGATAGTTTCTTTAGTATCCGAATAGTGTTTCGCAATTATGGCTGTTGTTGAATTATAAAATAACCAAAATTAGGTCCGTGCTTTCGTTTCCCACAAGTTATCGAAGGAGATGTGTTATGAGAAGAAAAAGGAAAGTAAAAAATTCAAAAAAAATTCATGTATTTTAAGCAGAGCAAAATTCTTGTCTATCATCTATAATATTCGGATCACTATTTCTAGTCTATCCTCTATTACAGGCGTGGGCAAACTGCGGCCCGCGGGCCACATGCGTCCCGCCAAACGATTTCATGCAGCCCGCTTTAAAATCTTATTTATTAAAACTATATTTTTCCTTTAAAAGCCCTTTATTTTGCCAATTTTAAATATCAATTATTTTGGTTTATATATACTATGCGGCCCAGTAAAACTATAAATTTTTAGAATGCGGCCCTTGTACTAAAAAGTTTTCCCACCCCTGCTCTATTACTATACGGACCGCTATTCTCTACTCTATTCACTATACTATTTCTCTATTCGGTGGTTACTTTACGAGCAAATATTATCGAGCAGGTACTATTAGTGCGTGTGATATTCGAAGGCGTCTGACACCAGTATTGTTCAACGGCGTTACTATAGATGTATCTGCGAATATTTAAGTCTCTACTACAACGAGCATTATGAAAGTGACAACGAGTATTCGTTGCCATCACAAAAGTAGCAACGAGTTTTCATCATAAAAGAGGTTAAAGAAAGTATGATAGCAATATTACATCCAGTAGTACCGTCGGTTAAAATTTACAAATCTTTTTCTGAAAACAATTTTTCAGAAAAACAAATTCGAGTATCTGTTATCACTCATTACATCACTGATGGGTGTTTCCGATCTAACCTTTTGAAGTAGTTTGTAATGTCACCATCTTCATTAAGACATTATTTTCTCTCCGAGTTCCATGTACTAACCTTATTAGTTGTTGATAGTGTTAATAACCTTACGGATTCTCTTATCTGGTGCAATTTTATGTTTGTGATTCTGTCTAGCCAGTCTACAATGTTAAAATTAAAGAATCGTCTTTGCCAATACCTTCAGGCTTCAATCGACCAAAGCAATTTTTAGCCATTGGTCGTAGAAAGAGGTTGTATACAGGTGACAGTTTGTACATTTCTGAACGGTTATAGCGCCATGCACCACATCTATATGAAATGTCTTGACCCTACGTGGTTATTTAAGAACATGACTCGAGTTTTATGACGTGGTTAATCTTTTGTGTTTTTTTCAGCAGTTTGCGGTATTGGGCGAAACTGACGCCACCGCTACCACCACCAAAAAAGAGTTCTAAACATCTCGTAATATCTATTCTTCTTCATGGCAGTGAATGCAAGACAATCTCCCCATAGATGAAGAATAGACTTGAAGCGACAGAGAAAACGATGAATGCTGAGAATACCATGGACGAATCATATGTGCAATGAGGAAGCAAACAGCTGAATTTTCTGGCGCGCATAATGAGGAAAAAAGGCCAGGAGAATTTGACGCACAAAAGACAGGAAATTTTCGTTATGAACGAAGAAACGTCTTCTCACCTGCTATATGCAATCTAATCTCCTATATTGTAGTGAATGCTGGACAATGACCTCAAAATCTAAGAAAAGACTTGAAGCGACAGAGATGTGGTTTTATTGACGGATGAAATATCGAATCTCCTGGATGGCAGTGAATGCTGGATAATCTTAACAGAGATTTTAAAATATAGAGATGTGGTTCTATTAACAGTTGCATTTTAATTTAATACCCTATGTGACAGTGAATGCTACACAATCTCATTACAGATGAAGAAGGGACTTGAAGCGACAAAGAGGTGGTAATATTGATGTTTGCATTAGCTAATCTACTGTATGGCTTTAAATGCTGGAAAATCTCATCACTGATGAAGAAGAAAATTGAATCGACAGAAACGTGTGTTTATTGAAGAATAAGATACCTAATATGCTATATGGCAGTAAATACTGGACGATCTCATCACAGATGAAAAAGAGACTTGAAAAAACAGTGATGAGGTTTGATATGGCACAGTGGATCTTTCAGAGGGAAATTAACAGGAGATAACTGATAACTGACATCCATTAAACATTGCACGTGGAAGTAGAAAAGTCTACCCCAGTGAGAGAAATAAAGGGTTCAGTTCGACATTCCAACCACCTGAAGAAGGCCAGAGCGTACAACGGCCGAAACGTTGTAATAAATATGGCGACAAAGATTAGGACAAATGTCCGAATAATGTATGGCAGTAAATGCTGGACGATTTCATCACAGATGAAAAAGAAACTTGAAAAAACAGTTATGAGGTTTGATTGTTGTATGCGTTATTTAATCTCATATATGGAAGTAAATGCTGGACAATCTCATCACAGTGACTTGAAGTGGCAGAGATGTGGGTCTTTTGACAGATACAATATATATAATCCCCTATATGGCAGTAAATGCTTGACAATCTTATCACACATAGAGAGTATACTTGAAGCAACACAGGTATGGACGAATACAATATGTAATTTACTATATACTAGTTAATGCTATATAACTGAAGTGACATAGATGTGACTCTTCCGATGAATGCTGAGAAAATTATGTACGGAAAGTATTTGCAATGGGGAATAACAACTACATGGAAACTGAAACTAATGATTATAAAGAGAAATATTTTTGGAACATATAACCTTTGTCTGGAGAATAGGACCTATTTAATTCAACAGATTCAAAATGAAAACGAGTAAGCCACTTAACCCTTCCCAGGCAATTATTCTACTGATATACAATATACATTACTTACATTATTTACCTTATTCAGAGTATTATCCTCATCTTCATTGCCATATTCACAACGTTTCGGTCGTTTTACCCTACGGTCTTCTTCTTCACGAATGGATAAAGACGTTGATTAGATCCATTGACTAGAGTTGTGAGTTCAATACCAAGCCACACAAGTGGAGAACCAAACTTGGAGAGCTGAGTTAAAGGGAAATAACTAAGACATTCGGAAGAAGCATGGCACGTGGAACTAGAACAATCTACCCCCGGTGGACGAAATAAATGGTTCAGTTCGAAATTCCAATCACCTGAAGAAGGCCGGAGCATACAACGTTTTGAATATGGCAATGAAGACGAGGATAACAGTTCGAATAATGTAAATAATGTAAGTAATCATAATACCTCATCGCAGAGATATAGACAGATATATAGAGAGACATAGACATAAAGGCCGGAGGATACAACAGCCAAAACGTTGCGAATATGGCAATGAAGATGAGGATAACAGTTCGAATAATGTAAATAATGTAAGTAACCGTAATACCTCATCTCAGAGATATAGACAGATGCAATATAGGTGTGCGCATGATTCGGTGGATAAAAATGAGAATACGTAGCCTGGATTACTACCAATCGTAAAGTAAACTAGATAACACTAAATCAATATTCTTTGCGTTAAGCTTCGAACGTTGGGATTCGCCAACTAATCACATGAATCATATTAGAATAAAAGACCTTATTTCAAAACAATATGTTATGAGACCATCTCTGGAACATGATGGATCTATTTAATCATGTTAAAAAATCTACCGTTATCTCTTTTTTTCTTAACAGAAGCAGTTTTGCCGTATGAAGAATTAACTACATTTATTCAACCAGCTTTACTCGCTATAGTAATGCTGATGGATATGTGTGGTTGTGTAACGGATATCGGCTCGGAAGGCCGAGTTCGAATTCGAGTCGATTTCGGTATATTCACTGTCGCGTAAATACCCTTAGGAAAGGTATGAATCCATATCTTCTCTCCCTCAGCTGTGGTTCGAATAGCAATATAGACTGAGTTCTATAGCTTTGATTTGCAACCAGTTTACGGCAGAAAGAAATGTCAACCTACTGCGGGAAAATTTTCTGCTTAGTTACTCATGAATCTAAAGGGACATGATCACTGGAGCGTTTATTACCTATGGCACTTATCTGACTGAATGGTAATGCTAGTATTTGCCGTTTCCTTATAAAGAAACATTCGGCAATCATTGAGCGAGCAACCAGTGATACTCGAGTTACGCTCTTCTTCACTTCCTGAAAATTGGGCTTGGATCAATGTATAGTACCTGTTTTCCTCATCTCTAATGCTGGTGATAATATTAGCCGTTTCCTTATAAGAATACACAGTCACTGCTGTCCGAGTTATGTTTTTCTTCAGTCTCTGCTCATCGGTCTGGGATCAAAGGGCAGTATCTGTTCTTCTAATCTTTAAGGCAAATGACAATGTTAGCTGTTTCATTATATAGAAATATCAGACATTCATTAATCGAGCAGTTAATACTACTTTTTCAGAAAACAGATTTCTCTGGTTGTATTGATGGGGATATCCTTCCTAGCTTTTTGTTCGAACCGGTGCGAAACGTCGGTATCCTTATTATGTCATTATTTTCTCTTCAAGTTACATGTGATATCCATTTTTGATACCCTTATTGTAAGTGGTCAAGTGATGTGGTTTCGGTTATTTGATACAGTTCTTTCTTTGCGATTCCGTAGTGCTAGTCTATGAGATTAAAAGAAAGATGCTCCCTGTAACACCTACAGTCTTGAATCACTCGTATAAAAATGTAGTTATCCTTGTCTCTAATAAAGGGTGTTTCATTAAGACGGATTATACATAAGGGTGTTTCATTAAGAAGGATCAAAGCCAGCAGTAAATAAATCATTGTTATTGGTGAAAATTTATTTATTTCTCTATTAGATCATGTTATGTAATGCATGGCAATTATGTGTGAAAAATAATATCGTTCAAATGTCCACCAAATCTGAAAGAAAAAGAAAAATGATTAGACGCTTAAACTTAATTCACATTTAAATTTGGTCCAAGTTATTGGAACACGCTTTATTAGGTATTTCTTTATAAAAAAAAAAAAAAAAAAAAAAAAAAAACTTGCGTGGTCATTGACCGAACAGTGTGACTTTAAGTTGAAATTCATAAAGTATTTATTTTAAAAAAGAAAACCAAGAAAATAGATTTCTTAAGAGGGGCTCATTTGATGACTCTTTCCAGTATTGATTGAGGTTTCCTTCCTAACCTTTTGTTCGAAGTAGTGTGGAATTTCAAAATATCGATTATGTCATTATTTTACTTCGATTTACATAGACTATTAATTTTAGGCGTTACTGTTGTCGAATGTCCTTCAGTTTATGTTATTTGGTACAGTTCTTGTTTGTGATTGTATAACGCCAGTCCACGAGGTTCAAAGAAGTGTGGTCCTCGCTATGACCTACATGCTTCATTCATTCAAAGTCATTTTAATCGTTGATGTTGAAAAGCGTTTACATAATGTTGATAATTTAGACGTTCCTGAAAGATTTGGGCGCCATGACAAAGGTAGAAAAGTTTAGATCTGATGAGGCTATGTCAGAATAAGACTAGTTTTATGTTCATATTTTGGTTTTGTGAAAACCCTCCTCCAACGCGGCTTATACCATATTAGATGTCCTTATTTCCTATACTAAATTTGCTATAATTGATCTACCTAGCGATGTATTTGAATTGATTGCTATTTATTAATTTCACATACTGAATTTCATGATGATTTCAGTGTAGGCACCATAACTGCTTTCATTTCAATTGCAGCTAATAGTTTCTGTTTTAGAACATTTCATAGCGGATGTTAATAGCTGTTCAAGTATATAATTGTCACTCTCGCCCAAATATACATGTTTGGATGAAATTGTCTTCTGTAGAAGTTTCAGGAGATTTTTTTTATAGATAGAAACATTTCAGGTGAAATTGGCTTGAACCTGTCGCTAATGTTCCCCAACTCTCCAGAAGGGATTTAGAAACAACCATCTTTAATTGGTATAGTAAATTACCAAACCAATGGCATGATATATCAGAACTTTTAATTAGTTGAACAAATTCACTGATATCACACCTTCTTCTTCTTCTTCTTCTTCTTCTTCTTCTTCTTCTTCTTCTTCTTCTTGCCGTGTTCATTCGGGATGTTGGCGATTATGTCTCTCCACAATTTCCTGTTCTTTGTAGCTCTTAATAAATTCTGTCTTCTTGCTATTTCTCCTAAACCCTGTTCCGCCATCCATTTACTCTAGCTCAGCATGTATGTTATGCGTTGTTTTCCTCTATTCATCGTACTTTCAATCTGTCCTGTGAGTATCAAGATACTTACCTCATTATTTGTGCTAGAAAGTTCAGCTGTCTCTTCCTGCTGTTTATTCTAAGTTTCCTTTTTGCTTCCATTTTATCTAAAACTTTTTTGTTCACATATCCGTCCATGGTAGTCTTGGAATCCTTCTGTTGAATCACATTTCTGTTGATTTAAGTCTATTCTTCATTTTTGAGGCGATTGTCCAATATTTACTGCCATACAGGAGAAAAGATATCACGTAACATTTGAATTTTTTTTCCTTTGTTCCTAGCTAAGTTTTCCGTTTCTTAATACTTTGCTTAGCTTTTGGAAGGCATCTTTGGCTATCCAAATGCGCCTTCGGATTTCAGTGCTGCACGTTCCGTCCTCTGCTAAAACATTTCCAAGATATTTAAATTAGTTATCGCTCCTAAAACTTGTCCTGCCATTGATTTACTCAAACTTGCTATGTAGGTTATGCGTTGTTTTCTTTTGTCACTCTTGCATTCAACCTGCCCTGTGTGTATCAAATTTCTTAGTCCTCTCCCCACATTATGTACCCAAGGTTCAGGGTAGATACCATTACTAGTTCTATTCCAAATACAGCTCACAGTTTCTGTTTAATGTTTCGCCGTAGAACAGATCGTCATAATCTCTCAAAAAGTAACAAAAAGAGTTTACTTCACTATTCTCATAAATGTTAACAAGTCTTTAAAAATGAATGAATCTAAATACACTTAATGAATGGCTTCTTTACAGAATTTCTTTTCTTTAGTTAGCGTGTACGTTACACCTTAGTATTAGCGCAGGTAAACATTGGTCTATCCTTGTTGGGCGGTGAGGATGAAAAGAAGCAGACATATATCAAATTAGGTGTTTACTTTTAGGGAAAGAAAGAAAGGTAAGAACAAAAAGAAAGTAAGCAAAGAAGCAGTCAGCCAAACAAGAAAGTTAAGGCAAATAGTTCAGTTATGTGCCATGCGTGATACGCGCTTAGGCGATCATGTATTTTTCGATAGATTACTAACAAGGCAGATTTTTTTTCCCGTAGTAGGTTGGCATTTCTTTCTGCGGTAGACCAGTTGCCATCCAAGGCTATAGAATCCGGTCTGTCCTGCTATTTATCCATAGCTGGGGGAGGAGAGAAGAAGAGGCTTCATACCTTTCCCAAGGGTACTAGCACGTAAGTGAATGTAATGGATTCGACTGAAATTCGAATTCGGCTCCACGATTCCCCAATCCGAGCCGCTATCCATTACTCCACTGTAGTGAATTATAAAACTCTCATATGTTTAACGTCTGCTTCAATGAAAGCGCAAACCATGTCAAATAATGAGCTTCAGAATTGTGATCCATCAGAAAATATAAATAAGAAAACTGTGGCATTTTAGGGGTATTGCTCGTAAAAAAAATAAGATTTTTAATTTTTTATTAAATTTCTACTTCGAAGCCATGACAGCATTATCAATCAAGTTTACCTGCATGACCAGAAGATTAAATAAATAACGCTACGCATACATTATTTGATAAAAAAAAGCATGTGATATAATACTGCAGATGACATATCTCATATAAATCTGGAAAAAGTAGAAAACGGAAGTATCAATGACAAATAATTTTATTTATGAATAGGAAGAAGACTTTTTTCTTTACCAGATCGATAAATCTAAATGAGTTTTTTGGCCCCAATGAGCGAACACAAATAAATATAAACATCTTTAAACATTATCTATCTATCTATCTATCTATCTATCTATCTATCTATCTATCTATCTATCTATCTATTTCAGTCTGTGCTACCTATCTCAGTCTATTCGTATCTATCTATCTATACATACATATATATATTTATATATATATATATATATATATATATATATATATATATATATATATATATATATATATTACAGTCTGTGCTATCTATCTCAGTCTATTCGTATCTATCTATCTATCTATCTATCTATCTATGTCAGTCTATTCGTATGTATCTATCTATTTCAGTCTGTGCTATCTATCTATCTCAGTCTATTCGTATCTATCTATTTCAGCCTGTGCTATCTATCTCATTCGTATCTATCTATCTATCTATCTAATGATCTATCTAGCTATCTATTTCAGGCTGTGCTATCTATCTCAGTCTATTCGTATCTATCTATCTATTTCAGTCTGTACTATCTCAGTCTATTCGTATCTATCTATCTATCTTTATATCTATTTCAGCCTATGCTTTCTATCTATCTATCTTTATATCTATTTCAGCCTATGCTTTCTATCTATCTATCTATCTATCTATCTATCTATCTATCTATCTATCTATCGAAGTCCGTTCATACACATCTATATCTCACACTGAGAAAAGATCCTGGATTTATAAATTTGTTTTGAATTCAGGGCATATGTGTTGGTTTTTCTCAGCTAGTTCAAATAAAACAGCTGTTGCATTCGGCCAGGCTTTTCTGATGAGCGACTCATCGTGCTGAGAATTTTGATTTGGAATATTTCAGTTGTTTATTTTACTTTTATTTTAGAATTTTGTTTCGCGATTAAAAAATGTATTCCTTGGAAATGTGTAGTGATTGCTATGCTTTTCCACGCCCACATGTTATTCATCTGCGATTGGCTAATAAATCACTACTACCTTTCTACAGGACAATTTAGCCATCGCAGTCGTTTCTTTGAATCCTTTGATTTTTAACTTGCTTGCCTGTTTTGTTAGTACGAATGTAGTGATTGGTTAATTTTTAACCAATCACATACTTTTAATGCAAAATTAACTTTTCCCGCGTTTCCGTGGGAGCCTACCCTTTTTCCTTAAAAGAGCTGACTTTTTCACAAGACATCAGTAAGATCCAGTGAATTTCGCTTGTCCACACAAGTCCACGATCTTGCTCATAACATTTCAAGCGCATACACAGACACAGAATTTTGTAATATAAACCTACATTTCTCTCCGTGACTTAGCCAAGCTCAATCAACGAGGACTCTGTTAATTTCGAACCATTCTATAACACAACACATTTTTGATCAATTGTATTCTTGTTATCTATTCTAACAAACAGACCTTGTTCTAATATTGATTCCTGAACATTTTTCTCTCAAGAGAACTTTCTTCGAACAATCAATTACAAATCAAAATACAGTTAAAGGGGAGCAACTTCCTGCCCTTAATCTATATATTGAATACAATTTTATTTCATGTTTTGTCCTTGTATGTTATTTCAATATATACTTGTTAATTCATATTTGGAGTTTTGTTGTTTACTTGAATCCTGTACGTTGAAAGTATAATAATATAAACACTATTGGTCGATCTACCTACTGGGCTACGACAAATGTAATGTGGGAAGTATCTCGACGGAAAACCAAGTGGATTTCCCCCTGAATTCAGCACTTCGGGCAGTCATGTATTTTTTTTCTTTTCCTCTCCCAGGAATTCCCTTTTGAAAATATGAATCATTTATGTGATTTCATCTGCTTCATATTTTTACGAGTGTAATTTTATGTAAAGATATTATTCTTTTTCTTCTTTCTGCCGTGCCCTTTCATGACGTTGACGACCGTGGCCTTCCTCTACTTCCTATTCTTTATAGCTTTTAACAAGAATTGTCTTTTCGTTATCACTCCCAGGACCTGTTCTGCCATCGATTTAAACAAACTCGTTAAGTAGTTTAGTCATTGCTTTCCACTGGCTCACGATGTGTCTTGTAAGTGTCCAATTCTCCAAGCTGTTTTTCCTGGTCATGTCTGCTAGAAATTATGTTCTGATTCTAAGTGTTCTGCCACTATTACCACTCATAAACAGAAGTACCCTGTGTCAGCCTCTAGAAGACATTTCCAACTGGTTATTCTCAGGCAACTGACAAGTCAATTTGTGTTAATGAACGGGATTTTTACCGGAGTACATACCCTTCGAATTATCGCCTTTAGAGTTTTACTAGTAGAGGTTTCTATTAAACTTTGATTAAGCATCGCACTTCCCTCGGCCATCTTTCAAATAAACAATATGGCGTTCGTTTCTCTTGGTCAACCGCCGATGTGTTGACAGCAGTTACTGATTTTGTCTATCAAACTTTAGATGAAAACGGCGGGGCTTTAGATACCTAAATGTCGTTTGACAGGCTTTGCAATTCTGGCTTGTTGAATGACTATGCTTTTAGATCTTTTCACATTGATGCGGGTAACCCCATGGCTTTATGCCTGGACCTTTGTTGTTTTTATCTTTGTCAACAACCTTCCCGATGTCACCATCTCTCAATTCGATATCTAAACTTATGATACAACAATTTACTTATGTCTTAATGGTAAGTTCGAGAGTTTCAACAAAATAAAATTGGCATTCATTCACGAAAATGACTTCCAATCATTTGTTAAATGAAGCAATAAATGGTTTGTAAATTTTAACACGTAACTGAAACTGCTATCACTTCAGAGAGGAACGTTTTTGCCTTTCATTAGCATGGCTAACCTCCAGTTGAGCAACTCATGACCATTACTTTGCTTCGTGTTTTCCGTTAGCAGTGGGGTGTTTATATTGAGTCGATTGCTAAATCAGCTGCTTGACAAATTCGTTCACTGCTAGAGAATTGAACTCGCTATAATCTTTATTGCCCATTTATAAATCTACCATTTGTCCGTATATCAAATTATTGGTGCCATATCATGTGCGGAGCTCCTGCTAAATATCTCGATATTCATGCAGTAAGGTCATCACTTCTGACTTAACCCTTTGTCATAAATATTTTCATTGCAATTGTTCTAATAGAATTTATTCCTCCTTGCTACCTCGACCACATAGATTTAAGTGCACGAATACATTGGCTCTAGGTTCCATCGTTTTCCCGTTGAATTGGTTAGATGTAACAGTAAGTTCTATTCTAATAGATTCTTTTCTGGAAACGTTCATCTGTTTCTTGCTTCCCTAAATCTCTAATGATTTTAAAAACAATTAAATGTAACTTAAATCACCGCGATCTGTTTACCTGATCCCTGTGCTTTTATTTCCCTTTCTCCTAACTAAAGTCTTCCCAATCTTGTGTCTCAGTTGCATTATTGCCTTGCCTGGGTGAATTGATTAAAAAAACATATACATGTCATCACCTCCAATCCATTATGATGAGAAGTCATGAGCCCCAAGACTGCTATTTTGTCATATTGTTGTTGTTGTTTCCTTTGATTACTTTTGTATAGACATTTTCCTTCCGGGTCCCAACCAGAAACCTATGGTCAGAAATAGCTTCATGACATTTTTCACTGATCTTTTTTGTTAAAAAAGCTCTTTGTAATGTGCGAGCTGTACATGTGATTACAATTTGTTGTATTTCTTTAAGCTACCAGGAATCTTTTCAATGTCTCTATCGGAACATTTTCCAACCAATCCGAGGACTCCAACTACAACTGGAATTATTGATGTCTTCATGTGCCAGATTTTTGTGATTTCCACTTCAATACCTTTGTATTCTGATAGATTTTTTTTTAAATTTCTTCAAAAATAAATACGATCTACGGGTATCGCCTTGTCAATACGAAAGCACATTCTGTTTTGTGGTCTTTGTTCACGTTATCTGGACGATTAGCTTTAATTGTTCTGTCTGTGGTTATTGTAAATATGATGATCATGATGTCTGGGCAATTAATATGATGATCACGATTATTATTATTATTATCATTATCATTATTATTATTATTATCATTATTATTATTATTATTATTATTATTATTATTCCCTTTGGTTTCTGGTGTATATTCATTTCATTCCGGGTCCCGACCGGAGACCTAAGGTAAGAAATGGCATCATGACATTTTCCACTGATCGGTTTTGAAAAAACTCACACATCTTCTACATAGATAAAGCTCTTCGTAAGGTGTGGGATATATTTGTGAATATATTTTTTGTCATTCTTTAAGGAATAGGCTACTAGGAATTACTTCATTGAGTCTAGTTGAATGTTTCCAATCAATCCGAGGGCTCCAACTACAACTGTAATTGTTAGTGTCCTCATGCGCCACATTTTTTTTTTGAGATTTCAATTTCAAGGTCCTTGTATTTTGATAGCTTTTTGAACATCTTCAAAAATACGTTGCAGTCTGCAGGGACCGCCATGTCAATAAAGAGGCACATTTGGTCTTTGCGGTCTCTAATCACGATGTCAAGGCGATTGTTTTGACTGCGTGTATTGTAAAATTCTAGTTAGCAAGCATTGGTCCTGTGCAGCAAGAATAAAACCTTCGGTTTCAGCTTTTAACCCTACACTACGTAGCCACTGATGGGTACGGAGTTTGTCTACATCACCTTGTTTGATACGGGCAGAGTATTGACCGTGAAGCGGTTTATCTTGCCATCGCTTCTGTATCCGGTCGGTTGAATTTTTCTTTGCTTTCTTTTTAAAGTATTTTGCAGTCGGTGTATTATACTTGCATTTCTTCACCCACTTGAAAGTCCATTTTGAACTTGTTCACTTCCTTTATTACTGAATAAAGTCGCTTACTACTTTCATGCTCTTTTACACAGAGCAATATCCAGTCTTCTGTAGTTTCTAGGTATCTTTGAAGGCCAATTCTTGTAGTTTTGTAAACCGATCTAGTTGAACTAATCATCTACCTCCTTCGGATATGGGCACATACAGACAATCAACGTCAGCCTTGGAATGATCCATGCGGTGGCAGATGAGAAGTTTTCTCGTTTTAAAGTCCATTCGCTTAATGTCAGCTATGGTCCCGTTAAGAGCGTTGAAACTGAATTGCACCACAGGGACAGCCAATGTGTTTATGGCTGATATTCTGTTTTTTGAATACAGATCGGCATTCAGTACCAGAGGCACACGCCTGTAGTACTTATTTCTTACCTTCTTTTTCATTTGGGTATGCTGTATTCCATCTTCTTCGCTAATTACTAGTTACCTATTGTTTCTTCTTCCAGTTCATTAATCTTTGTTTCAAAATCTAAATCTACTGAGTGTGTTTCCGTAACTCTCCCTTTCTTGAATGTTACTTTTGCATATTTATTTAATCCAAAATTTATACCGATGTCATCACTGAAACATTTTAAAGTATTGAAGATACTCTTCAACTTATTGTCGTCTTTGTCAAAGAGTTTGATATCATCCACGTAGAATAGGTGATTGAGTACTTTCCTGTAGTTTGTAACCATAGCTATTATTGTTTAATTCATGCGTAAGGGGGATTAAGGTCACAATAGAAATGGTGACAGTGAGTCTCCTTGAAAGGTTCCTCGTCGGATATTCAGACGGTTGAAGATGGCAGTGCCTCTCGTGTGATTTTGGTATAATGTAGTTTTCTACATTCCCATGATGTGTTTAAAGAAATTCATTTTAATTTTTTTTAAGTATCCAGGAGTGTGGCACTTATTTTTATTATTATTGTTATTATGCTTTACAATTGCTTCGTTCAGCAGGATATAACAAGAGAAAAAATATATAGTCGTGCTTATTGCGTGGAGAGACATTTGCGCAAGATGTGAAAAGTTCCTATGTATATGATTGTTTGCAAGTTTAACATATTCGAGCTAGCAGGATGTTGTTTCGCATTTTTGTTTGCTCTTTTTTATATCACTCTCAACACCCCAGTGACAACAGCTATTGTTGTTTTCATGAGAGGAGACATTCTACTGAGTTACACCGCGCGAATGGTTAAATTGTCGTCTAAATGACGCACAAATAAAAAAATAACACTGATATCTCATTTTAACAGATATATTTACCAAAATTATACAAAAATATCTTGAAATACTAAAGAGCAAATTTATTCAATAAAATCTCCATTAACTTCGACCATAATCCTTGCCTTCAATTCATCTTTGGTGCTCCAAGGGGTTTTGTTAGTCTCTCGCTCAACTGTTCCCCACACATAACAATCAAGGGGGTTGGTGGGAGGATGTAGCGAGTGATATGGTCGCAGAAAGTGGCTGACTACCCATGAATGGGTTCTCTAGCTTGTGTCGTATTATGCAGACTCCTGTTGCGAGATATAGATTTGTGTCCAGCATCACCCTCTTGATCCAGGGAAGCACTCCCCCTCAAGTTACTTGATGCTAACCTCAGTGTTGATCCTGGGCCCTTTTGTATGATGAATGGAGGCATAACGTCGCCATCACTAATGATCGCTCCAAACACCATGATGTTGACTGGATATACAGTCCAACTCTTTACTAATCCTCTTCACTATCCTCAGCTTGACACCTAACACTCTGAAATGTCCATATTGAAGCTTTCAGCGCGAATGCCATGCAGTACAGCATGCCGTTTCCAAATTTCTGGCGGAGCAAATTGCGTCATGATGCTCTTTGTCTTACAGACGGTTCCCAGCTGACCCTATTATAATGTGCAGTCGACAAATTCAAAAGCAAACAACGCGTATGAGCGAAATTAAAAATATAAAATGGCGACAATTTACCCATCGCACCCTGTATAACTGGAGGCCCTTGTATTTGTGTTATTTTACAAATGTGTTTTTGTTGTAAGTTCTGTTATTTGGTATTGTTAATTTGTGATTCTATTGTACCAGTTCACGAGGTTGGAAGAAGGATAGTCCTCACTAACACCTACAGAATGTGTTATCTATTTTTTTAACTCAATGGCATTTTAATCATTGATCTCATGAAGTTATTATATACAATTAACACTTCAGATATTTCTGAGCGGATTTGGTGCCATGCATGACATCCATAGAAAAGTCTCGGTTTCTTTCTTTCTATGTGCCGTTTCCCTTCAGGACGTAGGTGATCATGGCGCTCCACTCCCCGCTATCTCTTGTAGTTCTCAATAGGTTTTGTCCCTTTGTTACTTCCCACAGGCCATGTTCTGTCACCCATTTACTTAAGCCTGCTGGGTATGTCATGCGATTGTTTTTCCCTTGTCTCGCTTTCCCTCTATTCGCCCTGTGAGTATCAGATTCTCCAAGTCGTCCTTTCTCATTAAGTGTCCCAGAAATTTCATCTGCCTCTTCCTGATGTTAAGTATAAGAAGCTTCCTCTTTGTTTTCATCCTCTCCATGGGGCTATCAGAAACAACTACACCAAATAACAGAAACCACATCATCTGAGGACTACCAACAGCAGCAACAACTAAAAGGAATGTAACTCGATGACATATATCAATATGTTAGCATTTTACACTATTTCAAATAAAACGTTGGGAATGAAAGCCGCATCAATACTGAAAAGAGCGATAACAGCCACTGAATTTGAGAAACCTGAAAAATTGTTTTAGGATAAAGATTTTATAAATTCCAACCGAAAGCAGTACTGGCCGCTCGGTCAATGACTGCCAAATGTTTCCTTATAGGGAAACGGCTAATATTGCTATTATCATGTTCAATTTCATTATCTCCTAAACTAAACTCTTTATAACTGATTTATATACCGAGTTATTTAAAGTGTTTTATATTTAATAATTTGGCATCCTGAATGTTCCACTTGGTTTAGGGTGGAAATATATATTATAGAGACTGGTCGCCGAAAAGTGAACATGACACGTGGTAAATTTAACAACTCAATTATTTAAACAACTCAATTATTTAAACAACCCGCAGGATCCGTCTTGATTCCAGCATTCTCTAGTGCGACCGGAAGTCCTTACAGACATCATCATCATTATTGATGTTGTTATAACACTGAAATTTTTTAATGGATTCAGGATACGTGCCATCTCATCTTCCCTGCCACTTCCAGATCATAGATTCAGCTTTAGATGGCTATAAATATCTTTGTCTGAAATGGCAATTCCACATCGAGTGTTTGTCCTGGGCATAATGATAAACTACATCCGGCAGCAAAACCTCTGATCGGGAGATTGAATGTTTTGAGGAGTGTGGAACCACCTCTTCATTGCTGTTGTTTGAAGATCCACCTTAAATCTGGGTAAGTAGCCGTTGTTATGGTCCCAGCTATGGGCAGATAGTGAACCCTCAAACAAAAGCGACACACTATGAATGTAGAAAAATACATCTTATGGTGAAGATGCCAGCAATACATTTTTATATTAAAAATATCAACAATACATCTTTATAATAAAATTGCCAACAACACACCCTTAAAGCAAAATGGGCAGCAATACATTTTATAGCAAAATGAAAAATAATACATTTTATCTGTAATTGGAGACATAAAATTGTCTTCTAAATATTTATATTTTGGCATTAAAACCCTATAGAGGTTGACATGCCGCTAAACAAAACCAGCAAACCAAACAAGCAACATGAAAGAACTATTTCATGGCATTAATCCATACAATATTCTACAATTTCTTCAAGATATCCAAACTTATTCCAAAATATAACTTCAACAAAACTACAACATAAAACACATATATCACGGCCCCTAGCAATTATGTCCACACAAACATGCACAAATGCTGAGAATCATGTACCATGTATTCAATTGTGAAAGCAGAATAACGTATTTCATGTTTTTACTACCAAGAAAATTAAATTCCGACATTAAATGATGGATAAGGTGTAGATATGCCGTTAAAGAAATCAATCAAATCTAATCACATCGAGCGTGTATCAATTATTTACCAAAATCCACCATCCTGTAATTATTCTGCGGTAGATATAAACTTAATTTTCTAGTCGGGATCCTGATCATAACTTATCTTTGAAAACGAAACTTCAGGACTATAATGTAGAATATCTATTTCTAGAACGAATTTGCAGTCAACGAGCAAGGTTTCAATCCACGCGCGAATTCACGCCAGACAAAGTTGAAAACAGGACATTGATTGCTGGTGATGTCTATAACTTTTCACTTAAAGACATTTATGATCGACCAGTTTGGTCAATCAGTCCAGAATCAACACAGACAAGCACTATCGATTTCTCATCAACCCCTTGACACTGGGTAATTAGACATAATTACACGAGTTATAATTAAAGAAATTGCCACAGCAAGAGACGCACAGCTGCTGTTACATGTGCCTAATTTATAATTTTAAGTCCGAAGTCTCCATTGACAGAAGATAAAGTGTTGTCAGCTTGGGATTAAGTAAGGATACAACCAAAGGGAGCTATTTATTATCAATTTATAGTAGGAGATTTGTCAAGAGATTGAAATACTTAGAGTTGATTACTAACGTCTGCAACGGTGTGTGCGTAGCTTTGTGGTTTTCAGCGTAAAGCGAGATTGGCGCCCCGGATTTAAATTTCAGTCGAGTCGTTTGCATACGCATTTGAGCAAATACCCTTGGAGAAGTATGAATCTCTCACCTCGAGTCTGGGTTAAAATCAGGGAAAAGTGGGATCATTTTCCGTAGGTGTCGAACAGTCTAGGAGAAAGAAGGGGGATCCGTTAGACTAGCTCAATAGTTTAACATTTTTTTTTGTCTCACAGATGCATTTTCGGAATTAAAATTTGCTAGCGCCTCACCAAATTTTATGTGATAAAAAGTACATTTAAAAATAAATAAATAAAACAGAGAGGGGATTAAAGGAAGATAACCGCAGATTATTCATTCACTCCTCCATTTTCCTATATTCTTAATAGTTGATAGAATGCAAAAATATCACAATGATAAAATCAGTCAATAATTATTCATAACTTTTTATACTAGAACTCACGCATTCAATGACTAATTATGCATAATAATATTTTAAATTTTGAAATTATACTTATTTTTGGCATATGAATTTTTAAAAACTGTTTCTAAATATTTGATTATCTTTCAATCATTCCGAATAACCGGCTATCCTTTTTCCGACGTACCTATGAGATGTGCCGCGCCATTTGGGAACCAATAGACGAGACACACTACCGCTAGAGCTGCAGGTGGGTCCCTAAAAATCTTAATGTTTCGGGTTTTGTGATCTGACAACAAATATTGTCTCCAAATAGGGGACAAATAATTGTAGTTATCACACTTGTATTTTTGTATTTTATCTATTAACACAATGCTGAAGAGACCATGGACTGAACATGTGAGCAACGACGCAGTTTTATATGAAATGAAAACAAAAAGGAAACTTATACTTAGCATCAGGAAGAGACATTGGAAATTTCTAGCGAGGAAAGAATGCTTGGAAAATCTGATACTCATACGACAGATTGAAGCCAAGAAGGACAGAGAAAAATAACACATAACCTACTTAATTGATGCCGTATCAACTTTTAGAAGAGATAAAAAATTGGCAAAATTTATTAACAGCTATTTTGGAGAGCGATAATCATTTACGTTCTGGAGAGACATGCCAGAGAAAGAAGAAGGTTGAGGAGGAGAGGAATAAAAAGAAGAAGGAGAAGGTGGAGAAGGAGGAGAAGAAAAAGGAGGAGGGATAAGGAGGAGAAGTAGTAGTAGTAGTAGAAGAAGAAGAAGAAGAAGAAGAAGAAGAAGAAGAAGAAGAAGAAGAAGAAGAAGAAGAAGAAGAAGAAGAAGAAGAAGAAGAAGAAGAAGAAGAAGAAGAACGATTTCACAATCGCTAAGTTTTTACTTTTCGTTTAGTCAGCAAAACTTTCACGTCAAATGTTCTTTTAAGCTGAGACCTCTTCTACCTAATGTCGAAAAGATCTTTGCGCGGTACTAATTCGCACAACTTCTCTGTTACTTTACGTCCAATCAAATACTTTCAGGTGTCAAGACTGGTATTCCTGTGTTCTGACTATTTTAGTCTCCCAGCTTTTTCTTGTCACAACTATTCTCTTTCTTTGTTTAATCTTTTCATCCTAAGCAAAGCGGAAATGTCACTAATATGCAGGCGTGTTACAGGACAAAAGCTGAAAGGGGATTCGGTGAAAGACAGAAAATGGCGAGTAACGTCACATTTAAATTTCTGAAGATTGTAATTATCAGGGGAGCAAATAAACGGAAGTAAGTTCCACAGGTAGGAAATGCGAGTAAAGAATATTTGGGAGTAGAAGTGGCGGTTGCATTTAGCTATTGATTACCTACCTGTGGGATCTGCCAATCTAGTAACAACCTTAAATTCATGTAGTCGGGACACAAGGAAAAAATCGAGTGACAACTATTTCCAACTCGGAACTAATTTCAGCTCGGAATTAATTTCAATTCGGAATTAATTTCAATTCGGAATTAATTTCAATTCGGAACTAATTTCAACTTGGAACTAATTTAACTTCGGAATTAATTTCAACTCGATTAAAAAACCCTAACCGTAAACTTTAACCCTAAGCCTAACCCTTAGTTCCGAGTTAAATTTAGTTCCGAGTTGAAGTTAATTCTGTACCCGCAAAAATCTCGTCAAAGCCATGAAAATATTTGTAGAAAAGATAGAAAAGTCGAGATACCTGATAAGAATCGATTAAATTCTATTTCCTATTTCTTTTACTTGTACTTTCGGTTTCTGTCTTTGACAATTTCCACAGCTGTTCCCCTGAAGCGGTTGGTTTCGAATACAGCATCTTTGTATGTCCCATTTTCACTGAGTCTAGGTTGTAGGAATTATACACAAATCCTCGTTGTCATCAATCGTCTAAAACCAATTCCCAAATATATTATAATGAATTACAATCAACCAGTACATTTATAACTAATATACTCTGCATATATTTTACTATATAGGTTATATTTGAGCACCTCCAGGTGGTGTGATTGTTAGCACCCATGTCTCGCTAGAAGAATAACGACTGACTAGTGAGTTCGATCCTCACTGGGTGCCCCATACTTTCGGCATTGTGCTACGCTTGGAAAATAACTATATAGTTTATATTTAGTGTATAAAGAGACGTCCATGTTATTTTTTTTAGATTAGATTTTTTTTGATTAAGGGAAACCGCCTAATCGTCCAATGTCACAAACAGCTTCACGCCGAAGCAAGGTTGAATTATGACGGCAAGTAAATCTCTCGTCAAGCTCTTTCGACGCCGATATCTGATAATTTTACATTTTCGAATCATCAGAAACAATTTTTATGGAATTAATGGACTTTTATCCATGACCTGACATTATCTGTTATTATTACTATATACGTGTTTGAATAGGCATCTATGATTTTAAACAGTATATATATATATATATATATATATATATATATATATATATATATACATATATATATATACAGGGTGTCCATAAAGTTGGTGTGCACTTTAAAAAATTGATAACTTTATTTGTATTTGCGATAGAAATAATCTGTAAAAAATGTTATAAAGTTTAATGTGCCTAGTTTTAAGTATAGCTAAAGTAACTAATGTGGTTTCAGGTATTACTGTAAATCAGTTGTCAAATGTTTTCAGTGAACTGCAAAATCGTATTACCCTTTGTATTGCTAATGATGGAGGACATGTAAATGAAATTTCAATAAAACCTTAAAAAATATAGATTTACTTCTTTCTAATCATTTTTACAAATTATTTCTATCGCAAATACAAATAAAGTTATAAATTTTTAAAAGTGCACATGAACTTTATGGACACCCTGTATATATATATATATATATATATATATATATATATATATATATATATATATATATATATATATATATATATATATATGGTAAAGGTAATAAATCCGTTGGTATATAATCCAAGTTGATCCTAGTAATATAAAATATTAAAACTGATCCACGAAAACAGCTCAATGTATTTATTATACAGACCAAACAAATGATAGTAAACCATAGAATCCAAAATTACTTCAAATGGTGTTTAGATCTATTTCAACCGACAAAAACTTTGTCAGTCTTATTCAACCCCGGTATACAGACTGAGTTCGTGTCGGAAGTAGAAATTTAACTGTGGGATCTGTCGAAAATCAATACAGAAATTATCTATTTCAGTTTTACAGTCAGACGAAAGGCACGAGATACTGGTCAAGGGAAGTTGGAAGGTATTTACCTTAAAGGGAAGAGGCTTATAAAATTAAACCCGGATATTAACCTTATGACATTAAATTAGGGTTATATGAAGAATGAAGTGTTAATTTAAAACTAAGAAAGTTTTTTTTTTTAATTTTATAGAGATAAGGTTAAGTTTAAAATACAAGATCCTATTTAAAAGTAGTCTTCAAAAGAATAATTATACTTAAAAGTGAAATGTATTTAATACATTAAAAATGTTATATTTAGATAATTTATATTAAAATTAAGTGATATTATAATAAAATAATATAATTAATAAAAAAAATTAAAAATATTTAACAAGCCTAAAAATAAAAAGTTATATTTAAAGAATATTAAAATATAGAGACAAAGCAGTAGAAGTGGCAAAAAGAGAGTTTATAGAACAGGGGGCAATTATAAGATATAATTAATTTCCATCATTTGTGATGCAAATGTTGGTGCGTTTTGCAAGATTCACCTGAACTCGATGCAATAACTCGACATTGCCGTCACTGCATATTCACTTTTTATGAATTCAATCAAGTGTGTTGAATCTGTGATTTTCATTACGTACACCTTCGCCTTTAGCATATCTCCAAAAAAAGAAGTCAATTCTTTCTTCTTTTGACAAAGCTATATTTAATATGTGGAGGTAAAAAAATATAGTTAAAGAAATTTCCTGTGTGCCTAGAATTTAGGGATACTCTGTGTAATAATAGTAAAAACATATTAAAATCTCATATAAAGATAACTCTATGAAATATTATTAGAACAAGTTTCTACTGGACATTAAATGGGGGTAATTTTTTCTATTTTTATTTATTAATAAAATGCACCTTTCAGGAATATCTACATAAGTAATAATTTTAAA
Organism: Acanthosepion esculentum; assembly: GCA_964036315.1. Lineage (NCBI taxonomy): Eukaryota > Metazoa > Mollusca > Cephalopoda > Sepiida > Sepiidae > Acanthosepion > Acanthosepion esculentum. The sequence goes on along the minus strand of OZ038492.1, from coordinate 5,662,081 downwards.
ATTACAAGTGAGAACTTGGAAAAATTCCTTTCGTTACCAGAACGAAATACCGAAGAATAAAAGTACAATGCTCAAAATAATTATATTTAATAGATTTCGGTATATTTCTGACCTTGTAAAATCCGCATTTCCCCCACCTCATAAATACCTTTCTCTCTGTTTGGCAATTGACTGGTTCACGACTCCCGTGTGTAAAGGTGAGAAATGTCAATTACTTGCGTACAGGATACTCGGCATCTTAAGTCGATATGTAGAGTCGTTTGGACGATGAGATTCGATGTTTTTCCCGGCTAAATCGACAGGATAATGACTTGGCATTTGCGCTGGGCGTGCAGTTCTCTTGTCGATATATGCCAGATTTAATTTGATCTTCGTCGAAGCAGAAACAGCGACCAATCACCTCTGGATGTCTCACGTACGTCCTCTTGCTCTGCTGCGACAGTAAATCGAGCGAGAGGAACAGGTATTTGTTTCAGTAGATGGATTTTTTCAGAGAGTTTATTGGAGGAAAATCTCAAGTGATTTTATCTGGATTTTTTTTTTTTAGTTTTTCTTCCGTCTTTTTTTTTTCTTCGATTTATTCTGTTTCTCGTCATTGTTTTTCTTCGCTTTACAGCTTCCAATACTTTTGCGCGTCAATCCTAAATCTATACAAAATCATGTCGGATGATACGCGCGCGTCTGAACATAAACTCGCAGGCTCACACACGCAGACAAAATAACGTAGTCCACTACTATGCTCGCTATTTAAGGTAGTTTCTTAACCGCAGGTTCTTCTGCTTTTATATCTCTATACACTTCAGGACGTGAGCGATTATCGCTTTCCACAGCTTCCTGCTTTTTGCTACTCTAATCAACACGCATCCCCTGCCATGTTTCAAATTCCCTGATTTGCCATAAATTTGCATCTTATTATGTAGATTATCGCAACTTAACCCTTATCTTCCGCATGTCCTGACCATATT
>OZ038492.1:5633616-5656116 GCA_964036315.1 Acanthosepion esculentum | reverse complement strand
TATAATGAAGGAAGCGGAGCGCTGACTTTTACTGCTTTGTTATTTTGATATGACGTGTCCGGCTTAACATCACAAACCATGTCTGATCTGATTTCCAGCTTGGCGGGAATGATAAAAATGTTACCAATTGGTCTGTCGCGATAGCCCACATGGGAAAATTTGGTTATTGGGCATATCATCCGACTATAGACAAATACGTCAGTAACTAATTATACTCGTTTGGTGCACTGTCGCTTATCTATGTGAGAGGGTGGATTTTATCACGATTTCTCTTTGAATCTAAAGCCTTATCAGATTGAAGCCCATGGCAAAATAGATTGTTGCATAAACAAAAGAAGCGAAAATCAGACTGATTGATAGACCATTCATGCATATGGGCATACGTATGTTCGAAATAATAATATACTGCCATATATATATATATATATATATATATATATATATATATATATATATGTACACACACACACATATATATACATATATATATATATATATATACACACAGATATATACGCAAATATATATACATATATATGCACACACACATATATATATACATATACACCTATATATATATATATACATATATATATATATATATAATTCTTTTTTCTTTTTATGTGCCGTGTCCTTTCAGGACGTAGGCGATCATGGCCCACAACTTCCCCCTATCCCTTGTGGCTCTCAACAGGTTTTGTGTTTCTGCGAACTCCCCCAGACCACGCTCCGCCATGCATCTGCCCAAGCCCGCCACGAATGTCATGCGCTGCTTTCCCCTGTCTCTTTTCCTTCCATTCGTCCCGTGAGTATCAGATTCTCCAGGCACTCCTTCCTCATCAAGTGTCCCAGAAATGTCATCTGCCTCTTCTTATATATATATATAGACAATATTAGTGGTGAATATACACATACATATGCAATTATATATACACATACATATATGTATAAAAATAATTCCAAGAGGATATGATCCAGGTAGAATTCGATGTCCAGGACAGAGTAAGGATATAATAAAAAGATAAAAATATAATATATATATATATAAATTTTTTTTCAGCAATCAAATTTGTGAAAACCCTCAGAATCCACCTCTCGTTTATACTGCAACTATGCTGAGTAGACTTTAGTTACAGTTTCTGGAAGAGAGCGTGTTATCTAGCGTGATCGACAATTTGAACAAGGCCAGCACACTCAAGTCCTCGGCCACGATGACTGTGGCTCTGCACTAGCACAGCTATCGACGGCACTCAAGATTTCCGTCTACCCAATTTCACACCCAAAGGCTTGGGTCAACACGTGGTATGGTTTCCAGGCACTTTCCAAAGGTGCCGCACCGCTTTGATCGATCGTGATCCATTACGTTAACATCAGGAAGTTTCCTGACAAATCGACCATGGCGAGATTCGAAACTGGGTCTCATGGTCAGAAACCTTCCAACCGCAATCTGTTGTATATATATATATATATATATATATATATATATATATATATATATATATATATATATATATATATATATATATATATATATACAACTTGTCAGTCAAAGTATGAGGAAAAGCGAACCAAAAACAAATGAAAATGGATAAAGAAGTGGACAAAAGTGCTTGGGATGTACTCCTTGCTACAAAACAAAACACGTAAGGTGCTGGAAAAATTAAATAAAAATTATATATATATATATATATATATATATATATATATATATATATACACTTTACAATTGAAATGAAGATACTTTTACTTAATGACCATTTTCACCTACGAATTTTAATATTAAAATTAGCAGAATTTTTCAAACTCTTTATGGTATCAGTTTGTAGTGGGTTACTTGTGTTGTAGTGGGATAGTGTATCCCACGATAAACTGATACCATAAACAGTTTGCAAAATCCTGCGAATTTTAAAATTAAAATTCGTAGGGGAAAATGATCATTAACTAAAGGTATCTTCATTCCAATTGTAAAGAAAATTTGCTCTGATTAATGAAAATAAACTTTGAGCTCTGTTTTGTGAGTCAGTTTTAACATATTTCAAATTCTATGTTGTGTTAATAGGACTCGCTTGGATTATACCAACGAATTACTACATATATATATATATATATATATATATATATATATATATATATATATATATATATATATATGATACACAGAATTATCAATATCAGAAAAATATTAGGCAATTGATTGACAAAGTATAAAATCATTTAATATTTAAACGAAACTGAGTTCTCATAAAATTTTAAAAGATAAAAGATTGAACGATATGAAGAAAGTTAGATAATGAGGTACATTACACTAATTAGTAACTCTATCACAACTAAGAAAATTTGAAATGATTTCTTTTTTTATCATTTTATCCCAAGCTTCGGCAGGAATGCCACTAATACGCAGGGGGTACCGTGGAGTGAATATTTAAAAGACTGAGTATAACAATGATTAAGGAAGGGACCAGCGGTACGCGAAAAGACCGTTTTTATCTGACTTATTGTTACATTAGCTAGTTACATCACTAACCCAGTCGCTCGTAAAAATGCCTCTACTGACCATTCTTACTACAGTCTCCATAATACCACAGTTTCTCCATGGAGTCCAAACAGTTTTTTTAATGTCCAACATAGACAAGGCATAAGATTCATTCGATGTAAAAGGTTACTGAAGGAGTTTGTGGTGCGGGCTGGAAGAGGAAGAGTTGGAATTTATGAGGATATATGGGAAAGATAACGATTAGCCTTAGACATGCTGATTCTTTAAACTTGGCTTAGATGTGGCGCAAGGCCGAAAGTATGGGGAAAGTTTAATCGTCACCCAGTGAGGATTAAACTCACAACTCACTCATAATTGTTCTAGCGAGAAAAGCTCGTTAACCATTAGACCACATCGAGATGTTCAAAAATGATTCTGTAAGCGTAACTTAGATGTGGCATAAACCCGAAAGTATGGGGCACCCAGTGAGGATTAAACTCACGGCACACTCATAATTGTTCTAGCGAGAAAAGCTTGTTAACCATTAGACCACATCGAGATGTTCAAAAATGATTTTCTAAGCCCGGCTTAGATGTGGCACAATGCCTAAAATTTAGGGCACCCAGTGAGGACCGAACTCACTACTCAGTCGTAAGTGATCTAGCGAGACAAGCTTGTGAACATTAGCACCACATCGACGTGACCCGATTAACCCTCGACATTAACATTGTAGAAGATTGTAGCGATCTTTGGAAGGATCCGATTGCGAGTCGATTCCACAAAGTAAGCTATTCGTGGGAAGAGGCTGTTCGAGTGTAACATAGTTCCCCCCCAATACGGAGAGATCCGAGAGTTATTTGCAACTGTCGCAAAACTGTTACTAACTCTTGAGGTTAGAACTGATGGAGCCAATGAATGTAGATGGTAGGAACATTCTCTATAGAAATAGTCATACCATAACGAGGGGTTTTGCAAGGTTTCGTCTGTAGGAAAGTGGTTTTAATTTAGAAAACAATTCATCACCCACAAACCCGCGTAGATGCTTTTGATTCTATCTTGATGGGAAACTGAATAATGGGCACTTTCAGCCCACTTTGCAGCAATATCCCATATTCACTCCCTGATCTGACACTTGCCAAGGTAGCGGATAGCAGGAAGAGTCAGGTAGGTACTGGATCGATCCATGTAACAACGCATTCTTTCCAGCATCTTTAGCTCTGGATCGTATATACGAGTTTCAACTGAGGTCTGCGGCGACCTTTTTTTTTAATAGACGTTCAAGGCAATTGGCCTCATAGAGAGCACACCCGTTCGTTACAGTAGAAGGAAATTCAGATGTACAATTGTTGTGGGAAAGATAATAAAAGCTTTTCAAATTAACATAATATAATTTTTCAAGAACATACAATGTAAACACGTAAACAATCATTGTTCAACAAAAAAGGCAGTAGATTGATCCGGATAAATCTCTAAAGCCGACAACAAAATCTGACCGCCAATAACATGATGTGCGTGCCGTGTGAATGTTTCGATATTATTCCATTAGCGTTCTCAAAGCGCAATAAAAACTTTAAATGTACAGTTATATATCCAGCAGCTGCAAAGTGTCTGTAATAGTTTGGTGGAAATGTGTCAGCAGGAAAAAGTATTGTTTCCGTCCGTATATCGCATATAAAAAGAAAAATGCAGTACACTATTTACATTATTCGGACTATTATCCTCATCTTTGTCGCCATATTTATTACAACGTTTCGGCCGTTGTACGCTCCGGCCTTTTTCAGGTGGTTGAACTGAACCCTTTATTTCGCTCACTGGGGTAGACTGTTTTAGTTCCACGCGCCATGTTTAATGGATGTCAGTTATCAGTTATCGCCTGTTAATTCCCCTCCAAGTTCTCCACTGCGTTTAACCGGCACAGTGGATAAAGGCGTTAGTTAGATCCAAGTGACAGCACACAAAGAGTGTGAGTTCAATACCCGGTTAATAGTGTTCATAATATCTCATCTCAGAAATATAGACAGAAAAATGCAGTGAAAATAAAGTGTGGGAATCAGTTGGTCTGTTCTATCCTTGTGGCCATATTCACCCAAACGAATAGTGGATCTCCACAAAATTATTTGATGGGGGAAAATCAAAATAGGATTCAAGGATTTATAGTTCCAAGTGTCATGTTTAATGGATGTCAGTTATCAGTTATCTCCTGTTAATTTCCCTCTGAAAGTTCTCCACTGCCTTAGCCGGGTATTGAACTCACACTCTTTGCTTCCTGTCACTGGAACTAACTAACGCCTTGAGAACATCTGTGTATGAATTTCTGGGTATTATTGGAACTAGAACAGTCTACCCCAGTGAGCGAAATAAAGGGTTCAGTTCGACATTCCAACCACCTGAAGAAGGCCGGAGCGTATAACGGCCGAAACGTTGTAATAAATATGGCGACAAAGATGAGGACAATAGTCCGAATAATGTAAATAATGAAAAGGTTCACGTAAATTATATATCGATACGCATAACTCACATAAAAATCAACAACTCAATCATCTTAGAAAGTGCAAGAAATCCTGTTGCTGTCACAACTAAAAAAATAAAAGAATTTGTTTATAAACGATATTCCAACAGATTCTAAAAAAAAAACGTTGGGAATATCCTCTTCATTGTATCAGGTTTCAAAATATATTTAAAAAACATCAAGTTTATGAAAGAACAGAACGTGATAATTGCTTTAACCAAAGCAATTATTAAGATGTGTAAGTGAATAACGAGTCAACTATAATAATTACTCTTTCCAGTTAGGTCTCTAAGGAAAAGCGTGAAATTACTAACCGCGATGGTTTTAATAACCTCCGAGGGCTGTCGGAAAATACCTTCCAAAAATAAATGTCCCCAGCTTCCATTTATCATGTAAGTAACGTCCAAAAATCCCTTCTCCATAGTAATATATCTATCGCAATAATTTTAAATATACTTTAAAATAACTATTTTACGCTGATAAATACAGTAGCCCTGCTTAATTCGACTATATGCCATCCGTGATGATACGAGTGATTTTCGGGTGGCCGCAAAGGTTGAAATAGAATGATGACCTCCCGACGTTCTGAGATTTATGCGATTTCCCTCTGTCTTTTCTACAAATATCTACAACGGTCTCATGCTCTTTTCACCATGACTACATGAATTTAAGTGTGCTACTAGACTGTCAACTAGGTCTCACCTGTCTACTGTTGAACTAGTTAGATGCAACCTCCACTTCTACAGTGTCTTTTCACCCACTTATGCGCCTGTAGAATTCCCTTCCGATTTCCTCCTTCCCTGATAACTACAATCTTCAAAAATGTAATGTCAATTTTTATCCTTTGTTTTCTTGAACGTTGTTCCCGTTTTCTGCTTTCCTCAATCATCCCAACTAAAGTTTTCTCATTCTCTTGCACTCCCTGTTACCCCCTGCGTTCTAGAGGCATTATCGTCTTACTTTGAGGTGAAGGGAATAAATAATAATAATAAAAAGATATCACTCTGTCGTATCTCTCTCTTCGGACAGAGCACAACTGAATTTATTAGTGAGAGATGCCCGGTTCCGGGAAACAACTGCCCACATCTTCATCTCCAACATTCCAATAAAGAGGTCGATTCGGTAGTAATACCGACGCCAACGCAAACTACTTCTGTAGGGTTTGGATACATCCTAGATCTGACCCAGGTGCCGTCCCCAAATGAAACCAACCTTGTGTCACATACCGTGACCTGTGCAGGACGATTAAATACCACATGTAAATCGGTTAACGTAGTCGTCATAAACCCTCCAATACATATTCCATTTAGGCTGTCTGGTAGAACTGTGGCTGAATGAATTGCTGGTGCAACTAAAGAGGTCTAACTTCGATTTCCATGTTCCCACCGCTTCGTCGTCTTTGTCCATTCTCGGGCCGACGAGAAGGCCACAATTTTACTGAAATGCACAAATGCGCGGACAGCCAGGCGAATCGAGAATAAATGAAATGAAAGTACCTATATTAAAAGCGCAGACGTTTATTGCCGCTGACTTCCGTGTCTCAACACTATTTTTAGCGGCAGTCCAGCTCAAGTGGAATTCGTTGTAATCTCAACATGTCCAATTGCTCATGCGCAATGAAGCCAACTTTGGCCGGGAACAAAATGGCTGATTCCGGTGACTTTTACGTGCCGAAGTGGCCGATAATTTTCTTTATTTTACTTCTTTCTTTGCGAAACACAGATTTTACGAGTGTATAAATATTCAGTTTACTTTTTCTGCATTGTGAGTTTCTTGTGTAGCTAAGAATTCCATTAATACCCGCAATCGTACGAGTTTTTTTTCTTCTGATAAATAAAAATCGCCAGTATGAAGCAAATACTATTAGTGTCCATTTACTTTTCTGTCATCGACTTAGTTTTGTCTATTTTATTTGCGAACTTTTTCACCTCTAAACTTTAAACTAAAATCAAATACTTAAAATCCCAACAGAGTCATCAATGTCTTCTTACATTTAAAACAGGTATTTTATGAGCTTGTTGCAGAGAAGTTGATGTTAGGATATATATATATATATATATATATATATAGAGAGAGAGAGAGAGAGAGACAGACAGACAGACAGAGAGAGAGGGAGAGAAACAGACTGACAGAGAAACAGACTGACAGACAGAGAGAACAAGAGGGAGAGACAGAGACAGACAGAGCAAAAGAGTTCAATATCGTGGAAAGAAGTCGTGTAAATATAAGAAGTGTAGACATTGACATCAACACCGAGTGGCGACAGTCTGCTTCATGCAGACTGTTGCTATTCGGTGTTAATATTAGTTTCCACACATCTGATATATATATATATATATATATATATTTCAAAAAATTCTATGGATCTAATTTATTAAACCGACAGTTTTTATTACTACGCGATATTTTTAGTGGATACTCATATTTAAGTTAATTTATTATACGAATACTGTCTACTAAACAGTATTTGTTTTCGGTTACCGCTCTGAAAATTGTGAATTGCTTATTAAAGACAAATATGCACTCGCCGGCAGGATTTTTATTGGAGAAGTTGCGTCCTACTGACCAGAGGTAATCGGGGTAAGAACCTACGTGCTTAAACCGATTCGACCACGAGGAAGCATTGCCGATCAATTATGCGACATCCTTCTCGTTACTGATTACTCCAGATTTTCATATCTCCTTACTTTTGTATCAAAACGTAAACAAAGCAAATTCCTGAAGAATTCATAAGATATCAGCTCGACGAAAATAAATGCATATGCTACGTTAGTGATGTCTATACTGGGGTCATTCTGAGGGTTCATTTATCCGGTTACGACTGCAATTTTTCCCTTTCTCGAATAAGGTGATATTTGGTTATAGCTTCATTTGTTCTATGGGTATTTTTCCAACTTGCTTAAATTTGTTGGTGAATGCAAAATATTGATTCATCAGTTCTCTTTATTGTAACAACTTGCATCATTGGATATGTTGGGTGTGCAGGTGGTGTAACGGATATCGGATCGAAATGAGAACTCACAGAGCCATGTTCGAATACTGTTGTTTTTGTTACATTCACTTATACGCAAATACACTTTGGAAAGGCATGAATCCATTTCTTCTTCACCAGTTATGGGTTAAATATTAGGACTTGCATGTAGAAAACTCAAAAATTCATCAAATGCATTAGTTATGCATAAAACTAAATTCAACAACAACTTTCATATGAAGAATTCCACACTTCTTTAAAAAGAAAGTAACTTAATTAAACGGAAAATTCTCGTGAGTGCTGCTATCGAATCTTATCAAACTATAAATCTGCGCCTGGATTTTAAAAAATATCTTTTTTTTTTTAAGCGTATCACCCCAAGCAAGGCTGGAGGCCACTATCACGCAAGGGGTTAAAGAAGGGTTGGAGGAAGAGCAGATAGGAGTGGTAAAGGAGAGGATGTGGAGAAAGAGAAAGACAGTGGATCGATCAAGGGTTACAGAAGATTTGGAGCGAGAGCAGATAGGAATGAAAAATGAAAGGATTTGTTCCAGGAAGAATTACAACTATCCCAAGCCAACATACATGATTAAAAAAATATTTAAAAATTAAAATAAAACGCTGAAATTCATAGCATCATGTTATTTTAAAAAATCTAGGATACATAAATTTATTCTATACTAAAATAATTTAAATATTAGTTGCAAAAACATATCAGCAACATCATTTTTTCACTTTCGGTTTTTAGGTATTAAATTACATCACTTAGCGTCTTCCATAACTTAAACTGTTCAGTTAGCCCGAGGAATATTTATGAGATTCTCTTAAATTTAAAAATATTGAAAAGTGTTATGGGTCCTTACCTATAACTACAGAATGAACTCTTCCTAACACTATGTTTACTACGCCTCTCACTAGAGAGAGACGAAATCGAGTCGAGCCGGTAGTAGTTCATTCCAAACCAGACTGACAGTGATACTAACACATTCCACATCTTGTATTATTATTCCGTGTAATATATCTTCGTTATTTCTACTCTTGTGTTCGTGTTGTTCTTCCTTGGTCCAAGACTGGACCATAACAAAAGGCAAATATTTTACATTGATAAATTCCATGAGAGGACGAAACGCGTCGGCTAAGATAAATTTCCCTTTTGTCTTTATATATATATATATATATATATATATATATATATATATATATGTGTGTGTGTGTGTGTTTACTTATTTATTTTAGGATATTACACCGAAAAATGTAAAAATCGCTACACAATTGCAGTCGTGTTTCGATGTGTAGCACCTCATCAGACGATTGCAAATTACTGGCGAGTGAACGATTTATTTAGATTTAAAACCAAAATACAACCTCTTTTTATGAAAAAAGGAAAAAAGTGGGTATTATATGGTTTGATTGCTTTACTCTGATTAACCAAACAAATATGATCTACGTCAAATTTAAACTCGGCGAAGAAGCAAACATTAAAGAAGAATTTTTATAAATGGGTCATGACCCGTAGATTGGCAGCTAAAACATTGGAATCGTATTCTATACGTTCTCTTCGTACTCATGCACACACCACACACACACACACACACACACACACAAACACACACACACACACACACACATATATATATATATATATATATATATATATATATATATATATATATATAAAGGGTGTCCATAAAGTTCGTGTAAACTTTAAAAAATTTATAACTTTATTTGTATTTCCGATAGAAATAATCTGTAAAAAATGTTATAAAGTTTAATGTACCTAGTTTTAAGTATAGCTAAAATAACTAATGTGATTTCAGGCATTACTGTAAATCAGTTGGGAAATGTTTTCCGTCAACTGCAAAATCGTATTACCCTTTGTATTGCTAACGATGGAGGACATGAGGAAACTTAAATAAAATTTCAATAAAACCTTAAAACATATAGATTTACTTCTTTCTAATCATTTTTACAAATTATTTCTATATATATTTCATATATGTGTGTATATATATATATATATATATATATATATATATATATATATATATATATATATATATATATATATATATATATATTTATACATACATATATATATATATATATATATTATGTGACATTAAATACATGAAACTTTCTTTTGATAATCTTTCGTTTGGATTCTAGTTTATATATATATATATATATATATATATATATATATATATATAAATATAGGTAACTATACTCGTGTCGAAAAACCTTCGAACTCTTGATTTAACAACAGCCAAATCAATCACGAAGGAAAAGAAGGTTTTGAAAAAAGAAAGAGCCAGGAACATGAAAGTCTGTCGAAAATAATCGCACAGATACAGGTTCAAGGCCCAAAGAAAAAACCCCGATACGAGTAAACAACTAACTAAAGAGCTCAATACAAGCGTAGAGCAAACCTAGTCAAACTTAATGAGCCAGGTAGGTGTGTCTGGCTCATTAGGTTTGACTATATATATATATATATATATATATATATATATATATATATATAGAGAGAGAGAGAGAGAGAGAGAGAGAGAGAGAGAGAGAGAGAGATATTAAATAAAAACTGACCACTTTATTTAAATTATTAGCTCTGATTTGCATTGAGCTCTCTGGATTTTATCCTCCTTGTGTCTACCCATACGGATTACCTAGTTTTTTGTAAACTATATATATATATATATATATATATATATATATATATATACGCATGCACACACACACACGCACACACACATATATATATATATATATATATATATATATATATATATATATATATTCAAACATGCATTGTGAAATATAACAGACAACGAATGTCTGTTATGTTTGATCATGAACCGTTCTAAACTCTGTATATTTGCTTCAATTTCGGGAGAAAATAACGACGAATATTGTCGGACATTTGGATATTTTTATTATGCTCTTCCTTGACCCAAGGTTTCTACCCTCATGAGCCATCTTCAGAGTGGTTATATTTAAACGAAGATATTCACCATCAAAAATGATATTCTGTTATGCTGACATAGAAGATTGCTATTCGACGATAACGTTCACTGAATAGTAGACACAGGTCGTAAATTCATGATGCAGTTCTATGACGTTGTACAACGCAAGAGAACGAAATATTAACAACAGAACCATATGTCTAGATGCAATGTCTTGTGTGTTGACAAGTTTGAAATATGAGTGTGAGTTGCTTTATTTTAATGAAGATGGTCTCCAATATCTGAAGGTTCTTTTTACTCTGTGTATGTGTCAGTATTGTTGTGTTATCAACTAATATCTGTCTATGTTTTTCTCAGAAATGTTATTTAATAGAACTAAGATCAGAAAGGTGATAGGTATGTCTGCGGGAGAGCGTGGTTGTAGTAAAACCAATATATGTAGTGGGCTTATTATTAGTATCAGAGATACAATCTCTTGTCGCAGTTAGCTCCTCCTCATTTCCTTAACCCTTCAACAGGGGTCTCTCTTTCCCGGGAGTATAAATACCTGGCTGACCTTTCGCCTCTTCCTCTCTTTCCACCGCTTCGTACACGTGCGGCCAGCTGCCTGGCCTGGGGCCGCGACCTCGCGCGTGAGGCGATGTAAAAGAAACTTTGTCTTTTTCACTTACACCACTTTGTGACCTCTCACACAAACAGTGTTTCCCATATTCTTGGAACACGCTTAAAACTATATACGCGTTCGTACGGACATTCAACACACACACACACAACTTTCCATACAGACACTGTAACATTTTATTCATGTCGTCAATGTATTTGTAATTCGTGTATTAATCTATTTGTTATTAATATATATTTGTTGCATACATATATATCGGTCTTGTTTGTTTATTTGCCTTCTTTGGACTTCATTAAAGTCCAAAATTCTTTATGTAGCTGGACTGGCCAGCGGAAGTGTTAACCTAGAGATAACTCATCATCTCCTCACATTCACACACCGCACGGTCCACTACACTCTGAACGGGTATGTACATTGTTTTTTGTTCAGGATTTAGTTCTGTGGTTGTACGGTTATTAGAGACTATGAGGCCAACTGTTTTAAATGTTTTATGATATATGATGAGCTTAACTTGTTTATTATTATTAACGGGTTTAATATTTCTACCTATTATGTTTTTGAGTGTTGTTTCATCATGTTTGTAATTATTCTGCATTTGGTCACAATAGTATAAGTTAATAGTGTTATGGTTATTTTGATGTACACTATTATTATTAATATTATCAATTTTGTTAGTAGTATTATTAAGTTATTGAAATACATTTTAATTTGTTGATCAATGACGGAATTAGGAAATCCATTATTAACAAGTGTTTGTTTAATGTTATGTAATTCTTTATAGAATATAATTTTGGAAGAACATATCATTTGTGTGCGTTGCATTAAGTTTTGTATCGTTGGGGAATTCACTATTATAATTAAGAAGACACGGTTTAATACTACTGGGTTTTCTATATAGAGAATTAGTAAATTTATCTATCCTGGAATCAATAAATACAAGGAATGGAATTTTATTATTAATATCAAGTTGAAGTGTAAATTTGAGGACGTATTGACTTTTAAATCTGTTTCTATGTTCTGCATATATATATATATATATATATATATATATATATATATATATATAAAAGTGAACATAGAAGTCAACACTTAGAGGCGACAGTCTGTTTCATGTTAGCTTTAATCTTTATTTGTTTTAAAACTATTATGTAAATTTTTGTAACTGTGTATAATATTTATGCATTACACTCTAATCGTTATTCGGTAAAAATATTATTGCTAATCATGCATTACTTTTTAAGTAATATACATATTTATGTCTTTGTTGTTTCCGTTCCTTATATTATGGCCGCTACTGTATATATATATATATATATATATATATATATATAAAAGTGACATTTGGAAAATATATATATATATATATATATATATATATATATATATATATATAAAGTGACATTTGGAAAATATCCGGATGTGCATGTCTACAAAGGTTTTCCTGACACATTATCCCAGTGACATGCTACTGGCATTCCTGGCATTCCTACATATATATATATATATATATATATATATATATATATATATATATATATATATATATATATATATATATATATATATATGCATATCCGTATATTTTCCAACTGTCACTTTCTTCAAACGCACACATACTAGATGAGACATTACTTTATGAACAGGAGAGAAAATCTAACGTGCTCCTGTTAGACTATTGACGAAAAATGTACGAAAGTAATCTGGAGCAGCATTAGCATAATGCTATGTTTTTTTAGACCCCTCCGCCCCCGGTCGGTTTCAACAAGTGCGAAGCATGCATGGCGACGCAAGAAATAGGTAGCGCAAAATACAACAGATGGAAATGTTTATTTGGTTGGGCTAAACGCTTACGAAAGGTTCTTCAGGTGCAAATACTTTGGTATAACAAGTCGATTTTCCGCCATGTCAATACTCCTAGACATAATAACTCAGATTTCCATTGCAAAAATTGGCTATTTACCTTATACACTAGCCTTGACCCCCTGTAATTTTTTATTATTTCCAGAGTTAAATGAACAATGATTTTCTGACATTTATGACCTGCAGCAAAATCGGATTATCTTACTGAGATAAAGTCTAGAAAACAAATTTCAAGAACATTTGTAACAACGCCACCATTGTTTCTCGATATCCATAAATTCGGAAGGAGGGTATTTTGACGGACGCAGTAACCAATAATGACGAGGCAATCAAATGTTGATTTCAAGTGATTATTTCGTCAATTTAATGTTCATACTTCGTATAACTTAATTATCAACAATATTCTGAAAACGGCGAAAATACTTTCTCGAGAAGATAATATGCGAATAACACAACGCTTTCTGCAGAAATCAACCCAAAGTATTACTGAAGAACAAAAAACGAATGCCCTTAAACGGCAATTGCTTAAGGAACATTGTAATATACCAAGCCACTGTAAAAGCAGCCGATAACAAAGAAAAAAATATACATAGTCGTAACTGAAAGACATTGGAAACAAAGAAACTACTCACACAAAAATCCTTTACAAATAATAAATACGCAAACAGTAAAATGCTTTCTAAACATATCAAAAACCAAGTAGCAACAAAAATAAAGAAAACAATATCACCCTAAAAAATAAATCCCTAAACTGTAAATTTTGCATGGTGTAGAAAATAGCTATAATTATCTTTTCTGACTACACAAACTACTAAATAAAAAGTCAGAACTTGTTTCAAAATGCATACACGAAAACGAATGTTTACTACGTTAATTAAAAATCGAAAACTAAAAATAAATAAACAAAAATAAATTAAGAAAACAAAGTCATAGAATAAAAGAAATAAGTGAAATAATTCAAGACAATGAATAAAGTAAATAATAAACAAATTAACAAACCACAATCGAACACATAAACACAAGTAAACGTAATAATAACATCAAGCAACAATAAAATAATCAATAATAAAAACACTATAAAGAGCCGCGAAACATTCAACAATCCAATAGATTACCCACAATTCATGAATGTCCTGTATATATAAACAACAGAGCAAAAACACAACACATATGGCCTGACGATAGCGCATAATTATGTAATAGACTGTCCCCGCTGAGTATTGACTGCAATTTTCAATTATATATAAAGCTGTATAAAAATCTGGCATCAATACTGGGAAGAAAAGCTTAGCATTTTCAATTCCAATCAATTTGAATTACTCAAAAAATGTTACATGAAAAGAAACACCAGTTCTAATACCTATCACCTCATTCAGATTTTATGGATTTTCAGATCTTCCATATTTGTATGTTCACCAAGAAGGTATATATATTGTCCAGCGTGAATCTGACATTTACGTCTATTTTAATTTTTAATTCGTGTTTTCATATATATATATATATATATATATATATATATATATTTTTACATATATATGTATATATATTTATATATATATATATATATATTTATACATATATATATATATATATATATATATATATATAAACAATAAAATCTAGATTCACCTCATATGGAGAATAAACTAATTTCAACCGAAGAAAATATATACACTGGGGTTGAACAAGACTGACGGATTTATATATTGAATAAAACTGACGTGTACTAGGGGTTGAATAAGACTGACGAATTATATTTTCGTCAGTTGAAATAATATGAGGTAATTTTGGATTTTATTGTGTATTAATTTTTGCTTTGTAATAATAAATACATTGAGCTCTTTTTTGTGGATCAGTTTCAATATCTTATATTACTAGGATCCACTTGGATTATATACCAACGGATTTATTACCTTTATTATATATATATATATATATATATATATATATATATATATATATATATATATATAATCAATTTGAAACAATGGATCAGATGTTATTTCTTATATGAACGTTATATATCATGGTTACAAGCGTTTGAATAGATATTTCGTTGTTTGAAATGTGTTATTCATTTTTACCGACCGAGATACTGAAAAGTCCTGTTAAAGGATCGAACCTTGGAACCTGTTTTCTTGGGATGTTCATGAAGTTTACCGAGAGTAACTGGTTGCTTTATGCAAATGTTCACCAAGCCTCGATAAAAAATAAAAAAAATAATGGGTGCAAATTTTTGGGTACAAAGAGATTGAATGACACACCATTGCTAAGGACGCACTTTGATTGTCAACGAAAATATTGCCATATTATGACCTGCTTCCTACCAGTAACAAGGTAAAAATATTATGGTTTACTGACATGAAGTCACAAACCCTAATTCCAAATAAGCAGCACCATTTTTTGTCCCCGGACGCCAACATAAGATAGCAGCAATTATATTCAGGCCACGCTGGAAGGTGTATGTGTAATACGAGCGCGCGTAAATACACACGCGCGCACACACACGGACACACGCAGACGGTTCGTTTGCAAACTTTCCATTTATTGTTTGTTATATATATATATATATATATATATATATATATATATATGAAAGTGAACATTGAAATGAACACTTAGAGGCGACAGAGTGTTCCATGCTAAACGAAAGTGAACATTGAAGTCAACACTTAGAGGTGACAGTCTGTTTCATGCTAGACGCAATCCTCAGGCCACGTGGCCCGACGATTGCGTCTAGCATGAAACAGCCTGTCGCCTCTAAGTGTTGACTTCAGTGTTCACTTTTGTAATTACACACGCCTTATCTCTGATATTGAGCACTTTATCCCATAAATATAGCACACCTTAAAATTATATTTCTTCATATATATATATATATATATATATATATTAGGGGTCATTTTCTGCTACATGATCTTTGGTTCACATTTCAATGTAAATATTTGTTCGGGTATATATGTATATATATATATATATATATATATATATATATATATATATATATATATACATATATATATATATATATATATATAAATATAAATGTGGTTTCTAGTACATATTTATATATAAATATGTTTTTTGATACATATTTATACATAGAAATATTTTCTGGTACACATTTAACTATAAATTTGCTTTCTTGAAGATATTAAATATGTTTTTCTGATACATATTAAAATATAAATGTGTTTTCTGGTAGATACTTTATATAAATATTGTTTCTGGTAGATATTTAAATATAAGTATTGTTTCCTGTTACCTATTTAAATATAAATGTGTTTTCTCGCACATATATAAATATAAATGTCGTTTCTGGTACATATTTATATATAAATATTATTTCTTCTACATATTTAAATATAAATTTCTAATACCGGGTACTGTCGGTTTTTATAAGCAAATATCAAAGAGTTTTTGTGTCATATCGGCTCCACTATTATAAAATATTGCTTCTTTGAGTTTCCACATGACAGTCCGTGAAATTGTTTTTCTTTTCCTTTTTTTAATTTAATAAAGTAACATATTTAATATACCATTTTATTGATGATGGATTATTTCGGTTTACGCTTTATACATTATTACAGTCTGTGACGTAGTACTTTTGCGTTAATGGTAAGGACGTAATTGAAGAATTAGCAGATAATCAGCAAGTTAATCGGTGCTATAATGTAGTGTTACCATATCCAATATGTGCATTGTTTGACTTATTACAATTTCCTTAAGAGAAACATTCTCCAAAAAGGCAATTACACACACATATATATATATATATATATATATATATATATATATATATATATATATATATATATATATATATATATATGAGTAAAAATATCAAAAAAACAAAATCCGAATATGCAAGTTTACTGTTTTAATGTTTCAATGTCGACGTCAGACGTTTCGGTCTAGTAGACCTTCTTCAGTACATAGTTATTAAAACATAATTAAACGATATTCAAATCAAAATAAAAAGTCGATAGACATAAGAATAATTAAAACAAAATAACTGAAATTTTTTTTTTAACTATATCCTGAAGAAGGTCTACGAGACCGAAACGTCTGACGTCGACATTAAAACATTAAAACAGTAAACTTGCATATTCGGATTTTGTTTTTTTTCATATTTTTCCTCATACTGTCGGATCTTTATCCATATATTTGCTTACATATATATATATATATATATATATATATATATATATATATATATATATATATATATATATATATATATATATATAATAACAGTGACATTAAACAAATATTTGTTTTACACGTGCTCATACGTACGACACTTCAGGAGCAATAAAATTAATCTGCTGCGTCAAATTACAGACGCAAACCAGGGCATCAGTTAAACGTTTACTTAACAAAGTCCCAAAATAGGGGTATACGTATCTATTGCCCTTCCCAAATGAGGCAGAGACAATGGCGGCAGTGCTCCGGAAGAAATAGATCGCCAAATAACCGTATGGATGAGCGAACGATTCGAGGGCAAGAAGGAAAAGGTACAAAGCTAGAGAATATCTTTTATTGTGCGGTACAAAAGGACATTGCTAAAAGAAACGGCTGCGTCGATGTGGAAAACAATTTCATGGCCGTTTGCTTGCTTAACTAAATCAGAGGCTTGGAGGCCGAAAACACCTTAAGAGGATTAAGCAGTAAACATTAATGTTTAGCGTCTTATTGATTCTTTCCTGACTACGTAGTTTTGAAAAGGGGAAAGATATGTCGGTAAGAAATAGAAGCGAAAAGATTGGATGGGTGAGCGTAAGAATAGAAAGGGTAAGAAACAAACGAAAGAACACTTGCGGAGGGATAAGGGTAAAGGTATATGGTAGTGAAGTGTTTCTTATTAACAGTATGGCAGATAGGATAATTCTCTTGAGGGAGAGCAATGAGAAAAGGAGAGGGATGAAGTAAAAGGAAGAGGAGATATGGCGTAGTAAGTAGATAAAGTAAAAGAGCGGCAATTGAAAGGGAAAGAGTGAGAGAAGACGGAAGAAAGGTGGAAAAGTAAGAAATCAGGAAACAGCTAATGTTACCGTTATTATTTTCATTCATATAACGCATCGTATTTAACATCATCATTTTGACTAACAATCTACATTCTAAAAGAATAGAGATTTATTTACATCTAAGCTTCAGCCACAGGCTGCAGACTGTTAGTCAAAATGATAATGATATATGAAGTGTGATGTGAATGAAGATAATAACGATAAAGGTGAGCAGTTTACTTATAAAGAAAAATTCGAGATTCATTAACGGAGTACTCAGTGCTACACAAGTCTTCACTTTATGATCATATGACTGCGATCAATGTGTAGTATCTGTTCTCCTCTTCTCTAATAATAATATTAGCCGTTTCCTTATAAAGAAACATTCGAGATGCGTTGACGGAGTAATCAGTGCTACACAAACTATACTTCACTCCATGGTAATCTTACTGGGATCAATGCGTAGCATATGTTCTCTTGTCTAATAGTAATATTAGCCATTTTCTTCTAAAGAAACATTCGAGATCCATTGATGGAGGGCAAATTGCTACACAAGTCTCACTTTTCTTCACTCCATGGTCATCTGACTGAGATCAATTTGTAGTATCTGTTCTCCTCTTCTGTAATAATATTTGAGATTCATTGACAGAGCACACAGTGCTACAAAAATCACGCTTTTCTTCACGCCATGGTAATCTGACTGGGATCAATATGTAGATTCTATTCTCTTCTAAAAGGAATATTAGCCGTTTCCTTATAAGGAAAATTTCGGCATTCACTGATCGAGCAAGCAATACTGCTGTCTCTTGAAATATATAAAATCATTCTCTTAAAACTTTTTTTCAGCAAAATAGGGTTCTTAATTCTGGTAGCTTTTTATTTCAACATTGATGTGGATTTCATTCCTTACCTTCTATTTGCAGTCATGTGGAACGCTAATATCTTAATAATAATCATTATTTTCTCATCGTGTTATATGTGATAGTTTTCCTGTTGTCAAAAGTCTTCAAGTGATGTGGTTTCTGTCATTTGATACAGTTCTTTGTATGTTTATTGCATAGGGTCAGTCAACAAGTTTTGAAGAAGCATTGTCTTCACAACACACATAGGCTTCACCTGCCCAAAGCCATTTTAAACCATTGATTTTAGAAAGCGGTTATACCGATTGTAACTGTAATTCTCCAAATCTTGTTAGTCCACAAAATATTTAATATCTAAAAAAAAAACTAAACTAATTGAGTTTCATTTTTCAGTGTTTCCAGATAAAACGTTTGCCATCTTCACACCATTTTTGTAAGTATCACTGAAAAATCTTTTGAGTTATTCAGCTCATAAGAGAAGATGTTAAAATCGTTTTTTGTCAGACCGACTGTCTTCCCAACTGAGCAATGGTGGGAGGAAAAATACCATTCAGGCCTTCGGTAATGGTACCAATATTAATATTCTTAAAAGTTTATTCAAGAACCCTCAAGAGAACGGCGAATAAGTTTTAAAAAGTGGGAACTGTAGAAAGGAAAACTGGATTAGTAGGTGAAAGCAAGAAGAGGGATCATCGTTTCAACTTAAGAGATCAATTAGAAAGGTTCCAGCTCAATTTATAAGACCTTTGGCACAAGAGAGGTGTTTCAGCTATGACAGTCTTATGAGCAGTAAAAACGAACTTGGAAATGAAACCGTACGTAAAACATGTGGGGTACCTTGTTGCTACAGGACAGAAAGTTAGAAGGTTAGAGAGGGCGAAGATCATCTTGAATAATTTGGAAAATGATCCTGGAATAATATATATATATATATTAACTTTATTTCAATCCTCTATGAGCTTCCAATCCTTAGTTATGATTACTTAATGGTGAACATGTCATTTTCGTTTATGATCGGCTTAATCAGGATTCTTCTGTTAAGCTTAAAGATTAATTATAGATTCTTATTGCTGAAGGTAGAGCCTAATAGTGCTGTTAAATTCTCAGAGAATTCAAGTAAGATATCGTTAACCATTTCTAATATACAACGGTTCAGATCTTAATCTAACAATTGGATTATTTTTCTGTTGCACCCAATATAAAGCTGACAGTTTAAGCATTTTTGAACTGGTTTGGTGGCATGGATGACATCGATATGAACGTTTTGATCTGACTAGGCTATTTAAGAATATAACAAGTTTCCCGTTTAGTATATTGCTTTTGTAGCAATTTGCAGTATTGAGCGAAACTACGTGTAATTTTCATTTTCGGTATCTCTAATGTTCACTTTGTTATAACAGATAGGATGTGTTACGAAATTAAAATTATGAAAATATGGAGAATAATGAGAGGATAGTTATTCATTATGATAATAATGTTCAGGGAATCTTCCACGCGAGAGAGTGTTCCACGAAATAAAATTTCTTGGGGGAAGTTTGTCTACTTACAATTGGAATACTGGGGAAATGTCGTTGATTGTACTCCATGTATTTACATCGGATGTTATAAATATAAAAGTGAAAAACTAAAACTAAAGAATGCAGCTAATCTTAGCATTTGCTATGGAAATAATGATAGAGT
Organism: Acanthosepion esculentum; assembly: GCA_964036315.1. Taxonomy (NCBI): domain Eukaryota; kingdom Metazoa; phylum Mollusca; class Cephalopoda; order Sepiida; family Sepiidae; genus Acanthosepion; species Acanthosepion esculentum. The sequence goes on along the minus strand of OZ038492.1, from coordinate 5,635,172 downwards.
AGAGATGGTTCTGCACATTACTTTACTAACATTCTTGACATTCAAATTTAGTACTTTTTCATGGCCTCAACAACGCGTTTAGCTTGAAACAACCTGTCGCCTCTGGGTGTTGACTTCCATGCCACTTTTATATTTACGTATGGTCTATCTCTGATACTGAGCAGTTTAAGCCATAAATATAGCATACCTTAAAACTGTATTTTATCATATATATATATATATATATATATATATATATATATATATATATATATATATATATATGTATGTATATGTATGTATATATATATATATAAATATACATATATATATATATATATATATATATATATATATATATATATATATATATATATATATGCGTGTATGCGTGTGTGTGTGTGTATGTGTGTGGTATGGTGGAACCAAAGGACAACTTGCCAAAATACAAATAGCTTTAAACAAGATAAAATCTCGAACAATGAGAGCAATATGAAAAAGGACTAATGGTAAACACCTACCTTATCAGTAAAGAATTCAATGCCTAGATTACCAAGACAGAACAAAAATTCTCTCTCTCTCGCTTTCGCTCTCTCTCTCTCTCTCTCTATCTCTCTCTCTCTCTCTCTCTATATATATATATATATATATATATATATATATATATATAAAATAACATAATTTCCGAGATCGACAATGAGACTGCCAATTTTGCAAATAATTTAAATATTGCGTATAGTCTGAGGAAGGTCCATACCAAAGATGCATACCTTTTATTTAAGGATCACAAACCTAACTTCGCTAGAAATATACAGTCTAGATTAATAAATCCAACATAAACTGAACTAGGTCTAATCTCATAAAATATAATAAAACCAATAAATTACTAATCACAAGCTGTAATAATCTCTGGAAAGATTCGTCGGACACAATCAATATTGTCTATATTGGTGATAAGGAAAGTGATATATTTATAGAATTTTATATCGTAGATTTCTATTCCTCAATCTCCAGGGATCTCTTGGTAATTTGTATTAACTTTGCAAAAAACTATGTCGAGATTACGGATGAGGAGACTTATATCATCCTAACAGCTAGAAAATCATTTCTATCTCAATATTTCCTTAATAACACTTTTGATGTCCCTATGGGTGCATATGATTCAGCTCAGGTTGCGGATTTAGTAGGCATTGATATTTTATATACCTTTAGTAGAATAGTAGATCCCAAACAGACTGGCTTATGCAGAGTTGATAGACTCATTTTCATTCCCAATAGTAATGGTCTACTAACCGGGAAGATACAAGAGAAAATCATTAACAAACCTAACTTTAATATATATATATATATATATATATATATATATATATATATATATATATATATATATATATATATATATATATATATATATATATATATATATATATATATATATATATATATATATATATATATATATAGTCCCTACGGCAAAAAATGACAGTTCATCGTCAACAAATTAGGGACCCCCACACCAGAAAAATTCCCCTTGGTCAGCATATGGAGGAATGCGGAGGAAAAATCTGCCAAATCTT
>OZ038492.1:5601116-5628616 GCA_964036315.1 Acanthosepion esculentum | reverse complement strand
CCAAGTCTTGTGAATGGCGATAAGTAGGGGGAACTGTTCAAAAGCCGTCTATGGTTGTGCTAATACGTTGAAGCTGGAGGTAGATACCGTTTCAAAACTGTATAAAAGGGCCATGTCTATATAGTGAAACAACATTTTATGCTGCTGAGTGAAAACCAAAGGATGTTTTTATGGTTATTCCAAAGGGAAAGCATCAAGCGGAAATAGAAGAAATATGTTTCAGTTTACCTATATTGTTTCCTTATATTATGGCGCTACAGGATCATAAACAAAGAAATGTGCCAAATAACAGAAGCAAAGTTTGTGCAAACTTTGTTCTCAGGGTGCTCAGTGATGAACGGTAGGAAAGACGCGTTGGTGACAGCAGGGAAACTTACCCACGGCTTCCCGACAATCCAGACCCTGCTCCTTGTGACTTTTGGTTGTTCCTCAAGGTGAAGAATAATCTCAGGGTTGGTCGATGGAAGACATTGAGAAGATTAAGGAGGCTGTGATAAGTGTCCTGACTACCTTCACTTTGAAGTCAGAGGTCCATTTTGAAGGAGGTTAGAATTTTATACATGTTTGAAAATAAATGTATATGAAAAATCTCAAAACTTCAGGAACACGCCACATATTTATCGATCTATCTATCTCCCCCTTTCTCTCTCTCTCCCTATATATATATATATATATATATATATATATATATATATATATATATATATATATAATTATCAATTAAGCATTCAGATAAAGAATAAATTTTTTGATATTTTACAATTCATTTTGATATTTTTACGGTTTATGATACCATTTGTGATTTATTTAAAGCCAAAACGTAATTCATATTGGAGGTTGCTTCCAGTACTCGATGTAACCAAGCGGTTCCCCGTCTAAGTACAGACGGAGCTTGACATGCTTAACCTCAGTGATTGTACACCAATCAGTGTTTTCTTAAATTTTATGAAAGTGCGTTTTATGTACATAATTGTTTTTCTTTACATAGGAACACGCCCCCTATTCTTATTATATGCACGGTGCCCTTTCAGGATCTGGGTGATTATGGCTCTCCACAATTTCCTGTCTTTCGTAGATCTTAGAATAAATTTTGTCTTTTTGTTATCAATTCTAAACCTTGTTCCGTCATCCATTTACTTAAACTCTATAAGAAGGTTATAAACTGTTTTCCTCTGTCCCTCAATTTGTCTTGTGAGTATCAAAATTTCCAATCTTTCTTTCTTCCTTATGTGCCCTAGAAGTTTTAACTGTCTAATGTTAAGTATAAGTGTTCTTTTGGTTTCAAATTTCCCTAAAACTTCATCGTTGCTCACATGTTCGGTTCATGGTATTCTCAGCATCTTCCTGTAGGAAAAATTATATTCGTAATCTAAAGTGCATACTCTCTAGTATTATGAAATAGAAAATTATAATTTCTTGTACAATTCCACCATTTAAATCATTCGAAGGTGTTACATTACGTGAATATAAGTAGACCCTAAATACATAGGAAACTACGACAAACTGAATGTATACTTTCCTCGCCTTTTGCACGTTTTTTTTTAAGATAAACAATTTCTGAGCTGGAAATAGATTAAGTTTCTGTTAAAAACAACAACCGTGAAGACATCTCACTTTAGCATGAGGAGTAAATAAAGCTTGGCGAATAATGTCGATTCGCATGTTTCCACTGGGAGAGTCCTTTGCCTCATTTAATCTAAAATCTTGTTGTTCTTCCCCAATATGATTACAACGGATTCACAGTTTCTTGCAGTTCAAAGCCGCATTCCTGGAGCAGATTTAAGCTGCAGATAATTAAAAATGTTCTTCCCTGGAATGGCTTAAGATTACAATGCCACCCTTTCAAGCGCGTGCTAAACGTGTAAAATTCGCTCAAATGCTTAATGGCAAAATCACTTTTGAAAATAATTGAAAAGAAAACGTCAATGAAATTTATATTCGGAGGTGGGCGAAAATATCATAGGCTGTCTATGAAGGAATGATGCATGCTAGAGCCGTGAAATCTTGCATATATTAATTTCAGCTCTTCTTATTAATAACTGCATTGATTCTTTCCAGGTAAACTGACATCTGACTGTTCAAAAAAGTCATCAACATGAAATAAGACGTCATTATCAGTACAATACTGATTCCAAACGTAGTATGTTTTTATATTGGGGGTGGGAGAGATGATAATTAAATCAAGAGAATAGGGAGGGGGACCAACCATTTTAATGCAAGAATCATCCATAGTAGCCCTTGAAACTAAAACTTGTCTGCTGATTCATTTTCCTGATGAAACAAGCCTCGTTTCCCTGAGCGTTTTGCCTTTCCTAACAGCCTCAGCAAATAGGCATATAACTCTTAATTGTAGATAGTAAACAATTCATTTTGCATCCCAAAAAAACTGAGTCTATGCCATTCCATGCAGATGAATCGATCTTGGCCTTTTTGGGGGCAGATGTGAAGCGGTCTTTCCACTCCATGCATTGCCTCTTTGTCTGGCTCAACGTAATGAATCCATCACTTAACTTGTGTTAGGAAACATTCATGGGAACCAGCTGGGTCTGCCTCACACAATGTCAGATTTTGTTCTTTAACAAATCCTAGGATAAACTGTCTTAAAATGTTTTCTTTTTAAGAGGAAATATGATAATTAAATTATTGAATTCTTGAAGAAGACCTAGGAATGTCTTAATATTTTTTTGCCTTTAAGAAGACCTACGATTGTCTTAAAGGGTTTTTTTTAAAGAAAACTTAGGATTGCCGTAAAGGATTGTCGTCTTTTAGAAGATTGTACTGAAGGAATTTACCTAAGACTGTCTTAATGAATTCTCTTATTTAAGAAGACATAACATTATCTTAAATGATTGTCGCCTTTAATATGATCTTCAATTATTTTAAAAGGTTGTCTTGTTTAAGAAGACCTATGTTTGACTTAAAGAGTCTTGTTTTTTTTTAAGTCAATCATATGTCTTCTTAAAAAAGACAGCCAATTAAGTCAAACTTAGATTTTCTAAAAATCTAAATTTTCGATACAGGGAACACAGATAGTGATACGGTTGGTTGAAATTCTAAAATATTTTTTCCAGAAATTAAATTTTCCAAGAGTTTTGTTTCATGGACGTTTCCTTTCAAAACTTTTGCTTTTAGCTATCAAGAAGGTTAACAGCTACATTATTTTCTGTTCTAGTTTTATCTGATGCTCTTCCTTTGTTCTCTTGTTATTCAGTGGTAACTATAAGTTTATCTGTTTATATACTTGAAACATTCAGCATTCCTCACCCAAACAGATGCTATTGGTTGAAATTTAGAAAATCTTTTTCTGAAAAGTATTTTTTCATGAAATTATCCTTCTCTTAATCCACTAAATGTTAATACGTCCTAGGTATGACGATACACTTCATCCGACAGCAAGGCCTTTGAGCATGAGTTTTTCAGGTGCGTGAAACCACGTCTTAATTGGTGTTGTTCCCAGATCCACCCTGACCGAGGGTAGTTGCACCCGGTACCAGCTATGTCCAAATAGCTAACCACCAAAATTGGATCAAAATACAATAAAAGTATGAAAACAGATTTTTATAGTACAAATACCAGTAATAAATTTTTTGAATAAAAGATTACCTGCAATAAATTTGACTCTTGACAAAAACCCTATTTACAAAAATACGTCAATGTAACCTGATCAACATCTGAATTTTTAGAAATAATACATCTTCCATTCATGAGAAGCTATCCTAAAAATATTGCCGGCATTAAATAACCCATTGGGGTTGATATACCGTAAAAGAAAATAAGCCAAACCAAACTAATAGTTATTGATCTTTCTATTACTGACGTTTATTTTCTTTCAAACATTTTTCTTTTGGTAATGCTTGATTTTCTTATTATTTTCAGGTACATATGCAACCTCCGCACCGGAGATTTCGCATTAAATAACTATCATATGTCATATATCACCTGTCAGCCCACGGTTTAACGGATCTTCCTACGTAAGGTATTGAGTTTTGATTCATCAATGACGTAACCGCTCAGTCAAAAAGTTTCCTTGACTTTGTAATGAAAATCTCATTGAAAAACAAATACGAGTCAAAATGAAAACAAAAATTCGTAAACAGCTTTCTTTTTTTTAATTCAAACTTCGTCATTGAAGAGCTTAAGTCTTATTTTAATCCGTTCTCTTCCTACACATTAGTTTCTCTGATGTTTCAATTTTCTTAAGTATATATATGAAATCTTTAATACACTTTGACAAGGCAGACGAACAGGCGCTGGTTAATCAATATATAATTACACAGTCGAACGAACGGATTAACTAAAACGTTTGTAAAGTTGTGACTGGCGGCATTGGAAAGAGTAATACTTTTTTGTAAATCTTTTTTGTTTTACGAATCGAGAAAATATAACTTGATTTTATTGATGAAACAATATGTCTCCTATTCCATAAAAATATTTCCTGATGAATTTGCAAGAAAGTAGTAGAAACATCAATAACAGTGGAATAAGAGAAGTTTATTTTCAGAAAAAAAAAAAATATATATATATATATATATATATATATATATATATATATATAGCATAATGAGAAGCCATGTATACTTTCTTAATATGTATATAATATAGAAAAAACAATTGAAAAGTTGTAAATTAAACAAATTGTATGTTTTTTTTGTGAAAGTATTTATTTTTACATATATATATATATATATATATATATATATATATATATATATGTATTTGATATTTCAGATCGGCCCCGGTACTTAATGTAAACAAACTTCTGACAACAGCCATTTCTGATGAAAGATCGGGGCCGATCTGAAATATCATATATATATATATATATATATATATATATATATATATATATATATATATATATATATATATATAATACTTTCACACAAAAAACATTCAATTTTTTTAATTTGCAACTTTTCAGTTGTTTTTCTATATTATATATATATATATATATATATATATATATATATAAATATATATATAAGTAAACATTGAAGTCAACACTCAGAGGCAATCATCAGGCTACGGCGGTCCATCGTCAATCGGCTGCCTGACGATTTCGTCCAGCATGAAACAACCTGTGGCCTCTAAGTGTTGACTTCAATGTTCACTTTTATATTTATATTTACATAAATATAGCACACCTTAAAACTATATTTCTTCATATATATATATATATATATATTTGTCAAGGTGGGCATTGAAGTTAACACCAAGAAGCGACAGTCTATTTCATGCTATACTCAATCGTCATGGCCAGACAATTGCGTTTAGCATGAAACACACTGTCGACTCTGCGTGTTGACTTCAATGCTCACTTTTATATTGATATTTTATACTTACACACACTCTATCTCTGATATTGAACACTTTAACCCATAAATATAGCATACTTTAAGACGATACTTTATCATATATATATATATATGTATATATATATATATATATATATATATATATATATATATATATATATATATATATATATATTATATTATATTTTTAATTTCGCGCATGAGCGTTTTTATTTTTTTTATTTTGTCGACTGCAACGTATACTAGGGTCAGTTGGGAACCGACTGTGAGAAAAAGAGCACCGCTTTCCTCTTCAGTATATCGATTTAATGAAATTAAGCGCAGTGCTCGATTGGCAATTAGGTTTCATCATTTTAATATTAAAATAGCTAGGTGTAACCGTAAGGTCTATTCTAATAGTCTCTTCTCTCGCACTTCTCGTCCTTACAAATCCCTTCCGTTTTATTGTTTTCCTATCAACTGCGATCTTCAAACATTTAAATGCAACGTCAATGGTCATCTTCATTCTTACTGGAACTTGTTCTTTTATTGTCCTTTTTCCTCACTCAAGTCTTCCAATTTTCTTTCACTGTCAATACTTCTTACGTCTTAATAGCTTCATCATCTTGCCTGGCGTAAAATTATTAAATATATATACCTGAAGGAAATGCCAGCCATAATACTCCCAAGATCCGCTTAACATGATCGTATAATTATTTACCCATTACCCTACGCAGCAAGATGTGGCACAAGGCTGAGTTTTAAAGTGGGGTATCCGAGCCCGTAGGCACGGGCAATAATTCCCTATAGACCACGTAAAAACAGAAACAGTTTCCGGAGACGAAACTCTGCCCTTCGGCCATTAAAATGTGTATGTCTCATGTCTGCCAACTTTGTTGAGGAGGTTTTCATAGTTAACCTTTTTTTTAAAATCCTTTCAAAGCAGATACTTAAAATGATATCTTCTGGTGTTGATGCACGACAAAAAGGTGGCGGTCATAATATAAAGCACTAGCAGCGAGAAGAATATGTTTACAAACCCTTCATTGTTTGTTGTCAGTATAAATGCCAAATATAATTGCTAAAAAGAAATTGTAGAATTAAAAAAATATATATGTACCTGTGCGTGTGGAGTGCAAGCAAGAGGAATGTATTTATCTATGCCTCATTTTTTTAAGCATTTCACCCGAAGCAAAGCAGGGGTGCCACTAGCACGCAAGAGGTTACAGAGAGTGGGGGCAAGAGTAAACAGGCGTGATAGAGGAAAAGATGACGAGAAGGACGGCGAATAGATCAAGGCATCTGGTGATGTCGATTGACATTGCATTTAAATATTTGGAGATTATAGCTATCAGGGAAGCAAGTAAGAGAAAGGGAGTTCCACAGACGGTAAGTGCTAAACATGAAGCTATTGGAGCAGAAGAGACGGTTACATTTAACCGTTTAGTTTGTGAACGGCTGGGGACTGAGATGCGCCAAATTAAAAATATAAAATGGCTATAATTTACACATTGCAGTCCATATGAAGCAATACCTGTGACTTCCATTTCAGATATTAAGAAAAAGCATATGACTCTGTGGTTCTCTTAACTTTTACGTGAATGCTTTATGTCGGTGATCATGACTCTCCACAACTTCCTGTCACTTTTAAAAAACATGTTTTTCTACTATTCCTCCTAAACTCTGTTCCGCCATCCATTCACTCAATTTTGCCAGGTAGGTTATGCGTTGTTTTCATCTGTCCCTATCTCCTCTGAGTATCCGATTTTCTAATTCTCTCCTCTCATTATGCGCCAGAGAAATTTTTACTGTCTCTTCCAGATGTTAAGTATAAGGTTCCTTTTTGTTTTTATTTTCTCTAAAACTTCTTCATTGCTCACATGTTCGATCTATGGTACTCTCCGTATTCTTCTGTAGAACCACATTTCTGTTGCTTTAAGTCTCTTCTTTATCTTTGAGGAGATTGTCCAGCATCCGCTGCCATACAAGAGGACACATATCACGTAAGCATTTAATACTTGATTCTAGCGAAGCGTTTCTATTTCTTAGTACTCTGCTTAGCTTTTGGAAGACATTTTTGACGATTCCAATACACCGGATTTAAGTGCTACACTTTCTTTCCGCAGTTAAAACACTTCCTAGATATTAAATATTTTTTTCTACTCGTTTGAATTCGATGCTTCCGATTTGCAATTCGAACTTTGGGCACATCCATTTACTACCAAGGATGCATTCTGTCTTCTTGCAGTCGATGTTTAATCCTTTCTTCTAGCTTTCCTTCCTTACAATATGTCGGAGTTTTCGGGGTTATCTTTCTGTATGTGCTATCAACACTTTTTCATGTGTATATCTTATGTTGTTAAGATTGTGATCACCAATAATGAATCCTGGTAGGACTTTTAGTTTTCTTTCATAATCACCTCGCGGCATAGGTTGAATACATCCAGCGAGAAGACACATCCTTATCTTACACGCCTTTGTATTTTTGTATATCTGCTGAGCTCATTTTTTTTTATCTGTATGCAGGCGGTTTGCTGTCAGGATAGGTTCTTGATTATTCTTACATCTTTCCCAAATATATCAAGAGTGCTGATCAGTTCCGACAGATCTTTGTGACGTATTTTATCGAACGCCTTTGCGTAGTCCAAAAAACACAGGTACACGTCCGTCTGCATTTGCATCGCTCTTTCTGTTAAGTATAAAAAAAAGTAAAGTTAAAGGAAAAATATTTATTAAAGTAAATACTAGTGATATTTTCAGAAATAATTTTATCACCAATATATTATAATGCTTCTTTATTTGCCATGAAATTTCTAGTTATTAGAAAATAACGTATATTATATAGATATATATATACATATATATATATATATATATATATATATATATATATATATATGTGTGTGTGTGTGTGTGTGTGTGTGTGTGTGTGTGTGTGTGTGTGTGATTTGGAAGGCACCTCGTGGCGGTATAATGGTTAGCAAATTTGTCTCGTTAGAACAATTACGACTGAGTAGTGAGTTCCTCACTGGGTGCACCATAATGTCGGATTTGTGCCACATCTAAGTTACGCTTGAAAAATCGCTATGTATATATCATTTGGAAGTAATACTAAGTACATTATGATGGAACCGACTAGTTGGCGACAAGATTTCTGAATTTAGGGAAAAAAGAACTTTGGCAGCATTTTCTCCTAGAGTATTGGGCACGAAAAACTTTCATTGATACGAACATATTATTTTCAAAGGAATTTTTAAAAATAAATTACTATGATACTCCCTATAATTATTTTTTGTTGGTTGTCAACGAGGTAAAAACAGTCATAATTTGCTCATCAAAAACTAAAGGAAATCCTTTACAGGTGCGTAGAATTTCGGGGTTAAAATGCACAGTTGATTTACCCACGCAAAGAAGGTTAATGGACGCTGATCATGACGAAGTAATACACGGGTAATTTTAACAAAACTACATAAGGAATTTATTTAAGTATTTTCACGCTTGAAGTTGGATCAGTAGCTCGTTTCAGGAAAATAAATCTGAAAGTTTTAAAGTCCGTAGTTTCAACGAATTCTCTTAAAGAGGAAATGTTAATACAACAAATTAAATGCCTGACACAAAATAATATTCAAAAATATTTATGACAAATCTAATAGAGTTTAGATGAACGGTTGCATACGTTCAAAATAGACAAAGAGAGATATTTTGAAATACTTTCTTGGATTTTTAAAGAAAATTTTTTAAAGTGCCGCGTCCATGGTTAAGACGATTTATATAATTGGCGAGTAATTTGACACTGGCAAGAAATTGAACGTTTGGCGCATGAAAAGAAACGAAACCTTTAACAAGTTTTCAGACACTCTTGTTAATTTTTATCCTCATTTTATATTTTAAAAAAAATGAATTCGCATAGGCTCGCTATTTTCTTTTCTTTCGTTTTTTTTTTTTTGGTTCAACGGCTAATTTCTGTGAAAGTATGGTTTTTATATGGTCCCAAAATGTCCGTCTTTTTCTTGGCTTACCGGCAAATAGTCTAAATAAGATATCACAAAGGGACGTGAATTATTTTCCGTCTTTTTCCGCATCATTCCCGAATTTAAAGGGGGTAGTTTAATGGAGTTGTTATTTTGTGTTCGTTTTCATATTCTTTTGATAGCTCCCAGTATTGATGGCTGAGCCCTCTCGTCGCAACACTAACGGAATTCATCGTTTTATTTTAAAACTGTGTACATTTTCTACACTTTCAACATACTTGTGTAGCATATTCCGATAAAATAATAGCGTCTATGTAAAAGAAAAATATACAAACTCAGGTTTATTGGTTGTGCAATTAGATTTCTTGATCTTTTGATAATTTTATAAATAGTTCTTTTCTCCGATTAAATTTGCAAACGTTTCAACAAAGTCTCTGAAAGTTTCATTCTACAATTTAAAAATATGTATAACTTTTTGCTGGCCTTCTCCCCGAGCCCAAGAACTATGGTGTTTCTGGATGAATATTTCGCTCAATCCAATCATTCTATCGTCCTGGGTAAGACGTTAAACTACGTCCAGCAGCAAGGCCTCTGATCATGTTTTGAGGAGAGTGGAACCACCTCTTAATTGCTGGTGTTTCCAGGCCCACTCTGATCCGGGGTGGTAGCACCTGTTAGGGTCCCAGCTATGGTCAAATAGTTAACTATTACCAGCAAGACTTTTTTGAAAAAAATTGTTACCAGCAATACAATTTTGAAGGAAATATATTACCAGATTTTTGACAAAACAAAATATTACCAGCAATAAAAAAAAATGTTGTCGGCATTAAATAACCAATTGAGGTTGATAAGCAAGCGTAAAACAAAATAAACCAAACCAAATCAATCATTCTAAACAAATAATTTATCAAATGTCATGATGAACGGAGACGATTCTAGATCTTTTCACATTGATCCAGCAAGCATATATCATTGAACCTACATTATTTCTTTTCGACATCAAGGAGCTTCGCGATGTCATCAGTTCCCAAATATACATTTATGTTGATAACACATTTATTTACTCCTGCCTTAGATTCAATAAAGTAAAACTAGCAGCTGCTCTCGAAAACGACCTCCAATTAGTGATTAACCGAGGCAAGAATGACTTGTAGGTATTAACGCTTCCAAAAACGAAACTGCTATCAGTTAATTAGCATAGAGTACATTTTCTGCTTTTCATCAGCGGGGCTGATGCGAATCACCAGGGGATCAACTCTTTGCGCCTTCTTGATGTGACAAAGTTGAATGATTACATTGAATCATGTATTAAGTCCACTTCTTTGAAAGTTGATTCACATTTTTATCTCTTCAGAATCCATCTTGATCATTTATAAATCTACCATTCGTCCGCCAATTGAAAAATGCTCCCATATCAGGTTTGCTGCTCCGACTAGATATCCCCACATTAAATTTGGCCCTGTGTCACATCCGTGGGGAGGCAGGTAAATATCGTAATGTGCTGTTTAAGTAGTTCACCACTAGCAGTGGTTTACCTACTTCACGCCGCTAGCGTGTATTGTATTTTGTTGGTGTTGCAAAGATTACCATTTCATTTCCAACCTTCGTTTTGATTATTCCTCATTCAGTAACACTTTCTATGTTACAACACCCTCCCAGGAATTCTTGGAGGGTATTGGCATTATCGCCTTCCTTGGGATGAAATTATTTGTTTTTTAAATACCAGCGATATGGCATATGAATGTTCTTTATGCACATTCGATGTCCAGACTAGTCTTCCAATTCTCATGGCGAAGTTATGATGACTATACTTAACAAATTAGTATTTAAAGAGGCGCCTGCTTACGGCCGCATCACGTTGAAACATTGGTTACCGTATGATCACCGAAGTTAAGCAACGTCGAGTCTGTTCAGTACTTAGATGCGTTACCTCTTGAGAATACCAGATTCTGTAAGGTTAGATGTGCGGCTGGTGTAATGGATGAAGAATTGGAATTGTAAATCGGAGAGCCAAATTCAAATTCCAGTTGAATTTATTATATTCACTTACGTGCAAATACCATTAGGTTTTTAAATTGCTCTCCAGTAGTTTGTAACACGTTTACTTACCATCTCTCAGTTGGACAGAGTGCGCTCAGGAGCGGATCAGTCAAAGACAGAGTCGCAACTGAGGAAAATTATACTGAGAGGGAGCCCAGCCCTGGGGAACGGCTACCCGAGGAAAAGCCCTCTCATTGCAACAGAGAGAGGAATCGATGCTCGTACCGAGGCCAGCGCAACCGACGGTTGTTGGGGCTCGGGCAATTTTTATTCCTAGCCCGGGTGTACGCGATCGGTTTCCCGACATTAAAGCGACCTTGTGTCTCAACCTGACCTATTGGGGGAGGGTGAGTAAATACAAAATACCATTAGAAAAAGTATGAATCCACTTATTCGCCAGCCATGGATTAATTAGTAAAACTTATATCACTAAAACTAATATTATTTCCAAAAATTAAAATTGCTTACAAAATATTTAGATTTCGGCATTAAATGACCCATAGATGATGATATGCTTCTAAACAAAAACTACCAAAATTGGTCTCTTATTAGTGACTGTTAATTCCTAGGCATGGCATTTCGGGACAGCTATGTCAGAGCGGACTTTGCTGTCGGTAAAGAAAATAATATACGGTCATTAAAATTAAATTTCCAGGAAGCAGACTGAAAATTTGTCGTAGAATAGAAATATTTCTTTGTGGAAATGAAAGTCAGATTTCATCGAAAGTTGTCTATAGAGACTTTATTGCTTAATGGTGGGTATAAGTGAGTAAAATTTTGGCAATGTTGCCGAATAAAAATGGATGACAAACAGGAACAGCAGCAGCTAACACACTTATGCATAAATAGTTCTGTTAGGCAACAAAGACAACCGAGAGAAATATTTGCACAAGACAGTGTTACTGCACAAAATATCCTTACCGTTATTTTGTTAATAATCATAATTAAATATACCTTTAATTTGGAACCATTGTAACTGATTTCCTTCGGGGAAATGTATAAAACAGGTAGAAATGTAACCGAAATCGGCTGACCCGATGATATACTGTTGAGGGGCGGGAAAGTTGCAATGATCTACACATTAATTTATTGAATTTAAATTGATTTCAATTTCCTCGTCGACGGCGTAATATAATTCTTTAAAAGCCAGCGGTAGATCTTATTGTGCTAACATATAAGATGTGCGTTCAGTGTTTGGGTTATCAGCACCGAATGCGGAATCAGCAGGCAGAGTTTAATTTATACGCCACACCACTTGCGTTCAATTTCGCACACATATCCTTAATAAATATCTGGATCTATATATTCTTGGAACCACTATTGGTCAATTCATAAAAAATAGGTAAATTTTGGGTGGGAAATAATTCTTATGGATTAGCATTGATCAGATCTTTTTTCAGGCCACGGCACCTGACAGAATCGAAAAATATTGGTCTTGTTTTATAATCTGAGAAGATGGGGTTCAGTTCATGATATAAATTGATTTAAATCAGTCTCAGACTTCCTAAATAGTCATCTGTAATGTACTATTTTTTAAGTGTGAAACTTCATTCTACTAATACTGCTTTTTTCCTCATTTCAAAATAGTATGTAGTTATCAATGACCTAAACACAGTTTCAATCTTATCAACTCTTTCCAGGTTATTTAAAGCCAGAAAACATTTTTAGATTCTAAGAATTTTTTTTTGGAGATAATAATTATTAAGAGATGCAAGTCTTACTAATTAACCCATAGCTGGTGGGAGAAGAGACAGATGCGTATCTTTTCCAAGAACCGAACTGGAATTAGAACTCTGCTCTCAGATTAAAACTTCTGAGCCATTATCCATCACACCACCCGCACCTCGAAGCTTACAGTACCTGCTTTTCCCAAGCGGTCAACCATCTAGGAATTGATCTGGTTGGTCGTTGCTTAATTTCTGTCAGATGCCAGGACAGGGCCTGTAGTTGGGCTCGATGATGATTAAGGGCGGTATGCAGAGAAATAATCCGGAACGCATTATTTCCTGATAGTCCTGAGAATCTTCTGGTATCGAGTACATTGGCATCTGCGTACTGACCATACTCGACGTTGCTTAACTTTAGTGATCGTACGGGGAAATGTGTTTCAACATTATGTAGCCGTAAGGATCGGTATTTGTAAAGAAAAAAAACATAAGTACTGATAATTCTTTAACTCTTTAATAAGCTAGGGAACTGTATTTGCTTTATGAATAGGGACCAGTCCCTTATAAAATATAAAATAAACGACATTTTCCCATTTCCAACAAATGTCTTGGCTTGTGAAATGTCGAATAAATTCTAATTTACAAAGAAAATTTTCAAACAGCTACGGGTTAAGTATCAAAGTAAACAAAACATACGATATAAAGCTGAATATAAAATATAATCCATTATGCAAGTTGGGCATGATATAAGACAAAATACATATTATTAGATGGAAAAGATAAAACAGCATTTATTTCATGCGTCGCTTTCAGGTAATATTTGCATAATTAGACACGTCCGTAAACGGTTTTGATTGACTGATTTTATACAACTTATTAACCCTTTGTGCATTATTTTAAGCCGAAACGTATTTTCGATTGTAAGATTGCTTTGGTAAGTAAACATACCACCAGTATGTCAGGTGAATTAGGCGTCAATATATAGGCATATTAATGTATATGTTTATGGGTCTTGTATTGGGTGAACTATAAGTAAATAAATATTCCTTACCTAGGAAAAATCCAAAATGTGTTTAATGAATATATTACAAATATAGACAGCATTAGGGCGAGTAATGTCTATCTCCAAAAATATATTAATTCACTCTATCTTAAAATCTCGATCATTAAATAGTGATCTTGATTTTTTACGGCTTATCAACCCTTTGTGTGTTATGTAAAGCCGAAACGTATTTTCGATTGTAAGATTACTTCAATAAATAAACATACCACCAACATTTTATATGTGTCATTTTAAGTGTTCCATTTGAATTTTTATGTCAGGTTCTTACGTGTCAATATATAGGTATATTAATGTATATGTTTTAATTAAGATTTATGAACGTCACGAAAATGTTCAGAGTAATTTACCTTTTCATTGTTGTTATTGCTATGGAATTCCTGGCAGTGACTGTCACAAATTCAGCCACCATTTTGTTTTTGTTGTTGATGTTGATGTCGATTTTGCATTTACTCTTTACTTTGTTTTATTTGTGCTTAAAACTTCTGCTTGATTGGATGAGACATTTCATTCCAGGCAAAGCACGATTCCCACTAGTTTTCGATCGATTTTTATCATTGGAGCCATTAAACAAACGTTGTTCCTATAGCAATCTTCATCCTAAAATTTTAAATCGGATATCGCTGTTGATCGAGACAGAAGAAAAGTCACTGATATGAAATAGAAAATAAATAAAAAGAATCAATGCAGATATATTATACTAACTTAGACAGCATTTTGGTCGCATAGGTATATGCTCCACGGTAATTTTAGTTGGTATATTGATATTATGTATACATCAGATACACTCGGTGTGGATATTATGTACACATAAGATACACTCGGTGTGGATATTATGTACACATAAGATACACTCGGTGTGGATATTATGTACACATCAGATACCCTTGGTATGCATATTATGTACACATCAAATATCCTTCGTTTGGATATTATGTACGCATCAAATACCCTCAGTGTGGATATTATGTGCACATCAGATATCCACGGTGTGTATATTAGGTACATATCAGAAACCGTCGTTTTGATACCCTAGTTAAACGTTTTGTGGAACTGACTCCCAAGGAGATGTTTTCCCTACCATTATAATATTTACATGTTCAAATCTAGGATTAGCCGTTAGCTTCCCTTCCTGTCAACATAAATTATCATTTACTGTAATGGCACCTTGGCATCATACGGGGTGAAACTCATTGTAAACAAAGGGAAAAAAGACATCTGGTATTACGTGCTACAGTTAGAATATTTGGCGAAATCTGTTACAGACAGTATGTTCATGAAGAAATTCCAATTATAATAAGGTCGGTCAGGGGTACCAGGACGCAGTGTAATGGTAAGTAAGCTTGTCTCACTAGAACATTTACGACTGAGTAGTGAGTTCGATCCTCACTGGGTGTCCCGTAATTTCGGCCTTGTTCCACTTCTAAGCTATTTCTGGAAAATCC
The DNA here is from genome assembly GCA_964036315.1 of Acanthosepion esculentum. NCBI lineage: Eukaryota > Metazoa > Mollusca > Cephalopoda > Sepiida > Sepiidae > Acanthosepion > Acanthosepion esculentum. The sequence continues at coordinate 5,613,139 of OZ038492.1, read as the reverse complement.
CTATAATTAATTCGGTCGTGTCGTTAATAAAGAAAACACTACTTTTGAATATTTCATCACTTAAAATTCCATCTGAAAATAACATTTTTGTATATGTCATATTCAATATTTCATACTGGTAACAGCAGAAGCTCAAACTTTGATCTTATATATCAGATGCTTAAGCGGCTCGGATTGAGGAATCGGAGAGCCGAGTTCGAATTCCAGTCAAACCCATTACATTCACTTATGTGCTAATACCCTTGGGAAACGTATGAATCCTGTTCTTCTCCCCTCAGCTATGGGTAAATAGCAGGACAGACCGGGTTCTGTAGCCTTGGATGGCTACTGGTCTACCGCAGAAAGAAATGGCAACCTACTTCGGGAAAAAAATCTACCTCGTCAGTCATGTATCGAAAGATACATGATCACCTGAGCGTGAATCACGCTTAGAACCTGACATGTTCTATGTAGATATATTACTGTATCTGTTTCAGTGAAAATGAATGAACGTCACAGAAAATGTATTTGCCTTCTCATCGTTGTTATTGCTATGACTTTCCTGGGGGTCACAGTCACAAATTCAGCCCCCCACCAGGTGGTTTTTGTTGTTTATTTTGGCATTTGTTTTATTATTTATACATTATTTAATTTCACTGCGTTACTTCGTCTGTTACTTCTGACGTGTGTGTATCTGGACAGCCATGTCACCCCGGGTCAAAATGGGGACCTTACATTTTTGCCCTGTGATGTCTGCCCAGCAGTTTCTCTACGCTTGCACATAACACGCTATATCAGGATGACCGCCTTACCTTTCTGCATTGTCATCAGTCTCACGAACGGGTGCAGTTTAGGTTCGCTGAGCACCTGACCAGTTCGCTCCTCATATCTGGGTTAATGACCCTAGAGGTACTCATCTATGCTTAACGTGTAAATCTGGCATAGCATTACTTCACTCTAGGAAGCCTTTCTCTGCATTGACTGTTGGTTCGTTGGTTTTGTTTAGCTGCATATCAACCTGTATGAGTTATTTAATGCCGAAATCTAAATATTTTATGCAATTTCATTTTATTATTTGAAGATAATAATAGTTTCAGTCTTACTAATTAACCCATAGCTGGGAGGAGAGGAGTTGAATTCATACCTTTACCAAAGGTAATTGCACATAAGTGAATATTAGGGATCCAAGTGGAATTGGATCTGATTAACGATTCCGAGCCATTATTCATTGCATCACCCGTATATCCAAGCTTAGAGCACTTGGTATTCACAAGCGGTCACTCATCAAGTACTGATCAGATACGAAATTGCTTAACTTCGGTGATCATACGGGAACCGGTGTTTCAACGTGACATGGCCATATACTTATCTATTATACGACCCATACATCAAAGCTTACAGCACCTGGTATTTCCAAGCGGTAAACTCTATAAGTACTGAACAGGTTCGATGTTGCTTAACTTCAGTGATCGTACGGGGACATGTGCTTCAATACAATGTGGCCTTAATCCTGCATTGGCTGTATATATATAATCATGGAGACTTATCTACTTCATTGTGCTAAATGAACGATGATCCTAGAACAAGGTCTATGCGCCCATTGGCTGGTTTTGCCTTTAGTGCTGCTAGGAGTCTAGCCACACTTCTCATGAGCAAGGCCAGGGTTGTCTATCTCCGATGAGCCGACTTCTAGTTACAGTACCAACAGCACTCGTATCATGAATAGATTTGATTTATATTGTATACCAACTCGTCGCCTATCCTTTTAGACACTTGTTTCTATATTGTATATCAAGTCTTCGACTATGTATTCCTCGCTGCAGTGGCTTGACAATTCAGATAAACGAATCTTGTACGTCGTATATCGTTTTGCCGTCGGATTACTATCCTAACAATATATAAACCACTGAAATAGCGGGAATGATGGATGAAGACATTAAGGAAATTGTGAATGATTGTCTCTGTGTCGGGGATAATTGCGCCTCTGAGGATCCTATTAAAATAAGCGATGAATGTGACCATAAAAATAAATGCAGCAGCATAGATTTATGACTTGGAGATGGAAGACCGGGGTCGGAACCTGTGTTGAAGAAAAGGAGGATATAATAAGAAAGTCTTTCAATGTGATTCCTCGTTAAAATAATCATGAGAATCTCATTAATCTTTGATGCTTATTAGCAATTTATCTTGTTTTGATAACAAAACACTTGAAGAGGGAGTGAGAGTATGTCTGTGTGTGAGAGAGGGGAGAGAGAGAAAGAGAGTGAGTGTGTTTGTGGGTGAGAGAGAGAGAGAGCGTGTGTGTGTGTAGAGGTAGATACAGAGACACAAAGAGGGAGAGAATGTGTGTGTGAGAGAGTGTGTGTGTGAGAAAGAGGGAGATACAGAGATACAAAGAAGGAGAGAGTTTTTGCGTGTGTGAGGGAGAGGGTGTGTGTGTGAAAGAGAGGGAGATACAGAGACACAAAGAGAGAGAGAGTGCGTGTGTGTGTATGAGAGAGAGTGTGTGTGTAGAGGTAGATACAGAGACACAAAGAGGGAGAGAATGTGTGTGTGAGAGAGTGTGTGTGTGAGAGAAAGAGGGAGATACAGAGATACAAAGAGAGAGAGAGTTTTTGCGTATGTGAAGGAGAGGGTGTGTGTGCGTGAAAGAGAGGGAGATGCAGAGACACGAAGAGAGAGAGTGTGTGTATGTGAGAGAGAGAGAGAGTGTGTGTGAGAGAGGGAGTGCAGTGACACAAATAGAGAGCGTGAGAGAGAGAGAGAGAGAGGGAGAGAAAATGTGTGTGTGTGTGTGTGTGTGTATATGAGAAAGAGAGAGAGAGAGAGAGAGAGCCTGGGAGTGAAGCCTTAAGCGTAAACGTGACGTTTCCCTCGGCCGTCGCATCTCCTCCTGTCCTCGCTGTGGATGTGCAGACAGCAGGTACGATATCGATACACAATGTGAAATTCAAATTCCGCTCTTCATTTCACTCTATTGCCCGTTTGTAAAGGCATGAACCCATCTTTTTCACTTCTCAGTCTACGGGTTGAACTACCAGACATAACGTACGGTCTGAATTGAAAACGATTTGATTTTTGACTATGAAGGAGAGATGCTAGTGCTGTAATATATTGTATGCATTCATTTCAACTCTACTTGTTAATACCTGCCTTGTTCCTTTCCAATGAAGGAGAGTGGGCTGAAATTTTTTTAGGCTGACAATAAAAGAAAGATGCTAGAGCTGTGAAATCTTGCATGCATTCATTTCATCTCTTCTTATTAATAACTGCATCATTTCTCTTCAGGTGAACTGACATCTAACTGTTCCAACACTGGGAGAGTTGAGAATATTCTGCACAATACCCTTGGCATGACGTCGGTTTTTTTCTCGGTGGGTGTCACGTCTTCTGACACCTGACCAAAAGCGCACCAATCTGATCACATTACGGGAAAATCAAACATTGTTTGAGGCAGGTCTTGATGGTTTCCTTGAACCTTTTATAAGCAATACAGTGACACAAAAAGAGAGTTCTTTAAAAATATGATACAATTTCACTGATCATATTTTGCAAGTATGATATTATACGACGCGTCTGGATAGCGACAAAGATTTAGATTTACCAGAACATCTCATTCAAATATAGAATCGACGCAATATAAAGATCTCTTGCAAATAATAGACACTGCTTTTAAGATTGACTTAAAATTTCTAATAGTTTCTTTTCTCGCAATTATCAATTGTGGAACTTTCGGTTCGTACAATCTTACAAAATTTCAACCGAATTTCAACCGCCATTTTCTTTCTTCCCCAAATCTGTTCTTTTATTGTCCTTTCTCTTTACTTAAGCCTCCTCATTCCCTTACACCCACAGAAAACTCTTGCATTGTACTGGCATTATAGTTTTGTTTGCCGTGAAATGATCATATATATATATATATATATATATATATATATATATATATATATATATATATATATTATAAATTAACTCATTTAAAATATGGTTTCTTCGCTACACAGTAATAACCATATTTCAAAAACATAAGCTAAAATCTTCAAATTTAATTATATAATTAAATTAAAAGCATTAGTTCTGTTTCATCTTCAAGTGAAAAATTCGCTTGAAGATGAAACAGAACTAATGCTTTTAATTTAATTATATAATTAAATTTGAAGTTTTTAGATTCAGTTTTTGAAACATGGTTATTACTATGTAGCGAAGAAACCATATTTTAAATCATTTAATTTATAATATTTATGGTCTGTAAATTTACATTGAGCACTGTTTTGTAAAAAATAAAAAATATCAATAAGAACACCGGATTATATATCTTACTGTTCTTTCTTTTTATCATATATATATATATATATATATATATATATATATATATATATATATATATATATATATCATAAAAAAGTATTTATACAAAGAATTAATTAATGTTAATGCGATTAATGGCGTAATCACTTCACTAACAAGACATTAACTTAAATAACCCGATCTTTATATTTGAATTGTTGAACAGATGGAATTAATGGTTCTTGGCCGAGTACTGTCGCCGATTTCAAATTGTAATCTTCAGGGCGTAATATTTCCATTTACAGGTAAACAGCAACACGAAATAAATGTAGTGTAGACCGAAAGATGTTTTTTAAAAATATGCTATTTATTGAGTTATTTTATTTTGGAACGCGCGACGAGGCAAGGCTAGAATCCTTGTTTAAATGATTCAATTGAGAATTTTGTTTGAATTTAGTAATGTGATAAATCCACGGAGTTTTTGTTGTTCTTTATTATTATTAATTGTTGTAGTGAAGTGATTTCGCCATTAATCACGTTAACATTGCTAATTAATTGTTTGCAGAATTACTTCTTTATGATATAATATATACTGCACAATTTAATATATATATATATATATATATATATATATATATATATATATATATATATATATATAGTCATCCACAGACAGACTGTTTCGCAATGTGGCTAGGCGTCCGATTGTTTCAAACCGGGATCGAAACTCGACTGATTACAGATCACATAGCTTATCCCTATGCCATCATCGCACAGCAGAAAGGAAGGGAAATTTAATGTTTTTTTTTTTTTCTATACGACTGCGGTCCGGACATATATATCTATATATTAATTTTTAAAAATTAATGTCTTTCTTTACTCTACTCCCTATATGTAATCACTATGCTTAATTTTTAAACATACAGTATATTTTTCCATCTTCATTTGGTTTACAGGTCTGAGGATTTGAAGCCATGTTTTATCGGCTTCAATGAAATAAAATAACACCTATAGTTTTTTAAGTGTTAGTTTATCATTATATATATATATATATATATATATATATATATATATATATATATATATATATATATATATATATATATATAAACGAAAATAATGGTCGCAATTTTCACTTATAGAATGGCGACTGCGAAATAACTATTGGGAAATCGTAACAGCTACGAATTGAATATTTTCGTTCAACATCTGCTGCAGGGTTCGTCTGTGACACGCAAGACTCGTGCGAGACAGACAGAATTAAATAATTTAAATGTTACTATGTAGCATCACTGTGCTATAGCGATGCATACTCGATTTTAAAATGATGATACAGTCTCCCTGATAGGATTTTACCAGTACGGGCTCTAGATAAGCAAAGGAAATGATTATTCAAATAATATTAAATCACATGCTATCTTACTAGACTATGAGTTCGAATGATGCGTAAAATTAAAACCTCCAACGAAGAATTTCTAAAATTATCGGTCCTTACCTGGCATCTGGGTATCAATCATGTTCCCAATTTTTCAAGTGGCTTCCCTCTGTCTTTTCTATAAATATATCCATAGCAGTTGTTCTAACGACTTTTCATCTTTAGTTCCTCGACCTCATGACTTTAAGTTAGTACTAGAGTGGCAACTAGGTCCCATCATTTTACTCTGTTCTAATGTTTTCATCTCTCGCACTTCTTACCTGTGGAACACTCTTCTGGCTTCTTATTTCCTGTCAACAACGGAAAGGAGGGGAGATGAAAGTAAGATTAAAGGAATTGGCATTAGAAGAAGGGATATTAAAGAAGCAAGATTAAAGCAAGATATTTTAAACCAAGAGAGATTAAAGGAATGGTGATTAAAGTAAGACGGATTTAAAGAAAGGCGATTAAAGGAAAAAAGATTAATGGAATAGAGATTAAAAGAAGAGAGAGTAAAGGGAGGGAGATTAAAGAAAGATAGATTACAGGAAGGGATATTAAAAGAAGGGTGATTAAAAGAATAGAAATTAAAGAAAGAGAAATTAAAGGACGGTAGATTAAAAGAAGGGAGATTAAAGTAAGATTAAAGGAATAGAGTTTAGAAGAAGAAATGAATATTAAAGGAAAATATATTAAACCATGAGAGATGAAAGGAATGGCGATTAAAGTGTAGACTGATTAAAGGAAGGGGGTTAAAGGAAAGCACCATTAACGGAAGAGAGATTAAAGTGAAGGTGGCGGGAGGGAGATTAAAGGATTAAAAAAATCTTCAAAAAATCAAATTCTGAATGTTGTTCTTTTATTGTCCTCCCCTCTCACTAACGTTTTCTCATTTTCTTTCACACTGAGTAAAAGCTTGCGTCTTAGTGGCTTTATATCCTTGCTGATAAAAATTCAAGCATAAAAACAATAGAAATAACGAAAAGACGACCGTGAGACGTCTACAGGGCAACAAAGGTAAATGGGTACAAAGAGAGAGAGAGAGAGATTAATGGGAGGGGGTTTAAAGGAAGGGAGATTAAAGGAAATTGGATTAAAGGAAGAGAGACTAAATGAAGAGAGATTAAAGGAAGGTAGGTTAAAGAGAAAGGAGATTAAAGGAAGAGTGATTAAAGAAAGATAGATCAAGGGAAGAGATAATAACGGAAGGGAGATTAAAAATGGAGATTAAAGGAAGGGAGATTAAAGTAAAAGAGATTAAAGGAATGGAGACTAGAAGAAGGCATATTAAAGGAAGGAAGATTACATGAATGTATATTAAACCAATAGAGATTAAAGGAATGGTGATTAACGTAAAACTGATTAAAGGAGGGAGGTTTAAAATAAAAAATAAGAAATAACGGAAGGGAGATTAAAGGAAGAGGGGGTAAAGGAAGGGATATTAAAGGAAGAGCGATTAAAAGAATAGAGATTAAAGAAAGGTAGATTAACGGACCGCAGATTAAAGGAAAGGAGATTAAAGGAAGATATATTAAACCAAGCGAGATTAAAGAAATGGCGATTAAAGTAAGACTGATTAAAGGAAGGGAGATTAAATAAAAAAGATTAACCGAGGAGAGATTAAAGGAAGAGAGGGTAAAGGGAAGGAGATTAAAAGAAGAGAGATTAAAGGAATATAGATTAAAAGAAGGGAGATTAAAAGAATAGAGATTAATAGAAGGGACATTATAGGATGTAGATTAAAGGAAGAGAGATTAAAGTAAGAGAGATTAAAGAAAGAGAGATTAAAGGAATGGAGATTAGAAGAAGGGATATTAAAGGAAGGGAGATTAAAGTAAGAGAGATTAAGGGAATGGATATTAGAATAAGAGAGATTAAAGCAAAAGAGATTAAAGAAAGAGAGATTAAAGAAAAAGAAATTCAAGAACGGAAATTCAAGAGGAAACCACTGTTGGGAGGACCCGATTTCCGCTGAGTGCTCTTAGCTTATTTCCCTAGTAATCTACAATCACCTGTGGCGCATGGTCTGAAGATCGCACTGTAGCAGAAAATTGAGTCGCCATGAAGTGCTGTTTCATATGTCCACACTGTGTCTATAAACATTATATCTCCCATAATGAATGATATGTCCCGGAAAGGGATATATTTGTTCGAAGTAGTTAAGTGGTTTTGGCTACTGTAACCGAGTAGTACAATCTAGCAGGTAGCCGTAATCGACTGGTACTCGTCGTAGTGGTAGTCAATAGGTGTAGGCAATAGGCGTAGATCAATAGGACAGCCAATGGCGTAGTCCAATGGGCGTCATTCTGTACCTCTACATCAGCCTGTATTTATGGCTGACACCTGACAATCATGTTCCTGTGAGGGGGAACACAGGTGTGTGCACATTCATTACATCAATGAACATTCTTACTGCTATAAATATAGCAATCGTTTACCGAAAGGTGCCTTCCAAAAGCTAAGCAAAGTAAGAGGCATGAAAATCATGTTAGAAAAAAATAAGAGTGCTTAAAATGCATGTAATATTGATCATCGTACATGGAAGTCAATGCTGGAGAATCGCATCATAGATGAAGAAAAGATTTGAACGTAGCAGAAATGTGGTTCTTCAGAAGGATGCTGAGAATACCATGGACTGAGCATGTGAGCAATGACGAATTTTTAGATTAAATGGAAACAAAATGGACACATTTACTTAATATCAGAAGGAAACAGTTGAAATTTCTAGGGTACATACTGAGGAAAGAGGGCTAGGAAAATCTGACACTTACAAGTCATATTGAAGGCCAGCGGGAAGAAGGGCATAGGCGACCTAAACAACTGATATAAATGATTGGCACAACAGGGATTAGGATAGATAGTGAAAAGACAAAATTTACTAACAGATACAAAGGAAAGTAAATTATGTAGGAACATGCATATATATATATATATATATATATATATATATATATATATATATATATATATATATATATATTCTTTTATATGCCTTATCCTAAAATATATTACGTCGGTGGGAAAGTGACTGAAGCCGAGCCTCCAGAATATGACAAATAATATTGCTGATTGTTTTGGGATCTTATCAAGGATCTGAACGTAAATAGCAGGGGTACCTGACCATATGTATCAGAACTATTCTAAATATGGACGAATGGTAGACTTATACATATCTAAGATAGATTCTGAAGAGAAAAATTATCTTGCCCGACACAGTGAACCGACTTTCTTAGCAGCTGACCCAGCAATGGACTCAGTACAGTCTTTCCACTTCATGTCAGCTAAGAACGTTAGCACGAGTAGGCACAACAAGTTAATTTCTTGGAGGTTAGCATCAGCCATGCTGATGGAAGGCAGCGAGGGGTCTCTAGTATGATTAATTTAGATCAACTAATTAAATCAACGGAAGACTTGAAGTTGTTTTGGACAATGGCTTCCATGATGACCCCATGTACAGATAGGCCTTACTATCGAGGCAGGAGTAAATTGTTGTGTCATCAGCGTAGATATCAATTTGAGGAATGATATCATCAGGAAAGTCATTAATGAAAATTAAAAACATAGTAGGACCAAGGATGGAGCCCTGGGAAACACGCGCATTTGGACGAAAGGATCTAGACGAGTGGCCGTTAGGGATGACTTCCATTTCGCGATTTAATAGGATAGACTGGATCAGTTCAAAGAATGTCCAGCGACACCTTAATTTTTTTAGATGATATTCGCCAAAACGTAATCAGGCATCGGAAGACAAAACAAAATATGCTTGTTTTCTTAGATGTGGTCCAAGGTCGATAGCATGGAAATAGTGAGTTCACCCAGTGAGGATCGAACTCACTAGTTCGTCGTAATTGATCAATCGAGAGAAATTTACTAAACATTACACCACGTCGATGTACCCAAATATTCTCATATGACTTAATTTCTTAAAATTAAAAAATAAGTTTTTAACTTGAACTGTTTAAATTGATTTTAATATATGAAAAAAAAGCAAATCTAATTAACTTTATTTAAGTATTTTTTACATTTTAAATAATCTCATTATGAGTATATTTTGTTTTGTCATTCGTAGGGAATCAATTTACAATGAATTTGTATAGCAATTTAAGTATTATAAAGTTTATTAAACTATTTTTTAATATTAATGTTTTCGAGTGATTAATTTATAGTAATATGAAAGAAATTGGAAATAAAATGATAATTTATAGTCGCAGGGCATATTGTACAATTCCATTTTTCCCAGTGTGAAATTAATGTAAAACCCCATTTAAGAATTTTGTTACGGAAAGTTGATGTCAAAATTAAATTCAGTAACTATTATGAAGTGGAATTGCCTTCGTATTTCATCAGTCCAGTAGCGGTCATCGATCTCGCGTATCAAAAGATTGATTTTTCAGTGCGCCCACGTCGCTAACGAATGTGACGCAAGGTCAGTTTAAAGTGAGTTTAATGTGAACACCACAGAACAATTCTCAAGCCACAACCACACTTCCCCATTTTGAGGACGCCTCAGGCGCCGGGCAATAAACCCAACCCCCTGACGAAGGAGAGTTACTGCTTGGGGCTGAGCGATTATTATTGAGAGACGAGCCAACCCCTCTACCGGTCAGCACACGATACACGCCTGCCAAGAGCTGTTCTATCCTTATTGATTGGGCATTTATATAGTCTATGCTTTAGATATACTCATTATGAAATCATTTATATATAATTACAATAACTTTAACTTAACACAGCAAAATTGTCAAATTATTAGATTAAGCTCGGAAACGTTGTATCTTAGAAATGATTAAAGATATCTTACTGCAATTCTCCAAGTATTTTAATTAAAACTGTTGGACTCTAATTTGAGTAATAATAATGCATAATTAATCTCTAATCTTAACAGAAGCATCGTGATGTAATCGATCATAAATGAAAATGACATGTTTCATTAATTCATCATAACAAGGGGTCGGAAGCTCATGAATATTGAAATAAAGTTCACACACACACTCACAGAGAGAGAGAGAGAGAGGGGGGGGAGAGAGAGATATGTGAGAAATACAGCAAAATTAGCACACATACAGAGATAGCAAAAGATAGACAAGGGTATAGATAGATAGATAGATAGATAGATAGATAGATAGATAGATAGATAGATAGATAGATAGATAGATATTCATATCTATTGCGAATTCTCTAGATATGTAGCTACGTATGAACAGCATTATATACAAAGATAAACAAATATATATGTAACACATGAGCCTCAGCTTAAAATAAACGTGTCGAATGTTAAATCAAAAGGTGTATTTTCATTTATCTTGTCAATCCAAGTTCTTCGCTGCCAAAACTTTTACTCGCGTCTCAGGTCGGAACAACCATAAACTTCGACATCTTGTGTCACCCGCCATGATCTTCAGTATCAACGAAATTCGAGGGCTGTAAGTAACGTGTAGTAAAAGTAATCGATGCCTTTATTAAGTAACTGTGGACATTTAGCGTCTTCATTGCAACCTTTTCCGCCATTAGTGGTATATTGAAAATTTCGATGAGTTTGTGCTGACGAGAAAGCGAGAGACGTGAAGAAGTTGTTGTTGAGGAACCGGAACATTTCAATAACAGTTCTCGTTGATCATTGACTCAATAAGCGGAAGACGCTTTCTTGTATTTGGTCTATGGCACCTGATAAACATTATTAGTTGCGTTTATCAACATGCCTTACTTAAGTTTCACGTTTTCGGCCGCCGGATTTGTTTCGACATTGAATTAAGATCTGTCTCCATTTCACTTGAGAAAATTCTTTGTTACATTAGCAACTAAACATAAGAATGTATTATGCTTACGACTGGGAAGGGGTGATTTATTTTCGAATAGGAATTGGTGTAGCTTTGCTAGTGTAAATCATTGGATAAGACAAAGATTTAACCAATTTCCCGCCATCCGCACTTAATTTACATTTTGAAAGCGCCATATCATTTTAGGGCGTTGGTGATCTTTCTTGATAATCTGTGAATTGCCATACATTCTATAAGAAAAAATATAGATGGAGATATTAAGGCTAGTCTTCCCGATCTAACTTATTAACCAATAACACGAATAAGCAGGCACCAGATTTAACAAAGTATTTTTTTTTAAAATGTCATGTTTTTCCATGTGTCTCTATAAATTCATTTTCTTTATTCACTGTGAATTTCTATTGAAATACAGGGTGTCCATAAAGTTCGTGTGCACTTTAAAAAATTATAACTTTATCTGTATTTGCGATAGAAATAATCTGTAAAAGATGTTATAAAGTTTAATGTACCTAGTTTTAAGTATAGCTAAAATAACTAATGTGATTTCAGACTTTACTGTAAATCAG
>OZ038492.1:5518616-5596116 GCA_964036315.1 Acanthosepion esculentum | reverse complement strand
TGTTCTACAGGTCACAGACACAGCTAAGCAAAAACCAAAATAGGAAATAAATAAAAAAAATACGAAAAATTTTAATGGACCTGATGGACAGACAATGAAAGGAGAAAGAAATAAAGCAAGCACACAATGAACACCTACACTCACGCATAGACACCGAAAGACTGATTTTGTTTTTTTGTTTCGTCTTTTTACAAAAGTTTAGAACCTTGTACGAATTTTTATTGCAGATTTTGAATAGCACGCTTTAATGTTGTATGTCTGGCAATCTGATTTTTAAGTGTGTATTTATACAGGGCAACGCTCCTTTGCATAATTCTAAGGTTACCAGTGTTTGTTTTTTTAGTGCAAAAACTTTTACACGAGAGAAAATAATGGAATGGCCACCACCATGCGCCGATCTAAACCCGACCGAAAATCTATGGTCAAGTGTAAAGACTGAAATTAGATGAAGGTGGCAAACTATATGAAAGCAGAAGGTCAGTGGGAAGCTAATGAAACTTCTATGTTGGAACTAGAACACGCTGAAGGAAATAAATTGCTGGCTGTTATTGAGAAGATTCATTATATTCAGATGTTAATGCTTCAAAATCTTATATATGTTTGTTAATTGGTCTAATGTAGATCTTGTTCAATTGCTGATTCGTCCTGGGTATGACGATAAACTACATCCGACAACAAGGATCGGGAGATTTTGCGGAGGACGGATCCACCTTTAATTGTTGTTCCCAGGTCCAACCTGATTCGGGATAGTAGCACATTTAAGGGCCCCAGCTATGGGCAAATATTGAGTCCCTAAACTAATATCAAAACGCTACGAAAGTATAAAAATACATTTTATAGTAAAAATAATATATTTCTGAAAAATAATATTATCAGTATCGAAATTCCTCATGTATAATACGCCTTCATCCACAGTTATGAACACCTAAAATTGTGCTGAAAGTTTGCGAAAATGCTTCTACTCAGAAAATGCCTTGGAGATTTTTTTTCAAGCAATAGGATGATAATGAAATTCTCTCTGTGGAGAAACATGATCGCCTACACCCTGAAGAAAGATTGAATTAAAAATACTTTTGTTTTTGTATGACACATCGAAGCATTAATAAGGAAACGTAATGCAACAATATTTTTGTGGGGGATGTAGTAGTTTGATTTGAAAGCGTTGATACAAGAACACCTACGGAAGGTATTAAAGAAAATCAAGAAGAAAGGACCAAACATTCAATTATAAGAAGACAATGTACGTTTATCAGTAAGAAGAGTTACTCAAGATGCAAACTAGGAATTGGAAACACTCAAATGAAGGAAGTCCCAAAATGCAAATATCTAGAAGAGCTTTAACAAATGGCGAGAAATGCGGCACTGAAATGCAAGAGTGCAATGGAATAGTAAAAGATGCCTTCTAAAAGTTAAGAAATGTATCAAGAAACGCGAAAAACTCGTTTGTAACAAAGAAAAGAGTACTGAATTGCTGTGTATTATCAGTCCTTCAATATGCCTTCGAATGCGAGACAATCTCCTCTCAAATGAAGAATATATGCGGTAAAATAAAGATGTGGTTCTACAGAATGATGCTGAGGATACCCTGAACCGAATACGTGGGCAACGAAGAAGTCTTAAGGTAAATGAAAGCAAAAAATGACACTTATAATCAGAAAGAAATAGTTAATATTTTTAGAGAACTTCGTGATTTTCCAAGCATAGCTTAGATGTTGCACAATGCCGAAAGTAGGGGCGCCCAGTGAAGATTGAACTCACTACTCAGTCGTTATAGATCGTAGCAAACGAGCTTTGTAAACATTACACCACGTCGAAATGCTCTAGTTCTAGAGCACATAATGAAGAAAGAAGATTTGGCGTAATTGACACCAACAGGCTATAATAATGGCAAGAGTGACGGTGAAAAGCAGCGATAAAATCTATCTAACGAGCTTGTATAAATGAATGTCAGACCAGGGAGTGGGAGTGATGGTGTCAGAGAGGGAGGGATGCAAAATCTAGGAAGTTGTGGCGACCGATAATCGCCCATATCCTGAAAGGGACACGGTTCATATAAGACGAAGTTAGACTGGCTGAAATCATAGACTCGAAGATGTCTTGTCCTCCATAAAACCAAACACTTGTTCGAGTATTAAAATATTTCTTTAAAGTGAGGCGCAAACGAAAAACACTCGGAAAGAAAGATAATCTCACTGCGGAAATGAAGTCGAGTTGAAGACAAGAGATTGGAAACTAAGATTAAAATGGCTGTATCTTTATAGCAGCAATAAGAAAGACTGACGTCGTAAACTGCAACCGGACAGGCGTCCTCATATTTTACATCCGCATGTCAAGATGTACGAATTATTCTTTGGTTTCTCTCCCAACTGAACGTTTACGACTTTGCAGAAAGACAAGTCCGGTTTCCGACATTATTTTTTCTTAAGCCATTGCAGTAAACAGCACATATAAATGCATCAAATGCAGCCGGCGGGTTCCAGGTTGCTTTATAAAGAACTTAGATATACATCGCACAAGACATGTTCAAAACACAGATAAGCAAACCAAGAAATATATATACTAGTTGCATATATCGTTAGAAATTACTATATTTTTATTTCCTTGGTACTGTAAGGTTTTCACATGTGAGGTTTAATTATAATTTTCTATTAATTATATCAAATTATAGTTATTCTGAAGGGACCAATTTATGATTTATTTTATGATAATGGAAAACAGAGCCTCGACTTTTTTTCCCCAGTAGAATCTTATATTAATACTAATTTGTCCATGCTATAAAAAATGACATATCTTGTTAAATACTTACGATTATGATTTCTAATATGTTACTTTTTATATATATTTTCCAATAGCGATATTTAGATATAATTATTCTGCGATGATCATTTTATTATTTAATAAAAATCAAAAACCGGACCCCCACTTTTCGAACAGTAATATCTTATAGTAATATTTATCTCTCAATAGGGAATATTAGGCACAAGAAGCTTAGATGTTCGGGTGGTGCAATGAATAATGGCTCGGAAATGTGAATAGAAAAGCCGAGATTGAAATTCAGTTGGGTTCGTTATATTTCCTTAGGTGCAAATATCCATTAGGAAATGTATGCATCCACCTCAACTCCCCCAGATATGAGTTCATTAGTAAGACTAATTATATCAGTAAACTATTGTTATTATCTCCCTCCCACCCGCCCCAAAAATATCCTTACAATCTAAACGTATTTTCTGGCTTTAAATAACCTGTAAAGGATTGATAAGCCAGAGAAAACTAATCAATCAGTAAAAAAAAACAAAAAAAACAAAGTCTCTCAATACTGCAGAAAATGACGTAATATTTGGAAAAAATATATTTAAAGTAGCCATCTGAAAATATCGTAAAGACAAATACTTAATTGTTTTTCCAATTATTAATTAAAATATATGTATTCGGGGTCGTTCAGTCTATTACTTAATAATGATAGAAAACCGATCCCCGACTTCTGTTCAGTAGTATCTTATATTAATAATAGTTTCTACACACTGTAAAAAAATATCATATCTTGTTAAGTCTTTACAACCCACATCTGAAAATAGTCTCATGATCGTAAGATCATAAGACTATTTTCAGGTGTGGGTTTTAAATATATTTTCCAGTTAATAAAATAATCATTAATTACATTGTTATGTCAAACAAGTCGATTCTTCTGAGAAACATTATTTGAACAATAAACATTTTACAAAACATACAAATTTGCTGCTTTGCTGCACACCTATCTATCATTTCACTGGCATTTTCAGACTTCAAGCTCCGATCATTTTTGGCGAAGAAAAAATTTTTTGAAACTAACAATTTTGTATGCATGTATGTATTTTGATGGACTAAAGAACAAGCCTTCAAATGTGCACCCTGGGGTTCTCGAGAAAATACACAAAATACCCTAGTGTTAGAACTTGACAGCCAACCATCGCTGGGCGACGTTCTGCATGGCATGAAGGGTCTCATGCTGAGATGTACCGTTACCGTGATACACATTTAAGTCAACTTATGCATGATCTTATTGAAAAGGTATGGAGAGATGGAGACGTGCCAAAAGATTGGAGGGACGTAACAATGATACCTATATATAAGGGTAAAGGTCTCCGGGAATTATGTGTTAATTATAGAGGTATTCGACAGGTATTCTCCTATTAAGATTAAACCAGAGAATAGTTGACAATATACTGCCTGAGTCACAGTGTGGTTTCAACCAACACAGCGGGACCGTAGATATTATTTTCACAGCACCACAAATCCAGGAAAAGAGCTGTGAACAACAAATCGACCTTTATCAAACGTTTATAGATCTAAGGAAGGCTTTCGACTCTGTTAATCGTGCTGGTTTCTGAAAGATCCTCTCGAATCGAGCTGACCCCACACTTTCTCAAGATTCTGTGATCCTTCCATGACGGTACGGAAGCCTGTGTATGTTTTGGCGGTGTGCTTACGAGGCCCATCAAGATTGAAAATGGATTTCAGCAGGGAGATCTTCTAGCGCCTACATTGTTTTCTATCTACATTGTAATTGTGTTGCATGATGCGTTCGGGGACAGCCATGGTGTTATTATGATAAGGTACCGGTCAACATACGTAGGTTTGCGGCAAGGACAAAACTCTTTTGGGGTTTAGGGCGCAACTTTCTCTATGACGATGACTGTGACCTGGTCATACACACATTTCATCACGCACAGGATTTCATGGATAGACTATCAGGGTCATGTAAGGTTTTCGGACTGGCCATTAGTCTTGACAAGACAGTGGTTGTGTATCAACCTGCCCAAAGAATACAGCATATAGAGCCATCAATTTACATTGACTTGTGGTAGTTGACAAATCTGTATACCTTGGTTAGCACCCTCAACCGCCACAGCTCTCTTGACGATGATGTAATGCTTCAGATTAAGAAGGGCCTCCGATGCATTTGCAGCACTAAACGTCCGTGTCTGGAGTCAGAAGGACATAAAAAAGCAAACAAAAATAAAACATATAGAATGCCTGCATTATGCCATCTCTGCTATATCCACGTGAGACCTGGGTAGTCTATTGCAGACATCTGAAGATAATGGAACGTTTTCGGTCTGTGCTTGAAATTGCTGGATGTCTCACACCCCTGATTCTCTTGTTCTACAAAGGGCCAATTCACTCTCTGTGGAAGCACTTATACAAAAGCACAGATTGCGATGGATGGGCCATGACGTCCGTATGGCGGATAACAGAATAGCAAAACAAATAAGGTATGGAGAATTGGAAATAGGAAAAAGACCACAGCACAGACCCAAACTTCCTTACAAAGATTATCTTAAAGAGTCACTATACAAGTGCGATAATGATCTGGATAACTGTGTGACTCTATTCTTCAGGTGATTGGAATTTCGAAGCGAATCCTTTATTTCGTCCATTTGGGTACATTTTTCGAGTTCCATTTGCCATGCCTATTCTGGATGTCTCACTTATTTCCCTTTAACTCAACTTTCCAAGTTTTTGGTTCACCACTGTGGCTTCCTATTGAACTCACAACATTTTGGGTCTAGTCACTGAATCTAACCAACGTCTTTATACACTGCGCCATATGTCCTTGAGGACATTTGTGTATGAACTTTTGGGGACTTATAAACCTAATGTCTAATGTAAATAATCATAATACCTCATCCTAGAGTTTAGGGATATATTGAAGAATCGAAATTCCAGTCATCCGAAGAAGGCCGGAGCGTACAACGACCGAAACGTTGTGAATATGACCATTGAAGAAGGGAATAACAGTCCTAATAATGTAAATAATGTAAGCAATCATAATACCTCATCTCAGAAAATAGAAATCTGTTGGATAATGTGTGGGCTGGCCCAGAATGGTAAACTACTGGCCAGAAGTCCCCGTGGGTGTAGAATTCTGACAATGGTGCATTGCCTTTGCTTGTTTTTTTTATATAAGGTCAAAACGACACGAATACACTCAGATGACTGTAAAGATATGAAGGGTCAACATACTACCAACACTAAAATTCCTTGTTGAGGCAAGCCAGCTCCTGCTAATCTAATTCTAGCCAAGGAGTTGACATGCTTTCTCTCGGCCCTCTCGCCTCCTCCCACTCGCTTCTTCTTAGATGCGACAATTACTATCCTATACTGAGCTAGATAAAAAATAAAATTGCCCTTTGGTCATGCAGTCTATAATGTAATTTTTGGAAGTGGAGAATTGAAGCCAGAGACGATACGAAAGGCAACAAGAAAGGAATAAGGTCGGCGGATGTGTTTTAAGATTGACCTCTTTGTCAGGGCATTTATTCTTACGAGATGGAGAGGGTAGTGTGGTCAGAAAATTCCTGTGGAATGGCGTTAACATGTTAGACGTAGAGAAAAACACTGGCGAGTCAGACATCTCTACTAATCACTGTATGGCAAAAATAGCATCACAGTGGGGAAATAAAACAGTGGATTCTAGATTCCGGATTGTCCCACGAGACAATACAGGTTCAAAGCGCTGTTTCTTGAATCTGATGAGACAGTAATTGTAAGTTAAATCACTTGGATGGACAGCCGAACGATAAAAATCTACCGTCGTAGATTAAATAAATCTTTTCTCTTTCAATCTCGAAAGAGAGCTAGAAAGTTTGAAGCTCACAATGGTTGAAGCATTCTCTCTTTATTCCATAAACAGACAAGGTTATGACTGTTATAGCTTAACCCAGTCTGCTATAGGTACACAGGCTCACTACGTTAGGTGTTGCTTCCGTAGCTTACATATTAAATATTTTATAGGTCTATACTAAAACTACACTTGAATTCACAGTTGTGCTTCTGTTTAACAGGTGCCAACCAAATCTAGAAAGTCCACTCTGCTCTGCTATTAAAGATAGCTGGGGTGGGTGGAAAGAATGAAAGGTTACATGTGCAAAAGCGAAAGCGAACGCAACGACTTCGCCTGGAATTTTAACCCCACATGCCATTCTCACAGCCATAGTATCAAGGCTACGTCCAAATCCTGCATATAAAATTGCAACTCAAGAGAGAAGACATTTTTATGCCATGTCTCTTCAGAACGTAGCAAGTCATGGCTCTTCACATCTTCTCGATGGATAAACCAGGTGATGTAAGCTTGGATGTGAGGTGGTGTAATGGATATTGGCACCCAAAGTGTTAATTGGAGAGCCACGTTCTAATTCCAGTTGGGTTCGTTATATTCACTTGCGCGCATATACTCGTGGAGAAAGGTATAAATCCACTTCTTCTTCTCCAGCTATGGGTTAATTAGTAAGATTATAAATTAATTTCAACTTCTGTTATTAATAACTGCATTGTTTGTTCCCAGGTAAATTGACTGTTCAAAGACCGTTCATCCTGTTGTTTATAAAAGCCATCAACAGCAGATATGACGCCATCATCAGTGTGATACTTTAAATAAACTACAAAGGGTTGACAAACCGTAGAAAACGTATTAATCAAACATCTTCTTGGAGACATTTACTGTCGCTTTCTGCAGGGGCTGGAATTCAGTGTGGTTATTTTACTAGACTGATTGCCAACCAAGGGTTGAACTTTACCTGTAACTGGAGAATAAAGACGAGCTGTATTCCAGACATCTCGCAGGAAATGTTCGGCATTTATAGTCAGCGTTAGTTTTCCGGAAAATAGTCGACTGTTATAAATATTTCATGGGTTTTCCTTCCTCACCTTTTGTTTAAGATAGTATGGAAGGTTAACATCTTCATCATGTCATTATTTTCTCTTCTAACTTCATGCGCTACTTTCAGATATTACTGCTGTTGAATGTACTCGGGTAATGTATTTCTGTTAATTGGCATAGATCTTTGTGATTATATAACTCTAGTTCACAAGGTTATCAGAAAAATGGTTCTCGCTAGAGGTTCTTCCAATTTCAGCCATTTTTAATCATTAACAGAAACTAGACATTTCTTAACGGCTTTGGTGACAGACACGATATCCAAATGTATGTTTCATGCTGACAAGGTTATTTCAGAACATGATTCGATTTTTGCGTTAATATTTTGAATTTACAGCATCGTCTGTTAGAGAACAAAATACCTCTTGCGCAACTTATTGTTTAAATTCTTTAACCTTATACCAAATGTATTATAACAAATCCATACAACGAGGCTTTTTAATTTTTTCTATATTTCAAAGCACTTTCTTGCTAGATAATTTAAATACAACTTATCCACTCCTCTATTACATTTATATGCCATCATCCAGTGTTTATTGTTATGTCTATTTCATCATTTTTAAAATACTGCATCTTCACACGTCATGTTAGTTTTTATTAAAGACCTACGCTTTCCCACATCAGTTATTGTTGCTTTATTTTTAATTATAAAAATACATTTGACATGCGGTTTCTTAAAATTTGATAAAACGTAATTGTATTGGGCTGTTTGCTTTTTATGTTTAATAGTTCTAGTATCTGTAGTTATGTTTACACTCTATCCGATATGGAATTTTTTACCATTGGTAAGGATTTGTCATATTACATGTACTTTGTTGTTTTAATCGTTAATGTTTTAATAGTCGGGGCTATGCAATTTAATTGAGCTGCTGTTCGATGGATGGCAATTTAATCAGCATGATAATGTAGTGTTTATGTAACCAATATATGTATATTTAGAGAGTACTGTGAAGAAATATATTATTTGAATTTTTTGGTAACGCCTTGTCACTTCCGGGTGTGATCGATTATCGTTCTACAAGAATTCCTTTAATTAACTGTGAATAGCTCTTGGGAAGAACAGGAGTATATTCTCATTTCCTTTTGGGGTTTTTCGTGTGTGTGTGTGTGTGTGTGTGTGTGTGTGTGTGTGTGTGTGTGTGTGTGTGTGTGTGTGTGTTTTTGTCGTTTTTTTTTTTTATATATAGAGAGAGACTACCTGCCATTTAAGGCTAAAGAGCGCAGTCTAATTTCGGATTTAATCCAATCTAGAGGGATAAGAATTAGTTTTCCAAAGATCAATTGTGTAAATATATTCATGAATTTAAACGTCCCACGACGCTGGCATCCCGTTCCCACCACTTCACCGTTGAAACTGTTAGATGTAGACGTCTCTTCTACTCCAATAGCTTCATGTCTCGCACATCTCACCTGTGGAACTCCCTTCCTTATTCCTGTTTCCCTGACAAATACAATCTCCAACTATTTAAGTGTAACGTCAATCGACATCTCCAGTTGCCTTGATCTATCCACTTCCCTTCTCCACATCCTTTCACCTTTCATTCCTATCTGCTCTCGTTCCAAATCTTCTGTAACCCCCTAGCCTTGATCGATCCACTATCTTTCTCCACATCCTCTCCTTTACCACTCCTATCTGCTCTTCCTCCAAACCTTCTGTAACCCCCTGCGTACTAGTGGCTTCCAGCCTTGATTGGGGTGATATGCTTAAAAAAAAACATTAAAAAAAAACAGGTAGTCCTACTGATGGAAAGTGTCTTTGTGTTTAGTGTTAGTCATTCTAAACACTTTATTCCATATTTTTAGAGTCCGGTCAAAGCGATACGCAGAGCAATTGGCTCATTTGAATGACACATTGGAACGGAAAATATGCGGGAAGGGTAAAATGGAGCGAGCGTTTACTTTTTGTCTGGAAACGCCTGTAATTGAGATCAAAATTCTCTATTCTGAAGACATGTTAATTTTAAGGTATAAATTAACTTCATGTAGCACTCCTTATCGTTCCAGTGATTCTGCAACCTGAAAATATGAGTAATTTATCGAAGCAAAACCAGAATCCTTCTTTTATGGCATAATATACAAGTGAAGTAAACCATTTATTTAGTAAATACATTCAGTATAAAGAGATTTGAATAATATACATTTTTTTCTTTTTTGGTGCACTGTAAATTTGTTAAAAATTTCTTATTTACACGAAATTCGGTTACTCCCTGGCAGGATAGGAAAGGTCTCTTCGGTACGCACATTAATTATCCTAAGGATATTGACTAACGTAGAGAATATTATATTTCAGTTTATAAGAAAAATAACTTCACATGAGTGGGTGGGTACTGGTGTTTTTCTATCCAGCAGAGATTTATACGAGTTATATATAAATATATATATATATATATATTGGAGACCAAGTTTATCTTAGCAGTTTTTATTAATGATGTTCTCTTGTTTTCGCACAAGATATCAATCAGATGTTTGGTTTCACTGAGTGTAAAATTGTCCGTACGAAAATTCCCTCTTGTTTTAACCTTCATTTGTCATTTTCAAGAATACTGCAATAGATTGCAAGCACTGATTCAGGATGCCTTACAAGACTTACTGATAATAAAGATATTTTCAAACTAAATTTAAATATTTATTTGTTTTCTAAATTATTTATTGAATTGTTAGAAATTTCTTTCTTATAATCACTTTTTATATATCTTAAGCTGTTGAACTGAATTATTTTCCATTCTCCTTAGTATACGTGGTTTCATTTTTTATTACCGTGAGATAAAATTTAAGCATCTTGTTCTGAAAGATTCTTCTTTTATGCGCCATGTTATTTTAAAACATCAGCGATTATATATATATATATATATATATAGAACATCTCCTCTCCAGGTACCAATAAAACTGCCAAACTGACCAAGGGAATTCAAAGCAGCATGAATCCATCCAGCTCTTATCTCAAATAACAACTTAAAAGAGACTGTTTGACCAATACAAGGAATGTTAATAAACTCATGTTAAAAATATTTTTAAAAAAAACAAATAAAAAAACAAATGAAAACTACACAGAAAAATTCATTTTCTCCATCAAGACATTTATTTCTGTAGTTTACTGCTACCAGCAAGCAGAAATATTTGTTTCTCCTAATCGAGGAATCTAAATGAAATAATAATAATAAAAATGAAAGAATATTAATCTACAACCCAGTGTGT
The DNA here is from genome assembly GCA_964036315.1 of Acanthosepion esculentum. Lineage (NCBI taxonomy): Eukaryota > Metazoa > Mollusca > Cephalopoda > Sepiida > Sepiidae > Acanthosepion > Acanthosepion esculentum. The sequence continues at coordinate 5,585,225 of OZ038492.1, read as the reverse complement.
CTGAAGATTTAAATTTTTTTAATAATTAATTTTTTTAATAATTTTTATCGTTCAAAAAAAAAAATATATATATATATATATATATATATATATATATATATATATATATATATATATATATATATATATCCTGTTTATGACAATAAAATACATTCACGTCCAGGGTAAGACGATAAACTATGTCCAACAACATGGCCTCTGATCAGGAATTTTGAGGAGCGTGGAACCACCTCTTAATTGCTGGTGTTCCAAGGTCCACCCTGGCCCGGGGTGATAGCACCTGTTAGGGTCCCAGCTATGGGCAAATAGTTAACTCCCAAACTGGGATTAAAATTCTATGAAAGTGTAAAATTAGGTTTTAATAGCAGAAATATTTGTAACAAATTATATATACATATATATATATATATATGTATATATATATATATGTATATATATATATATATATATTTATACATATCTATACATATATATATATATATATATATATATATATATATATATGTATATATATATTTATACATATCTATACATATATATATATATATATATATATATGTATATATATATTTATACATATCTATATATATATATATATATGTATATATATATTTATACATATCTATATATATATATATATATATATATATATATATATATATATGTATATATATATTTATACATATCTATATATATATATATATATATATATATATGTATATATATATTTATACATATATATATATATATATATATGTATATATATATTTATACATATCTATACATATATATATATATATATATATATATATATATATATTTATACATATCTATACATATATATATATATATATATATATATATTTATACATATCTATACATATATATATATATATATATATATATATATATATGTATATATATGTATATATATATATATATATATATATTTATACATATCTATACATATATATATATATATATATATATATATATATATATATATATATATATATATATATACGCATTTGACCAACATATAATGACGTGTTGCAATCTTACCATCTTGGGTGAGCTCCGTTACGTTGTGGACGCTTGTTTACAAAAATAGGTATAGCTGCACCAAATAGATAAATTAAAAATTTTAAAATAATTATACACGTGTTCACGCGTGTTTACAAAAATCAACATCACAACGATCACAGTTACATTAAGTTTTTCTTCGCAATTCACTCCTGACGATGCACTCGCAGCCGATCGAAAGTAATTCGGTTGCCAAAAACTATGGCGTCTTCCTTGATGAATTTCAAATTAGCATCAAGAAACTAATTAGAAAATTAAACGGATTATCCTAAATTAAATAGACATAATATGTCTATATTATTCAATAAAACATGCTTGAAACATGATTGAATGAAGATATGATGTTTAAATATCATTTTTCTCTCTATCTCTGTCTGTCTCTCTCTCCCTCCCTCTCTCTCTCTCTCTCTCTCTCTATATATATATATATATATATATATATGAAGAAATATAGTCTTAAAGTGTGCTATTATTTATGGGATAAAGTGCTCAATATCAGAGATAGAGCGTGTGTAAATATAAAAGTGAACATAGAAGTCAACACTTAGAGGTGACAGTCTGTTTCATGCTAGATGCTGGACACGAGTGCTGTTATTTTTCTCGGCTATTTATATATACGGGTCAGTGGTGCATTGTTTGTAGTCTATTTTGGCAGATATTTTTATTTTTATTTTTTATATTTATTTATTTATTATTTTTATTTTGATCGGTGTTTTTATTAACGTAATAAAAATTTGTTTATATAGCTTAATTAATAGTTTTCTTTTTGTTTGGGAAGATAAAGCTATTTGTTGAATTTTGGGGTTGATTGTTGTGGCTTGTTCTGACTATTATTTTGGCGACAACAGTTTTTAATTTATATATATATATATATATATATATATATATATATATATATATATATATATATTGTTTATACGTACTTTTTATAGATACAAATATTTAAGTAAATGCTCTGTTTTATAATAAACAGTATTAATAACATTTACCGGCCTGAATGTCCGAGACATGTTCATAGAAAATACGCGTCCACCGTCAGTAATCGAACCTGTATCCTATACGGAACCTTCATATAGCCTGACGTGCTTTTGCCAATTGAGCCACAGATGAGTGTTTCGGTTAGCAAGTTCGATTTATTGTTTTTAAACTACAATTTTCCATGATTTTCCATGTACATTCATATCTGCTCGATGCGTATTCAAATGTAAACAAATGACGTCAGACTTTATGAAATGGAGAAAGCCCGACAATTATTTTTTAGGTTTATACGTTCTTTTTATAGATACAAATATTTAAGTAAATGCTCTGTTTATAACAAACAGTATTAATAAAATTTACCGGCCTGAAAATATGCGTCCTATGAAAATTTATTATAAACAGAGCATTTACTTAAATATTTGTATCTCTAAAAAGAACATATAAACATAAAAAAATGTATTAAAAATAATTGTCGGACTTTGTCCATTTCATAATGTGATATATATATATATATATATATATATATATATATATATATATATATATATATATATATATATATATATATATACATATATATATATATAGCCTGACAATTCCGTTTAACATGAAACTGACTTTCGTCTCTAGGCATTGACTTCAATGGTCTCCTTTATATTTGCATCTTTATCCAAGAATTTAATTTCTTCTTTGATGACTACATTCGCCGCCAACTTGCATTTTCAGGACTAGAAGCTTCCAGTTTCGCCAAAACCTGCTCCCGTCATTCATTCCCCGTCGACGTTTGTGTTTGCAAGAGTTGGTTGTAGGTGAAAGAACGTCAGATGAGTGCCGATGATGCGAATTGGTTTAAGGTGGATCTCAACTTGCCAGGAAGTGACCCACACGACTGATTACATAACCTTCCTCTTCTGCAATTATGAAATGAGACAAGCAGAATCCTGTTATGTTATGAAACTGCAACGAAGTTCTGTTATAATTTCGAGCGGCATCTTTTGTAGCATGTCCGTCATGCGTAGACCTCTTTACCCGCTGGCTCAACCGTTAAGATATATATATATATATATATATATATATATATATATATATATATATAGGGGGTGCTTGTTCGTTCATTTTCTTTATTATTTATCTATCTCGTTTAGTGGTATTTTCTGTAGAGGATTTTCAATCTCATAAATATCAATTCTTCATAATGACAGACGTCTGCATCTTCTGAACCGATAGTTCTACGAAGCTCACCATTTGTTTCCACCTTGCCTGATAATGATTTTAAAAAGTCGAAAGCTTGCACCAAATTTCTTGTACTTTGTTTCCGAAATGAACTTTGGACACTTTCTGATGGGATTTCCTACTTATCTGAGAAGTGAGAAGGATTATTTACAATTCGGAAAAGTCGAACATTAAAACTCATCTACACAAAATGTCTAATACCTTCAATAATATTTAGCCTTAAAGAATCATTTGCTCCCTAAATAAAGAGAATATATATATATATGTATATGTATATATATGTGTGTGTGTGAGGGGTGTAAATAAAAAGAAAGAACATTAATATATATAATCCGGTGTCCTTATTGATATATTTTTTTTATTTTTGCAAAACAGTGCTCAATGTAAATTTACAGAGCATAAATATTAAAAATTAACTGATTTAAAATGTTTTTTCGCCACAGAGTTATAACAATGTTTCAAAAATGGAAGCTAAAAACTTCAAATTTAATTATATAATTAAATTAAAAGCATTAATTCTGTTTCATTTTCAAGCGAATTTTGGAATAACTTATTTTTAAATTTACTGAGTTTTAAACGCACATATAAATTCATAATTTCCTGTTTCCAATGATACGGAGAAATCCAATCATTCAGACAGGGGCGGTAGCGTGCACATTTTTATAAACTATTGTTGTATCAATTATGAGTTATGTTCAACGAATTCTGACATCCGTTAAACGTATGTCGTCCGTTTTTTTTTTTATTAACGGCAAAATTTTTTCGGCATTTTTTTCGTACTTGTATACTTAGAAATTCTTTATATATATATATATATATATATATATATATATATATATATATATATATATATATATATATACATATATATATATATATATATACATATATATATATACATATATATATATATATATATACATATATATATATACATATATATATATATACATATATATATATATATATACATATATATATATATATATACATATATATATATATATATACATATATATATATATATATACATATATATATATATATATATATATATATATATATATATATATATATATACTCGAATCGAATGTAATGAGAACGAAAATAATGTAAATTCTAACGTTCACAGCATTAATTCAAAAGAGGGCTCAGTACCATGAGTAGAACAATAATTACGGACGAAAGCAACTTATTCACTACAAATCGTTTCTGCATATATATAATACTAGCAACAGTATCAGATAAATTGATTTATATTCATACTTATTCTACAAGTTATAGAGTTCGGCAATAGGTCAAAATTTGCTTATAAAATATTATATTAACATTCCATACATTATATGACTTTTTCTTATATCTTACATTCTGAACTAAAATTTATTGTAATACCCCAAATAAATTATGTATTTAAGATACCAAAAATTTTTCACTTAAATGATCATTTATTAATTTACATATTGCGTTTATTCCCGAACAAATAACAGAATCTTCAGAATAAATCTGAATAATTCAGCGTAATTCAGGCCTGGTTTCGGTTTATGATCCCCGACCCTCCATCGGTAAAAAATGCGTCTTCAATTACTACTATGGCATTCCCCTATACATATTTCTCCTTTCCCCTCCATTGTTTTTCTCTTTTCTATTTCCACCTTACCCTTTCTTTCTTTCTCCTTTCTCTTGGGAGTTTTCGAGTACTTTACGTAGATTTCTGACCGTTGCACGGTATCAAAAACTGTAGCGGACACTTCCGCTTTGTTTTAATTTTTTCGGGTCAGACCTTTGTCTTAACGGTTCATCATAACTTCACCCCCCCCCAATTCCTACCAACAAATACTATTGTCTTATTCTGTCACCCTCTTTCCTTTCCTTCACGTTTCTCTCGTTTCTTTACCCTTCTCCCTTTCCTCTTAAGGTTTTTTTTTCTTTCCATAAGCGGCTTGCTTGTAAATAGCATTGTTCATAATCAGCCACATCGAAACGAGAATGCATAATTTTAGTGAATAAGTTGTTATTGTCCGTACGTTAAAAAGTATAATATTTATATATATATATATATATATATATATATATATATATATATATATATATATATATATATATATATATATATATATATATACACGTTTGGTGTGCGGCTGGAGTTTCGTTGATTACCCAACTCGTTAGGCACGAGAGAGAGCTTATTGTTTTATTGTTTGTTTGTTTTTTTTAAGTATACAGATGCTCATGGGATTGACGCTGATTCATAGTTCAAAATAACAAAAGCACAAAAATAGTACTAAATTAATACTGGGCTTCAAGTGCAGGAAATGAGGTGTAGGTATGAGTCAATAAAAAAAGAGGGAAAAAAGGGGTAAATGAAGTAAGCATAAAATATAAAATTTGAACTATGGACGCAGTTCTTAAAAATCGTTTGACTGGTTAAAGGGAGGTAATCGGTGTGTGACTTAAAACATGAGTTGGCGGGAAATTAAAATTTGAAATTAAATTTAGACGAAAAGTGGGTTAAACAGGATTACAATATTTTAAGAGAAACATTTTTTCGATGCATACAACTAGATATAAGCTAATATCTTTTATGATGAAGAATTTTTCGTGTAAACATAGATAACATCTGCCACCCCGCCTTCCTGGGAATGGATTGATTTTAGCGACCAATTCCCAATTAAGTGTGGGTGTGTAGCTACCTTTTTACCTAACCCTATACATATATATATATATATATATATATATATATATATATATATATATATATATATATATATGTGTGTGTGTGTGTGTGTGTGTGTGTGTGTGTGTGTGTGTGTGTGTGTGTGTGTGTGTGTGTGTAAGGAAATCGATTAACGCCAACAATTCTTTAATATATTTTCTGTTTATGTGTTATTTTTATCTATGTAATTTCGATTCCTGTCGGAGCACACATATTTTCTACGAAAATTCCCGAACATTTAGGGCGGTAAATGTAATTAATACTGTTTAATTTAATTGAAAAAATGAAATAAAGAAATATACAGGCTTGAGAGCTTTATCCTCATCAAACAATGCTAAAGCCCTGAACCGATTTATTTTATAACACTCACAGGGTACACCGACGAGGTAAAGGGGAAATATAATAAACCTTCTTTTACGGGGCAGTTCACCCTGTAAAAAGACCCGGGAGTCTCTCAAGGTAGACGGTTACAGAATATGGTAGTCGGTTCTCCAGAGCAGTTGTTCACGGGAAGAAGCTTCTTGAGGGAAACTTACTTCTCACTAATGGAATACGGAGATAAAAAGTATGGTTCGCTAGAGTGTGCCTAGCCTTGAAAGTTAAAACTGGTGAAACTAAGTAATATAGTCCGTCTGAACACTTTCCATAGAAGTAATGATAATGCACTGCAAGGCTTGCTACATTACGTCTGTGAAAGAGGGGTCGCAGGGTGGAAAATAATCGAGACTCGACTGGGTAGCTCCTGACCAATTATGACCGCAGTACTCTATTTTAGACTTGATCTGGCTCTTGTAAAGGCAGAGGATTATGGCCATCTTTAACGATGGACCGTATCTACGAGTTCCAATTGAGATGTGGGTTTAGTTTAATCCTAATTGTCGCTCAAGGTATCGGGACTAGTGTTGGTATACGAGGTATTGAATGTAACCAGCCAGTGTTTCCCCCGCTAAGATGTTAGCGCTACACTGGAGGAGAGTTCGACTGCCAATCTCTGGTCTCACTAATGGAATACCGAGGTAATTGGTGTGGTTCGAAATTCGAAATGTGCTTAGCCTGGCGGGTCCTAGCCTTGAAGGTTAGTGTTGAAACTTGACTAATGCATGGAATAATAATGCAACACAAAATGTACTTAGAACAAAATGTATTGAAACAAGAAAGTGTACACAATATTTACATATAGTCTTTTGTATATTCCTGGGAAGACCGTTCCTGGAGAATGTGTTGACTGTGTCGCAGTCGGGCAGAGTCTCTGGTTGTATCTCTTGATTCGTTCCCTTCTGTTCCCGGTACCAACCATATTTATATGGTCGGTACTCCACTATGCAAATTAGGTGGATCCTACCACAACAGTTAGAACTGGTGGAACTAAGGAATGTAGTTCGTCTGAACACTTTCCATACAAGTAATGATAATGCACTGCAAGGCTTGCTACATCACGTCTGTGGAAGAGGGTTTACTGGAATGGAAAATAATTCTTCACCCTCAAGGACGCGGAGATGCTTTTTACTCTAGCGAGACTGAACTGAGTAGCTCCTGCCCAAATATGACCTCAGTGTTCCATTCCAGCCCAGAACTGACTCTTGTAAAGACAGAGGATAACACGTGGAACGGTACAGGGAACCGACCACTTTACTTGCATCTTTACCGATGGATCGTATGTACGAATTCCATTTGAATTCAGGGGTGAATTTAAGGCCCAGTAGTGGCTCAAGGTATCGGGACTGGTGATAGTTCAGGCTCCGATAGGCGATGTTGGTATACGCGGTATTGAATGTAGCCAGCCAGTTTTTCTCTCGCTGGGATGTTAGAGCTAGATTGGGGGAGAGATCGCCTGCCAATCTCTGGTCATCACGAGTTTTGGAGGTGCGCTAAGGCCACTGACGTAGGTTAGAACTTTGAAAAACAGGAAATTATGAAGGGACACGGCACCTAGAAAAAATATTCAAGTTGAAAATAAAATTAAAAAACATTTATTTCCTTTTTTTAACTTTAAATCAATTTTATTGAACGATATGGAAAAATTAAGAACAAGTTAAAACATTATCTCATAAATGTTTCGTATTATTAATTACTGATATCTTATCATCAATTCCGTTTTCATCTTGTTTCTTGTTAATCAAATTCAAAGCTGATTAATTTTTTCGCTAATCTAAAAACAATTTTCTTATTCCACAAACAGTTTGCAATCTTGTGAATCGTATTTTACCTATTAAACTCGGAGACATAGATATATGAACGTACTTATCATTTTATGCGAAATATTCATGACACTTGAGGTTGAGTTAATTTTCTGTCAGAAAAAGCAGGTGAATACTTATAATTTTATCTAGCTTCAAATAAGTCTCGCCCGAAAAAGAACAAAGATTACTAGGTAAGTATATATATATTGTAATTCACGGGCAAACTGTTTCGCTGTATCAGAGTTCATCAGTGTGGCCAGACATCCGATTGCCTCAAGCTGGGATCGTAATTAACCCCTAAGCTATCAGCGCCCGGTAGAAGGGAAGGTGAATTTTTCTGTATTTATTCCTTTGAATAAAAACCCAAGTTAGCTACAGGGCTCAATTCATGGAAGAGCTTTGCATTATCAGCAGCAGTAGTCACTGTTTACAAATTCAAGCTTTGTCTCCAGAGTGCTCGACCGAAATTAAATTTTTCAGCGGCGTATATATTGTCATCCACATTGGAAAAACATGTAAAACAGACTTAGCATAACGTCGGCGCATGTGCAGGCAAAACGGGAAAGCGCGCGCAAACGACGCCGTTGACCTTTTACCTGTAGACAGCATGAAAAACAAAATCTGAATGGCTAATGCAAATCTCTATGCCATTATAAAAGGAAAATCTACCGCCTGATATAATAATTGTTTTTTGAAAAGTATATCGTGGAGCGAATTATGCAGAGAGGCGGCCTGCCAATAGGTCAAGGGACTGGCAGAACGGATCTGATGTTGCAAAGCCCAAAATTCGTAATATCACTGATGACCTTCACCGTTTCATTTTACGAATGTAGTTCAAGAATGTACTATAAAAAACAGCATTATTGATGTGAGCAACAGACAACTTACCAGGCAGCGTGGACAAGAAAAAATCCCGAACGAGGTAAGAAAAAAGACCAGAAGCCAAACATCAAGCTATAGACTCTCTTGACAGAGCAAAAAACGCTTCGCAACGTCAACAGCTCGAGTTGGTACTCCTGTTCTAGTAGTCTGAAGATCGCGATAGCGTCAATTTTGAGCGTCAAACTTGAGAAATGACACGAGCTGGTCTTTATATATACCGTGTGTAACAGTGTTTTTCAGTGATTCTTTTGACAAATGGTGTCCAGATGGCTAAACGTCGTATCTGAAAGCTTGGAAAAAAGAAACTTAAATTAGTTTAGTGTTTTTTTAGATATTAAACATTTTGTGGGATGGCGAATTATTCCATGCCCCCGAAGAAGGCCGGAGCGTACAACGGCCGAAACGTTGTAATAAATATGGTGATGAGGACACTAGTTTGAATAATGTAAATAGTGTACATAATACCTCATCTCAGAAATATAGAAATATAGAGTTTGGAGTCTTTCCTTGCAAATGGTGCTATAGAGTAATTTGGTTTTGTCAAGTAATATTTGTCTTACGTTGATAGTTACATTTTGATGTGTTTGTCGATGTGTGAACCAGTTGCAAAGAAAGACTCAAAACTCTAGAATCTATTATTATACAAAATAAACAATACCTATCAAATATGATATCATTTATCACAGGAGATGTTATCTTGAAGCGCATAAAATATAATGGATGTGCTCACATACTATATTAGTATTAAAAATTAGCAAATTAATTGATAAAATAAAACAAACAGGTCGCATTATTTGTGTACTGCCTCGTTCTCAATAATAGGTACATGACGTCATGTTAGACTATTTCAAACGTCCTGCGTCCAAGTGAATAAAACTACCACGCAGACGGATCTCGATAATGAATGGAAAGTCGAAAGTACTTGAAGAAAAATAGAAAAAATATGAACTTCGAACAGCTTATTAGCAACTTTAAACTTAATACTGAACATCTTCTCCGGCAGCTTGAAAAGTATATCAACAAAAGTAAACATATGTGACACTATTTAGCTATGTTAATTGGCTAACTAATTAACCAAAGAAATTAAAAACGGGAAATACTTAAGGCGAGAAAGAGCTATATCGAAAGACAGACTGAGCGACATTTTAAAAAAAAACAATGGGAAATATTTTATTTCATTTACGAAGAAAGATACGTTTCGCAAAAGACAGAAAATCCGTAAGAGAAAGCGAGATTTAAGATTCTGTCAAAATTAATTAATGTCATGATAAGAGAGTGGCGCGCCAAGGGAAAGAGAATTCGGGAATGACAAAGCCAACCACACATGGCGGGCATAAAAAATGTCGGCTCCGGTCAACTGCATACAGGCAGAGAAAATCAATATTAGTTATCTTTCAGAGATACCATTTAATTTTAATTCTTGGTCCCGACGAAGAAAGCAATCTGTTATATGTACGGACCTTGGCATGAGAAGGGAATCGCGTAAAAAAGTATTATTATGTCTTATTCAAACTGTTGACGACAGACACAGCGTCGCCGAAAGTGAGCATCTGGTGATACGAAAATTTTAAGACATGAGAAAAATAAAGAATTTGATTCTCAGGTAAACACGACCACCCAGTTAAAAGTTGACTAGCGGTGAAACCAGGGGTCGGGATTTGACAGTGATTAATGAGTCGGTAGAGGTTCTGCTAAGTGGATTTTGGGTGGCTCAGGGTAAGGAGAAGATATGATAAAAAAAAATAATTATGGAAATGTGGAATTCATAAAAATTTTGGCCGATAAAGAGGATTCTGGATAATAATTTTAAGAGGGCCTGTCAAAGAGGATAATTCTCCTCCGACCTCTCCTCACGGACGAGGGAGAACCCCCCCCCCCCAATGGAAGGTGAATAATCTTCCAAGAATGGGAAGTAATTAATTTTCCTGTCCTGAGGACAAAGAGATTTCTTGTTGCGAATCGAGAATTATCGAGGAACCCAAACCACGTCCGGCCCCACACCGGGTTTTGGTCGGTGTCCATACAAACGAACGTCCCCGGGCGTTCCAGGCAGTTCCAGAGTTAGTTCGAGTTGAGTACGAGAGAGTTCGGTTTGGAAAATAGCGCCTCGCAGGAGCTGACCAAGATTTCACGCTTTTCGACTTAGTCTTCCTACCAAAAGCAAGTTTTATTGAAGAACGACTTAAGATACCAAAACTCGCTTAAGAAACGCAAAAAGTGTCACGAATCCATAGAAACGGGCTGGGAGAGAAACGCACTCCTGTATTCAACAGACAGATAAAGATAATTGTTATTTCTCGCCATATTTGAGCCTCCTGAGTTTGTTTTATTATTTCTTTTACTTACGCTTGTGCGGTATCATCTTTATCCCGGATTCGGCTTGCACCCGACGCCTGATTGATTTCGTCTACCTAAGATCAAAATCACAACGTGGGTAGGTTAGACTGGAGATCAAAGCAGTTACTTCGGCAACCAGACGTTGGAGGCGAGCTGGGAACGACAACGCTAATATCGAACCGGAAATGACCAGATCGAGCGGGACACAGGCTGGTGGCAGCGACAAAGAGTCAACCCTAAAACTCTGGTGGAGGAACCCTTACAGCTTCGCGCCGCAACTGGGAATTGACCACAGGCCGACGGCGCAGTGTCACATATTGGCGACGTGACCAGTGGACGTCATATATTGGCAGTGCGACCACCGCGACCACACCAGTGGGCGTTCCATATCGGTGCCGTGGTAAACCAGGATTCGACCGCCAGTGGGTGTCAAATATTGCCGCTGCGACGATCCGTGTGAGGCACATATTGTTGCCGTGACTAAGACATCGACCATAAACCACACCGGGTGTGTCACATATACAGACCTTGTCCGTTCTATTTAATCAAACTTGTTTGGGTGGCTACCTTATTCATACTTTTGTGATGTCAACGAACATTCGTTACCACTTTTGTGATTCCAACAAATACTCGTTGTCACTTTTGTAATGCTCGTTGTAGTAGAGACTTTGTAATCGCAGATACAACTATAGTAACGCCGTTGAACAATACTAGTGTCAGACACCTTCGAATATCACTCGCACTAATAGTACTCGCTCGAATAGTAATCCGTATAGTGATTCGAATAGAGAAATAGTATAGTGAATAGAGTAGAGAATAGCGCTCCGTATAGTAATAGAGGACAGAAAAGAAATGGCAATCCGTATAGTAATAGGGGATAGAATAGAAATAGCGATCGTTAGTCGTCAGCTACATGCTACATATATGCGTTTCCGCTATGGTCACGTGGTCTACTTAATTCAATAATGGGATCGCTTGCGTTTGCTCACTGGCGATCTATGTTCAAACCCAAGCGACACTTTCTTCCTATATAATACAACGCTCACACACGCACACACACAGACACACAGACACACACACACACACACACACACATATATATATATATATATATATATATGTACACAAATGTTTGATCGAGGCCAACCTGAATATCGGGATGAGTTGCGTGCAAATATAAAATAAATATTGGCAACTTGCTGCTCCTGTCAATGAGAGCCTTACCTGCTACTGTGTTTTTATTGCATGCAGTAAAGCAGGCCTTGCCGTCAACTCGCGGAAACATGTGCCAATTGATGCTCAACTACTTGCGCAAAATCTTTTACCCACATATTCCATCTGTCTAAATGTTCGCAAAACAGCTGCAGGTCTTTGGAGATACTTACTTGTCCATAAAATTTGAGCACCACTTTAGTTTACTGAGCCCTCATTTTTTGTCCGCGATGAGAGAGTCCACTATTATTTACTACTGTTCTTCTATATGACGTGTCACGATCATGACACTCCATAACTTTCTACCCTTTGTTACTCTATAAGGTGTGTTTTTCGCTGCCCATACATATTATTATTATTATTATTATTATTATTATTATTATTATTATTATTATTATTATTATATTTCTTTTGATTTCTAGTGTTTACTCATTTCTTTCCGGGTCCCGACCAGAGACCTAAGATCAGCAATGGCATCATGACATTTTCCATTGAGCAATTTTGAAAAAAAGTCACATATTTTAGATAGATAAAGGCCTTCGTAAGGTTTGGGCTGTACTCGTGAGAACATTTTTTTGTATTTCTTTAAGGAATGTGCTTCCAGGAATCCCTTCAACCAATCCCAGGGATTGTTAATCTTCCCTTGTGCCACAGTTTTGAGATTTAGATTTCAAAGCTCTTGTATTTTGAGAGTTTTTTTTTTAAGATCTTCAAAGATAGATTGCAATCTGCAGAGACTGTCATATCAATAAGGAGTGACTTTTTGTTTTTGCGGTCTATATCAATGTCTAGGTGATTAGCTTTGATTTTTCTATCTGTGTGTATTGGGAAGTCCCATAAAATTGTTATAGGTCCTATCTTCGTAACCGGTTCTGGGTTTATCATTATTATTATTATTATTATTATTATTATTATTATTATTAACGATTCTTTGACAATAACAATACTTTTTCCAGATACACGTGCTACTATTTAACACATAACTGTAAAGAGGAAATGGATCCATATCTTTTACAAAGGTATTTCGATTTCTCACCGCGATCCACTACCATTACACCCACCATCAACACATTCCCCAGATATAGAGAGTATATGTTAGAAAAAGGGAATAACATAGAAGAATTAGAACAAGAAAGAAAACGCAGTTAATATTTAGACGAATTTTTCAACTAATACGAATTTTTCTCCTCCAATCGTGAAATGAATATCATCTTGAACGGCCACTCTTCTAGATCTTTGTGCATCAATCTAGGTGTACCCTTACCGGGGCTCGATCCTTGGATCTACGTTGTTCCTAATTTTCATCAATGACCTTCCTGATGTGATCAGTTCTCAACTCAGTATATATGCTGATGACATAACTGTTTACTCCTGTCTTAATCGTAAGATCAGATTGGAGGCACGTGGATTGAGGAATCGGAGAACCGACTTCGAATTCCAGTCGAACCTATTACATTTGCTTACGTGCTAATGTCCTTAGGAATGATAGGAATCCTCTTTTTTCTCTCCCACCCCTCCGTCTGACACTAATTATGGGTAAATAGCAGGACAAACCGGGTTCTTGGATAGCAACTGATCTACCACAGATAGAAATGGCAACATACTGCGGGAAAAAATCTGCCTCGACAATCATGTATCGAAAGATACATGACCGCTAAGTGTGTATCACGCATGGCACATAACTGACTGAAGATCAAATTGGCAGCTGACGTAAAAAATGACCCGCAATCTGTTGTTAACTGGGACAAAAATGATATGTTAATTTTAACACCTCGAAAACGGAACTTCAGGTGGTAGGTGATCATGGCTCTTCACAATTTTCTCTTCTTTGTAATTCTCTAAGTTTTTTTTTCTATTTGTTATCCGTCCAATACATGTTCTGTTATTTATTCACACAACCTGGTTTAGGGAGGTTGCTCACTAATGTCCTCTGTCCCTCTTGCATTCAATATGTTTTGTGTGTGTTACATTTTCCAAGCTTTCCTTTCTCACATAGTGTACCTGATAATTGAACTGTCTCTTTTCGATGCGAAGAATAAATCTTCTTTTTTTTTGTTTCCATATTTCTTAAACCATCCTTGTTACACGCATGTTCAGTCTATGGTATTCCCTGCATTCTTTTGTAGAACTATATTTCCATTGTCTTCATCTGTGAAGATATTGTCCAGCATTCGAACTGTTCTGTTACCTTCGAATGTGAATATCTACAAAAAGTAGTATAAAGCTTACAAGAATTTGAATTTTATTATCCGACTTTTCTAACCACTCAGAAGTTAAATATTGTTGCTTTTGTTGTCGACACCCGTTCGAATTCGAGCTTCGCAATCGTAAGCCTCTCTCCTAATTCCCTTTCTCTCCCCTGGTGACGGTGGCGGAAGTGGAGGCGAATCAAAGAGATTTTGACCAGACCCTTTGCGTGAATTTGATTTTCGTGGACCATTCTCCGTCACAGAGAAGTCTACACACTTTGCCAGAACTGCCTCCCTCGCGGCTCAAAGTAGATTGAGACAGGTGAGATCTGGCAAACCTGGTTGCATCAGACTGTCGGATGGTTGGTCTGTAAAGGTCCGCCTCGGCTACGCCGACCCGACTGACGCTGACCTCTTCTGCCGGTTTGACGATTGAGATCGTGGAGATCTTTGCCTATTCCGCCGCTTGGAGGGGGTCTTCGGGGGTTCACAGCTCTAGTCTAGTCCTTCCTTTTCGACATTACAGTGATCCTACAGGAGTCAGAAATCCAGACTGCTTCGCTCTTGGGACAACTGGGACATATTAGCCCTCTACAATGACAAGTAACGACCATATATATTTTAGACTCGATTGAACAGTACGTTATCAAATGTACCAATTTGACTTCTTATTACTTTAATGATAAAAACGAATCAATAAATAAGAAAAGAATGCAATTAATAAAAGTATGAAATTTTCATTAAATATATGAGAGCATTTAATATTATTATTCTTGCCAAAAATAAATATTTGAGAGATAAATAATAAAGAAATTAAATCACAAGTGAACCAATAGTAACAAAAATATGATATAAAAGAAGCAAAAATAATAACGTTACGACTCGAAACTTTTTTCCTACAAATTTGTAAATATTTCCTCGTCCATAAAAATATTTCGTTACTACAATCAATAAATGAGAAAAGGATAACAGAATAAAATTATTGGCAAATGTTGTTAACATTTTTGAATGCTAGGTAAAGAAACTGACGAAGTTGTCGTCCAATCAAAAGACAGCACATGATAACTCATATATATATATATATATATATATATATATATATAGGGTGTCCATAAAGTTCGTGTGCACTTTAGAAATTATAACTTTATTTGTATTTGCGATAGAAATAATCTGTAAAAAATGTTATAAAGTTTAATGTACCTAGCTTTAAGTATAGCTAAAATAACTAATGTGATTTCAGGCATTACTGTAAATCAGTTGGCAAATGTTTTCCGTGAACTGCAAAATCGTATTACCCTTTGTATTGCTAATGATGGAGGACGTGTGGAAACTTAAATAAAATTCAATAAAACCTTACAAAATATAGATTTACTTCTTTCTTATCCTTTTTACAAATTATTTCTATCTCAAATACAAATGAATTTTTTTAAAGTGCACACAAACTTTATGGACACCCTATATATATATATATATATATATATATATATATATATATATATATATATATATATATATATATATATATATATTTCTGTAATACACAGTTCCATTTTTTATATATTTAAGCTTATTTACTTACTTTTGCGTCCATGTATCCTTTTTACGTTGAAAGTGAAAACCTCTGAAAATGAGCAAAGATAAAGCTGTTCATTCCTCTTTGGGACGTGGCCAATCCTGGCTCTTCACAACCTCCTATCGCTTGTAGCTTTTAGTAACGTTTGTATATGGTTACCCCCACCCCACTCTCCCTTCCACTATCCATTCGCAGAAGCCGGTCGGGTAGGTGGTATTGTCTTTGTTGCTTTCGATATGTCCTGGGTGTATGGAATTCTCCAAGCCCCCTTTCCTCATTATGTGTCCAAGAGATGTCAACTGCCTATTTCCGATTCTAGGCACAAGTGCCTTTTTTGTTTCCATTTTACTTAAAACTTTTTCGTCGCTGACATTCTCTGTCCCTGTTATTCTCAGTATCCTTCTGTAGAACCACATTTCTGTTGCTTCTAGTCTTCTGTTCATCTGTAAAGAAATAGTCCAGCATTTACTGCGATATAGGAGAATTGATATTTCATAGCATTTGTGCACCCTTTTACTTGTTTCTTACGAATAATTTACGTGTTTTGATACGCAGGTTCGGTGCGCTGACGGTAGACACAGAATAAAAACTACAGGTCAGCCTAGAGAAGTCAGTAAAAGAAAGCAAGAGTAATGGATTCACTATGAATTTTAAATAGAATGTATGGGTGTGAACATGAAAAAATGTCAAAATTTCGAACTAAGCATTTGAGATGAAATAAGTAAACGTGTACAGAGTTGAATTTAAATAGCTAGGAAGGGTTTCAACAAAAAGAGAGAAAGTTAAGCAATGGTCTAATGGGGGAGCTATGCAAGGAATGAACAATTCCCCCTTCTACCCCCATTTTAGGCACTATTATATTAGTGATATAGTAACACCTCAATACATGGACGGAACAGAAAAGCTGAAAGAAAAGAATGACAAACGTTCATGGTTCTCAAAGAGACTATTTAAACCTATATGAGCATACCTATAACCCCCTATCTTCCAGTACACGTCTCATAATCCCCGTTGTCCTAGTCGCGCTTTCTGTCGACGTACAGCCGCTCAATTCGGACCCCACTTGTTCCGATAATTCAATCTTCGCACGGCTATGGGATAAGGAGAGTTATACAGCTTCTAAACTGGTTTAGGGATTGGTAGCAGTATAAGTAATTAATACCACACGGAAAAAATATTCAATATGTATACAACAAACGAAAAGAGAGAGGGTCTTACTTGTAATATTTCCCAATGGGAAAACGAGCAGCTGGTGGTGTCCACTCTATAGATGAAACCGTGTAGTCTTCTCTGTCTGCCCTACCGCTGTGAGTTTGTGACGTCTGGCTTCTCTGCGGCTTACATAGAAACTGGTTTAGGTAGACACTTCTTGCTTCACCCGCATGCTAAAAAGCAACTGATGTGGGATTTCTGTGAACAGATGTCACCAGCTGTCATGTGACCCTCTAGATTTCGTCTCCAACAAAGGGAAATAATCTCTCTTTGTATCATCCCTACAGTACGTAGATGATTAACTACTTACAAAGAGCAGGTGCAAGATTAATATTTAACTACTCATTTTCGCGACTTTACGTTTGGTGTACCTATTAAATTGAATATTCAACGGACAGCTGACTTTTCGAGAAAATGAATATGTATTTTTTGTATCGAAACCGTTCGAAAACCTTGGAGTTGAAGATGAGATAATTTATAATTTTGAGAAGGAAAACTGGTACTTAATGGCTTTCAATACGTCCGTCATTCGTTCTTTCCTAGAGCTTGCTTTAACTATATAGAGCAAACATCTGAATTACATTTAATCTCAATTGAGTTCCTGTACTGAATTAAATCCGATCAGGAAAGAGTTTAGTTTGAAAGCTTTTTATCTCGTCAGATGTATCAGTTCAGGGGAAGAAAATTCTTAAATATAAAGTGTAACGTACTAAAGCGGCGAGATGTTCAGTGCCTGATGGCTGAGCTGATAATGTTGCGCCTGTGAAGTCTTCTAATTTGAAGATTTGTGTAACTTGGAGGTCAGTGCGGTGAGGGAATGCGGTTTAGTATTGTAAAGATAGGGGGCGAAATTGGTCAGGCTACGGTTTTAATCACAATGCCATATTTGCTGGCTATTGATGCAAGCACTTCAAAAGGCATGTTAATAAGTGCCGCATAGAATTGCACAAAGACTCGTTTGTTCGATCAAGATAACGCATGGCTATTGCGAGAAGAGTTTTATTCATTCATGCCTCTGTTGTTATTGTGATGAATACTCAATCTAACTATTCATGGAAATTTAAATTAACGCCGTTGCCTTTTCATCGATTCTGCAACGGAGGCAGAAGTAATATATATAGAGGCACATTATGTAGGAATTGTCGTTAAATTTCAGGCCAATAATTTCCACTTATCTATCTATCTATCTATCTATCTATCTATCTATCTATCTATCTATCTATCTATCTATCTATTTCTTTGTTAATATTTCTTTCTTTTTTCTTTCTTCCATGCTTGTTATCTATCTATTTATATCATTCTTTCTTTCTTTTTTTCTTTCTTTCTTTCTTTTTTCTATTCCTGTTATCTATCTATCTATCGATCTATTTCTTTGTTAATATTTCTTTCTTTCTTTCTTTCTTTCTTTCCATACCTGTTATATATCTATCTATCTATCTATCTATCTATTTATATCCTTCTTTCTTTCTTTCTTTCTTTCATTGTGATGAATACTCAATCTAACTATTCATGGAAATTTAAATTAACGCTGTTGCCTTTTCATCGATTCTGCAACGGAGGCAGAAGTGAGATATATAGAAGCACATTATGTAGGAATTGTCGTTAAATCTCAGGCCAATAATTTTCACTTTATCTATCTATCTATCTATCTATCTATCTATCTATCTATCTATCTATCTCTTTCTTTCTTTCCATGCCTGTTATCTATCTATCTATCTATCTTTCTATCTATCTATCTATCTATCTATCTATCTATCTCAGCCTAGGTCTGTTTGTTGCTTTGTTTCTCTCAGCCTAGCTATGAGGGAGTATGGCAAAAAGTTCTCAGTTCGACAATGTTCTGATAATTGATTATTTGCTCAAAACGTGTCTGGTTGAAAAATTATGAACGCCATTTCTTATCTATGCCGATGTCTATTTTTATGGCTTCCGGAGATTTGGTGTTTTTTTAACGCCATGGATTCCAACAATTCGGTTTACTTCCCTCAATACATCAAAGTTGGCGGTTTGGAGGTCAGTGTGATGGTCAAACTTTTTAAAATCAGTGTATCTCCAAACAAGGCCATAATGTCACTAACACGAAAAGGGTTGCTGGGAGTGAAAGTGATATCCGTAAGAGAGAGAGAGAGACCGTAAACTCAATGCTAAAGAGAAAACAGGGGATAATCCTCTACTCCTGTTCAAAAGATGGAAAAGGAATATGAACAGGATGAAATCTCATGAAATAGACGGCAACGAAGGTCTGATAATCTCCTTACAGTTGAAGAAGAAACTTCAGGCAGCAGAAATGTGGTTCTACAGAAAGATACTGAGAATACCATGGACTGAACATGGCGATCTCAAATTGCCAACGCCCTGAACGGACACGGTACATAAGCAGGAGACTTAATATATACCTATATTAGAACGTCAACATTCGGGCTTAGCATTCTGTAAAACAGTTCAGTAACATGAAGAGCAACGGATAGCTTTAGACAGCAGAAATCTGGCTCTACAGAAGGATGATGTGAATACCATGAATTGAACGTTTAAGTAGCGAGGACGCTTTAAGGAAAATAGAAGAAAAGACTCTTATGCATAAAATTTGAAAGAGACAATTGAAATTCTTTGGGTATATAATGAAGAAAGATGGTTTGGAGAACTTGATACTCACAAGACTTATTGAAGGCAAGAGAGACAGCAAAGCCACAAATAACCTACTTAATTTGTGTATATGGTTTGGTAGAAAACGGATTGGGAGTGATAGCAAGAAATAAACTTCCTAAGATCTATAAAGGACAGTAAGCTGCGGAGATCAGTGAAAACTTACGTACTAAAGGAACACGTCATACAGAAGAGGAATACTTAACTGGCAAATCTATGTAGGGTCCGCAGCAATGCAACAAAATCTGAAATGACGACACACAATTCTTCAGATTTCTTCTTTTATTCGCCTTACAGTCTTCGGTATTGTGTCTTGGGTGAAAAGATTGATTGATTTTTTTACGGTTCATGAACTCTTTACAGGTTATTTAATGCCAGAAAATATTTTCAGATTATGAGAATTGTTTAAAAATAATAATAATTTAGTGATACAAGTCTTACTAAGTAACCCATTGCTGGGGGAAAAGAGATGGATTCATACTTTTTTCCAAATGAATATAACGAAACCAACTACAACTGGAACTCGGCTGTCCGGTTAACAATTCCGCGCCGATATTATCACCAGCACCTAGGTACTGAGCAGGCTCGACGTTGCTTAACTTCGGTGATCATACGGGACCGGTGTTTCAACGTGATATGGCCGTAAGCTTTGGGGAGAGAGAGAGAAAAAAAGAAAGAGAGACAGAGAGAAAGAGGAAGGGAGGCACGCCACAAAGCATCTAGGTTAGGAAGACGGCGATGAGCTGTCATCTACAGCATTCAAAACGTAGTTCAGCGTTGGACCGTTTTTCGGTCACCATTTAAAAATTAAACAAAGATAACTCATCACTGTCTGTATTTCCCGCCATCAACGTTCAAACCACGCCCATACGTTCAAACCACACCCATTTAGTTCGGGTCGTCGACGTTCCGAACACAACGTCAAGGTTCCCGTTTCTTTTTCGCTACGCTACGCATTCTGAAACAGAAAGTCGAGCGAGCACTAGTGAAACACGGTGGTCTCCTATCCGTATCGATTGGTTCGATTCACAAGAGAGGTCGCAGTCTGGCAAATATATTTTAAGCGTTTCAGTTTCTTTTAAGGAAGTAACAACTGTCTACTAGCACATGGTCATGCCTGCTTAATTGCTTTCTAGTCTTTTAGGAGTAGTCGGCTGTAACCGCCCAATTTCTTTATGTTGTTGAAGTGCTGATAATTGTTGTATCAACGCTTCATAAATGAAATAACACAGCAATTCATAACGCCGAATGGTGAATATTCATTTGGATAATGAATATATAATAAATATTTTAAGTTACAAGGGTGATATTTTACTTTTGTTTTCGTGGGTCAATGCCGATATTGGGTGAACCAATCTCATCACACACCCGATTTCAAACGGGAGTTACGAGACTGAACGGAATTGTTCCGTTTTCACAAGGTGGGCCGAAAGTAGGCTTAGAGTTATTGCACTATTGTTTTCAATGTTTTAGATCTACCTTCACCGAAATGTTCTTTCAGCAAGATGGAGCACTTTCCCAGCAAGGGACTACCTTACTCAAGCCTTTGAACAGCGTAGGTTCGACGGAAGTGATGACATCGAATAGTGCCACGTTCATTTGACCTAACACCAATGGATTTCTTCTTTTTCGGGTGTAGTAAAGAACAAGGTTTATGAGAGAAATCCCTCCATAGTCGAGGAATTAAAAGAGTACATCTCAGAAGTATTTACTAAAATTGCTGCAGATCGAGATTTGTGTCGTGCTGTGTGTCATAGTGTTCTGTTAAAGTTTAAGGAATATTGCATTGTTGAAAGACATTTTTGAGCAAAAGAGATTAAACTGGGCTAAAAAATGTAAGCAAAGTGTTAAACAATTGAACGTAAACAGTTTTAAACAAATATGATTGTTACAAATAAATATAAATTTAATTTTTTAAAAAATAAAACGCAAATTCCATGCCTATTAAATGTAAGTTTACTTTTGGCCCACCCTGTATAGACGGCAATGTGTGATGATTCCGAAAATAAGAATATATACAGTTCTTGATATTTGAACTCATTACTAAAGTTCTGGGTTTTAGAAACGATCGCGGCAATTGCATTTAAGATAAAAGTAAGAATTATGAGAGATAGATAAAAGTTTAAAATTTGTTTTACCTTTGATAACCGTCGATTTGGTTTTAGCATTTCTATATTTTCCCATTTGGATAAACTATTAGTCATATGAATCATAAGTAATATCTGTTTTCGCTTATAAGTACTTTTTATTCAATTATATTTTTACGATTAACTGCAGTTACTTTTTTGAAAATTATCAAACAAGATATTGATATATTTTTTAGTAAAACTCCGCTGGTTTTGATGCGAATATGTAACCGATAAACTCTTGAATCGAATTTAATTAGAAGTTACCGTATCAAAGCTTTTTGCAGCGGACATAAAAGGTATTATTCGATTGGTGGAAAGGCAGATGAATATTTTTCATGCATTATTTATGCGGTATGTGACAAGTCGTTGCCATTGGGAACAACAGCATTTTTCTATTGACGAATGTCGGGCGCTTTTCGACCAGACGGTTATGAACTCATTGAAGCGTCTGAACGTATAAATATGTATTGTATTGTTCTGTTGCGTCTAACGAACTCTAAATCAATAATTCTTGCTAATCTCCTCCCCAACGGACGAGATTACATTTTTTTTTTTACGATAGAGCTCAGCTTTTGTGGTTGTTAACAGAGATTTATTCCTGTCAGTCTTTTGCATTAAACATTGAAGTAGGTAACTAATGTTTCATCGCCTGAAATATAAGGAATGCTTAGTTACGATAATACATTCGCCATTAAAATTGGTTCCCCAAAACTCAAACTACTACTGACTCAACCACATATGTAAGAACTATAAAATCATCAAGTATTTCATTACTCTTGGTAAATTAATTTCAGAATGAAAACATAAATATAAGTTATGTTCAAAGAAGTTTTTGTAATCATTTCACCACAAGTAAGATAATAAAACCATTAAGATGCAAGGTGTTACTAAGTGTTCGGGAATATGAGAAAATAAGAAACAATTAGAGAAAGAGAACAATAAAAGAATAGGAATTAAGAAGACAAAAAGATAACGATAGACATTACATTTAAATTTTTGAAAGCTCAAAGTTGATTAGAAAGAAAGAAGCCGGAAAAAAATTTCATAAATGAGAAATGCGAAAGAAGAAATTGTTAGCATAGAACCTACGGTTACATCTCACCACTTCAACTGTATATTGACCAATTTAAAACTATGTTTATGTATTTGTTCGGTCTTTGTAATATCTTTTCTTTATTATGATTGATAATACTTAGAATTTATGCATATTGCCAAAGATTACATTTTCTGTTGTATCGTTTCCTTTATTTAATCATTTTACCTCAAGCAAGGCAATAAAGCCCCTAGGACGCAAGAGTGATAGAAAATATGTGACAAAAATCTACTATTAAGGAGAGAAGACAATAAAAGAACAAGAACTCAGAAGACGGTAGATAACGATAGGCATTGCATTCAAATTTTTGAAGATCAAACTTGACTGGCAAGCAAGAAGCCGGAAGAGATATCCCACTAGCGAGAAGTGCGATAGAATAACATTTTAGCATAAAACTTACGGCTACATCTAACCACTTCAACTGTATATCGATGTGACCTTGCCAGAAATTTAAAACTATGCTTAAATTCATAAAATCTACGTGTGATAGAGGTGAATTTAAAAATATTAAAATTACCATGAAAAATATTAAAATTTCCATGAAAATTACCATGAAAAAATATTAAAATAACCATGAAAAATATGAAATTTACCATGAAAAAATTTATAGAAAAGTTAGATGGATATTACGTTACAGTGATGGGAAACGGACTGAAGCCGAGATGCCAGGTCAGGACCAATAACTTTCCAGATAGTTCTTTCGATTTTGACAAGAATCTTTAAATATACAGCAGAAACACCAGACCAGATGTGGCAGCAATATTCAACGCGAGGTCTAATGGTAGACATATAGATATGTAAGATATATTCTGGCGAGAAAAATTGTCTAGCACAACATAGTGAAGCTTTGGGTGAGGGGCTCCAGAGAGAGATAAGTTTGATAAACCGTTATTCCACATTATGTGTCCAAGAGATTTAGGCTCCCTCTTTCTGATTCTCAGAAGTGTGACTATTTTGTCTTGCTAGTAAATTACGGATATTACTTATGGGATGCCATGATAGCATGTATCGTTATCATTTAAATATTTTAAAAGTGTGACTATTTTGTTTTGTTATTAGATTTCGGCCATTACTTATGGGATGGACTGACAGAATGCATTGTTAACATTTATTATTTTAGAAGTTTGAATATTTTGTCTTGCTATTAGATTTCGGATATTGCATATGGTGTGGCCTGATAGCATCTATCGTTATAATTAAATTATTTTAGGAGTTTGACTATTTTGACTTGCTATAAGATTTCGGGCATAACTAATTTGATGGCCTGATCACATGTATTCTTTTTATTCATTTTTTTAGAAGTGTGACAATTTTGACATGCAATTAGATTTCCATATTACTTATGGGATGGTCTGATAACAGGCATTGAAATCACTTAATTATTTTAGAAGTGTGATAATTTTTTGTTGCTGTTAGATTTTGGAAACTACAAATGTGTGGGATGGTAGCATGCATCGTTATCATTTAATTATTTTAGAAGTATGACTAACTTGTAGTGCTATAACATGTCGACGATTACTTATAGAATCGTCTGATAACATCCAATTATTTAATTATTTTAGAAGTGTAACTATTTTGTCTAGATATCAGAATTCGAACATTACTTGTGGGATGGCTTGACAGTATGTATTGTTCCAATTTAATTATTTTAGAGGTGTGATTATTTGGTTTTACTACTAGATTTCTGACGTTACTTATAGGATATGTCTAATAGTATGCATTGTCATTTATTTTAGAAGAGTAATTGTTTAGATATGTGGTTAGACCGATTATTATGTCTTGCTATTATTTATGACATTACTTATGGGATGGCCTGACGGCAGGCATTGTTATCATTTAATTATTTTAGAAGATCTATTATTATGTCTTGTTATTATTTATGACATTACTTATGGGATGGCCTTATGGCAGGTATTGTTATCATTTAATTATTTTAAAAGAGCTATTATTATGTCTTGCTATTATTTATGACATTACTTATGGGATGGCCTGACAGCAGGCATTGTTATCATTTAATTATTTTAGAAGTGTGACAATTTTGTCTTAATATTAGTTTTCGGAAATTACATATGGGATGGCATGCATTGTTATCATTTAATTATTTTAGAAGTGTGAATTTTTTTTTTATGATATTAGATTTCAGACACAACTTATAGGATGGCTTGATAACATGTATTGTCAATTAATTATTTTAGAATTGTAACTATTTTATCTTGCTCTTATAGTGTTGCCTTTACTTATGGGGTGGCCTGATACCAAGTACTTCGCCTGTCTTCTCCATCTCGGTTACAAGGTGACTTTTGGTTTTATTCCTGATTTTTACTGCTATTTTATATGATTTATTCAGTAAATTTCGAGTCGGCCAGACATTAGCATAAATCATTTGCAACTTTAGACGAACAAATATATATTCAAAATTAAATATTTAAGCCTATTTTAATGATAATATATTCGGTCGTAACTTTCTTTGCTATTTTCGACAAACTTCATCAGCACGTCGCTTCATTTCTTGAAATGGTTAATGACATTTTCCAGCCATTAAATCTATAGAATATATTTGAATTATGCAAAATAATTCAGGGAGCGTATTTTAGCTTACAATATGTCCGTTAGTTGCTCTTCGTGTTACCGAACTGTTTTACAGAATGCTAAGCCCGAATGATGACGTTCTAATATAGGTATATATTAAGTCTCCTGCTTCTGTACCGTGTCCGCTCAGGGCGTTAGCAATTTGGGATGGCCAATTCTTCTTGTGCTTTTTAGTTGTTAATATATTTCATTTTTTGTTATTTCTCCCAAACCCTGCCTCTCCATCCATTTATTCTGACTTTTCCTTTGTCTCACTTACTTTCAATCCACCATGTAAATATCAGATTTTCAAAGCCTTCTTTTCTTATTTATGTGCTCTAGAAATTTCATCTCTCTCTTCCTACAAGTTTCCTTTTTGTTTTCATTTTCTATAAAGCTTCGTCCTTGCTCACATGTTTGGTCCATGCTATCCTCAGCATCCTTCTGTAGAACCACATTTCTGTTGATGAAGTCTCCCCTTCATATTTATGAAGATTGTCCAGTGTCCACTGCCGTATATAGCGATTTTCCAAGCGTAGCTTAGATGTGGCACAAGGTCGAAACTAGGGGGTACCCAGTGAGGATCGAAGCCATTACTTAGTCGTAATTGTTCTAGCGAGACAAGCATGCTAACCATTACACCGCCTGGAGGTACTACCCGTTCCGTATAAGGGGACATATATCACATAACAGTACACTTTTCTTGAAATCCTAACAGGATTCCTTCTTGTGGTCCTCAATAAAGAATACTGTTCGAACTTCCAGGTATTTCAGGGTTGCTTTGTTGCTTTACTGTAAAGGTTGAATAAATACTGCGAAGAGACACGCCCTTTCCTTAAACCCCTTTCTCTTTTTCTATATAGCGAATATTTTTTGTTATATTGAATTAAGTGATTTGATAATTTATTTTTCGTCTAAATCGTCTATTCGGGGCAATGATAGCAATCCCAGAAGAAAAAAACACTGGTGGGAGATTTCTAAGGTATTCAGGGTTGATAACAAGTTTGACCTATCTAACAGTTAATACACAGACCCAGATTTCTATATGTTGTCAGATTTTAATATGCAATTTAAACTTTTTCATAATAAGATTAGTACCTTTTTTTTATATCAAATCTTGAAAAGAAATTCCAATATATACTTTTATTTCTCTCTTAATTTCTGCGATAAAAGTTGATTTCTTCCTTTAAGGTTTTTCTAGGTATTTCAGGGTTGCTTTACTGTAAAGGTTGAATAAATACTGCCAGGAGACACGCCCTTCCCTTAAAACCCTTTCTCCTTTTGTATATAGCGAATATTTATTGTTATATTGAATTAAATGATAATTTATTTTTTTGTCTAAACCTTTCTATTGATAACGATCCCAGAAAAAAAAAAACGAAAAACACTGGTGTGAGATTTATAAATTGATTTCTATCCAGGGTCGATTGATTACATCTTTTCTTTCGGTTTAAAAAGTTATACTTGCTTAAAGCTTTCAGGACAATTAATTCAATATCTCCCCACGTTTTTTTTTATTGATGCTTGTTTCTCTCGTTATGGAAATCAATATGCAGATCACGAAAGCAGAATTGGTAATGCAAATCCTACTTCGTAATTCTCTAACAAATCTGTTAAGCAAATCTTTTCGCGTATCGATAGCAAATATATTTTATTAAAGCAGTTACCCTTCAGTCAGTTCAGTTAAGTGTCACACGTGATACACGCTTGGGCATTTTCCATAAAATTTCGTTCTTGCTCACATATTCGGTCCATGGCGTCATCAGCATCCTTCTACAGAACCACATTTCTGTTGATGTATCCTTGAGGTGAATGATACACAGAGAAGAATGAATGCTTAATATATTTATTCATCACCAGTATCCGGTGCTAACGGATACATACAAAAAACACAGAACAATAAGTTACAAAACAATTAACAAGACAACTTACAAGGAATAGAAGAGGGTCAAACGCTGTCTAGGCAAACGAAGTAAGATCAGTCCGAATATTAATCAGCTTAGTATCAACGTATTAATCAAATGTTGAAATCCTTAATCGTAGACTATTTAAGGCTATGAGCCAGTCCATCTTTTAGAGTGCTTAAAGGGAGCTAGCTACTCTACAACAGTTGATCAAGTCTCTTCTTCATCTTTGAGGAGGTTGTCCAGTATTGACTTCCGTATAAGAGGACATATATCACGTATTCCTTTTTTGAATTCCTAACAGGATTCCTTCTCGCGGTCGTCAATAAAGAATACTTTTAGGACTTATAGTTATTTCAGTGTTGCTTCCCTGTTGAATAAATACTGTGTAAAGACACGCCCTTCCCTTAAAAGTCGTTTCTCCTTTTGCATATAGCAAATATTTATTGTTATGCTGAATGGAATGATTTGATAATATATTTTATTGTCTAATCCTTTCTATTCAGAGCAGTGATAGCGATTCCAGACAATCATTGGTGTGAGATTTATAAATGATTTCTATCCAGATTTTATATTATTAATGCTTTCTATTAAGGGTCGATTGATCTTTCGATATATGAATGACGAGTCAGAAGGTTTTTCCCGCTGTAGGTTGCCATTTATTTCTACAGTAGACTGGTTGCCAACCAAAGCTAAAGAACCCAGTTTGTCCTGCTATTCAACCCATAGATGGGAGAAGAAGAGATGGATTCATACCTTTCCCAAGGGCATTTGTGCGTAGGTGAATCTAACGAACTCGACTGGAATTCGAACTCGGCTCTCCGAGTTCTCATCCATTTCACCACAACGCACCCTTCATGGACTTATTTTTAGTATCTGCAAACAACAATCCATTCTTGGGAAATAGTTGAGTGGATTCTTGTTGCTTTCTTAAATGTTTATAATTCCGAGTGTTTTTTGTCTTAGACTGAGTGTCACCTTAAGCTAAAGTTCATATTCTGCTTTGGTTTTTAATCAATAGATTTGGGGAGTGGTTTCCTGTTAGATTCTTCATGGTTTATAATTCCAATTAGAACCAATCCGACACTTTATACCCAATAGAACTTTTTATTAATACAATTAATAAATTAATAACAATTACATAGAAAAAATCATTGTATATTTCATTAAGTTTCTCTTATTATTTGAAGTGTTTTTTTTTTTACTTTTCCTCGGGAGTCTTTAAGTATATTTTTGCGATTATTCCAGATTCCCCATTTGTGTATCAATACATCGATATCTTCTGATTTATTTTTTGTCATTAATCGATATCCTCATTTCACTGGCGTCATTAAAAGTTAGATTAGAAATATCCTAAAAACCATGTAACCATCAGAAATATTATTGGTCACTTTTCAACCACCGTAAGGTTGCCTCGCTGTGTTTTTTCTATAAATACTTTCATGGTAATTGTTCGTTAAATTATTGTTTTATTCCCCTCCCTACCCCACAGATATGAATTGTCCATATGGGAACTAGTTAGGTTTATCATAGAAAGCAATGTGGTATTATGTTGGGTGTAGTAAGAATGGTAAGTAAGGATGCGTTGTTTTGATGTTAGGAATATTGTCGTATGTTTGCGTCGGTGATGGCGGCTCGCTAAGTTTAATGTTAAGACAAAACACTGTCTTTTTTTCCCATTCCCCATTTTGGCCTTTTTATATAATTTCTAAGTACTCATTAATCTTAAAAATGTTGGAAAATATTCTCTGTAATCTAATTTTAGGAATGTTGATTTTAAATCTACTATAGTCATCGCTTTTCTTTTCTGATTATGTCGTGTATGGTCGACCATACTTTCAAAAATGGGAACGTGACATAATAATTTACATACATAAAAATGTGAAAGAATTATTTTAAAATTCTTGGTGCAAAATTATTTTTATTAAGTTTTTCAATTTTTGACTAGTAAATAGTTTTCACTTAATAACAATATCACCGAACCGAATGAAAGTAATGCAGAATTTTAAAAGATTTATATATTATAAACTATTATAATTAAAATTTTAAATAAATTAAAACAATTCTTGTAAACATTTATTATTCATCGATTTTTTTTCTTAAGAAAATAGTCTCCTTAATAAATCTTATTTACAAAAACAATTAAAAGCTTTTCTAAATAAGTAATATCATAGTTTTCTTGCATGGGAAAATGAGTAGTAGTTTGAAGAAAAATTAATGATTTACATTCTCCAAGGTGTCCTACTTTTAAAAATAAAAACAATTTTCGTATGAAAATTTAATTTCTCGAACTTTCATGAAAATGGACGGGATAACATAAAAAAGTATATTTTTACGAAGATTTTCCAAAAGAAAATTTCAAAAATAATTTCATGCATCTGTGAATAAGTTCTGAAAGTTTAATTAAAATCTGACAATAATTTGATCATTGCAAGAATTTCCAAATCAATGTGATTTTCACCAGAGAAAAGGCGCTAAAACACGAATAGTGAATATTGCGTTAACCGCTAACGCAAAAGTACAAGATTTTTAGCGAAAAATCCGAACGTGCTAGAAAGGATTAAAAAGTTTAATGAAATAAAAAAAAATAATTTAGTCTTTCCCCTTCATAATAACATAAACAATTTGACGATAAAGATTTGTATTTATTATGTTTGGAGCCGTTTTTCAACATACTATGCTGTTTTTGTTTTTTGTTTTTTCAGCGAAAAAGTGTAGGGGCCATGATTAAACAATGGATTCAATCGACTGAATCTTGTGGATCTTGAAGAGGACTGTACTTCGTCGAATCTGGTTGACTGACGCTACAGAATATCAAAGAACTTTGCAAACTAGCAAAAACAAAAACAAATCACTTGAAGACTTCCAAAACCGGCAAGCACTGAAATGGATAGCACGTATAAATCGAAAAAGAAATGGCACGGACAAGATAGTGGCTACCAAAACAAAAGGTTAGGAAGAAAATTCCCATGAACATTAGGAAGAGCGATGAGTGGTCACAGATTATCGAGAAACAGATTATAATACTTATACTTACGTAAAATAATACCGAATATTTCCTTATAAGGAAACGGCTAATCACATAATTAACATTACATTAATCCGAAGAAATATTTCGTATAAAATACACATGCATCTATGAATAAATATTTCGTATAAAATACACATGCATCTATGAATAAATATTTCGTATAAAATACACATGCATCTATGAATAAACAGCAAGAGAGCAACCAAAGTAAATTTTTGAGATTATATAATAGCAGTGTTTCGTTTCCTTATTATCGTTTTCTTTGGAATGGCGTCCCGCTAATGGCACCTCTGAAAAGGCTGTCTGCAAAACCAAAGGGCGGGGATGGATATTTACAATAACGCTCGCTGTTTAAATTGCTGCCCTTGTTCAAACGTAACTTTGCAGTGTTGTCAACACAATTCAAGTTCTCTTTATAATGGCTGCACCGTGTTTGCTCAATGTCTTTGTTCGTGATTTGATAGCGATCGATGCGCTCTCGGCAGTCGATCACGTCACGCTGTGCAAGTCGCAGTATGCATTAGGACGATGAAAGGTGATGCGCAGTAGTTATTGTGGCCTTTGTCGATTTCATGGGCCTGCTAACAAACAAACAAACTTACCCATCTGTGAATATACAAAGCTTTCGGAAGCCAGATTGAAGATCGCAACATATTCAAAGTTCAAACACCTTACGGCTATTGATGTGCGCTTTCTAAGTATTAATGGTTGATAACAAGTTTGACCTATCTAGCAGTAAATGCACAGCCCCAGATTTCTAGAAGATGTCAGATTTTAATATGCAAGTTAAACTTTTTCATAAGATTAGTACTTTATTTATATGAAATCTTGAAAAAAAAATTCCAAAATATACACCTATCTTTCTCTGAATTTCTGCGATGAAAGTTGATTTCTTTTTTAAGGTTTATCAACCCTTTTCATGTTATTTAAAGGCAGAAAAAATTTTTACATTGTAAACCTTTTTGAGATAATAATGATTTAATGATACAAGTCTTACTAATTAACCCTGGAGGGAGAAGTGACGGGTTCATACCTAATCAGAATTTGATGTGCAAACAAGACATTAGAATGTGGATATAAAGTGGGGGATCAATTCTATATTACTATTAATATGTAAACCGATCTCTCACTTTGTGGCCACGATAATTTCTATGCATTTATATTCTAGAGAATATAAATAAATCTAAAAGACATGGCTGTGTAGCTAATCAGTATTTCATTGATTGAGTGATTCGTTTTTTACGGTTTATCAATCCTCTGCGTGTTATTTAATGGCAGATAATATTTTTAGATTGTAAGAATTGGTGGGGGGGGCAATAATGTTTCGTGATACAATTTTGCTAATTAGCCAGAAACAGGAAGTAGAACACTTGAATTCATACCTAATCAGAATTTGATAAACAAACAAGACATTATAATGTGTTAGATCAGTTTTATATTGCAATTATCATATGAACTAATCCCCCACTCTGTGGCCACTGTATCTTCTATCCATTTATATTCCAGAGAAGGTAAATAAATCCAAAACAGGTACCTGTGTAGATAATCAGTATTTCATTGACTGTGTATTTCGGTTTCTACAGTTTATCAGCACTTTCCAGGATATTTAAAGCCAGAAAATATTTTTAGATTGTAAGAATTTTTCGTGACTTATTGATACAATTTTTACTAATTAACCCATAGCTGTAGGAGAAGAGGTGGATTCATAACTCTTCTACGTTGCGCGTCGGAGATTATAACGAACCCACCGGGAATTGGAACTCGGCTCCCCTATTAACAATTCCGTGCCATTATTCATTACACCACCCCCACATCCAACCTTACAGCATCTCGTATTCCCAACCGATCACCGATTTAAACAAGACAATAGGACAGCACATAACATCTCTGCTTTTATTAGATATACCTACAATAACGTATTTATTGCCATGAGATTATATTATGCAATTAGATTGTTATATTTTAAATAAATGTTTATAAATGAACCCAAATCGGCTCCTCGATTCCTTTTTCCGAGTTGCTAACCACTACACTACCCAAGCATACATTGTAAGAGAAACGGTAAAATATAGAAAACCATATATATGATATACAGATATGTTTTTCCATAGAACAATATTAGACTTTAGGCTTTAGACTGACTTTTTTATTTTCTTAACCATTTCACCCCAAGCAAGGCAGTAACGCCACTAGTACGCAGTGAATGAAAGTTAAAAAGAAGACTGAGAATAGGGAAGATTAAGGTAAGGACAAAAGATCAACTTCGGTCAAGAAGACAGAAGATGGCGATTGAGGTTGCATTTACATTTTTTAATGATGTAGTTATCAGGGAAGCAGGGAAACGGAAGAGAGTTCCACCGGTCGGACGTGCGAGAAAAAACTATTGGAGTAGAAGTGGCGGTTACATTTAACTCTTTCAACCGTAAAAGGTTGGGACCTAGATGCCAATCTAGTAGCATGCTTATAATTCATACATTCGGGCCACAGGGGGGAAAAATGCTTGTCAGAGCAGTTGCCCTGAAAATATTTGTAGAAAAGAAACCACGTCATGTTGGTGAGACAGTGACTGAAGTCGATATCCCTGTTCAGGATCGACTACATTACAGAAGCTTCTTTGGATTTTATCGAGAATCTCAAGATGTACAGCAGGAGCAGCAGACCAGATATGGCAACAGTATTTAATGCACGGACGAATGGTACATTTATAAATGTGCAAAATTCATTCTGACGAGAATAATCTTCTGGCACGACACAGTGAATCAACTTTCCTAGCAGCAGATGCAGCTATTGATTCGCCACAGTTGCTTCAGTTCATGTTAGTAGAACATTTGAGGCGAAGAAAGCGTAGTGTGTTTTTTTCCTGGATTCTAAGTGTTGATTCCTAGAAGGCTACACGAAGAAACAAACATCTGTAGAAGGCTGTAGGGCGCAATGGTCGAAACATTCCGATAGCACCAACAAAGATGAGGTCCAACTGTAAATGACGTAAATAAACGTTGAGTCCTTGAAGGTTAACAGAGTTAAAAGACATCTAAAGAAGGCCGTAAAAACACAACGGCCGAAACATTTTGATAATAACAAAAAAGATGACGATATTCGATCAACTCTAATAATGTAAATAAATTTTGACTCCTTGAATGTTATCGGAATCGGCAGAAACCTTAAGATGTCCTTATCGAAGCTGTTGTTCTTGTGGGAAGAACTTTTTTTTTCTTAGAGTTACAACACAGATGAAATAACGTTGTTTCGAATGCGTGGAAGTAGCAAGACGTGAAGGTCTGAACTAGTGAAACTAATCATTCGGACTCATCTGAACGTTTGACACTGAAATACCATTTAACTGGCCATAAGCTAGCAAGTGCCATGTGTTTGTGCATTGGATTGTGCTGCCAGGTCTGGTCTGGTGCTTCGGATATGTGCCGAAAGATTTTTGACAAAATCCAAAGAAGATTCTCGTCCTGGGTATAACGATAAACTACATGCGTCGGGAAGGCAGGAGATTGAAAGATTTGTGGAGCGTGGAGCCACTTTTTAATTGCCGTTGTTCTCAGGTCCTCCCTGATCCAAAGTGGTAGC
The DNA here is from genome assembly GCA_964036315.1 of Acanthosepion esculentum. Taxonomy (NCBI): domain Eukaryota; kingdom Metazoa; phylum Mollusca; class Cephalopoda; order Sepiida; family Sepiidae; genus Acanthosepion; species Acanthosepion esculentum. Next base: position 5,550,689 of record OZ038492.1, on the reverse strand, counting down.
ACCCGTTAGAGTCCCAGCTATGGGCAAATAGTGAACCCCCAAACAAAAACAAAACACTATGAAAGTATAAAAATACATTTTTATAGTAAAAATACCGGTAATGCATTTTTATCTAAAAATTACAAACAATACCGATTTATAGTAAAACTACGAACAATACATATAGGAAAATTATAAGTAATACTTATTTATAGCAAAATTACGAACTATACTTATAGGAAAATTATAAGCAATACTTATTTGTAGCAAAATTACGAACAATACTTATAGGAAAATTATAAGCAATACTTATTTATAGCAAAATTACGAACAATACTTATAGGAAAATTATAAGAAATACTTATTTATAGCAAAATTACTAACAATACTTATAGGAAAATTATAAGCAATACTTATTTATAGCAAAATTACGAACAATACTTATAGGAAAATTATAAGCAATACTTATTTATAGCAAAATTACGAACAATACTTATAGGAAAATTATAAGCAATACTTATTTGTAGCAAAATTACGAACAATACTTATAGGAAAATTATAAGCAATACTTATTTGTAGCAAAATTACGAACAATACTTATAGGAAAATTACCAGCAATACTTATTTATAGTAAATTTACCAACATTATATTTTATAGCAAAATGTCCAACAATTTATTTTATCTGTAGTTGAATACATACGATTGTGTTCAAAATAGTTAGATTTCGACAAAGAGGTTGATATGTCGTTGAACAAAATCAACCAACAAACTAAATAAAAAAAACGACCAAAGAAAGTAATCACACTGTATTCCTAAATATAACTTCAACAGAACTACAACATAAAACACGCATATCGCCACTTCTAGTAATGATGTCCACACAAACATGTATATGTCCAAATGCTGAGTATCATCTACCATGTATTCAATTGTGAAAGCAGAATAAAATATATCATATTTTTATTCCATCAAAGCTCCCAATAAAATTAAATATCGGCATTAAGTGACCCATAAAGTGTTGATATACCATTAATTAAACAAATGAAAGCTTCAAGCCAAAGAAGAATCTGCAATATTATTGACCCTGACCTGAAATAACAATTACTGGCCCTTCCCAGCCGACGTAACGTATCCTCCCCCTGCACCTTCTCTATAAATATTTTCACGGCAATTTTTCTTATAGGCTTTATTATTTGGTAAATATTCATTGGGGTTTCATTTTTTAAAAAATCCCCACTCCACAGACAAATTGTACACATGGGAAGGAGTTAACAATTTATACAGAGTTTGGTAAGTAAGAATATGTTGTTTTGGGGTAAGGAATACTGTTTCCTTACCCCCAAACTTACCATTTGGGTCACTAATTGTGGGTAAGTAAGTTTAAGATAAGACAGATTGAAGATCAGCTTTTCCTAATCCCCCTTTGGCCTTGTGCCACGTTTTTGTAGCTTGACTTCACGAATTTAAATACAGTATTAGATTTCAAGCTAGGTCTCATAACTAAACCGTTTAAATTGTTATTAATTTTTATGCTAATGGCTTCTCTCCCGATATTCCTTTTTATGGAATCATTTTACGTTTTCCTACCTTCTTGTCAACTATCTCCTTGGGACCTGTTCTTTTCATCACACGGTTTCTTTCACTCTCAGTAACCCCGTAGCCTTAGTGGCTTTTATCGCTTTGCTGAGGGTGAAATGATTATAAAAAATAAGAATTCGTGGTGTGAGAAAGGTTATTCCACGAATGTACCCAAAGAATGTGAAAACTGATCTGGGAATGCTTTTATTACACGTTAAAGAAAACATAGTTTTGAGTTAGTGAGCAGATGATGGAATTGTCTACACAATTTTTAAACGACGACACGGAAAAGAGAAATTTGATCACTAATGACAATGAATGTGTTAGGCGCATGACTGAGACTTCATTTGACCAGCGTCTTTTTTCCATTTGTCATTTTCTTGCTTTCAGGCGCTCTTTGCGCCTAAAAAATGGTGCCTAAAAATCCAGTACCACTCTATGAACGGCTTGAAAAAAGATCGGAGGAACTTATATCAATGAAGGAGAAAAACTAGAAATAAATGCTGAAATAACAAAGAAAATACGTTGTTGATCCATAGTTTAAATCGTTCCAGAGTGAGATTGCCTGGCAGTGGATTTTAAAAGATTTCACTCGAGAACAAGAATTATTAGACCCTAAGGAAACAGAAACAAGAGTAATCAATGTTCAACAACGAGAATTATTTCCTTATTAGTGTATACATATCAACACAAAGATGGCAGTTAATAGATAATTTTAATTTTGAGATTTATTGAAACAAAAGGTTTAAAGCAATGCATTGAGATTCAGTAAAACCGAAATCCATGATTCACAACTAAAAGATACCAATGAATTATTTAAGTGACGCGGTAAATGTTAGCTATGATTCTTCGATTAATCTTAGCATTATATAGAACGCTTTTTGTTTAATATCTTTTCATGCTAAGGATCTAACGTGTTTAATACAACAGTAATTCTAAATGGAAAAAAAGCTCTCGAAAGAAAAAGATTAACAACAGAACCACAAAGACAGCGACAAAATCTCAAGACCAAATTGAATCAAGCCTATCAATTATTAGAGAAAGGTATCTGAGTGCTTCGCAAGAAAGGCTTAAACAGATATGACTGCAGTTTGAAAATCGTAGTAGTAAGGAACATTTAATTTAAACGTTCATTTAGTTCGGCAACTAATTTTGTCTAAACAAAGAAGAATATATTATTTGTATAGATTATGAAAATGACTAAGGAAAGTAAACTCTGAAAAAATTACTAACCTAAGTCGATTAACCTCCCTTCCTACTAAACGGCTTGACGCAAAAGATATAAAAAATACACAACGGCATCTATTATATACTAGATAATGTAAATGCAGTCAATAGGGAAATAGGTCGTTATAGACTGGTCTTAAAAGGAACATGCTTCTTAAAATATCATGGACTGGAGCTACAGAATGACAATTAAAGAACTTCATTAAATACCAGAAGCCACATCACTTGAAGACTTTCGAAGGCAGCATCAATTAAAATGGATATCACATTTAAATAAAATAAAAACGATAAAAAAATGACATAAACAAGATGTTGACTTTTCATGGACTGGAGCTACAGAATGACAATTAAAGAACTTCATTAAATACCAGAAACCACATCACCTGAAGACTTTCGAAGGCAGCATCAATTAAAATGGATATCACATTCAAATAAAATAAAAACGATAAAATAATGACATAAACAAGATGTTGACTTTTCCTCTCCATTTCAAAGGAAAAGTTAAGAAAGAAGTCCCCATCAAGACTAGAACGAGCAATTGGACTTCAGAAAACTATTTTCCTGAAAAACTGTTTTGAAAGTTTTTTTTAACTTCATACCGACAATATAACCATTTGACCAATGAATGCCGTATATTTGCTGTACATCAACACTTACCATTACAATTATTGATTGATTATCAGGCATGACCTATTGTATAATGTATTAATGGGTTTTATCAGCTAAAGAGGTACAAAAACTCTTCTATCTTCTTAGAGATGTAGCAATAGCAACTGATTTAATACGAACGGAACATACACAGCCGATTCATACTTCCGATACCTATCTTGAATGCACTAACAACTTATTTCGTTTAATTTTTACCCAATAAGTCAGTCGTCTCCAAGATTCAATACTCAGAATAAATTAAAGTGGGCGTGATGGTGTCTCACTCATGTTCCAAGTATACAAGTTTGCATAACTCGGTAGTACATCATACACGTATTATACAAGAAATTTAATCCGACTAGCGTCGAAGTGCCAGATCCCAGACCAGCTTTATTTCCGCCGTAAAAATTCCCCCATCATGTCCATGCACCCTGCTGGCGTCGTCCCACCATCTTGCATATTCTTTTTCCCCCACAAGAGCCTTGTTCCTTAAACGATCCTCCGCAATACCTAGTTCTCTTCGTGCACTCAATTTCCTTCCAGTGCGGACCTCGATGCCTGGTGCCGCCACTTTTGTGTCTTTAGAGTCCCTATGCTGTAGGAATTCCCTTGTCGTAGGGACTACGAATTCCTATACCAAACGTTTAAATCGTAGTTGTAGCGCATTTGAGTTGCCATATAACGCAGCACTGTACAGACCTCATGGCAGTTGCGTCCTGGGTATGACGATAAACTACGGCCAGTAGCAAGGCCTTTGATCAGGAGGATTTGAGAACCGTGGAACCACCTTAATTGCTGGTGTTCCCAGGTCCACCCTGACCCGGGGTGGTAGCACCTGTTAGGTCCCAGCTATGGGCAAATAGTTAACCCCGAAACTGGGGTAAATATGGGTTTTAATACCTGGAATACTTTGTAAAAAAATTATTATCAGCAATACATTTAAAAACAAAGATATTACCAACAATACGTTTTTGAAAAAGGATTACCAGCAATGCATTTTTGAGGAAAAGAAATATTATCAGCAATTCATTTTTGAAGGAAAAAATTATTACCAGAAATAGATGTTTGACAAATCAAAATATTACCAGCAATAAAAACTTTGTCAGCATTAAATAACCTATTGAGATTGATATGCCGTAAAAACACGACAAACCAAACCAACAGACCAAACCTCATGGCATCCCTAACCATCTCCGGAGGTAGCCGTTAATTCTACTTTCCTTGGCCTCCACTGATAAACAAAGGCCAGAGAATGCTGGGGAGCACAGCTTGCTGATAAATCCACGCTTTGAAACGGCCTGGAATTCCAGAAAGTCCACCTTGGCTAGCCATAATTCCAGTTTGAAGATCGTCACTCCGATGGTCGAAGTATACTTTAAGGAGCTGTTAAAAGTTTTACCAAGGTTATTCACGGGTCTCTCTGTCAGCGCGGGGATAGTTGATCCCTATATCGAGAATCTGAAATTATCCGACACTTGCCCCTTCTTCAAAACGAACGACCTCGATTTACCAGGCTTGAAATTCATTCTCGCCCAAGCTATAAGCTTTTCAAGTCTGCGTAGGATTCACATACTCCTCGTGACCAAAGATGCTGTAATGGTCAGATCGTCCATATACGCTCTGATCGGTGGCTGACGCACTCCTGTCTTCGTGATAGGTTCGATTTCAGCCGATTTGACCACCATATTTATTGCAAAGGTAAAGAGGGTAGCTGAGATCGTACAGCCAGTAATAATACCCCTTTTGAGTTTATGCCAATCGGGAACTATGAACATGAAGGTTCTGGCAAATCTCATCTCCAAGCATTGAATTCCATTCGGATATGAAATTCACAATCAAATCCTCTTCGTTGCTCAACTGCTTTCTCGAGAGCCTGTACTTTATAATGCTCCATAAGTTTTCTATGGGGTTGAGGTCAGGAGATTGGGGCGGCCATGTCATAACACTCACCTGCTTCTCATCAAAGTATTCCTTCATCAATTTTGGTTTGTGACAGGGAGCATTATCCTGCATAAAAATGAGTTTGGTGGAGTCAATTTGCACCCTTTCAGCAGAAGGGAGCAGACAAGACTCTAAAATTCTCTTGTACTGCTCGTTCCTGAGGGTCTTTTCAATAGGTTTTAAGAAACCAGTTCCATGAAAAGAAAAGCATTCCCAGAACATTATACTGAACGGATGCTTGACAGTACTTACTGCTAAATTCAAAGAGCTTTCAAAGCTGCTTCTTCGGATTTTAGATCGATTATCCTTTGAATTTAGCTCAACTTTCGTTTTATAAGGGAAGAGAACATTTAGTAAAAAAAATCAGGTGAGTCACTTTTATCGAACTGCACTGTACATATATATATATATATATATATATATATATATACATATATATATATATATATATATATATATATATATATATTGTCCCTATCTATGTTTGTTCATATCAAGACTGCTGTTTATATAGATCATAGAAAGTGAGACGTCGGTAACAATGAGACAATCTATATTCAGATTGCAATTAGACAGTGTTGTCTTAAACTCGAATAAAGTCGACAGAATGCAGACTAAGATGATTACTTTTCTGCAGAGATTTCGTCAAACTGTTCGTGTCATTGAACGGCTCATTAAAAATCGCTCTAAGGTCATAATTCATTGTTAAGGCGAAAGTCAGCCATATCTTTGATGTTCTTATATATTTATCTATTGTTCTTAAATGTTTCAACATTCCTTTTTCTCTTCTCCATTCTCAATGGTTTCATGAGTTCGTTTGTCTTGTCGTTATTGTTGTTTGAAATCTATGGGTACTTTTCTTATTTTCCTATTTTTTTTAATAAGGCTTTTTTTACTTAGCTTATTTTTTCATTTGCTTCTTTTTTTAGCATCATTTGCTTTTTCTTTTCTTTCTTTCGTTCTTGCTCTCTTTTTTAGATTGTTTTTAATTTCTTCCTTTATTTTCCTATTTTTTATAACAAATTTACATTTCTTTCTTAGGTTATTTTTTTCATTTTTTTCTTTCTTTTTGTGTACGAATGTTCTTAGTTATTGTCAAATAGCTGTTTTTCTTTCTTTGCTTATTTTCCAGTTTTCCATTTCTTCCTTTATTTTTCTATTTTTATAGCTATGTTTTCATTTCTTTCTTAGGGGTATTTCTTCATTTCTTTTTTTGCTTCTTTGTGTGTGCATGTTCCCAGTTATTGTCAAATAGCTGTTTTTTCTTTCTTTCTTTCTTTCTTTCCATTCTTCATTTGTTTTTTCTTTCTTTCTTTCTTTCTTTACATTCTTTATTTGTTTTTCTTTCTTTGCTTATTTTCCAGTTTTCTTGTTTTTTTTTTAGGTTATTTCTAAGTTTGTCTTTCTTTGATTCTTTGATTCTTTCTTTTTGTTAAAATTATTTTGCAATTATTTCTTTCTAGGTTATTCTCTTATTTAATTTTTTACATTTCTTTCTTTTTTCTTTTTGCATTTTCTTTCTTCTTTTTTTTCGTCTTAATTCATATTTTATTTTCCACTTTTCTGTATTTCATTTTTCTTTCTTTTCTTTTTTCTTTTTTATTTCTTCCTTTAATGTTTTCTTTTTTTTCTTCCTTTCTACCGCCTTAGAACTAGTTGAGCCTAATCACCTTCGCCTGATGTGACGTGTGATACGCCACTTCATAAGACGATTTCCCGTGAGACGTAACTCTGATTTCCGACGATAGACAACTAATGTAGAGTCACACAGTCGAAAGATAAGAGTTACAAATTTACTTGGCCTTTGAATTTAGAAAAGAAAATTATTTCTTTTTTTTTTCTTAATCTACTACCACCGTTTTTTCCTTGCTTGAATAGTTTCATTCTGTCCACACTTTTCATTGTAAACTATTGCATTTATTTTCTCACAATTCACTTATCTACTATTTAATATGCACAAAGTTACCGACTTATTCCTGCTAGATATTTGAAAAATTATTTTATTTGAGAGAATAGTGAATGTCATTTTAATATGTAGTACACCATTATTCTACGCTCCTGGCTTTATAGGAACTTGAATTGATATTGATGCAAAGATCTCATTAAAAATACTCAATTCTTAACAAATATAACGCATTTCTTCCTCTTTTCTTTGTTCGATCTTCTTACTTTGGTCTTCGAGTTTTATTTAGAATTTCCTTTTTTTTTAGATATCTAGCAGGAATAAGTCGGTAACTTTGTGCATATTAAATAGTGGTAGGTAAGTGAATTGTGAGAAAATAAATGCAACAGTTTACAATGAAACGTGTGGATAGAATAAAACTATTCAATCAAGGAAAAACGCTGGTAGTAGATTAAGAAAAAAGAAGTAATTTTGTTTTCTAAATTCAATGGCCAAGTAAATTTGTAACTCTTATCTTTCGACATTTGTAGTCTATCGTCTATCCTCTCGTCTTGTTCAATATACAGTGTAACCCGGATATAAGAGACTCTGATATAAGAGAAACCCGGATATAAGATAGATTTTCTCTGGTCCCAAATTAGAGCCTGTGTTAATGTATATATAATAGACCAAACCTGGATATAAGATAAACCCGGATATAAGAGACTTCTTCTCCGGTTCCGACAACTCTCTTATATCCGAGTTACACTGTATTTACATAGATTTACTTCTCTGTAGTGTCTTTGTCTGGTCTCCCAATTCCCTTAACATTTTGACAAGCTTTTCTCATTCCTTAACGTCTTTATGAAGACTTTGTCCTACCAGAGTATCTCTGTATAGCCTTTCGCCTTTCTCAGTCTTCCTTGGCTTTCTCTTTTTACTTAACCTCTTTGACTATCATTTCGCCTTTATATTCTTTCTGTATTCTCAAAGTATTTTTAAACCTACTCTCTCTCTCTCTCTTTCTCTCTCGATGTTTTGTCTCGCAATGATTTTCTATAACTATACTTCCACTCAACATCTATGTCACACATCACACTTTCCATAACACCTTCGTCTAGTTTGCTACCTCATTATTTTATCTAGCCTTTCCTCTTTCCGTTCATCTTTTTATAACCATTTTTTCCTCAATGTCTTTGTCGGGTCCCTTTCCTTTCCTTAACACCTTTGTCTATAATTTCTCAATTCAATATCTTCTGTAGACTTTATACATTCCCAATTTTTTAACCCTTCCTCAATGTATTGTCACGTGTTTCCCATGCTTAACATGTTTTCGAGGTTTCTCAATGTTCTTGTCAACACATAAAGCTTCCATCAATGTATTTCCATAGCTTTCCTCCTCCTCAGTGTCCCTATATAGTCAACTTTCCTTCACCAGTATACCTTTAAATAGTCGTAATAGCCGTTCCCCTTCCTCGATGTATTTGTCGAGTCTCTATCTACAATTAATAACATTGACTATCCTTTCTCTTTCCTGGGTGCCTTGTCGGCTATTTCTTATTTCTAAACGTCTTTGTCTCTTTCCTTAATGTCTTCGTTTAACTTGTCTCCTTTCTAAATGTCTTTATTTAGCCTCTCGTCTTCTTGACCATCTCTTAATAGCCTTTCTTTATACATCTTTCTTTTACTCTGTTTCTTTCCTTAGCATTTTTGTCTACCATTTCTCCTTTCTCTTTGTCTTTTTACTTCCTGAAAAGTTTTCTTTAGGCCTTCTCCTTACTCAAGGTTTTGTCTTTCATCTTTCATGCTTAATACATTTGTCTGTCCTTTCTCTTTACTCAAAATGTTTTGTCTAACCTTTCACCTTCTTTAGTGTATTTGTATAGCCTTCCACCTTCCTCAATATCTTTGTTGAGTTTATTTGACGTATTTCAACTTTCTCAACGTTTTTTCTAGTCTTTCTCTTTCTTGAATGTCGTCTAATTTTTCTCTGTTCGCCATATTTTTTTTAAATCCAATCTTTGTCAATGTTTTTAGTGCAATATTCTACTTCCCAATATCTATTTCTCGTCTCTCTCTTTGCTTAATATCTTCTTCCTCAATGCCTTTATCTAGTTTGTCACCTTCCCCGATGTTTCAATGTAGCCTTACGTCTTTCTTAGTAGCCCTTTAAAATCTGTGCCATTCGTTACTGTTTTTTTTTTTTGTGGTCTCTTTCTTTTTATTTAATCTCTTTCATGCTGCTCAGAGTTAGTTTACTAGTTTTTCCTTTAGTGTCTTTGTCTAGTCTTTCTCTGCCCACGAAGATTTTTAAATGCATTATTTCCCAGTGTTGTCTCTCTCAGCGATGTTCTATATCCATTCTACTTCTCACTATTTGCCGTCTCTCTTAACTTAACATCTTCGTCTAGCCTTTCTACTTCCTCAATGTATCCGTCTCGTCTCTCGCCTTCCTTGATGTCTTTATGTAGCCTTACGCCATACTGGGTATCCTCTTAAATCATTTCCTCTTCATCATTGTCTTCTTTATCTCTCTCTCTCAATTTCTCTCTCTCTTTCTCTCTCTCTCTCTCTCTCTCTCTCTCATTGAGTATCCTTGCTCAGTGTGTTTTTGAAATTTTTCCCTTCTTCAATGTTTTTGTCTTCCTCCTCAAAGATTGTTAAACTTAATTTTCTCAAATCTTTCGTCTCGCAATGACGTTCTATACTTTTTATATACGAATAAAGTGTCGCTGCCGACACTTGAGTTTGAACTTAGATTACCAGTGAGCAAACAGAGGCGATCCCATTATTGAATTAAGTAGACCACGTGACCATAGAGGAAACGCATATATGTAGGAAGTCGCTTGACGTCTAAATGATCTTTATTTTTAGTCTATCCTATATTACTATACGGACCGCTATTCTCTATTCACTATACTATTTCTCTTTTCGGATCACTATTCGATCGAGTATTATCGAGCAAGTACTATCAATGCGAGTGTTATTCGAAGGCGTCTGACACCAGTATTGTTCAACGGCGTATTGTAGTTGTATCTGCGATTATAAAGTCTCTACTACAACGGGCGTTACAAAAGTGACAACGAGTATTCGATCATATTACATATAAGGCAGCAAGTGTTCGTTGACATCACAAAATATACCAATACTGTTTCTAAATATTTATTATCTTTCTCTCTGTTTCCTTAATATCTAAGTCTAGCCTTTTTTCTCCCTCAGTGTCTTTGTCTAGTCTGTTGCATTTCTTGGTGTCTCTATGTTGCCTTACGCCTTCCTTGGAATCCTTTTGAATCCTTTCTCCTTTGTTTTTGTTGAGTCTGCCTTTTTATGTAATCGCTTTGCCTTTTATCGTTGTCTTCTTCCTTCTTCAAAGTCTTTGTCTCTCCCGTCCACAAGATTGTTAAACCAAATCTTAATGTTTCGTCTAGCAATGACATCCTATACCAATACTGCTACTCAGTATTTATTATCTGTCTCTCTCTTTACTTGACATCTTCGTCTAGCCTTTCTACTTACTCAATGTCATTATCTAGTCTGTCGTCTTCTTTGACGTCTCTATGTAGCCTTAAGTGTTTCTCGGTGTCCGTTTAAAGTCTTTCTCTTTCTACCTTTTCTTTGTTGACTGTTTTCTTCTTTAACAACTTTGTTCATTATTTCTGTTTCCTCGGTGACTTGTCTCGTCTTTCTAATTTCTCGAAGTCTTTATTTAACCCTTCATCAATGTTTTGGTTTTAATTTCTTTCATATTTTTCTAGGCTTAACATTTTTGTTTACGCTTTCTCCTTCTTCGATGTGTTTGTATAGCTTCCCTCCTCTTCAGTGTCTTTGACTTGTTTCTCACTCTCTCTCTCTCACTTTACTTAAAATCGTTGATTGGACTTTCTCCTTTCTTGATGCCATTATATTGCTATTTTCCCTTCCACAGTATATCGGTATATACTCTCTTCTTATTACAATGTTTTGTCTCGCATCTCACCATTCTTAACACAGGTGTCTCGGATTTTCCTGTCTTTAATATGTCTCTCGAGTTTCTCTTTTTCCTTAACATTTTTAGCCCATTCTTTCTCCTTCGTCAATGTCTTCGTCTATCATTTCTCCTTCTTCAATGTAGTTGTACTGTTATTTTCCTCGTTGCTTTTGTATCGTCTTCCTCTTTCCTTAACCTCTTTGTTGAATCTTTCTCTTCAATCAAATACTTTGACTATCAGTTCGCCTTTCTCAATGACTTGTCTAGCGTTTCTACTTTCTAAATATCTTTGTCCAATCTTTGTCCTCCGTCGATGTCATCATCCTTCATTGTTTTTGTCTCGACTTCCTCTGTCTTTAACGTCATTGTTGAATCTTTCTCTTCAATCAAATACTTTGACTATCAGTTCTTCTTGCTCAATGCCTTCTCTGGCATTTCTTATTTCTAAATATTTTTATCCTTCGTCGATGACTTCGTCTATCATATCTCCTTCTACAATATAGTTGTACTGTTTTTTCCTCATTGCTTTTGTCTCGTCTTCCTATTACCTTAACGTCTTTGTTGAATCTTTCTCTTCAATCAAATACTTTGACTATCATTGAGCCTTTCTCAATGCCTTGTCTAGCATTCCTAGTTTCTTTGTCCAATCTTTGTCCTTCGTTGATGTCTTCATCCTTCATTACTCCTCATTCTACGTAGTTCTACTCTTTTTCCCTCATTGCTTTCGCCTCGTCTTCCTCTTTCCTTAACGTCATTGTTGGATCTTTTTCTTCAATTAAATACTTTGAATATCAGTTCTTTCTCAATGCCTTGTCTGGCATTTCTCCTTTCTAAATATCTTTCGTTTCTCACTATCATGTATCTTTGTAACTTTGTCTAGTCTGTCATCTTCCTCGATTTCTTTATATAGTTTTTCTCCATCCTTATTTTCACTCTCTTTAGCAAGTCGCCATCATCATTCTTCCTACTTAATTCTCTCCCTTGAATATCTTTCACTCTATATCATGGCGTACTCTTCCCTTTATATGTTATCTATTCCTTTTTGCTCATTCCTACCATTTCCCTTTTCGAACACTCTTATAGCTTTCTTCGAGTGCGTCTATAATGATCAAAATGATACTGAAACTTCAAGAAACACGTTATGCAAACTAACACTAATATTCCTTTCCTGATGGCATAATTCTTTTTATGTTACGCAAGCATTTTTCAAAGCAAACCCTATGTTCATAGAAGCCGGTTTAAAAGGTCTTCAGAATCAGAGGTTTCTCAGTAAGCCTAGCATTACGTGTGCCTGAAATAACGTAAACGGATGTCTCTATTTTAAAACTTTTCGGTGTTTCCAGATTCAGCAGTTGCTGTCAGCGTTCGGATTGTTATTTGCGTTATAGAAATAGATGGAATTCTCGATGGTAAAATTCTACATCAAAATCTTATCTCTTGTTGTAGGAGATTTATTTTCATTTCTGTATACTATCCAATTTAAAATTCATGAGCACAATTAATTTCGAATGCAATACGACGATGGTTAGAAGCACACAGATTTATCGCTTCGTGTATTGGTTGAGAGCAAACAAAAATCATGAATATTATTTACTATGCTATAGAGCACAATGTATATCTCTATCTATCTATCTATATCTATCTATCTATCTATCTATCTATCTATCGAAATGTCTATACCCGTTTATCTATCTATCCATCTATCACCTAGTTAGCTATTTAGGTATCGAAATGTCTATTCCTGTTTATCTATCTATCTATCTATCTATCTATCTATCTATCTATCAGCTAGCTTGCTATCTAGCTATAGAAATATCTATTCCTCTTTATCTATCTATCTATCTATCTATCTATCTATCTATCAACTATTTAGCAGTTGCAAACTAATCAGTATCCATGTTAGATTTTAGGCTCTAAGTTCACTACAGCAAATTGTCCTACGTGGATAAAAGCGTTAGTTTGTGAATTTGGTAACATATTGGTTGGGAGTTCTGGGTCAGGTAGTGTGTTCTAGAACCCATTGTAAACGGACAAGAAATAACTGAACAGTACTAACAAAATAGGAATTAGACGATATCCCTAGACATGGGCCGTCGAACGAGAACAGTGGATACGAGATTGTGGAGAAACCTGATTGCCTAGTTCGAGAATAAAAACACGAAGTGTGCTTAACTGTTATGCAATATCAATCCTCCTATATGACAATGAATACTGGATAAGATCCTGACAAGAAGTGATTTGTGGTAACAGAGATGTGCTTCTACAGAAGGATACTGAATGGAATATTCAGAAACATGGAAATTTAGTTCGATATAAAAAAGTGTCGAACTGTTATGTAATATCAATCCTCTTACATGGCAGTGAATCTGAATAATCTCTTCACAGAAGAAAAAATAAAACCGGTTGAAACAGAATCATGAATGTTGCGAATACCATGTAGCGTGTGAGCAACAAAGTACTCTTAAGGAAATGGATAAAAAATTACACTCCGTATAGGAAAGGAGATAGCTGCAATTTCTTGGGGAGTATGAGGCAAATAGGCTTGGAGAATGTGAATCTTACAGGAAAATCGAATGGGGCAGGAGAATGCAATAGACTTGACGAGCTTCCGTAAATGGATGCTGTAACGGGGAATAGGCGACTAAACCAACGGACAAAAGTTGCTAAGAGCGCAATGGCATGAACAAAAAGAAGAAAGACGACATATCGACGTTGGATAAATGTAAATAGAATGTTCTAAAGTACAACCTCATGAACAAAAATTAATTTACAGCACAGTGGCGTAATGGATAGGGGGTCAGAAAGGGATTCCACTCGAGTTCATTACATTTATTTACACGTAGGAAAAGATATAAGAAAATAACAGGACGTATTTAGCCTTGGTTGGCAACTAGGCTCGGAGAAGGAAAAACTCAGAATTTAAACCAGCCTGGAGAAGGTTGGACCCCGTCGGACTCTCTGGTCGATACACCACTGTAGCTACGGCTGCAGCAGGTGTGGTGCACTTACGGCTGATCGTGAGAAAAACACACATATCAACAACTATTATTTTGACCAATTTGAACCGGTATCCAGAAGTTAGACCACTAATACGCTAGCAATTGAACTAGAACAGCTGTAGAAATCACAGAAGAAACCTTGTAGTGAAAATGATGGATACAACTGTTTAGGCTGGGCTAGAATGAACCGCAATATTAATTCCTCTTTGGCATCAAGACTATATGAATTTAAGCGCAATACTTGATTGGCGGCTAGGTCTCATCATTTTACAGTTGAAATGGTTAGATATAGCCGTATGTCATATTTTTACAGTTTATTCCCTCGCTCTTTTCGCTTGTAGCACTCCCTTTCGACTTCTTCTTACTTCCCAGACTACTTTGATTTTCAAGAATTTAAATGCAATGTCAATCGTTATCTTCTTAATTACTGTTTCTTTTTATTTGTTCTCCCTCCTTAAGAGTGTTTTTCTCATTTTCTCTCACACTCAGTAACTCCGTGTGTCTTAGTGGCTTTATTACCTTGCTTGGGGTTAAATGATTAAATGGTACACATTATACAACATGAGAAAAAAGAGTTTAAATCGGTCAGTAATGAAGGCAAGTCTTACCGCTTGAACTTATGGTGTCTGGAAAGTTTATCATGAAAAATTATACTTATGAATTGTCCAAAAGACCAAATGCTTAGAACGAGACTTGAACGTGAATATTTCAAAGAAGTCTATGTAATAACCGTTTTACATTTTTTGCTCATTGCGCGGGAAAATAAATCTCGTTTAATGGTGGTAAAAGCGAGTTTTTAAATGATCGTAGTTTTAAAAGGCAAATCGCATTCATAGAAATGGAGCTATGATAAAAACTTGATGGGAATTTAATCGTAATTGTCAAGACGCCCTTTGTTTTTTAGATGATGTATTGCTATCATATTTTTAATGATATCTTAATGTGACCATTTTATGTGTAGTGAAACTTTTCCTACAAACAAATAACCCTTTGCTCTCAAAGAAATGAAAAAAAGAGTGATAAATTTCTCGGCATTTAAATGGTTTGTAATATAAATTTCAGTAATGACGTTTATAACAGTTTATGTTGGAAGGAGAATGAAATTCGGTCAAATTAAATTAACATAAATCGTGCGAAATGAGAGTTAGGAAGCTGATTAAAAGACGAGCAGGGAATTAGGAAAAAGAAAAAGAAAAGAATGAGAGGGATAAAGAGTATGAGCGAAATGACTATAAGACAGAGGGGAAGAGAGAGAGAGAGGAGGGCGGAGACAGATAAATAGAAAGAGGTGGGCGGAAATAGATAAACAGACTGAGAGATATAGACAGACAAGCAGATAGATAAATAGACTGAGAAAAGAGATTTAGCATAAAATGGAGACCGATTATTCATACATAGATATAAGCATACATGCATAAATACGTACATACATATGTACACACACACACACACATATATATATATATATATATATATATATATATATATATATATATATATATATATATATAAAAGTGAACATTGAACTCAACACTTGGAGGCGACAGTTTGTTTCATGCTAGGTGGCCTGACGATTGCGTCTAGCATGAAACAGACTGTCTCCTCTGAGTGTTGACTTCAATGTTCGCTGTTATATTTACACACGCTCTATCTCTGATATTGAGCACTTTATCCCATAAATATAGCACACCTTAAAACTATATTTCGTCATATATATATATATATATATATATATATATATATATATATATATATATATATATATATATAAATATAAAAGTGAACATAGAAGTCAGCACTTAGAGGCGACAGTCTGTTTCATGCTAGTGCAATCGTCAGGCAACTCCTATTGCAAGTTGCCTGACGATTGTACTATATTTCTTCATATATATATATATATATATATATATATATATATGAACTTGACATACATATGACAATATATAGACAGTGAGAAAAATCTTATTAAAGGAAACTATCCCGTTGTGTTCCTATTTTGTTGAATAAGATTTTCTCGAATATTCAAGACGGTAGACGAAAATGTATAAACGAATGGAGCGTCTACTGAAATATGGGCATCCATTAAAAATAATGTTTAAGTAATAATAATATTAATAATTATATATATGTGTGTGTGTGTGTGTGTGTGTGTGTGTGTGTGTGTGTGTGTGTGTGTGTGTGTGTGTGTGTGCCTTTCTAACGATTTAATGAAATTAGGGTTTTCGAGCAGATCTAAATGTCCGGATATTCATTCTTTAAAGAGGTTAATTGTACCCTAATGATATGCGACGCAATCTGTGTTCGAGCGGCCGGAATTAAACCCCTGGGTCATACGGTGTTTGTGTGTACCTGGTGGTTGATCTGTAGCCTAGTGAAATATACGAATTTATTCACACTACAACTGTTTATTATCCGCGATAATATACTTCCTTCACCATAATTACAATTAACCAGTCAATAGTGGCGAAATGTTATAAAGTGATAATTTCAGCTCAAGATTTACTGATATTGAGAGGCTACTGACATAGAGAGATAGATAGATAGATAGATAGATAGATAGATAGATAGATAGATAGATAGATAGATAGATAGGAAAGGGAGAGAGATATGAACAAAATGAGACAAAAGAAGGGAGTGAATGTGGGGAGTTTGATGCATGCAAATTTATTCTTATATATATATATATATATATATATATATATATATATATATATATATATATATATAAATGTAAAAGAGAATAGGAAAACTGTAATATTAACCGACGCGTTTCGTCCAATGTGGACTATTTCAAGGCAAAAACGAAATGAATTTCTTAAAACAATTCTCTTTTACATTCATAAATATTGTCTTTTTCTACAGGTTAACTTTGAAAAATTTATATATATATATATATATATATATATATATATATATATATATATATATATATATATGAATAGAGAGAGGGAAGGAGAGGCAGAAAGGAAGTTTAATGCATGTTTGTATGTCTCTGTGCGTATGTGTATTATCTCTGTCGAAGTTTCCGCATATCTTTGTGTTTGCATATTTCTATGCCATATATTTTATATGTCTATAAATTTTAGCATGAGACAGAATGGAATCAAAATAGATAGATAGATAGATAGATAGATAGATAGATAGATAGATAGATAGATAGATAGATAGATAGATAGATAATGGACTGAGATAGATAAATGGGCAGATATGAACACGCCGAATCAGATAGATAGATATTTAGGAACTGAGTAATATATATATATATATAAATATATATATATATATATATATATATATATATATATATATATATATATATATATATATATATATATAACAGATAGATGGATAGTGGATAGAATTACATAGATAGATATATATATACACTTTTGTCCAAAATCTTAAGGAAATTAAAATAAAGAATATAATCCCTTTTTGCGTTGTTAGACTCAACCACTTAATTGAGTAGAGCTTCGAAAAATAAAAATAAAAAAGGCAAAATAACAATTTAAAATTTGGGGAAATTTAATAGGGAATATTTGTATACTGAAAACGTAGGCTAAATAAGAGCTGATCAAAGGTTTAAGATCATGCATCAAATAAGTCCTAAACAGAGTAGGAAATACCCAACATCTCAGTAGTGAGTTTCATTGCCGTCATTATGAATAACTACAAAAATTCGTTCTAGAATTGTCGATATAGCCGTAGATAGATAGATAGATAGATAGATAGATAGATAGATAGATAGATAGATAGATAGATATAAACAGTCTGAGGCATTATGATAGATTTAAATAGACTAACAAAGATAGATAGATAGATAGATAGATAGATAGATAGATAGATAGATAGATAGATAGATAGATATAAACAGTCTGAGGCATTATGATAGATTTAAATAGACTATGATAGATAGATAGATAGATAGATAGATAGATAGATAGATAGATAGATAGATAGATAGATAGATAGATAGATATAAACAGTCTGAGGCATTATGATAGATTTAAATAGACTATGATAGATAGATAGATAGATAGATAGATAGATAGATAGATAGATAGATAGATAGATAGAGGTGGGTGGTAATAGATAAACAGACTGAGAGAAATAGACAGACAAGCAGATAGATAAATAGACTGAGAAAAGAGATTTAGCATAAAATAGATAGATAGATAGATAGATAGATAGATAGATAGATAGATAGATAGATAGATAGATAGAGGTGGGTGGTAATAGATAAACAGACTGAGAGAAATAGACAGACAAGCAGATAGATAAATAGACTGAGAAAAGAGATTTAGCATAAAATAGATAGATAGATAGATAGATAGATAGATAGATAGATAGATAGATAGATAGATAGATAGATAGAGGTGGGTGGTAATAGATAAACAGACTGAGAGAAATAGACAGACAAGCAGATAGATAAATAGACTGAGAAAAGAGATTTAGCATAAAATAGATAGATAGATAGATAGATAGATAGATAGATAGATAGATAGATAGATAGATAGATAGATAGAAACAATTTCTAAGGAGGTTCACCGGATATTTCTGACAGAGGAAAAATGCGTAATAACTTGAGTAAAATGAACGAAACGACATAAGTGAACAATAAATGTGTCAACATTTCAAAATGAACGCAAAACTAATTGATATTTTGTCAATTCCCAATTGCGATCGCAAAATGCCGTTAAATAACGCCAGGACAGTTATGATCGATAATAAATCGTTATTTTCTCTCCGATGAGCCAGCAATTCGAACAATGACCGTTTATTAGTGGCGTTAAAGTATTTAGGAACAGAGTGTCTGATGGGTAATTTCTTTAATATGACCAGGTGACGTGATAGAAAAAAGAAGAAATTATCTGGTGATAAATGAAGTGTGTGGTCGATGTGCGTCGTACATTCAAGAAATTCAAAGAAAATTACTTGTACTTAAAGGAGAAAGAATTCTTCCTCGCTCTTTTTACCGTGTTCCTTGGCTTTACCAATTATGACTTCCTGTCCCTCGTCTACTTTTATGGCTCGTGAACTCTGAACTCCTAGAGAAGCATGATTTACTTGGAAAAAGTTTTTAGATTAATCCAGAACTTATATTATCAGCAACCCGCCTGCGTACGGAAAGGCGCGAAAGACTAGGATATTACGTCTCGCCGGACTCTTCCAAACTCTACAGCGAAGCGATCCTGAAAGATCTAGAATTCCTATCATGATTTATGTATGTCGAGCAGAATCTTAAAATCAGATATTAAAATGACAAAGAGTCTGTAGCCGGTACCGAAAAGTAAATACAGAAATTGTATGAAATTAGAGAAGAAACGACTAACAATCAACTGTAACAGATAATGTATGATTGCAAGCAAGATGGACTAAGCAAAGTTTTACGAAAGGGGGACATTTTGAATGTTGACCTGTTATATAATATTAGTTCGACTATATGGCAGTGAATTCTGGACAATCTGGATAAAGAAAAAAAAAACTTTCTGTGTCGCGCCAGAAGTTTTTTTGTTTTTTTCTCGTCAGATTCCATCCTTCAAATCTATAAATCTACCATTCATCTTTGCATTGAATACTGTTGCCATATATTGTCTGGTGTCCCGCTGTTCATCTTGATGTTCTCGACAAAATCCAAGAGTGCAAAATGCAAAGTGATAGATCCTGGTCTGTCATCTGGATCACAGTCACTTTCTCTCAGACGTCATGTGGCTCCCTCTGTCTTTTCTGACGAGCTACTTTCACTGGTAAACCGGCTGCATGAATTTAAGCGTGCTACTAGGCATCTTCGTCCCACTATTTCACTGTCGAAAACACTTAAATGTAACCGTCTCTTCTACTCCAAAAGATTCTACTCCCTCACTTCCCGACAGTGAAACTCCTTTCCTCTTACTTGGTTCCCTGATAGCTATACTCTTCAAATATTCAAATGTAATGTCAATCGATATCTTCTGATGCCTTTATCTTGAACGCCGTCCTTCTCTTTAACCTTTCCTCAAAAAACCCTTTTAACTTTTGCTCTCACTCTACGTAACCCCTTGCGTGATAGTCGCACTCCCGCCTTGCTTGGAGTGAAATGCTTAAAACATTATATTCTAGAGAATACAAATGCTTGATTTCCAGTTGCTTTCTCTAAAATTTTGAATTTAGAGGTTTCCTTCTCTTAGATCGGTTGCTGTTTACTAAGCTTAATCTAGTCCCGAATAGTGAGCACCCAGTAAAGTTCTAACTATCTACACGGGAGAAATAGAAGTTGAACAAATTAAAGGTTTCATAAGAGGTACATATGCCAAAACGGTAGGGCGCTTGAAAACGCAAATATTGTGCCAAAACCGAGCAGCTGGCAACCCAACTTACAACCTTTTTCATAATTAATATCACAAATGTTCAAGAATAGCATATACTAGACTCTGTAAATAGGAGCGACAAGGCAAAACACAAATTACTCCTCCCACCAAAAAAAGACAAAAAGAAATACATCACTTCCAGCAGCAGCAACAATTGTAATATTCTTCCAAGATGAAATAAAGGAATTAGTTTCACAGGTTTTTAGAATGAATACTTTAATATGTATTGTCGGCGTCTGAATCATCTTTTCATGCACAATGCTACCATCAGCGATTGGGTTATTGAACGATAAATTACAAAATTTAAAAAAAAAGAAAAACATTACTCAGTCAGTAAAGAGGTTAATGATTTTCCTGTATAATAACGTTTTTTCTCCTGCTGTAAATATTGCAAAAACAAAACAAAACATGGAGATGTTCGTGTAGCATGCAGCATTTTTCTGTAGAACTGTGACCTTCAGATTCTTAATGATTTTGTTCCATACAACCTTCACTGTCTGATCTGTGGTTCCAACCATAATTGAAAAAAATAACTGAAGTAAAATGGGAATTGCCCTTTTATGAGCGAATAGACCCATTATCTGAAATATATCATAATGTCATGGAAAACGTGGAAAAAAACAGAAAAAGTTTTTAAAAAAAATAAAAAACAACCTTTAATAAGAGAACAAATAGCGAGTCGAAAGAGAGATTTGAAATAGATAGGTATATAAATAAACAGATAGAGATAGATATGAACGGACTGATACAAATATGGACAGAACATGAAAGCTTTTGTGTGGCGATTTCAACATGCTTTTATTATAACCTCTTATAATATATATATATATATATATATATATATATATATATATATATATATATATATATATATATATATATATATATATATATATATAGAATGATAGATAGATAGAGAGAGAGAGAGAGAGTAGATAAATAGATAGATTCTATCGAGGACAATGAAATCAGGAATAAAAGACAGAGAAGAGATATTTTTTACAGTAATTTCACCTTGAACCAGGCCCAGAGTTCGCTCCTGGTAGAGGGTTACATTAAGAAGCAGTTTCTACGGATAGGAAACTGATAACGGCTAACCCTAAGCTTGAAGTGGTTAAGATTGTAGTGATCATGGAAACATTCTCTTGGGAGTTGGTTGCACAGGCCAGTAGTACCCGGGAAGAAGCTGTTTTAGACTGACTTGTCACCGATGGAATACGGAGGGAATATGGGTGGTTTGCTACTACGTAAACGGCATGGGAATCCTAGCCCTGAAGGTTAAACCTGGTTAGTATGAAGCACTGTAGTTCGTCCGGGCGATAGGGGAGCGTGAAGATTCGCCGCATCCCGCCTGTGAGTGAGAGGTTGGATGGTGGAAAATTATTCGTCACACTAAAGTACTCGGAGACACTTCTGAACTCTATCGAGACAAAAGTGAAGACTGGGCGGATCCCGTTCAAATATTACAACAGTACTTCATTTTCGGCCTGATCTGGTTCTTGTAAGTTATAGAATAGCATCAGGGCTAACGTATTTTCTGGAGCTTTACAGGAAGCCGACCATTTTCCCTTAATGTTTGACGATGAATCGTATGCATTACACCCATTTGCGGTCAGGTGTAAGACCCAATACTCTCTCAAGGCACGGAGCCTACACGAAGGCACATGCGTTCATTACGACTGGTGGTAGTTCGGGGTCTGATCGGCGATAATGGAATGCAACTAGTTTGGTTTTGGTTTGCTTTTCGAGGCATTGAATGTAACCAGCCAGTCTTCCATTGGAAAGTTAGTGTTAGATCGGAATTGAGGTAAGCTGCCAATCTCGGATCGTCAAAAGTGTTCCCGTATATCGTCGTATCATCGGCATAGATGTTTACAAATGATATTGAGTAGATATTTTTAGGCAGATCATGTAAATCAAAAAGAGGGTTGCAGTGTGGAAAATAATTTGTAACTCACAATGGTTCAGAGACGCTCTTGAGACTGGAAAGTGAGGACTGGGTAACTCCTTGCCAAAACTTACAACTACTCCATTTTAGGTAAGGTATCGCTCTTTGTAAGGTACAGGATACAGCAGGAGAAGTCAGGTACTTACTGGTATAGGGAGCCGACCATTTTACCTGCATCTTTTGTGATGGATCATATGTATGAGTTCCAACTGAGGTCATGTGTGAGTTTGAGGCCCAATAGTCTCTCAAGGTACGGTACCTCTCCAAGGGGACATCCATTCATCGTGACTGGAGGTAGTTCAGGATACGACCAGCGATGATGGAATGTAACTAGATTGGTTTTCGAAGCATCGAATGTGATCAATCAGTTTTCCCCAATTGGGTAGTTAGTGCTACTAACTATACACTATATAAGAGGAGTTAGTATATGAATAAAATAAGATGAAAAGGAAATGTTTGGAATAGATAGAGACAAATAGACGTGAACTATGAACTAATCGAGATAGACAGATAGATAGGGAGTGAGGGAGATAAGGACAGAGGGAGAGAGATAGGCTATCGAGAACAATAAAATTAGGAAAAGTGATAAAAGTAAAAAAAGATGCGAGAAGCAAAAAGAATAGGTAACTAAATAAAACGATGAAGATTAAGAGGTGAATCGATGTGGAAGAAAAAATTGCAAGACGGAGGAAGGGACAAAGGTAATATAAATATCGCGTTTTAAAACTAAATTTCACACAATACAATGTTCAAAAGCCCTTAAGGTAGATGATCACCGTCGAAATGGAAATGATTAATGAGGCGTGTAATATGAATGGAATGAAAAACGATAAGAAGTGAACATTATGAGGATAGCCTCGACAGATGATGAGTGACGCTTAAAGTGTAGAAGTCACGATTGAAGTCTCCAGGGCATTTCCTGGATAAAAAAGATCTCTGAGAGGCACTTCTTTCTTTTGACATTTGTAACGGGTAGAAAATTAGTGCGATTCGACTCTGTGGAAGGAGCAGGGTGTCTCCTAGCAGTAAATCTCTAAAACAACTTGAAATTAAAGAATTAGGCTCATCTGAATATTTGCTGTGGACAAAGTAATAGCGTACGATAGGATTGCAACTTTGCGTCTGTGGAGAAATTTTGTGTAGAATGGGAAATAATCACCTTGATGTAATGGAATAGCTGGTCACCCCCATGAGTGATTGCACTATAGGTAGTAAGTACCTATAAAGTCAACCTTCTACAAGAGTCTCGTAGGAGAGTGAGCGAGACGACGCAAGCACGTCCGACCTTCCATTTAGTAGCACTCACTACTAGATTGACCTGTGTGTATAACTGTACCGTATTTCATATTGTACGTGTTGTGTACAATAAGCCTTTCTACTAGTATCCACCTGGTGTTATGTGTTTATTCCCTTAGTACGGAATATAATACACCTAAAATACACCTAAAAAACTGCGTAGATGCTTTTGAAATTTATCAATGCCGGAAAGGATGTCTTGGACTGCTCCATGTCATATATTGTAGTAATACTCCATTTTAGGTCTAATCTGACTTTAGTGACGCTAAAACATAATTAATGGAGCTATATAATGAACCGACCATATTTTCAGCATCTTTAGCAAAGGATTGCATATATGGTTATTTCATAAGTTAGGGGTCGACAACCTCCGGGCCACATCTGGCTCAGGAAGAATTTTTGTCCGGCCCGCCAACTTTAACACCGTGACACAAATTATTCAATTAATTTGTGGAGCAGGTGGCAGAAACGTATCAGTTGGAGTTAATCAACTTACAATGAGACAAATTTTTAAAATCAAAACGTAATTGCGAATCCATTGCTGTCTTCTACAAGAAATATGTTTTGCCAGGCGGAAAATATAAAAGCCTATTGAATGGTATCATTATTTGGAAGTACAGCTTTATCGAAAATGAAATATACTAAAATCGTTTTTCGAACAAGGTTGGGTAATAACCACCTGGATGATGTTTTGCTTCTGTCGTCGACAAATATTTCACCTGATGTGGAGAAGTTATCGAATTGTAAGCAGAAACAAGTGTTTCATTAAATAATTTGTAACTGTATTTCATTTACACTATTTACATTATTCGGACTATTGCCCTCATCTTTGTCGCCATATTTATTACAACGTTTAGGCCTTTGTACGTTCCTGCCGTCTTCAGGTGTTTGGAATGTCGAACTGAACCCTTTATTTCGCTCACTGGGGTAAACTGTTCTAGTTTCACGTGCCATGTTTAATGGATTTCAGTTGTCAGTTATCTCCTGTTAATTCCACTCTCTAAGTTCTCCACTGCCTTAACCGTGTATTGAACTCACATTCACTGTCACTGGATCTAACTAACGTTTTTATCCACTGTGCCATGTGTCCTTGAGGACATCTGTGTATGTATTGACAGATGCTGTATTTCGTTCGTAGTAAGGAATTTGCATTTTTTGTTGACTGTGTTAATTGTTATCCTGTTATACCTGCAGTAAAGTAAGGAAACTTGTTTAAATAATATAACATTAACTTTATTGTTTTTTCTTTAAATCTCCATACCAAGGCAGTCTTCTGGACGTGGCGGTCAGGAGTCTAGACAAATTATTATAGTAAATTTGATATCAAATCAGATGTCTCCTCAAAGACACTGCATAGCTTTCTGTCTCTCTCTCTCTCTCTCTCTCTCTCTCTCTCTCTCTCTCTCTCTCTCTCTCTCTCTTCGAAAGGTTGTCGATCCCTGTTCTAAACATAGCTTATATATGGCACAAGGCCGAAAGCGTGGACCACCTAGTAAGGATCGAACTCACTTTTCAGTCGTAACTGATCTAGCGAGACAAGCTTGCTAACTATTACACCACGCCAAGGTACCCCAAAGGATTACGTATATGAGTTCCTCTTGAGGACTCTAGCGAACGATACATACAAGACGTTAAAAGCATAGTGTCTGATTGATAATGCTTTTGTTCATCGCGATAGAAGTAAACTCGGGGTTTGCTTGGTGATAATGAAACGATATTCGCTCGACTTTTGTAGTATTGAACGTAAACATCTTCATCAATGATCTCCCCGATATCATCAGTTCCCAAGTAGGTATTTCTCTAGCTCAAAAGCAAATCCAACAAATCTGCCAAAGTAAACCTGGCAGCTTCTCTTGCAAAGGATCACGAATCAGTGATTATCTGGGGCAAGAAAAGGCTCATAAATTTTAATGCCCCCCCCCAAAAAAAATGCTTTTATTTAACTACCACAGAGAACCTTTTCTGCCTGTCATCAGCATAACTAAAGCTTGACTCCGTGTGGGCAACACAATGCGCCTTCTTGGCCTCGTGTTTTCCACTGACTTGAAGTGGAGCGACTACATCGAATCAACAGCTGCATCTACTGCAAGGAAGTTGTGTCGTACCAGAAAATATTTCTCGTCAGAATAAGTCTTGCGTATTTACAAATCTACCATTTGTGTGTGCATTGAATGCTGTTGCTTGATCAGGTCTGGTGATCCTGATGTACATCTCGAGATTCTTGACAAAATCCAAAGAAGGTTTTGTAATGTAATCATCGATCCTGACATCTCGACTTCAATGACTTTCTCAGCGACGTAGAGTAGTTTCTCTCTATCTTTTCTACAAATATTTTCATGAGAACTGCTCTGGCGAGCATCTTTTTTTTTAACTGAATGTGATCCGACTACATAAATTTAAGCGTGCTACTAGATTGGCATCTAGGTTCCACAATTTTACAGTTGCAATAGTTAAACGCAACTGCCACTACTACACCAACAGTTTCTTTACACGCACTTCCACCTGTGTTGCTCGCTTTCGTTTACACGCTTCCCTGATAACTACAATCTTAAAACAATTTAAATGCAATTCGCGATCTTCTGTCTTCTTAAATCCCGTTCATCTTTTTTCCTTTCCTTAATCCTATTCTCGGTATTCCCTTTCACTTTCCCTCCCTGTTACAAGCCCCACCAACCCCCACACCGCACACTAGTGACGTTCCCCGCTTGCTTGGGGCGAAATGATTAAAAAGTAGTCATTTTCAGTCAGTGTTCAGTCTGACCTAAGTTTCGATCCTCTTTGTCTTTGGAAGTGCGACCATAAACAGTGGAATAACCTGTATACTTGCCTAATAATAATCCCAGAATGTTCCTAGGGAGGTTTATTTTTACAGTGATATCCACCCTGTACTATGCCCTGGAGCCACTCGAGGCAGAGGGTTACGGAATAAGAGGTACACTTTATGCGGTTAAAGGGTGGAAGAAAACTGTTATCCCTAGACTTGAACAAATTAAGATTGCAGTGATCGGGGAGGCAACATCTTGGGAGTTGGTCACTGGAAAGAAGCTGCCGAATTTAATACCGAAATCTAAATATTTAGAATGCATTTTTATGGCTTCAACTGAATATATTTTGCCCATAATTTTATACATTTCTAGTAAAGATATATTTTTTTTAGAAATATAATTTGTAGATTATGCAATCAATTGTTGATAATTTCACTATGAAAATGTATTTTTATATTTCGCATTTATTTGTCATTTTGCTATAAAACGTTGCTCATTTTATAATTAAAAAACTGCTGATTTTGTTTTGGAAGTTTACTATTTGCAAATAGCTGGGGCCCTAAAAGGTGCAACCATGCCAAATCATAGGGGACCTGTAATTAAGATGTGATTTCCAGTTCATCAAAACCTCCAATCTTCCGATTAGTGGTCTTGCTGTCGGGTGTAGTTTATCGTCATATCCAGGCCGAACTTGAGGTCTGCTTTGTGTTTGAGTCCCAATAGGTGCTTAAGGAACAGGGCCTCCGTGAGGGGATCTTTGTTAAAAAAACAGAAAGAGAGTAGGATCAAGGACGGAGAATGGGAGGATGCTTACATTGATCGCACGAATTTTAGAAGTTTTGCCATTCGACGTTCCCGAAAATTAGATTGGAAATCGAGAGATAAGGAGAAGACGACTGGATTCAGACAACGGGTGGCTGGAAGGAACTATTTAGGCTTGTTGAGACACAGACATATTCGTCAGTAATGTGTTTAAAACGGCGAAGAGTCGGAGATATGTCTGACAAAGATAAAAACGTGTGGATTTGCGATAAACAATGGGAAATGTTGATTGACAGTGAAAGGAAGATAAAAAAAACAATGAAAAGAAATTTCGGGAAGAAATAGAATAAAGTGTGAAGTAGAGATAAGTCAAAAGAAAGGGAATTTGTAATGAGGTTAAACAAAAGAGAACATGAAAGGCATGTCATTGGATGAAGAAGATAATAAAATAAGCGACAGACGAAATGAAACTAGAAATTAGTGAAAGGACAAGGCAGATTGAATAAGAAAGAAAAGAGGACAAACAAAGCTTATCTTTTTATGCGGAATTTCTCGTCGTAAGAAAATATGCCTGTCCAAAACGATTTCTCTTTTGTCCAAAACTAAGAAGAAAATTATAAAAAAAGACAGAACGTAAAGAAAACCTACCTATCTATAGATTTATTTCAGTCTGTTTGTTTGTATGTATGTATCGATCTATTTCACTCTGTTTCTATCTATCTATCTATTTATCTATCTATCTATCTATCTATCTTTTTCACTCTGTTCATATCTATCTATCTATCTATCTATCTATCTATTTCACTCTGTTCATATCTATCTATCTATCTATTTCACTCTGTTCATATCTATCTATCTATCTATTTCACTCTGTTTATATCTATCTATCTATCTATTTCACTCTGTTCATATCTATCTATCTATCTATTTCACTCTGTTCATATCTATCTATCTATCTATTTCACTCTGTTCATATCTATCTATCTATCTATTTCACTCTGTTCATATCTATCTATGTATCTATTTCACTCTGTTCATATCTATCTATCTATCTATCTATTTCACTCTGTTCATATCTATCTATCTATCTATTTCACTCTGTTCATATCTATCTATCTATCTATCTATCTCTCTATCTATCTATCCATCTATTTCACTGTCCATATCTATCTCTCTATTTCACTCTGTTCATATCTATCTATGTATCTATCTATTACTGTCAATGAAATTGCCATAGCTAACAAATCCCAAAAATAATTTAAAAACAAAAAACAGATGTTGAGCTACTGGACCATATATATATATATATATATATATATATATATATATATATATATATATATATATATATATATATATATATATATATATATCCTACTGTATGTGAATGGTAAAAAATATTGTTACATATTCTTAATCATTTCACAAAAAGCAAGACAATAAAGCCACTAGGGCGCAAGGGGGATTACTGAGGGTTAG
Source organism: Acanthosepion esculentum (assembly GCA_964036315.1). Lineage (NCBI taxonomy): Eukaryota > Metazoa > Mollusca > Cephalopoda > Sepiida > Sepiidae > Acanthosepion > Acanthosepion esculentum. The sequence continues at coordinate 5,521,870 of OZ038492.1, read as the reverse complement.
AGAATATGAAAAAAACTACTATTAAGAAGAGAGGAAAATTAAAAAAATACGAAGATAGAAGATAACGATTGGCATCAAAGTTAACTGAAGCCGAGAGTTCCACAAGCGAGAAGTGCGATAAAATAAACTGTTAGCATAGAACATAGGTTAGATCTAGCCGTAAAAATGTGAAATGATGAGACCTTGCCGCCAATCTAGTACAGAAATTCAGAAGGTTTAGGCCAATTATCATTAAATATTTATATATTAGGCATAGGGAAGCGACGTTACGGCGGTGGGAAATTGACTGGTGCTATGATGAAGAGCAGCAAAGTGGAAGAGATGCGGTTCTATAGATGGATGCTGAGGATAACATGGTCTTATCATGTGTCAACGAGACATTTCTAAAAGAAATTGTAACACGTATTTATAATTAGAAAGGGTTAGTTGAAATGCATGTGAAGCAATATGTGGAAAGAGGCCTTGCAGAAGAGAGGACAAGAGAAATGTGGAAAAGAAGCTTGCGGAAGGGAGGACAAGAGGAAATGTTGCGAACGGTTTACACAGAAAGGACTGGAAGGTGCGATAAAGAACTAAAGATTATTAGAGTTACAAAGGACAGGAAGTTCTGGAAGGCCAAGTTTGTCCCTGTTCTAAAAGGACACGGCATATAAGAAGTACCCCATGTAAATGGTTACAGTGCTTCTTTGTAAAAGCAGGTTTATGGCCTTATCACGTTGAGACACCAGTTCCAGTGACAGGATCGAAGTTAAGCAATGTCATGCCTGGTAAACACCTAGATGGGTGACTACTTGGGAATACCAGTTCAAGTACAGTGCTGTTCGATAAAAGTGACTCACCTGATTTTTTTTACTAAATGTTCTCTTCTCCGATGAAACGAAAGTTGAGCTAAATTCAAAGGATAAGCGATCTAAAATCCGAAGAAGAAGCTTTCAAAGCTCTTTGAATTTAGCAGCAAGTACTGTCAAGCATCCGTTCAGTATAATGTTCTGGGGATTCTTTTCTTTTCATGGAACTGGTTTCTTAAAACCTATTGAAAAGACCCTCAGGAGCGAGCAGTACAAGAGAATTTTAGAGTTTTATCGGCTCCCCTCTGCTGAAATGATAATGCTCCCTGTCACAAATCAAAATTGATGAAGGAATACTTTAATGAGAAGCAGGTGAGTGTTATGACATGGCCGCCCCAATCTCCTGACCTCAACCCCATAGAAAACTTATGGAGCATTATAAAGTACAGGCTCTCGAGAAAGCAGTTGAGCAACGAAGAGGATTTGATTGTGAATTTCATATCCGAATGGAATTCAATGCTTGGAGATGAGATTTGCCAGAACCTAATCAAGTCAATGCCAAAAAGGGGTGAAAACGTTATAAAGGAGGACCCATAGATTATTAAATATTTCGAACTATATTATCTATTATAAATAAATTATACCTCTATTATTCTTTATTTAAAGCTGTTCGGTTATGTTTCTATTGATTACTAGTTGCAGGAAATAAGTGAGTCATTTTTTTGCACAGAGTTTTTCCTTTAATCTCATTTATATCCAAAATTATAATTATCAAAAGAATACCTTAGGGTGAGTAAACTTTTTTACTAGTTGGTCGGGAAGGGGTCTTTATAATAGTAAGATTAAAAATGAGTTTGACCCCCAAAACAATAGGAGAAAAAAATTTTAAGTAAAAAAATCAGGTGAGTCACTTTTATCGAAGAGCACTGTAAGTTTGCATGTAATGGATAATCGCTCGGAATGTTTAATTGGTGGGCCAAGTTCTAATTCCATTTGTTATATAATCACTTACAAATAAACTTGGGACAGATAGAAAACCACGCGTTCTCCTCAACTAAAAAAAAATAACGTAAAAAGAGAAATTGTTAAAATGAAAAAAATTTACATAATTTGCAAGGGCTTGATAAGCCGTAGAAACAGTCAAGCAATTCTTTAAAAAAACATGAATCCAATGACAATTTTCTAAATTTTCCTCCCGTGTCCAATGGGTGTGACATTTTGAAAGATATTTATTGGTAGAACATTTTAATAGTTGATTGATTAATTGAGTGATTCGTTTTCTACGGCTTATCGACGCTTTTCAGGTTATGTCTAAAGGTAGAGTCTCGTCTCGGGAAACAGCTACCCGACGCGTTTTATAAGAGGTCTACGGGGAATTTTTGGCCGAGCCTCCGGGCTCGGATACCCATATTAAATTAGGCGTTGTGCCACATCTGACCGCGTGGGGCAGTTGGTAGATATCCTGCAGTTGAAGATTCGTATGCAAGTTGTACTGGTCAAACTCTCTGCCTCCGGGCAGAGAGGATCCCCAGACGAGGCTATGTCGAGGGGCAGAGCTTCGTCTCGAAAAACAGCTACCCGACCCCGTTTTATACGGGGTCAAAATGGAATTTGTGGCCGAGCCTACGGGCTCGAATACCCTACATTAAATTTGGCCTTGTGCCACATGTGACCACGTGGGGCGGTTGGTAGATAGCCTGCAGTTGGAGGTTCGTTGTGGAATTCACTTGACTCACTTCTAGTAGTTGACTACTTCTATGCGCTTCTACGCTGGAGAATCTTATATGTCTTGTTCTTGTCCTAAGTATTATCTTTCATTACTAACATCGTGTGATTATTCTATTCAGTAACCTTCCCTAGGTTACAACAGCTACCTTACTACTTAACGCATAACTGGGGAGAGAACAGGTGGGTAAATACCTTCCCCAAGAGTATTTGCGCGTAAATCAATATAAAGAACCCAATTGAAATAAAAAATCCCATTCATTATCCAACGGCACATCCAAACTAACATTGCCAAGGTGTCATCCATCTAGATGTTTACCAGGCTCGACGTTGCTTAACGTCGGTGATCATCCAGGAACCGGGTGACTTTTTCACTTTTGCTTCTGGACATCTAATACTATATAACTAAATCAGAAAACAAAACAAAACAAAAGAACAAGGTTACTAGAAAATACATTTAAAGTTCAAGTAGGATAGGCTTTATGGCTTTCTCAAACCCCGTACGTGTCTACTTAGAGAGAAACACCAATAATCCGTTAGAAGCATTTATTTTCTATCTTCCTCTTTTTCCATGCAATGCACTTAACCTAACGCGCCTTTATTAATCACATAAGTCAAACATTATACATTGAACATTTCTGATCGAAATTCAGCTAATAACAGTATCGAGTAACGGTCTTATTGAGGTCCTCTTTTACTTATGTGTATACGTATGTATCTTCTTCTCTGTGCGCACCAGTC
>OZ038492.1:5448616-5513616 GCA_964036315.1 Acanthosepion esculentum | reverse complement strand
CCATGGAAATTTAATATTCGAGTCTTGTAATGCGAACAAGTTTAACAGATTCAACAATGGCAGTAGTAAACTGTTCTGTATCACGTAGAAGTTATTAGAGATAAAAAGAATCCAGGCAGAGACGACTTCTTCTTCTTCTTCTTCTTCTTCTTCTTCTTCTTCTTCTTCTTCTTCAATTGTTTTATTCACATTTTCCTAAAAGATCCCTTGTTTGTTCGATACCCCTGTCCAATTTATTCTCGATATTCTTCTTTACAAACCTATCTATGTTGCCTCAGGTCTCCTCTTCATCCGTAGGGATAACAGGGATGAACATTAAATCTATAGTTATTAGTATAATAGTTTCAATCTTTTGAACATACAATGGCTTCCTAATCAAACGTCCACACCCTTTAACAAAGGAGACCCTAGAAGGATTGATTATTGGTGGGCGCAATGTTAACAATATAAGAGACGCAGATGACATTGTGTGGATGACAGGCATAGCAGGAAAAACGAGAGGACCTCGGGAATGTAAGTGAGAAGAAAACACTGACCGTCAACTGTAAGCAGACAGACCGGAAGCTTGTCAACAAGAGACAAATCCCAAGATGAGAACTAAAAATCAAGCAATTACATAAGTTCAAATATCTTGGAAGTGTTTTAATAGATGATGGAAAATGTGGCACCGAAATCCGAGTGCGCATTGGAATAGCAAAAGATATATTTCAAAGGTTAAGAAAAATACGAAAAATAAAGAAAAGTGTGTTTAACTCTTATGTAACATAAACCCTCTTATATGGCAATGAATGCTGGCAATCTCCTGACAAGAAGAGACTTGTGGAAACAGATGTGGTTCTACAGAAGGATGTTGAGAATACCACAGTTAGAGAACGTAAGTAACAAAGATATGGAAGCCAAAACAATACTTATAGTTAGAATCGGAGACAGCTGAAATTTCTTGAACAGGGAGGATATATACGAGGGTCATTCAATAAATAAGGTGAATTTTTCGGTATAAGGACTTCTAATACAGATAGAAGCTTACTTTTCTTTTTTCTTTTTTCAACGCAGTCTCCCAGCACTGTCACACACTTTTCCCATCTGTGCACAAGCTTCCGTATTCCCTCAGCGTAAAAATCTTTGGACTGATGTCTCAGCCAGTCGCTCACAACACTTTTGACTTCACCGTCACTTTTAAACTTCGTGCTTCTCGTGAACGCTTTCAAGGGACCAAACAGGTGAAAGTCTCAAGGGGCAAGGTCTGGGCTGTAAGGGGGATGAGGGAGCAGTTCCCAGCCCAGCTCGTTGATGGTCTACACCGTTTGTGCTGCTGTGTAAGGACTTGCGTTGTCATGATGCAAGATGACTCCTTCTGACAGATGACCCCTGCGTCTGTCCCAACAGATAATCTCAAAGTCCTTGCAATGTCATCCACTGTCACCCTTCTGTCAGACTGAATGAGGTCATTGACTGATTCGCTCACCTCAGGAGACCTCACTTCTGTAGGCCTCCCAGGCCTGTCTTCATCCTCAACACTGCTCCGTCCTTCTTTAAACAATTTAGCCCACTTGTAGACATTTTTTGGCTGAAACATGTGGCACCATACACAGTTGACATTCTCCTATGAATTTCAACGGGTTTACACCCTTCAGCAACCAAAAACTTGATAACTGACCGCTGTTCAATCCTGGAACATGCTTCTTGGTCGACCATCTTTGTTAATCGCCAAAACTCTCAAAGTTTTTTTAATCTACAAAAGAAATTAAATCCATGTGAAAAATAAATTAAAACATAAAAAATTAAAAAGAGTAAGCTTCTATCTGTATTAGAAGTCCTTATACCGAAAAATTCACCTTATTTATTGAATGACCCTCGTATATATATATATATATATATATATATATATATATATATATATATATATATATATGAGCCTGGTCAGTACTTAGATGGTTGATCACTTAGGAATAGCAAATGCTGTAATTGGGTGGTATGATGGATAATGGTTCGGAAAATCGGAAAGCCTCCTTCCATTTCCAGTTGGACTCGTTATATTCACGTACGCGCAAATCCCCGAGAAAGGTTTGAATCTACTTCTCCCACGGCTATGGGTTAATTAGTTAAACTTGTGTCACTAAAACCATTATTACGTAAAGAAAATAGTAAATAAATATAATTGCCTACAAAATATTTAGATTTTGACATTAAATAACCCATAGAGATGTTGATATGCCGCTAAACAAAAACTACTAATTAAAGTCAAAAGAGACAGGAGGAGGAAGATGGTCATCTAACTGGCTATTTGAGAATGGATGGCGTAACATTGGCGAAAAACCAAACGATATTAAAATCCACAAAGAATAAGAGAGTGTGGAGAACCATGATCGCCTATTTCCTGAAGGGGCTCGGGCTCCTAAAATACGATAAATCAGAAGTGTATCTGACCACGTAATAACACTGAGACATATCTGCGTGTCGTGGGTCAAGTCGAGACAGTCTTTAAATATTATCTGCTTGTGTTCTTACAAGGCCGGAAATAGCACAACGGAAGTAACTTTCCAGACGTGAGTTAACTCGGTTTATGTTTGACAGCCAACACGACTTTTGATCTCAAGAAAACCTCCATGGAAAAAAAAATGTTCCATTTTCGGAGCATCTGGGTTTTATCGATTGTCAGGTAAAAGATAGTGTCCCTGTTGTGGAAAAAAAACTATCAGTATATAATTTTGTAATTCTTTTCAAACAATGAATCTATATCTAAAATTAGGAGAAAAATTCCTTTGAATTTTATCAAACCAAAATATCCTAATATTAGACTTACTAATATTGGATAAAAAAAAATATAATCTATACGTTTATATTTTTTGGTAACATAATTTCTCGGTAATTTTATCTTCTTATATTTAATTTATCTGCTGAATTTTTGAATAATATAAACCTAAGATATCGTATTCAATAACTTAGAAGTTTATCGGCGAAGACTTATATCCACGTATATATGCGACTGTATTAGTTTGTGTTATAAATAATTTCTGGTTCTGTTTACAAACTTTATTCTTTAAAGGAATAAGAATACAATTACATTTTATTTAATTATATATTCACGATTATTTGTAGTAATTTTTTGCTACTTAACAGGGAGATATTTTAAGAAAAAAAATTACAAAGGTTTTGATGTGAAAAACTTTTCGACGAAATATTGGATCTGGTTTTCAACAGAGAACGTTTTTGCTTGCAGCGTTCGAAAAAGTCATTTATTGGTCGGGGCAAAGCGAGGTAAATATGGCGGGTGAACAAGAACAACTGAACCTAGTCCCAGACTTTTTTTTCCAGTGTTATTCTTTCTATCCAATTCGTCCTCATAATACTATCTTACTCTTTCCCACTCATTCACAACCTCACTCGGTAACCCTCTACCTTTAACGTCTCGTGGGCCTTGTATCGGATGTTATCTCATCAGGAGATTGCTTCTTAATTTGGCTGTCTTTCATCAATCATTGCATAATCTAAGTAATATTGAATGTTATATAAAATCGGCCTATCTGAAGCTGCCTTTAAATCTTACTGGGACCTGGTTTGCAATAACTCGAGAACAAGGACAATTCTGAATTCAACATCGTCTATGGATTGAAATAACAACTCCATATACAATGTTCTTGACGCGCAAACTACAGCAGCGCCATTTATAGAGGTGATGTTGTGGTCGTTTACTTCACAGGGGTTCTACAGGATCCGTGTATCTGAGGGAGAAAAACATTTTCTACATCTTTCTTTTTCTTTTCATGTGCCGTGTCCCTTCAGGACGTAGACGATCATGGCTCTCCACTTCCCCCTATCCCTTATAGCGCTCAATAAGTTTCCTCCCTCTGCCACCCCCCACGTCACGTCCTGTCATCCACTTGATTAAGCCTGCCAAGTATGTCATGTGTTGCTCTCCCTTCTCCTTCTTTCCTTCTATTCGACCTGTGAGTATCAGATTCTCCCGGCGCTTCTTTGTCATTATGTCTCCCAGAAATTTCATCTGCATCTTCCTGGTGTTGAGTATAAGCTTCTTCCTTATTTGCATCCTGTCTACGACCTCATCGTTGCTCACGGGATCGGTCCATGATATCCTTAGCATTCTTCTGTAGAACCATATCTCGGTCGCTTTGAGTCTCTTTTCATCTTTGAGGAGACCGTCCAACGTTCGCTGCCGTAATCGGGTTTTTTTCATAATTAGAAACAGGGTGGACTTTGTACGATTTCTTTTGTCAAATTTAGAACCAAATATTGCAAGATTTGCTATTCAGCACCCACAAAGATCATATAAATAAACAAGGTGGTTTGTTTTAATTGTTCTTATTTGAATGATATTAATAAGTAATACGCACTATCTTAATGCTTCTGTTTTCATTCTCAGATAAAGACACGTATCCACATAAGTAAAATAAATGTTGCACATTCATTTTAAATTTAATTACAGCTACTACATTTATGACAGTTAGCACTGTGGCGTAATGGATAACGACTCGGTTCGAATTCCTAGTCGAATCCATTACATTCACTTACGTGCTAATACACTTGGGGAAAGGTGTGAATCCTCTTCTTCTTCCCCCTGCTATGGTTCTATAGTCTTAGATTGCAACTGGTCTACCGTAGAAAGAAATGGCAACCTACTGCGGGAAAAAATCTGCCTTGTCAGTCATATATCAAAAGATACATGATCGCCTAAACGTGTATCATGCATGGCACATAACTGACTGACATTTATAACATGTTTACATTTTGAATGCGTGGAATTAAAAGTATCAAATTTTGTAGAGGCGACTTTCCGAAAAAAAAAAACTTTAGAAAACAATAGTCTCAGATAAAATTGGCTGACGGAAATCATTTCACTTTTTTTCTCTTTTTTTTTTTTTTTTTTCAATGCGTTGATATTGAAACCGCAAAGCAGGATTTCGTGGTTCAGTTCACAATCTCTGATTTTCACAAAGAAAAACATCTGACAATTTTATCCGCCTGACTCAAAAATTGGCTGCGATGCCAATTTTTTTTTGGAGAGGGGGGGCATTGCTGGCAAGACCCCAAACGTAATTTACCTAGCGACTTGGTTTAGAGATTTACATAATAATGTTTACAATGATGACGCATTCTAGAAAACCTTTAAATTTGTACAGAATATTTCTCACTCTCTTTATTTTTATTTTTTTTATTTTTTGTTATTTTGTTATAAATGTTTCCTGAAATATTTGTGGTTGGTATATATGTGTCATTTCCGGCTGGTATCTATGTGTCATTTCCGGCGAAATATTGTTTTTCATTTATAGACTACGTACGACTGTGTTTCGGCCGAGAAAATAAATATTCGGATCAGTGTTGACGGCAATCCATACATTAGTTTGCGTGTTTTGATATTTGTTTTATGATGTTGTCGTGTGTGCCCAGTCAGTTATCCTCCAGCTAACCGACCGAGCAGATACGTACGTAGGATATAAGGATAGATTCTCTGACCGACCATCTATCCTACGTACTGTCATCGATGTTCGCTGCACAGTAGACAGAGAACGGAAACCGCAGGAGCTCCTATAGAAGGTGGTAGATGTAGTAAAAGTAAGCGAAAATTAAAGAACAATTGTAAGAAGTAGAATGGACCGTTGTCAACAAAGGGGACAGCATAAGATGCGAACTACGAATTAGAGATACTAAAATCATGTAAGTACATAAAGTAGTGGGGAAACTCAGCGAAATCCAAAGGGTTATAGGGATAACGAAAGACACCTTTCGAAAGCTATGTTTTTTAAGCATTTCACCCCAACCAAGGTGGGAGTACCACTAGCACGTAAGGGATTACAAAAAGTGAGAGCAAGTATAAAGAGGGGTGTTTGAGGAAAAGATAGAGACAAGGACGGAGATCAGGGTCAAGGCGTCAGAAGATGTCGATAGACATCACATTTGAATAATTGAAGATTATAGCTATCAGCGAAGCAATTAAGAGGAAGGGAGTTCCACTGTCGGGAAGTGCGAGAGAAGAGTAGAAGAGGCGGTTATATTTAGTCGATTCTACAGAGAAAGGTTGTGACTGAGATGCCAACCTAGTAGAACGCTTAAATTCGTGCAGTTTGGGTACCAGTGTAAGTAGGTCGTCAGAGCAGTTGCCATGAAAATATTTGTAGAAAAGCCAGATCGAAGCCACATCACTTTTGTGAGAAAGTAACTGTAGAGGAGATACCAGATCAGGACCTATCACATTGCATATCTGTCTCTAGATGTTGTGGACCTCGTGATGAACAGCGGGGGCACCAGATCATATATAGCAACAGTATTCAATGCAAGGACGAATGGCCGAGTTGTGGATTAGAAGGATGGACTCAGGCGAGAAAAACCTTCTGGCGCGACACAGAGAACCACCTTTCCTTTCCGTCGATGAAGCTATTGATTCAATACATTTGTTCTACCTCAGGTCAGTGGGAAATGTGAGACCAAGAAGGCGCAGAGAGACGCTCTCGTGGAGTTGGGCATCTGTCATAAGGTATTAAGAAAGACAAATTAAAAATAATAGGAAGTAAATAATAAAGATAATGATACAGTATTTACATTAGTCGGACTATTGTCCTCATCTTTGTCGCCATATTTGTCACAACGTTTCGGCTGTTGTACGCTCCGGCCTTCTTCAGGTGGTTGGAATTTCGAACTGAACCCTTTATTTCGATCACTGGGGTAGACTGTTCTAGTTCCACGTGTCATGTTTGATGGATGTCAGTTATCAGTTATCTCCTGCTAATTTTCCATCTGAAAGTTCTCCACGGGTATTGAACTCACACTCTTTGGGTATGTCACTGGATCTAACCAACGCCTTTATCCACTGTGCCAATAGTCCGACTAATGTAAATACTGTACATAATACCTCATCTCAGAAATATAGACAGACTCTGAAAGATAATGATAAATAATAACTAAATAATGAATAAATATAATAAGCGATATATATAATAAATAACAGAAAATAATCCTCAAGTGTTTAGAAGACCAACTGGGCGGAGGGTAAAGTTTCAGGGATGAGGTTTCTCCTGCTGGAATCAATGACTTGTGAGCAAAGCAAACAGTCGGAGACCATCGCCTCTGGCTTGACACGGAGTGGGATGGACTTTGTTCGGCATACATTGTCCAAGATATTTTATGCATGAATGAATACCTACAAAGACATATGGAAGAAGCTGGCCAGGTGTACCGAAGATCATACCTGGTGATGGATTATGGTGATCATGATGATGATACTGTTTATATTTTTTCGAAACAAGTATTTGAATGCTGAAAAAAACAACAACAGAAATGTAACATTTCATATCACCTTCCTATTTTTAAAATCATATGACCCTCATTGAAGGCGGTAAAGCCACTGTGACACAAGTGAGTATAAAAATATAGGAACAAAGTTCGAAACATTATTATTATGGAGCAAAAAACAGAAGAGTAATCAAGAAGAAAATAACTAATGATTGATATTTAAATGTTTGAAAATCCATGTTGGATGGAAAGCATAGAACCGGTAAAGATTTCACTAGTGCGAGAAAACAAACTGTTAGCATACAACTTACGGTTGCCTCCAGCCAATGCAACCGTAAATTGATGCCTCCTTGCGGTTAATCTTGTCAGTCAGTTATGTGTCATACGTGATACACGCTTAGGCGATCATTTTTTATACGAGGCAGATTTATTTTTCCCCGCGGTAGGTTGCCTTATCTTTCTGCGGTAGACCAGTTGCCATCCAAGGCTATAGAACCCGGTCCTGCTACTTAGGGGGAGAAGAAGAGGATTTTTCTTTCCCAAGGGTATTAGCACATAAGTGAAATGTAATGGATTCGACTGGAATTCGAACTCGGCGGTAGACCTGTAGACCATCTAAGGCTTTAGGACCTTGTCCTGCTATTGACCAAAGAGGATTCATAACTTTCCTAATGGTATTAGCAATAGATTCGACTGGAATTCGAACTCGGCTCTCAGGTATCTCAATCCGAGCCGCTAGCCATTACTCCACCATTGCTCCTTCTAACCTCGTACTGCACTTAAATTCATAAAGTCTACATACAATAGCGAATCGTTTATCGGAACAATTACCATGAAAGTATTTATAGAAAGATACAGGAAAGCTACATTATCATGGTGGATAAGTGACTGAAGACGAGACACCAAGTATATTATTTTTTAAATGTGCTTTCTTTAAAAAGCAAGTGCTAAAAAATGGTGTCGTCTATTGACGACACCATTTTTTAGCACTTGCATTTTTTTAGTACTACATTTTTAGTACTGCATTTTTTTAGTACTACATTTTTTTAGTACAAAATCCTGAGAATTTTTAATTAGTCAAAATCAGTGTAAATACATTATGTTTAAAATAATGTTTTCATTTAAAAAGATAATTTTAATTTCAGTAAAATCGTACTAAAATAATATATTGAATATATATTTTATATACTAACAGTGTACTAAAAAAATTCTACATTTAATTTTTAAAATAGTTTTGAGATTTTGGATTAATTAATACTATTATTCTAAAACAGTAAATAGCGATCAGTCAGTTATGTACCATGCATGATACACGCTTAGGCGATCATGTATCTTTCGATACATGACTGACGAAGTAGATTTTTCCCGCAGTATGTTGCCATTTTTTTCTGCAGTAGACCAGTTGCCATCCAAGGCTATGGACGGTCCGCGCTGTTATTTACCCATAGCTAGGTGGGGCAGAAGATTCATACCTTTCCCAAGGGTATTATCACGTAAGTGAATATAATGGATTCGACTGGAATTCGAACTCGGCCCTCCGATTCTTCAATCGATTAATCTACCGTGCCTATTTAAATAGATTATAAAGGATGCTCAGGTTTTGAGACCAACATATTTTCATTTTTTCTGTTTTATAGATCATACTAGGGTAGAAGTTACTGTTCAAGAACCTCTATATTATAATAGCAAAGACAATATATTTTTTAGAATACTGGTGTAGGGCATATATATATATATAAGCAGATATTTAAAAATATGGAGAAGTGAATACTTTAGAAAATCATTTATTTAATAAAGTTCTGGCGGAGAGCATATATTTCATTGATTGATTTGGATTTTTTCCCCAGGTTATTTAAAGGCAGAAAATAAAATTAAAGATGTTAAGAACTTTTGGGAGATAATGATAAATTGCCGATACAAGTCATATTAATTAACCTATATCCGCGGGGGAGAAGTGAGGGTATTTGCGTCTCAGAGAATATAATGATTCCGAGACACAATTGGAACTCGACTTACCTAGTTCTAATTCTAAGCTATTATCCATTACACCAACCACTGACCCGAGCTTATAGCACTTGCTAATCCCAGGCGGGTAGTGACCAAGCTATACGTTACTTAACTTCGTACGGGAATTGGTGTTTCAACGTGATATGACCGTAAGATCTATATTTCTTAAAATAATGCATATTCATAAAATAAGGACATACATATAATAAAATAATGGAGGAAAAAACACACACGCACATATATATAATGAGCGGGACTAAATTCGACAAATTTAAAATATTTTCTGTTTATACGTTATTTTTATAAGTACAAATATTTAAGTAAATGCTTTGCTTATAATAAAAGTATTGACAACATTTACTGGCCTGACTGTCCGAGAAATTTCATAAAAAATATGCGTCCTCCGACAGGAATCGAACCTGTACGGAACTGTCATAGAGCCTGACGTGCTATACCATTTACTATAGAGGAAGTGTCTGTTTGGCAATGTCCAATGACTGTTTTAAACAAAAAAATTTCCTAATGTTTGCTAGCCCAAACCTTGTCCACCGCTTTCTAGATGTACAATAAACTGGCCGTGGTTCACTATTCTTATCTAAATCTTTCCGCAATAATCGTTAAAACATCAGCAGTAGACCTAGAGAATCGAAAGTCATATTGTTTGTCATCAAGAAGGCCCCTGCGATGTAAAATGCTTAACTACTTCCACGTTGACTAGGCCATACCAAAAACTGGTAGAAAGCTAATAAGCTGATAGTTGGAAGGATCACGTCAAGAAATTCACAAATGAGGTCTTCCGGCAAGCTCGAAAACATGAGGCAGTGAGGCATTTAATATACAGTTTAGAGATAACAGGAACCAGTCCGGTGGCACATTTCTTAAGGACTATTACAGGGATGCCATCAGACCCACATATTTTGTGGGGAACCAGATTAGGGATGATAGCAGAGACCAAGGAAGGGGTTATATTCATATCACTCAAAATAAACTCAGTTCTAAGTGGAAAGTCAACCAAGGCTTTTCGAGATAAGGCTAGGGTAGAGTTTAAAGAGTATTTATGGGCAAAACATTCTGCTTTATCGGCAGATGTTAACACTTCAAATTGATTGAAGAGAGGAGCAATAGAAAAGTCCTCTAATCTAATACACTACCACAGATCTACCAGTAGTTACGTGGGCCAAAGATCTTACTTGCAATATCTTGCGTAATTCTCTCAACAAAGACTTAGCTCTTTCGAGGAAACGCTTACATTTATTACGTGCAGAGGCGTCTGTGGGGATCACAACTGTCACGCTGGTACAGGCTGTAATAATAATTCCTGTGGGCAATAACGGCAGATCATACTGGTGTAAACCATGGAGAATTTGAGAACATATATTTAATAAAATACTAGAGAAGTGGATATATTTGATAAAATAATAAGTGTACTGGTGAAGAGAATATATTTAATAACAAGTATCCTTCTTAAAATGAAATATTTAAAATCATATTAATTTTATATTCATTTAAATTTACATTTTTTATATTTTATAACTTTTATAATTCTCTCCTTTTTAATGAAGACTTGGAAATGTTATCATTAAGGCCGTGCCGTAAATTTGATAGATTTACAAACTCTAAAATACAGACATAGGAGAAAAACAGCAATTGGTAATAGATTTGTCCTCAAAACGTTTTCCATTTTTATATTTATTTCATACTTTAAATGTAATAATTATTTCAGGTAAGATTCTTTTACACTACATCTGTCCCATAATAATTGTTACATTTGCATACACATTTATTAATTTAAATGTGCCAATGAGTTTTGGGACGGTTGTTGCAATAAATACGATGTCTGCCCAATAATAATGCTTGCATTTACAAATGAAGTGTGGTCTGAAATGTTTTTGGCCTTACCACCAAAGGACTCCGGAAAACAATTTCTGATGTTTGAGCATTTGATCAAATTTTTAGGTGGGCCATGTACGAGAAAATGTAGCGTGTCTTTTTTTTTTTGAGGGGTAATAAAAGTATCTATATTACTTTTTGCAATAAAATGAGAAATTCATTTCTATATGGAAAACATCCGGAAGTGTTGGTTTGGTTTGTTTTGTTCTACGGCATATCAACCTCTATGAGTTATTTAATGTCGACAGTATTTTTATTGCTGATAATATTTTTTTTTCAAAAAATGTATTACTGGTAATATTTTTTCCCAAAATATATAGCTGGTAATAATTTTTTCTTCAAAAGTTCATTGCTGGTAATAATTTTTTTACAAAAATGTATTGCTGGTACTAAAACCTATTTTTACACTTTCATAGATTTTTGACCTCAGTTTGGGGGCTAGCATAGCTGGGACCCTAACAGGTATTACCAGACCGGGCCAGGTTGAACCTAAGAACACCAGCAATTAAGAGTTGGTTAAACGCTCCTCAAAACCACCTGATCAGAGACTTTGCTATTGGATGTACAGTGTAACCAGGATATAAGAGACCCTTATATAAGAGAAACCCGGATATAAGAGAGATTTTCTCTGGTCCCAAATTAGAGCCTGTGTTAATGTATATAAAATAGACCAAACCCGGATATGAGAGAAACCCGGATATAAGAGACTTCTTCTCCGGTCCCGACAACTCTCGTATATTCGGGTTACACTGTAGTTTATCGTCTTAACCAAGACGCTTCATTTGGTGGTGGTGGTGGGGGGGGGTCTGACTTCACTGCAGAGATGCAGTCGGCGTGTTCTGAAACCCCAGCGGACAGGGCGTCCGGAAATTTTATTACAGACTTCCTGTTAGATGTTAAAAAATGACTTACATTTATTGTTTTGCTATTGTTATTTTTTTTTTTTTTTATTCTTCCAGTTCGGATTAAAATTTAAAATTCTCGACTGAGCACAACATTTAACTCGGATGAGAAATAGGTTTGTAAAATATCTTTGACAGAACGATCGCAGAACGTAGCAATTCAAATTTCAATCTTCACTGGCACTGACTTTAAAAAAAAAAATCCCGTATGGAAGTTTCCATGGCGAGTGTTATTAAAATAAATCAATGTTTAAGAATAATCGATAGGAATAATAGTGAAACATATTCGAGAATAGGATAGAAAGGACATTGATTGGACGGAAGGTTGGAGGAAATGAAGAAACTCCCAAGGAAGTGGACGTGTTGAAATTAGGAACAAGTCATACTTGATAAATCTCACTCGTAGGCAGTGAAGTGATAACAAAGGAAATACATTTTGCATGCTTCGCCCTTCTGACCTAATGAAGTTATTCTATTGTTCAGTAGACCTTTACATCTCTGCTCAAATAAAGGAAATAAGATATCCAGTTTGTGAATATGACACTCGGATAAGAGAAAAGAAATTAGAATAAAATAAAATCGATAGTGGAGATGAGGAACTTGGAAAATGGCAGAAAATGTAATGCGTAAATATGTTAACGAATATAAGTGCGTGTCCCAGGGGTTAGAAAACTCGCACGGACAATGAGGCCCACGTTCAAATCATTCTAGCCCTTTTGTCGCTAAGGCGATTCTTGATGCTGTCGGTCTGGGCAGGCGTCCCCAGCGTGCGGCCAACGTTCGGAAAGTGCCTGAAAACTATACCAGGTGTTGACCCAATTCTTGCAGGTGGAATTTTGGTAGGCGGAACAGTTCGGAAGCCGTCGGTGTTTGCCCAAACCACGAAGTTACAAATCATCTTGCCCATTTATGATATCTCTTTGTCATTGTTCTTCCATCCATTCACTTAAAATCGTTGAACCGTTTATGCGCATTTTCCCCTCTGAGTGTTATATTCTCAAAGTCCTCTTCCTTATTAATCTAAGTATTAATGTCTTCTAGTTTCTGTTACCCTGAATACTTTCATGTTTCGCACAAGTTCCACCCGTTTTATTCTCAGGGTTCATCGGTAGAACACCGTGTCTATCTCTTCCCGTTACTTTTTTTTCAACTGTGATGATATTGTCCGACACTCCATATCAGACAAGGATAGATATTGGATAGCTTTTCAGTAGACGTTTCTTTGTTTCTATGTCCTTTTCCTATCTATTAATACTTTGCTTAGTTTCAGGAAGATATATTTCGCTATTCCAAATGCATCTTCGGATTTCTGAGCATATGTTTCATCTTTGTTCTGTCACTGCCTACATTCTGTATTGATTTCATATTGACATCGCCAATATATAGATCTCTCCCTTGTCTCCTTTTGCCAGTAGGCATGACTTCTTTCTTTTAAAAAGTTAATCTTTATTCTTGCTTTTCTTTAAAAGCTTAGACAAGGTTGCAAAGAGAAGCAAGGATTGTTTAACTGCTAGAAGAAAGAATCCATTGTTGTCAATAAAAGAGACAAGTTCGACATGGGAGCAACGACGGAGGTTTAGAGAAATGTGAAACAGAAGGACCATTATACTTAACATCAAACAGATGAACTTTTCAGGCACATAATGAGGACTGGGGGTTAGGAAATTTGATATTCACACGAGAGATTGAAGAAAGAAGTACTGAGGAAAACAAACATAATCTACATAGCGAGCTTGCGTAAATAGATGGAAGAACGGGGTTGAGATATGATAATAAAACAACATTTATTAAGCTACAAGCACGGGAAATGGCGGAGATATGTGATCGCACAAAGTTCTGAATGGGAGCAGCACATAGAAGATAACATATTTCTGCACTAGGTTCATTTTGACGTCCCTAATACTTAAGTCACCTTTTGGGTTGTCTATTTTCCTAACAATTATAAATTCTCTATTCTTACAATTAATGGTTACTCGTTTCCATGTGGCGTAGTTGTTCGTCTAATAGTTCTTTGAGTTTTCTTGGTCTGCGATCAAAACAGTGCCATCTGCTGTTCTATTGTCGATAAGGTTAACTCCGGCAATAATATACCCTTCAATGTCTTTTATCTCTATCGGTATCTCGTCGTTGAATACGCTAAATAAATATTGATGAGAAACAAATATCCTTGTAAAATTCTTCTTTTTATTTTTATGTATTCACTAAACTCCCTCTATATCCACGCGGTTACGGTAATTTCTGCCTGAATTTCTCGGGTGAGGACTTATCATCACTTACTCAGTTTACATTCGGACTATCATCTTTTTACAACGATTCGGCCGTTTTGCACCCCGGTATTAATCAGGTATATATCGATATGTGCAACCTACAAGGAATTCTTAATAATTATTCTACGGAGATAGACTGTTCTCGTTTCACAGCTCATGCCTAAGGATATCTTGTCTAGATCTTATTTTTAGTACTAGTGGATTAAATTTTTATTTCGTAACTTTGAGTTCAATCCTTGGTCCAGCCATTGTATACCTGGAACCAGTGTAAACAGGGAAAAATAACTGAGCAGTAATATATATATATATATATATATATATATATATATATATATATATATATATATATAATATATATATATATATATATATATATTAATAAGTAAATATGCTTGTACATACGTTTTGATGTGCGACTAAAGTTTCCCTGGATTAGCACCTCATCGGGCACAAGATCTATGTTGTTAAAAGTAAACAAAAAATGGTTTATGGGAATATCATTGGCACCTATATCCTAATAAAATAAGAGTTTATGATATAGCGACTGGTATGGGTCCTTACCTATAACTACAGAATGAACTCTTCCTAACACTATGTATACTACGCCTCTCAAGAGAGAGAGAGAGACGAATCGAGTCGAGCAGCAGTCTCTGACTGTCTGCGACTCCTGTCGAACTCTCTGCTTTGGCAGCGAGGAACCCGGACGTGGCTTTTCCAAAGGGCAAATTTTCGTCCGGGGTGGTAGACAAGCCCTGAACCCGTTTATACGGGTTCTTAAGGGAGTATTTTTGGCCGAGCTTACGGGCTCGGAGAAACCCACGTTAAACTCGGCCTTGTGCCACATACTTTCCCCGTGGGGGACTGTTAAATATCGAATCGAGTCGAGCCGATAGTAGTTCACTCCAAACCAGACTGACAGTCATACTAACACCTTGCACATCTTGTATTATTATTCCGTGTAATATATCTTCGTTATTTCTACTCTTGTGTTCGTGTTGTTCTTCCTTGGTCCTAAGCTGGACCATAACAGCGACCCCACCCCACTCTCCCCTACACTCTTATTTTATTAAGATATAGGTGCCATACCCCAGTCTAACCTGTTTACGTTATTATACTAATCTATAGTCCCATATATTATAATTACTTTCCTCATGCTCAACCTCATTTCCACAGGTTTTTCTATTTTATTTCTTTCCTTATCGTCATTATTTTCTATTTTCTTTCATTTTTTTACCTCCCTTTAACCCTTAATGTTATACTGACTACACGAAAACAGCGTCTTTAATTTTAAATTTGCAATCCTTGCTTTTCCTTATACTTTTTTCTCTCCTTCTTACATTTTTCTAATTTAAAAAAATGTAACTCACCAGTATTATTTTTTAACACACTGGGTAATTTTATTTTTGCTTTACAGTGATACCTTTATAAGGCATTCGTTTACTTTTAACAACATAGATCTTGTGCCCGATGCGGTGGTAATACAGCGAAACTTTAGTTGCCCACCAAAATGTAGATTATTTCGACTGAAAATACCATGAACGGAGTACGATAAAATTTAAAGAAGTTTTAGCGGTAAATAAGAAGTAGAAAGAAAGAACTATATATTCATATAATCGGACTAGTGACCTTTTCTTTGGTGCTGCTGTCACAATGCTTCGACTGTTGTAACCTCCGGCTATTTCATCGTCAGGTGTCTGATATCGTTGGTAAATTTCCGGCAATTCTAATCCACAGAGGTAGATACTTCTTATTACGAAGTTCGTACATGAGAATATTGTACATCAGTTGATTCTTCCTCGTATCTGTGACCTGTGTCGCTTGTTTCGTCAAAAGAAAATGACGTCATGATATTTTAAGTATTAGGTTGGTGCAAAAGTAATGTCGTTTTTTGACGTTCAACTTCATGTGTGAAAACGACATTATTTTTGCACCAACCTAATAACTACAGAGATTGTGCTCTTTTTGCTGTTCGTTTAAAACGAAATACGGTATCAGGGTGGCGACACTACAAGGATTTATTATCGGTGGGCGTAATCTTAAGAATATAAAAGATGAAGGTGATAACGTGCTGAAGGTGGATTCGGAAATAAAATTGCAAGTCCTCGTAGACAAGTTGGTTGAAAATAGCGGAAGTAAAAGGACAAACCGTAAAGGAAGAGAGCAAACGAAAAAAGCTCAAGATATAGAGTTATAAATTCTATATGTAAGCACTGTAGTTGCAGAAGTTTAAATATCCGGGAAGTGTTTTAGCGGACGACGTAAAATACGACAACGAGATCCGAACATGTATTGGACTAGAATTCCAAAAGCTAATCTATTTTGTTGAGAAATGAATGAAATCGTTAGGAGCAATGAAAAGTATGGTGCTGAATAATCTGTCCACGGATGAGGAAAATAGAGGCAGCAGAAATTTGATTCTACAGAAGGATACTGAGAATTACATGGAGAGTGCGAGTAAGCAACAAGGTTTAAAGGCAATGGAAATAGAAACAACAACTTTCGGATACATAATGCGGAAGAAAGGTTTGAAAAATTAATACGCACATGGCATATTGAAAGAAAGAAATATAGGGGAGAAGAGCAAATGATCTGCAGAGCGGGCTTGTGTGAATGGTTGGTGGAAGATGCGGAGAGAGAAAACTGCTAAGAGCCACAAAGAATAGGAAGTTGTGGAGAGCCTTGATCATCTATTTCATACAGGGACGCCGCACATAGAAAAAGAAGAAATACATAGTTGACATTGCATGTAAATTTTTGAAGACCAAAATTGACTGGAAAGCCAAATTCCGTAATTAGATTTCCAGGAACGAGCTGCAAGAGGAGAAACTGTTAGCATAAAACCTTCGGTTAAATCCCAGACATTTTAACTGTAAGATGATGAAACCCAGCCGTCAATCTAGTTATGCGCTTATATTCATAAAGATGAAGTACCATAGAGGAAAGTTCATCAGACAAATTACCATGATAGTATTCATAGAAAAGGCACAAGGAATCTAAGCCGATATGCCATGTCCATACCAATAATATTGTAGATTATTCCTTATATTCTATCAAGGACCGCTATATACACAGCAAATGCACCAGACTACATATTTCATAAGATTACTGAAGTTAAGCAACGTTGAGATTGGTAAGTACTTCGATAGGTGAGGGCCAGGTGTCGTAAACATGGATATACTGGTGGTGTAATGGAAAACAGCTAGGAATTGGAAATTATAGATCCGTGTTCGAAATCCAGTCGGGTACGCTATATTCACTTACGTGTAAATACTTTTGGGAACGGTATGGATCCACCTCTGCTACCCCCTCCCGGGTATGAGTTAATTAGTAATACTTGTATCAGTAAAAAATGATTATTTAAAAAGAAATTCATATAATCTAAAAACATATTTTCTAGTTTTAAATAATCTGCAAACGGTTGATAAGCCGTAGACACAAATCAATTTATTTTCAAATCTGTTCTTTTAACGAACAGAAACCATCATCATATCAAAGAGTAAAGTGAAAGATTTTAAAAAAACAAACTCGGAAACGCCGAATACACATAAGAGTTGGTGTACTCGACAACATAATTGCCACTGCCATATCCATCATATTTCGAGAGCACTTGAATATTCGTTGCTATCATCAAGACTATAAAATCCTATTCATTTCAGAAAACGTGGTTAAAGTAAATGACGTAAGTGTATTTGTTTTGCAGTGACCACAAGAGAATTAGCGCCACACAAGCAAAAATATAGACGACATGAAAAATATATCGCAAATGAAATATTCATAATAAGCTACCTACAGAAAAAAAAAGTTTCTATTAATATTGATTGCAACATTGTGGGCAACTGTAGCGACATCATTTACACGAAAACGTTGGCCTATAAATAATACATTGCGAAAACTGAATGGAGGTGGTCGGAAGTAAAAATCTGTCAAGACGATTTGTGGGGAGCAACAATAGAATGAATTCGAGTTAAATAATAAATGATGAAAAGAGAGGGAAGTTCTGCCGACCGTCCATGCGTACACCACGAAATGAAAATGTTTGAAAAAAGTATTATTCACTTCGACATGGTGAATAATTAAAAAGTATAAAGCAATCTTCTTTTATTTAGAGGTCGCTGGCAATTATCTTTCTTAGTTGGTTCCTCACACTTGTTCTTTTGTCAACAGGTACAGATTCGGGGAATATATAGATATTCTAGTTTAGTTGCAAAAGTTTCCAGCCTGTTTTTTTTGTTTAAATAAAATGTTTTAATCATAGAAATTATCTTAATTATTATTAAACAATCAAAATATTTTCCCAGATCCAGTTAAGTATGATCAGACAGTTATGTGTCATGCGTGATACACGCTTAGGCGATCATGTATCTTTCGATACATGACTGACAAGAAGTTTTTTTTTCCCGCAGTAGGTTGCAATTTCTTTCTGCGGTAGACCAATCTGCCCTGCTATTTATCCATAGCTTGGCGGAGAAGAAGAGGATTCATAACTTTCCAAAGAGTATTAACACGTAAGTGAACGTAATGGATTTGATTGGAATTCGAATTCCTCAATCCGATCCGCTATTCATTACTCCATCATACCTCCCTAAGTATGATCACTCGAAACAAAAAAAAAAAAATAATTCCCATGATCCATAGAAAAATGGAAACCGTCCTACTAGCGGGAAATTTAGAGACCTCCTTTTTTTTCAGCCGACCTCCTACAAGAAGAGAAAGTGAAATTAAGCAGTTCCAGAAAAGGTGACCACATATAAGACAACTTATACAGATATGAATACATTGTTGAATATAGTCTTTACTGATGTAGTATCGTATGCAAATTAGAGAGACAAGTATAAATAGAGAACAACTGGCGAACATGGGGAACAGCAATACCTAGCAAACCCGGTTGCAATTCAGGACACGGAGAACTGTACTACGACTACTACTCCGCAAAGAGATATCCATAACATAAAAACTGATATGCTTATAACTTCAAAAATTGTATTCATTCACCAACATAAACACAAACCAGACATATTCTACAAGCAATCACATTACATTTACAAGTTTTTTTCTTACGCCACCGAACATGTAAAACAGAAACCTTCGGATAATAGATCCCTCAGATTATTTAATATAAATGCCTTACTTTGTTGTTGCTCTTAAATGCCTTACTTTGTTGTTGTTGCAATGAATATATGCTGTATTTTACTAACCAAAAACAGAAATGAAGCAAGTCTCATCATAACAAGTCTCTTTTAGAAAAAACCTAGTGGATCAGTGTTGTGGGACTCTCCCCTTTTTACACAAGATGGACTCGTCTAAAGTATACTTATTCTGACAGAGTGGAGATACGTGAGACACAGGGTGTTCACAAAGAGATATGTTGAGATAAGGTTGAGATACGTAGAGTCCACAGAGAGAGAGAGATAATTACGGCTCCACTTACAGAGACTTGTACATATACTTCCTACTAACCCGCATTCCTGGACTACTAATCTTCATTTCAAGTTTGTATTCTTACGTTCAATACACTTATTTTCCTATTTCAATTACTGGCGTTGTTTATTTATTTGTGCAGGATATATTCCCCGGAATCAAGAACAACTTGGAGACGAGGACTTCGGACACACACGGAAAAAAGAAAAATTTTCTCTCGTCACCACGAAAACTTGGCGATGAGGATTTCGGACCCACACGAGAAAAAATAATTTCTCTCGTCACCACAACTAGTGAATTAGTACATTTTTAACTACTTCCGTGTGCCTTGTCCTTATTTACATTTTGAATAATTCCCTCTTCATTGTCGTTACCTTTGGCCTTAGCAGGTGTCAATCTATCCTCTCATCATAGAATTTCGAAATGAACCATTTATTTCATCTAATCTGGGCGCAGTTTATGCCGATAAGGGAAAGATAACGGTTAACCCGAAAATTGAACAGATTAAGATTGTAGTGATCGTGGAAACATCTTTTTTGGGAGTTGGTTCCACAAAGCAGCGTTTCCCGAGAAGTGTGGAACCAATGGAATATGGAGGGGATCTGGATGATTTGCTACAATGTGAGTAGACTGGCGGGTCCTGGCCGTAAAGTTTAGAACAGGCGGAACCAAAGATTTCAGTTCATCCGGGTACTTTCCACGGACGTAGCGATAGAGCGGTAAAAATATTGGTTTATGCCACCCGTGAGGTTGAATGGTGGAAAATAAATCCCGCTAAAACACTAGTGAGGACTGGGCAGCCCCCACCCAAATATGACGGTATTTCTCTATTTTCAGCCTGATTTTCAGCTCTTCTGAACATATAGGATAAGCACGAGGAGTCAGTTATTTCCTGGAGCGATACAGAGGACCCATCATTTTTCCTGCATTTACAGCGATGTATCATGCAAAGTGAACAGAATTTAACCGATGATATCTAATATTATGTTTATTATATATTATGTTTATTATATATTTTTGTTTATTATATATTATATATTATTATATATCTGATATCTAATATTATGTTTTGTATGATAATATTTTTATTATATACTATTACAGTAATTAATGTTAATTCTACCGCACACATGTTTGAGTTGATTACTGTAATTCCCCGTGTATAATACGCATTTTTGTAAAAAAATATAATAAGCAAAATTAGGGGTGCGTATTATGCACAGCTACAAAAAATCGTTTCATAAGTCGATATTAGTTGCGAACTACTCACCACAAACATACGACAATTTGACACTAACATCTGGCGATTACGACCCCATAACCATGTCAAATACAATTATATATACCTAACGATACTTACAAATGTAAAATAAAATAAGAATTATCATAAAACTAAATTAGAATAATATTATTCTATGTTTAAAACCATTTTTAAATAAGAGTAGGTAACGTTGGCCGTAATGAAATTGCAGAGGTACACATTATAGGTTTTTGATTACCAAAATTAGGAGTGCGTATTTTGCGCGAGTAGAAGCATTTTCCATCACTTTCAGCACAATTTAGGGGTGCGTATTATGGATGAAGGCGTATTATACATAGAGAAATATGGTACTTCTTTGTGTTATTTCCATAAAGAATGGAATAAATAACAACTGGCCCAGAACGACAAGTCTCCCTAAAGAAACATTGTATCTCCCGACACTTCTCTAGTAAAATTACTCGATCTAGTCAAATCCGTATACAAATAAAGAAAATTCATTTTTTTTTTTTAGAAATCTCGCGTAGAACTTGTTTTTTTAGAGTTTACTCGTCGACCACTGTTATGTGCGACGGATTGCAGAAAAGGCATGTTCTCCGCGTAGAGATTTCGTTTATCTTTTGGGTTACCCCGTCGCCACTTGTTATGTGCGACGGATAGCAAAAGAAGTATGTCCTCCGCGTATAGAGTTCGTTTTGGGGGGTTTCCTCGTCACCACTTTTTATGGTACAAGGAACTTGTACCACGGTGATGGTCCAAGGTAGAACCAATGAAGAATAACTCGAACACAGGTATGGAATAACACAGATATATTACAAACAGAAATATGTACAAAGAAGTAGAAGTATTAGTAATGACTATCAGATTTGGTTAGAGTGAACTATGTTGTCTCAACAAGTATCACTATTCCAATGTCTTACAGTAATCGTCTGACGCGACTCTGACTGACTCTGACCGACTCTGAACTATCTCTGAACTGCTGCTCCCTCTTGAGGCGCAGTATTTATGATGTACGGTATAGTCCATTATTATTATGGGTAAGTCCCCTTAACACCCCCTTCCGAAGCTTTTGCGTAGCAGGGGTTTTTAATATCTTTTTTTCTTTTATTTCCAAAGGTTCTGTGAACTTTCTTTTTCTGGACGATTTTCTTTGTTCTGGCATTGTTTGCGGTCTTTTTATATCAAATGTATCGAAAATCGTGTCCATTACCTCTTCCTGATGTGGATCGTTGGCATCCTGTAACGGTCACTTCCTTATTTGGTTTACGTGTCTTCTATATGAGAATTGTTGTCCCTGTACTATGTAAACCATATTGCCGATTCTTTTCTCAATTGTCCCTTGCTCCCAGTAAGATATATTATTTTTATATGCTTTAAAAAACTTTTTCTCCTGGGAGGAATTTTCTTTTTGGTGCGTAGGATTGTGTTACTTGTTTTGTTTTACTTGGTAGTGATTTATCAAATGCAGTTCTGATTTTTCTAGCAAACATCACTTCTGCCGCTGATAATGTTGATGGTGTGCATTATTTGGCGTAATTCGATATACCTGAAGAAATTGCTGTAATGCTTTTCCGTAGGCATCTCATATGCTTTTCGTAACGCTCTTTTGAGTGTATCAACAAATCTCTCCGCTTGCCCATTAGATCTTGGGTGATAAGGCGGGGATTTTATATGTTTTACTTGATAAATTTCGCAAAACTCTTGGAAATCTGCATATGTGAATTGTGTTCCATTATCTGTGACTAGGCAATCCACTACTCCAAACCGAGCGAATAGCTCGTGGAAACAATTTATGGTCGTTTTCGAAGTAGGATTTTTGCAACGAAACACCTCCGGCCATTTACTATAGCTATCCACTATGATTAAATAGTAGAAACCGTCAATTGGTCCTGCATAATCTGCGTGTATTCTTGACCACGGACGATCAGTCTCTGGCCATGGCTTATGTATGATTGGCGGTGCTTTGGCTACTAAATTAGAACCCTTGCACATTTCCACCATCTGAGTAATATTCTGGTCCATATTTTTCCAATATACATAGCTTCGCATTAGCGACTTCATTCTATTTTTTCCAGGATGGCCCCTGTGGATATCCTTTAGTATTCGCTTTTGTAATGTTTTGGGAATTACAACCCTTTCGTTGTAAAGTAGCACATTATCGCATAGAGAAAAGCTGTCCGATATTTTCTCATTTTTTTTTCTGCTATTTTTGCTTTTGTTTCATTTATTAATTCGTCATTTTTGGCTTCATTTTTTATGTCTTGTAGTGTGACTGGGAGGTTTCTAACTGTACAACATAGTACTGTCCTGATATCTTCTTCATTTCTTAAGGCTGCGATTACCGTATCTTCCAATGGCTCTGTCTTCGTTGATATAAGTCTCGACAGACCATCCGCATGTCCGATCTTTTTCGTTGGTAAATATTCCAATCTGAAATTGTAGTTCAGAAGAATTGTTCCCCATCTAAGTAACCTATTTGCAGTGTAAACCGTTAGACCTTTTTTCGAGCCAAAGATTGTTAGTAACGGTTTGTGATCCATCTGCAGAGTAAAAAATCTACCATAGATTTACCTATGAAACATTGTAACTGCGAAGATAATTCACAGAGCTTCTTTCTCTATTTGTGAGTAATTTTTCTCCGCTGGTTATCGGATTCGAGAAACATGTGCGATGGGTTTTATTGTCCTATGAGACATTTTATATAATATACACGCGCCGATTCCGTAGGCGCTCGCGTCACTTGCTACAATAATTTCTAGTTTAGGATCGTAATGTGCCAAAAATAAATCTGAAGTTAACGTTTTAATTATTTCGTGAAATGTTTCCTGGCATTGATCTGTCCACTGCCAAACTTTTTCTTTCTTTAGCAGCTCGTTCAGTGGTGCACGAAGTTTAAGCATGTGAGCTATGAATTCCTGGTAGTAACTCACTCAGCCTAGAAAACTTTGTAGTTCTGTTATGTTCTTAGGGACAGTCATTGTTTTTTATTGCTGTTGACCTTTCATGGTCTGATCGTCTACCTTCTTGATCTATGATATGACCAAGTTATTTAATTTCCTTCATGAAAAAATCGCACTTGTTTTCTTTTACTTTGAATCCATAGCTTTGTATTCTCTTAAACACTTCTTGTACATGTTCCCTGTGTTGTTCAACGCTTTCGCTATTAATCAATACGTCATCCAGGTATGCAATTGTGTACTCTAGTCCGGCAAGCATCGTATCTATTGTTTGTTGGAATATAGCCGGCGCAACCTTAATCCTAAAAGGTAATCTTTGGTATCTGTACAATCCTTTGTGTGTGTTTATGCATAGTAGTTTTGAACTTTGCTCATCGACTGGAATTTGCAAGTACGCTTCACTTAAATCAATTTTTGAACAAACTTTTCCGTCATTTAATTTAGTGAATACTTCTTCTGGACTGGGTAGAGGATAGTGGTAGTCCTTTATTGCTGCGTTCAAACCTGTAGAAAAATCAGCGCAAACTCGAATTTCTCCTGATTTCTTTTTGACGTAGACCGTCGGTGCGGCCCATTTACTGTATTCTACTTTTGTCAATATGCCAGTGTTTTCGAGTCTAGTTAATTCTTGATCAATTCTTTCTATTGACGCAAACGGTACGCTCCTTTTTTTCTTGAAGATAAGTTGAACGCTTTCCTTTATTTCGATATTTGCTGCCATTTTCTTACATCTTCCGAGACCTGCTGAAAATACTTCGAGGAAACTCGTTTTTAGTTTCTCTTTTAATTTGTCTGCCTCGGTTGATAAGCTTTTTACATTTTGGCAGTAAGTACTTATAGGTAAATCCCACAGTTCGAATTTTTGCATCCGGTCCGTTCCGAAAAGGTTTTCTGTATTTCTTAAGACGTACATTTTTAGTTTTTTTCGCCATTCCATTAAATGTTACATTTGTAATTACTTCACCCTCAAATTTTATCTTTCTCCCCGTAACTGATCTAGCAATTTTATCCGTTTTTAACATGACAGGTTTGTTCAGTATTCTCCATGTTTGTAGGTTTATAATAGTTAAGTCTGAGCCAGAATCCAGCTGTAGCCTGACTTTTCTGTTTTGCATTTCAACTTGTACGTATTTTCTTATGTTAGTCTCATCAGCTTGGGCAGTCCTCGTAATTCTTATTCTACTTTTGCTTTTATGGCCTATTTTTTTGCATGTTAGACAAGTTTTAAAACGATATGTACAGTCTTTAAACCAATGCCAAGTCCCACAGCGATAGCATGGACTGGGTGGTAGTTTTTTCTGATATTGATTTTCAGAGTTAGAAAATTTTGTTTTACCTGTTCTTGAGGGGGGAAAATCGGTTTGGTATGTTTGTGAGGAGGGAAAGTTGGTTTGTCTTCGTACTTTATGTATGTGCGCGGTGCCAGCTTCTTCTATGTCTTTTGAGTCTTTCTTCACACTGATGCATCTCTGGCAGTCTTCGGCTAGTTTTTGAAGTGTCAGATCTTGTTCACTCTTCAATTTAGTAAGGATTCTGCAACTCATTTCCGCGTCTTTGGTTGAAACCAGGCCTTGGACGTAAATTAAGCATTTGAAATTTTCCGCGCTGAGTTTCGATAATTTGAAGTCGTCACAATATTTGTTGACAACGGACGCGAAAGTTATGTAATCTTCGTTGTCCCTTTTTGTTAGGTTCATGCATTTCCATCTTTTGTGGAATAGTGAGGTATTATGGCTGAAAAGTTCCGTTAGCAGTTTTATGGCTTCTTTGAAAGTTAACTCACTTGTTTTTCTGGGCAGGATATAATCTACGAATTTGGTATATTCGCATGTGCCTAATTTTCTTAGTAATAAACGTATTTTACGTGTGTCTGACCAATCTTTGCAGTCAAATTCATATAGATCTTCGTACCTTCAGAAGTAATTTGCAAAAGTTTTATCTTCGTCGGGTGCGTACTTGAAATCTTCGATAGTACACCAAATAGCGTCTTGTGAGAGAACTGTTTCGTTCTCGGAATTTTGCTCTTTATTTGACATTACACGTAGCAATAATTCCTGTAATTCCAGATGTTTCTGTTCGTTTTTTTGCTGCTTTTGAAATTGGATTTTGATAAGTTCCACAATGGTTGACTTGAAATCTTCTATGTTAACGTATTTTTGTGTATGTATTTTACTTTAGTGTAACCTTATATCTGAAACCTGTGTACGCAAAAAAATTTCTTTAGTTGCCAGTGAAATTTGATATCCAAAAAGAAAATTCATTTTTCTTTTTAGAATTCTCGCGTAGAACTTGTTTTTTAGAGTTTACTCGTCGACCACTGTTATGTGCTACGGAATGCAAAAAAAGGCATGTCCTCCGCGTAGAGATTTCGTTTTTCTTTTGGGTTACCATGTCGCCACTTGTTATGTGCGACGAATAGCAAAAATAGTATGTTCTCCACGTATAAAGTTCGTTTTGGGGGGTTTCCTCGTCACCACTTGTTATGGTACAAGGAACTTGTACCACGGTGATGGTCCAAGGTAGAACCAATGAAGAATAACTCGAACACAGTTATGGAATAACACATATATATTACAAACAGAAATATGTACAAAGAAGTAGAAGTATTAGTAATGACTATCAGATTTGGTTAGAGTGAACTATGTTGTCTCAACAAGTATCACTATTCCAATGTCTTACAGTAATCGTCTGACGCGACTCTGACTGACTCTGACCGACTCTGAACTATCTCTGAACTGCTGCTCCCTCTGGCGCAGTATTTATGATGTTCGGAATAGTCCATTATTATTATGGGTAAGTTGCCATAATAGATAGATAGATAGATAGATAGATAGATAGATAGATAGATAAAAATCGGTGGGTAAGTAATGCAAGTGAATCTTAATAATATAAAATATTAAATTTATCCACAAAAGACAGATGAGTATATTTATTAGAGAGCATAGATATGAATTACAAAAAATGAAACTCAGTTTTACCCCATATTCATATGGCCATTTTGCTCCTAGGGAGGGATCTTCCCTGCAGATTGTCAATACTAAAAAGTTTGAAAAAATTTATATATATATTCTTTATCAAACTTTTTAGTATTGACAAGCTGACAGCGAATTTCTCTCTCTAGGGCAGAAATGGCCATATAAATGTGGTAAAATTGAGTTTCATTTTTATGTAATTCGTATATATATATATATATATATATATATATATATATATATATATATATATATATATATATAGGATGATTGAAACGAGATATCAGTAGACCCTACAGAGTGATTCGAGTTGCCATGAAGGCATTGTCTCGAAGCTAGTCAGGAGCATGGAGGAAGTAAGTAAAAAGCAAGCAAAGAAGCCTATTGCTCAGATTTACTTGAGAAACGAGTAGGTAAACCCATGATATACCGACAACATCAGTAACATTATAATATTTACGCTTCGTGTCATGATGCGAGTTGAAATCACAGAAAACATGATGTTCGCAGATGGATAAAGAAAGACTGCCGGTTCTATACTATCAGAGTTTATGTCTTATATACTTCAATCTTGAAAAATAGGGGAGCAATTAATGGAAAAGAGACAGCTAACAGCGTGTAATAATAAATGTCGAAAGCACGTGAAAGAATTGTCTGAGGACTCGAGTAACATTAGAACATGATCCCGGATGTAAACATCAAGGCTATGCATGTGAATCCTGGACTGGACAAGCGGACTGGAATTCATTGGTAGCACGGGAAGGATTTAAATTAGCTTTACAAGTGCAAATACATCCGGCTACCGTTCCAAGAGAAAAAAAAGTCTGTACTGCAGAAGTTGGAACTGATATCACGAACATTGGAGAAAGAAAGATTGAGAGGGGAGATGCTTTTTTATTTAGTAGTTTTCTCGTTTTTCTTTTCGTTGTATTCATCACGAGAAGATTTGTTTTGAATAGTAAAAGAAAATGTATAAATTAATAGCAATAGAGGAAAAAGAAAAACGGAGACTGAACAATGAAAAAAGGAAAATTTAAAAATAGAGAGGAAATATACAAACAGCGAACGTACAAAGCTAGTAAGTTGCTAGCATGGAACGGTTCTATTTTGACTCAAATGCTTTGTTTCAAGATTTAAGTCAGCCATTTTCACTGTTCGTGCTAGACAAAGTTATCAATGGTGCTATGGATATGGCAATTATCTGAAAAGAATTTTCTTGATTTTTATTGCCAAACGATACATACATCTACCCCCTGCGTAGGGATGGGTGGTTTTTGGTCTGTGTGGGTGAAGGGTGCTTCATTTTGTTTTCTACTTTCTCTTTCCATTCTCTATTTTTTGTTGTCCTCTGTCAAGACTTCGAGTCATACAAATCACAAAAAAAATAATGTCTGCTCATATACGTGGCAATGTTCTATTTCTCTCTGTTCCCATATTCTCCTTCTCTCTCTCTCTCTCTCTCTCTCTCTCTCTATATATATATATATATATATATATATATATATATATAATAATTTCACCCCAAGCAAAACAGGAATGCCACTAGCACGCGGCGGTGGGTAGGTACAGACAGTGAAAGAAAAGAGTATAGGAAGTAGTGAGAAAAGGATACAAGATAAACTGTTTTCAAGAAGATAAAAGATGGCGACTGGCGTTGCATTTATGTTTTTGTAGTTGTCAGAGAATGGAGTTCCGCAGGACTGTGCCTATATATATATATATATATATATATATATATATATATATATATATAGGCACAGTCCTGCGGAACTTCCTTCCCTATGGTTACAGAGAAATTCAGTTGAGTTCCACCACGGAATATGTGAGCGAGCGGCGCTATATTGAGTCTGATTTGCTATCTCTTCGACACCGAGGCCCGTTAGTATGGTGTTTGCTTGACAACCTAACTGTTTGGGTTTCAATTCTCGGTAGTGGATGCGCACTGCTGATGCGTCCTAAATATAGGACGACAAAACGGCCGTCCAGTGCTTTCTGCATTCTGTTGAGGTTTCTTTCAGACTCAATGAATTACTTAATTAAAATTATCAAATCCTCCTTACAATTTCTATCATATATATATATATATATATATATATATATATATATATATATATATATATATATATATATATATATATATACCATAGTTCAAAAGTTTGAAAGCACCTCAGAGTTAGCATGGGATGAACATGACGGAAGAATGAAACCGTTCCATCCCAAAAATGAAAACAGCTCTTAAAGTCATTGAAAAATAATGAAATCAATTATCAATCTTATATTTGAGAATCATTTGCAACGAATGCTAAAAATTTGTGCTACAATAATTAAGATTAAAGAAGGACATTTTGGCGAGAGCAAAAATTTAATCATAAAATGGTTCCTTTCTTTTTGCCATGATTTTTTAACCGTGTATAATAATTTTCTCTTATTATAAGTATAAAACTACTTTTTTGCGCCAATTTAAAAAAATTACCAGGTGTGGCATCAAACTCTTGAACTGTAGTGTAAAAAACACATTATAGTCGAGGTGGAAGCTGAAATTATAATTTATGATAATATAGTTTAGGAAAATATAGAATTAAATGATAACTTTTTATAAAGCTGTTTAACCAATTTTAATAATATTTTCTTTAAGCCAGAAAAATCTAAAAAAATTAATTTCAATGAATTTTGATATCCCAGATGATCCAGTAATTTTTCCTGATATTTATGATGAATAAACAATTTTGGCGTTTTCAAAATTGAAAGGACGGTTTGTCTATTGTACATGGGGAAATAAAGAATTTGGTGTGTCGCCGATTTTTATAGTTTTTTTATTTTTATTAAAACACGGACACACTACGAAAAAGTAACAATATTACAAGAAGATATTTATTATAAATTAATAATCGTTTGAATAAACAATTATATATACACATACACACATACAGAGCGTTTACAATATTGTATTTGTTAATTACATAGAACAAATATACAACGTTAAAATTTGTCATGAACAGATCTTGCAAAATTTTCGCTAAATACATTAAATAATTATACACTATCATTTTGCTAAGAACTTAAGGTTCGCTTAGCAGTAGGCTTTTATCTGCAGGGTCTAGCTTGACAATATTTGATATTATTGAGCGATGTTCATCTTGCCTATAAACACAACCACAATGTACTGACCGTGTTTGGAAAATAAGATAATTTTATAAACATGAAATAAAACATTCATATAACACTAGATACATGCATAAAATTTCATACATTCAGGTTAAAATAAATAGAAAATACCATTAAAATCGACCTTAATAATGGCTAGAAGAATAGCCGAAAGCGCTCGGATATGCAGAACATTTATACAACGCTTATACGAAGACAAGAAAAAAATTAAATAAAAAGCTTAATCGCATTACCTTGTCAGTCATCTTTAATGAAACATGTATAGAACAGTGATTGCTACCCAAATTCACAACTATATATATATATATATATATATATATATATATATATATATATATATATATATGTTTCATTTTTGACGACTGACAAGATACAGATTAATAGAAATTGTAAAAACTATCGGTAAATATCAAACGTCATTCCGTGTTTAGATTTTATATTTACCTTGTATTTCGTCAACTTTTAAATTACTTCTGAAGCGAGCAAGTAATTTTTGGGAACTGAGGACACTTTAATATTTATTCGCCAAACGTAATAGCAGACCCACACCTAGTATATAATTTTGCTTTGTCATGTAATGTCTTCTAAATATTAGTTCACTGCCAACTGCCTACCGTATTACCACAAATGCGGTGGAAGAGATAACATCTTAAGCACTTGTATTCAAAGAGGCTTTTGATTTTCATATATCTCTAACCAAGAACGATTCTCGCAACATAAATTCGAGATACCATTTCATTATATTCGTAGCATGCGATGACGGAGTTCCTTTTCTGTTTTGTTTTTATTTCTCTTGTCTTTTCTATTGGCTGATAAAGATTGTAGATTACTTTGGCAAATATATCATAGCCTGGGGATATAATAAAAAGAAGAAAAAAAGAAACGTTAAAATCTCTCTTCAAAGGAATTGGGCGTTACGGAATCTGTGTGTATTTCTCCGTATTCCTTGAGATTGATTTCAAAACGAGAAATATATATATATATATATATATATATATATATATATATATATATATATATATATATATATATATATATGTGCGTGTGTACATATATAATTACAAATATTTTCTCTACATTTATACGATATATCGTATATATGTTGATTAATGATGATCAGCGTTCTTTTATTAGCAGACGATAAAGTTTGTAATTTGCCAACTGTGTTTTATTTTTAATGACTGCATATTAAACGCTTCTAGACAAGAGATAAAGAGAAATGATTCCTATTGATGCAACGCTTGGAAAAAGAATCACAACAAAATATATGCAATTATGTTTCCTATATATTCCATGGGACAACAACCTGGAGGATCGGTTCGAGAATTTGCTGGCATATTAATCGTGAGTTCAATCCGGGGAAGGGTAGTGAGTACTTGTACTCAGTGGAAACGCCGCATGAAATAACTGAACCGTACTAACAAAAAAAATGAGAACTAAGCATTCTTAAACTTGAGCAGAGGAACAAGAACAATCTACCCCCGTAGTTTAAAGTGTTCATATCTAAAAAAAAAAAATCCCTTTAGGCTACTCGGGTCGACATACTCCTGATGAAGGCTGAAGTTCACAATGACCGGAACGTTATGATAACAACAACGTAGACGAGGAAAATAGTCTACATGTAAATAGTGTAAGTAACAATAAGATATTAAAACGTTTTAGACGTTGGGTCTCTCACATTTCTCAGGTGTTAATATATCCGTGTAACCTTCAGGGAATTTAAAACATCCGTCTATAGAATTACATCTCTAGCACCTCGACTCACTTTTTAATCTGTGATAAAATTCTCCAGCATCCACTACCAATATGAGAACTGATATTACATATCAGTTCAGTTCTCTTTTCTTTGTTTCTGACTAAAATTTTCTTGTTACTTAATACTTAACTTATCTTATGCTATTCAGACGTCCCTTCCATTTTCGGTACCGCATTTCCTTTCCTCTGTTAAAACACTTCCCAGATATGTAAGCTTCTGAAATTGTCAGATATTTACATCTCTAATTCAGAGTTCGCATTTGGGGCGTTTTTTTTTCTTTTTCTAAAGAGAATTCACGACTGATATGAAACAATGTTAACACGAATTTCTGTGGAAATTACAGTTATATCGCGTTCATTATTCTCATTAGAATCTTTTGTTGGAAGCAATCTCTCTCTGTTTAAATAAATATTTCATTCGACTGAAAGCAAACTGTATTCAGACCACGGTTTTCTTTATCCCACAAAGTATGCCCGAGCTAGTGCTCTCATCATCCGGCCGTGAATACAGTTTTGGCAATATCACCTGAGGTACACCTGAAATGTTTTATGACAGGTTTGGGGATTTATTAATCTCTGAATGTTACGTAAATGAAACAAAATGGAAATAATTCTATGTAATGCCTTCCGATCACTAAAACGACATCATCAGGTTAAAGAAATGTTCCTACTGATCTGTTTATACATATATTTAAGAGGAGGGGGATTTAAACTTAAAGGTAGCTTATATTCATGCAACTAGAGAAAACTCTGAAGATGTAGGAACGCTAAACTTTATATTTTAAATTAAAAAATTTTTGACATCTATTTTGTCTAGACGCACAGACACATTCTGTTTATCAAAGGTTTCCTTTTGTTTTATCTTTGTTTTTAAATATTCTATATTGTGAGAGCAGAGATTTGGGTGGGTGGGAGATTAATGTTGAACTTTTTTAAGAAGCTGAATGAAAATTTACAAAGACTCAGAAATCAGTGCACATTCTATAAATTTTCAACTTAGGATATTACTTTTTCGTTTTATTAAAGCGGCATTTGTGAGTTTGTTGATTTGTAAAATATCTCTTTTGTGTTCATATATTTTATTTAAGTTCTTTCCTATGTACTTTTTTACCTTTGAATGACAATAGCAAATCAATCACTTGCCACTTTAATCAGGACAAGTCTCAATATCATAATTGTAAAATGGAACAAATTGAATTAGACCTATATACAAAGTGTACTTGCGTCATTTGAAAATTGTTTTTGAGATTCATGTCATTCTGTAACATTTCACTGCAACGGATAATGTAAACAAATGCGATAAATCTAGTACTAATTTCGACCACTCTCTTGAAAAGCCATTCATTTGTGTTACCGTCAATGGTTTAAGAAATAAAATGAAAAATAATAGACCTTACTGATTTAATTAGTATATTCAAAACAATTTTACTATTATTTAAAACTGGTATTCTTGGCTACATCATACTGTACATAAACTTTCCACGCCGAATAAAAAAGCCGACACTTCATATATGGTTACGAAGTCGAGTCTCCTTTGGCGTAGATTATGTTTTAGCGTACCTGGAATCGATTAATTCTATATGTACATAAACTTTCCTCACCAGATAAAAAAGCCGACACTTCATATATAGTTCCGAAGACGAGTCTCCTTTGGCGTAAAGTATGTTTTAGCGTACTCGGAATCAATTAATTCTATATGTACATTTATATAAGTGCCTAGTTATTGCTTCTTAATATTCGTAGTAATTATGTGTTAGTATTATTACTGCGTTCCCAGTGATATAATACTCATAATAGAAAGGGCGACATATTAATTAATTAATTAATAATAATAATAATAAAATTAATAATTAATAATAAATATTAATTAATCCGTCACTTATACTGGGGGCAAAACGCCTGCATTCGGACAGAAAATAAAATCATGGAACACAAAAATAGAAAGGGGCGTGAGACAAGCGTGATCTTTCTCACCGGGATTATTCAGCCTTTACAGCGTGGGGATCCTGAGAGAACTAGAAGTCCTGCCAGGATTTATTATTAACAGACATAATCATTACAACATGATATGCCGATAACACAGTGTTGATAGTAGACACAGAAAGGAAATTGCAGGAACTCCTAGAGAAGGCACTTATGAAAAGTGAGAAGAAAGGACTGAACATAAATTTTAATTAATTTTAATTGATTTTAAAAAGAAATGATTGTCAGCGAGGTAAATAGCCACGAAATATTGATAGCTCCTCTCTTTGCCTAATTAATGGCACATGGTCTGTCGGAAAAGTAACGGGACTGGTGTCAAAAACGACAATCTCTGTGGTTTCCATAGAGTTTAATTCACGTTTCCATCCTTCTCTGCCACGGTTCTATGCACTGTTAGAAGAATTCTTCTTGGATGCCCCTCAGCTTCGTCGTTACGGCACATTGATGGCATCCAAGCCTTCAAAACATTTCCCCTTGATGATTCCATCGAGCTTCAAGAAGAGAAAAACTCACACGGGTTAGAGGGAGGATTTTCCACTACGGCGATATTCTTCTTATCGAGGAGCTGTCGCTGTCTCACACCGTTGTGAGCAGGCGCATTATCATGCTGAACCGGATACGACATGTCCTGTCACAACTCTCGTTTCTTCTCGCGCACATACGCTAAGCTAACAGTTATATACTTTCAAGATGTAATTTGAATAACACAATGCGCTTATCCCTCTTACCTCACATAGCACACTCAGTTCCGTTACTTTCAACACTAACCCCGTATATATTCAGGCATATTCTGGAGTTAATGGCTGAGTTGAGAGTTTTTACGATGGTGAGCTGAAGATTTCATACGCTGACTATGAAGGATTGATGCTAGAACTATGAAATCTTGCCTGCGTTAATTTCTACTATTCATATTAATTTCCGTCTAGGAAACGTGCCATCTAACTTTTCCAAGAAGACTGTTTCATCTGCTGGTCAAAAAGTCATCTAGTGCTTATATGACGTCACCTCTGACATACTAGTTCCCGATCAAGTCTTTTTCATGTCGGGGAGCAGATGATAGTTAAATCAGGGGAATAAGTCGAGTGATGAATCAGTTAAAGGCCACAGACACTCACAAAAACCATCGACACTAAGGACTTGTGAGTTCGATCCTTGTCCTGATTAAATAAGTCAGTTTTCCTGGGCGTTTTTTCTCGATAACATTTGGTCACTGCCTCAACAAGTTGGCATTGTAACCTCCATTTATGGTGTGGCTCTTTTGAAGATAGTCAATAAACACTTTGCATTTTACATCCCACAGCACGGAATTTCTATTTGCGTCTGGCTCAAATTGATAAACCCAACACTCATCTTGGGTTAAGAAACAGCAGTTACTGCAGCAACCATATGTGCATGAATTAAACCCTTTTTCTGTCCGTATTTGACCAAATTTTGTCAATTTTCAAGAAGAGTCGTTACAAGTTACATTTTAAGTCTTTTTTGAAAAATCAGATGTCAGTTTTCATGGAAATAAGCAATACAGTTATTAATAAGAAGAGCTGAAATTAATGCATGAAAGATTTCACAGCTCTAGAATGGCATCTCTATAGTCAGCCTATTACCTTTTCAGCCCTCATTCGTACATTAAAATTTAATAAAAGACGGTGACGTGTCCACACCCTGGGTGTTGAAACCAACGCTAGTCTGTTCGGGTCGTCAAATTTCTGACCAGCATGAGAGTGGTGGCCAATTTTGTCAAGCCATCTGTAACAATGTTTTTAAAAGCTGTTTATGAAACCTTATCTTTCCTTTATTTTCAGAAATACACAGCCAAGCACTTTCTTTATTTAAACATTCCCAGCAGTAAAAAAAAAACGGATTCCCATTCGAGAGGAAAAATACTGATGATTAAATAAGGATTAAAAAAGAAATTATGGCCAAGATTTTGATTTCAAAAGTTTCTGCATTCAATCTATATTTTAGATATTAAAAACTGCGAACAAAAACCGATTTATTGCCAGTCATAGTGTCACTTTTTTTCCGGCAGAATGTACTAATCATATGCAAAATATAAATGGATCGTTGAGTTCACTGAAGATCTATTTCAAACAATTTTATTATCGAATGCATCGTAAATGTTTTACGATAGCAATGCAGTGAACATTCGAACAAAGGCGGAAGTCAATGTATAGAAATAATTGCAACCATTATTGACAGATTGCGGTAATTATATTGACATTGTGCACGATTTACATGTAATAATCTGCTTCATGCACAAACACATACATAAACACCAACATATATTATTACACAACAAAACCCAAAATTGATGAACCCAACACTCACCATTGGTGAAGAAACAGCAGTTAATGCAGCAACCATATGTGCATGAATTAAACCCTTTTTCTGTCGGTATTTGACCAAATTTTGTCAATTCTCAAGGAAAGTCGTTACAAGTTACATTTGTAGTCTTTTTTGAAGTCAGATATCAGTTTACATGGAAATAAATAAAACAATTATTAATAAGAAGAGCTGAAATTAATGCATGAAAGATTTCACAGCTCTAGAATGACTCCTCTATAGTCAGCCTATCACCTTTTCAGCCCACATTCGTACATTAAAATTTAATAAAAGACGGTGACGTGTCCACATCCGGGGTGTTGAAAGAAACAACGCTAGTCTGTTCAGGTTGTCAAATTTCTGACCACCATGGGAGTGGTGGCCATTTTTTTACGATAGCTTATGCATTGAACATTCGAAGAAAGGCGGAAGTCAGCGTTTATGAATAATTGCAACCATTATTGACAGATTACGGTCATTATATTGAGATTGTGTATGATTTATCTGTAATAACCTGCTTCGGGCACAAACACATACATAAACACCAACATATAGTACTACACAACAAAATCCAAAATTACCTCATATGGTTTTACATCTATTTCAACCGACGAAAACTTCGTCAGTCTTATTCAACCCTGGTGTATAGACTGAGTTCGTGTTGGAATTATAAATTTAACTTTGACAGCCGTCGAAAAATTGATACATGGTTTATCCATTTCGATGTTTCAGTCAGAGGAAATGTCCGAGGTGGTGGTTAGGGGAGGGTGGTAGGTATTAGACTTAAAGCGAAGAGGCTTTATGAATTTAAACCCGGATTTTAACCTTATGACGTTAAATTGGGGTTATATGAGGAATGTGGTGTTAATTGGAAACTAAAAGAGGGCTGACAAGGAAAATTTATTACAAAAATTATATATATATATATATATATATATATATATATATATATATATATATATATATATATAAAAGGCTAAGATCATACTTTAAAAAATATTATATATATATATATATATACACACACACACACACACACACACACACACACACACACATATATATATATATATATATATATATATATATATATATATATTATTTCACGCCAAGACAACAAAGTCAATAAGACGCAAGGTGTTACTGAGTATTAGGGAATATGAGAAAAATACATGACAAGCGAACAAGAAAAGAATTGTTTTTGGAATGCGAACTATTTATTTATTCTGTTCCTATTGCTTCTTATTTAGTTTATTTTCAAAGCTTACGTCCATAAAGCCACTAAGTCGTATATATATATATATATATATATATATATATATATATATATATATATATATATATATATATATATATATTTATGTATGTATGTATGTATGTACAGCAAAAATTAAAAATTACCACATGGGAATAGACTATTTCAACCCGTTCTGTACGCGGCTATCATTAGCCCTAAGTGTCTGTCTCGGAGCATTGTTTTAAATTTATTTTCAATGTCAGTCATCCTCTGGTAGACGCCTTGTTAATGAGAAGAGGGTTGTGTTAGCGACTGATGAAGCGTGTAAGGTATCTTATTCCAGGGAAGCAGTCTGGGGTTGGAGTTTATTGATGGCTAGGTCCTTTCGTTGTATGTAGTTTAACATCAGTTCCTACTATGTGGCGTTTCTTATGCGAGCCCCAACTATGTTTTCCTGGGATTCACAGTAAATAGTTTTTGTACTACAGGTGTTCAATATTATTAACAAGCGATGGGGGATTTAAACTTAAACCTGTTAAGATGATTGTAAATTAGTTGAGTTATACATTGTGGGTAATACCAGAGCACTCAATCGAATACATTATTCTGTCCAACACATGCGTACATATCTTCTTACATACATATATGTACATTTACCGGTCCATACATATATGACACCATATGCACACATATACCCCCACATATATGCACATGTATTCTTATGTAATTTTGAATCTATTTATATGTCTGCATTTCGTGATTAGTTCTCTCCGTTGATTTAATAGCTGCATTGATCTTTATATTTTATTATCCTGATTCTTTCTTCTAAACATAGCTTTCACCTATCCCTAAAACTATTGTGGGTGTTCGCGAAACTTGGAATTTTCCAATTTATTTGTGCATTCAGAACCTTTTCCTTCAATTCACATTTTTTTTTTCGGAAGGGCTATTTGGTGTTTTAATTTTAGATTGGTGAATGAGTGTCTGTGTATATTGATTCTCTTTTTAAATTCCCCTGCAAAAATGCCGATGTAAATATTATGTTTTGTCGTATTTTCGTTAGCGGTAATGGTTGCTTGATATACTACCCTAGTGGATCTGCACTTGCTCTCTCCTGGGCAGTTATCCTTAATTCTACAGTTACAGGGGGTTTCCATGTTAGATTTAGTTTTTTCCATGGAATATTACTTAAAATGTAATTAGTTATGGAAATTAATAATTTGGTACATATTATCAGTGCAGGAGTAGCTAATTTTGATTGACTTCCTGTTGAATATCTTATTTATAGGATTTTTTTGTTGAAGCGTTTAGTAATTAAACTTAGGAAGTACTGTCCGATGTTGATACTTGACAGTTTGAAGAAGGGGTGGTTGAACCAAGTGATTTTTCTTTACCTATTTTTACATCTACATTCCACTTTTAGTGTATCGTTATTACTGATAGTGGTCGCTAAGACATCTTATTTTTGAAACCACTTTTTTGGTGTGCCTTTTCGTGTAGCTCTTTATTCTTATTAAAGATTTTTTCATTGGACAATAGTTTACTAATCCTAGTGAAAACGGTAGTGGGTATTTGTCTTAGGATTGCATTGTGGTGGTTAGGACCGATATTAATATAGTTTGGGGTTTCGTTCTATTTGTGGCAAGGTCTAAACGTTTTATCATTAAGGTTAAGGGTGATATCTAGGTAGTCAACTATCTCGATCTTAAACCCTAGGAATTTGAAGGCCCTGATAATTTTCTTTTGTAATTTCGCTGTTAGTGGACCATTACTTATAGGGATGAGGATTAGTCTGTCATCCCTAGACAGTCCTATGAGTACCGGTTTTACGATTGTACTAAGCATATCTAAAATGTTAAAACATAATAGATCCTCAACTTTGGCTTAGTCATACGTTCCCATGGGGACATCGAATTCATCATTGTGGCGTTTAGTCCAGGTGGAGTTATTCAGTGTTAGCAGTAACTTTCTCGCCGTTAAGATGATATTAGTTTCATCATCCGTTATTTCTATATAGTTTTTTGCAAAGTTGATACTATTGACCAGGAGTTCCCTAGTTATAGAGGAATAGAAGTCAATTATATCAAACTTAATGAACGTCGCTTTATCATCATTCCTCATGTTAGTGAACCATTTAATGGTGTCTGCCGAATTCTTGCAAAGGTTAGTACTGGTTTGATTAGCAAAGTATGGGTTATTTTTTAATTATACTTT
This sequence comes from Acanthosepion esculentum, assembly GCA_964036315.1. NCBI lineage: Eukaryota > Metazoa > Mollusca > Cephalopoda > Sepiida > Sepiidae > Acanthosepion > Acanthosepion esculentum. Next base: position 5,474,027 of record OZ038492.1, on the reverse strand, counting down.
TTTTAGATTAATAACCGATAATTTATCAATATATATATATATATATATATATATATATATATATATATATATATATATGCCATAAATAGACAAAAATTAATTTTATTATTACTACTCATGATGATGATAAAAAGTAAAAATGAAAAACGGGCTAGCTAAACGGTTTCGAACCTCGCTTAACAGAGATAAATCGAGGTTAATAAACTAAATTATTTAAAAAGAAAAATGGACAGAGTGTATTGGGAAAAATAAATAAATAAAAAATTAGATTGTAATTAGTTGGAGGCCTAATACAAAGTACTTCTGTTTAAAAAGATGTCCTGTGTACCTACACCTTCCTTGTCTAGGTAGTATCAGTGATAGGTTTGCTCAGCAGGTTTCTACCGCAGTTTGACATTGTTACTTTGCCGCTAACACTCGTGTTGTTTTCTCTGCCAAGTCTGTCCTTTTGTCTATGCGTAAGGATGTTCTCCCTCCACATCATAATAGTTCTTTAATTTATTCCTTTAAATGTAGTTGCGGTTCGTACTACAGAGGGAGAACGACTCAAAGGCTGGATGCTAGAATAAAGCAACACGTCCCAACGAAAATCCGAAACTTTAAGTACACTGCCTCGGACATTTTGACCAATACATACCGGTCTTCCATTGCAGAACACCTAATAAATAGCCATAATTGTGCTGTTAGTTTTAGTGTGGACTCATTTACCATCCTTAGCAGGTCCTACTCTAATTACGACCTAAAGGTGTTGGAGGCCATCTATATTCTATCACTGAAGTAAACAGAAGGACTTTGTATTAGGTCTCCAACTAATTACCATCTAATTTTTTCCCAATACACTTTGTACACTTTGAGAGAGAGAGAGAGAGAGAGAGAGAGAGAGAGAAGGAGATAAAGAGAGAGAGAAAAAGTGAGAAGAAATAGGAATCAATACTGCATAGTGATTGTCAGCAGTTCCACGTCTCAGTGCGATTTTGAGACTAGGTGTTACTACTTAGCGGGCTGAAACCATTTGATGTGGATCTGATCTAAACCAATACTGTGTGTTACCGTAGACAATTCCGACCAGATATTATTAGCAATCTCTAAATACGATTTCTCGCTTACTATGCTGTCCAAGTTGAGCCTTAATTTCCTCTACAAAGTCACTTTACTACCACTGAAATATAAATTCCCTGTGCCTTTTCTATGAATATTTTCATGGTAATTATTCTGATGGTCTATCCTCTTTGGTATAAGGACTTCAAGTGCAGTAATAAATTGACAGCTATATCTAATCAATTTAACGTTGAAGTGGCTAGGTGTAACCGTAAGTTCTTTGCTAACAGTTTCTTAACACGGACTTCTCGCTTGTGGAACTATATTCAAATCTCTTACTTTCCAGTCATCTTTGATCTTCAAAAATAAAACGCAATTTCAATCATTATCTTTCCTCATCATAATTCCTGTATTGTTCTCTCTCGTTAATGATTTGGTTTGGTTTGTTTTGTTTTACGGCATATCAACACCTCAATGGGTTATTCAAATCTGATAAGATTTTTTATTGCTGCTATTTTGTTTTGTTTTTTTTCAAAAGCGTATTGCTGGTAATAATTGTTTTTTCAAAAATTTATTGCTGGTCATATTTTTTACAGAAATGTATTGCTAGTATTAAAACTTATTTTTACACGTTTTGACCCCAGTTTGGGGTTTAACTATTTTCCCATTGCTGGGACCCTAACAGGTGATACTACACCGGATCAAGTTGAACCTGGGAACACCAGCAATCAAGAGGTGGTTCCATGCTCCTCGAAACGTCCAGATCAGATGCCTTGCTGACGGATGTAGTTTACCCTCTTACCCAGGACGCGCGTGTAGTTTATCATCACACCCAGAATGTTTTTCTTTTTCATATAGTCTTTCACCTTCAGTAACTCCCTCTTGCACCTTATTGGCTTTATTGCCTTTCTCGGGTTTGAAAGAAGTGGCGGGGGCGGGGGAAGAGGAGACCAGCTTATCGCAGTTCTTTAGCTTAGTGTTAATGCTAACGGTTCTTTGTGCTTATGTCATATAAACTGCATATTTATGGCCCTGTGACATTGAGCTATTTTACCCTATAAATATATGATTTACCCTATAAATATATGATTTACCCTATAAATATATCAACAACTGAACACATTAAAATTACGCAGCAATTATTCATTTGAAGAGGTTGTACCGAATCAAACAAATAATTTTATTGGACCTTCCTTGAGTGCCTCTGCCTTGAGTGCCTCTTCCTTGAGTGTCTCTTCCTTGAGTTTATCTTCCCTGAGTGTCTCTTATTGTTGACTTAATTGTTTTATCTTAAGTGGAAACTTGTAAAAGTTTTTTTTTTCTTTGCAAAATAACCAATCGTTTTCATGAGAAATATCTTAAGAGATACTTTAATCTTCTGTGATGAATTTTTAACATTATTTTAATTTACATATTTGTCATCGACATTAAATGACCCACTGACATTGATATAACGTAAAACAAAATAACCAACTAACCAACAGATTTGTAATACAAATGTTCGCAATTTTGATTGTCTTAATTTAGATTAAAAATAATTTTATAGTGGTAACATCCAATGGCGAGAGAAAATATTTGAAATCTGTAAGAAGTAGAATTTATGAAAAAATGATCACAGCTGAAATTCACCAATCGTATTGAACAAACTAAAAATATCAAATTAATTATCTACTATAAACACTAATATTATTATCTAACCTTCGAATCAGAAATAACATCACACCGACGAAATCAAATCCATACAAGGAAGCATTATTAATGAATTTAGACGTACCGTAGATACCGAGACCAACAAGCACATATTTATGTCGGATCCACCACCACGCACCTTTCAAGACGACTGACGCTACTGCTCTGTGACTGTAGCTCATTATGGACATATTTGAGCCGGCATGGACAAGAATCAACCTCAATAAGAACATGAATGTGGTACCTGCCGTCGATTGCAGAAATGTTTTTAATGTGATAGGAGCTTTTATATAATAAAAAAGTCCCAAAAACTCCATAATGTACTGGCCGTATTTGAAAGTTAAGAATATGACTATCTTCAGCAACTTTCATATATTCTTTGTTAAATCTGTTCACCCAAATGAAGGAGGAGGTGCCACTAGTACGCAGTGGGTTACAGAGAGTGAAAGCGAGAGAGAAAATGGGTATAGGGGGGTGGTTGAGGAAAGGACAAACTGATAAATAGGATCAAAGAAGATAGAAGATGGTGACTGATGATGCATTAAAATCTTTGAAGATTGTAGGGATCTGGGAAGCAAGTAAATGAAAGAGAGTTCGACGGGGGGCCTTAGTGAGAGAAAAGAAACTCTTGGGGAAGAAATGGCATTTAGCTATCACATTAGTAAACTAGATGCCATTCTAGTAACACGCTTAAATTCATACAGTCCGGGCACCAGGAAAAAAAACCTTTCGGATCAGTTGTCATGGAAATATTTGTAGAAAGGACAGAGGGAAGCCACGTCACGTCGGTGAGAAAGTGACTGAAGGTGAGATGCCAAGTCGGGGTCGATTAACTTACAGGTGTTTCTTTGGATTTTGTCCAGGATTTTCCAGATGAATAGCAGGAACCCCAAATCGCCTCAAATACCACGTAGGCACCGACCATCATCATCATGCGACTGTATTCGAGATCCTCTCTTTAGCTGTATAGTATGTGCTACGACAGGGCTACATAGTTTTGAAAAAGTTACTCTCTCCTAGACCGGTTGTCACCCAAGTCTACATAGCCCAGTCTGTCCTGGCGTTTAGCCATAGATGGTGGGGGGAGAGAAGAGGACGCACACTTTTCCCAAGGGTATTAGCACGTAAGTGAATGTAATGGAACCCACTGGATGGTACCTATAATTATAGCACTATGACAAAACATATACTTAAAAATGACTTAAAATTAATTATAAAAAAACCTTAATGACATTGTAGACGTAGCCATAATGTACTGGCTCTATTTAGAATTTATGAATATGACTATCTTCAGTACCTTTCATATCGTCTAAAATAGCACGCACACAAGAATAACAGTATTATAACAAAAATATCATTGAAAATAGCTTTAAATTAATTTGAACCCCTCTTATAAAACAAATCGACCATAATTGATATTATGAACACAGCCATTATGTACTGGCAGTAATTGAAAATAAGAAAAGCAACTATCTTCAGCCAGTTTCATATCGTCTAAAATAGCACGTAAGCACCAATAGTTATAGTAGAATGTTAAAAAGTATCCTTGAAAGGATTAGTTCATCCGAAAGCGCCCGGCAACAACTAACTTTTGGACACTTTTTACTCTCATTAAGTCCAGAAAAGAACAGTTTTGGGTACATAAGAAAAATATAAGATAGATCTAAACAGAATTACCTCGTCAGTCTTGTACAAAGAAGCATGTACTAAAAAGTATCGCTGCTTAAATACACAATTACAAAAGATTAATGTATAATCGCCTTAAAATAGAGATAATAATATCATTGTCACGTTATCGATATTTAAACAATGAGAGAACCAATCAGAAGTCGTTTTTTTGTTTTTGTTTTTTTGTTTTTGTTTTTGTTTTTTTGTTTTTGTTTTTGTTTTTTGTTTTTTGTTATTTACTGTAAAGCCAGGGTCTACTCGAGATAGAGGGTTACGGTAGGTGGCAGTTTGTACGAATAGGAAGAGATAGGTTAACAGGTTAAGATCGTAGTGATCGACTCCACAGAGTAGGGGTTCGCTAGAAGAAGTTGTTTGTGGAACTTACTTCTTACCAAAGGAATACGGAGAGAATGTGGTTTGTTTGCTACTATGCACGTTGCATGGCGGGTCCTAGCGGAACCAAGTAAAGAAGATCGGCCGAGCACTTTCCGTGAAAGTAGCGGCAGAGCAGTGAGTGGCTTGCTACGTCCTGCCTGGGAGAGAGGTTGAACGCTGGAAGATAATTCGTCACCAGCAAGGACTCGGAGACATTTTTTTAACACTATCGAAGGTGGAAAGTGAGGTCCAGGCAGCTCCCGCCCAAATATGAAAACAGTATTCCATTCTTAACCTGATCGGGCTCTTGTAAAGATAGAGGATAACACGTGGAGTCAGGTACTTACCGGGGCACTACAGACAGCCGGCCATTTTACCTGCATCTTTAGCGATGGCTCGTATGTACGAGTTCCACCTGAGTCGAAAGCCCAATAAGTCTTTCACGGCGCGGTACCACTCCGAGGAGACACCCATTCATCGTGACTGGATCGGGGCACGATCGACGATGGGTAAATATAAATAGTTTGAGTAATAATCATTTGCGGTAAAAGTCTGCCTAAATATATTAAATAAAAATTGTTTAAATATTTCATTTTGTGTATGTGTATATCAACTGTGTTCCGATTATTTGCATTGATAAATCGTGCGGATTTAATGTTCTTAACTTCGGAAACCTAAATTGAAAACTTTCCAATTGTAATTTCAATGGGAAACCAATCTATTGATGAAGATGAGAGTTTTCAATCTAAATCTTCACCTTTGCTGTCTGCTTCCACTCCGAACTTTAAACTCTGGCAATGTTCGGGAATTGAACATATTCGAAGGGAAGTTAGTTTGCCGAAAATGCACTCAGTAAAATTACTGTTCGCCTCTCAGACACGTATTCGAATGCCTGTTCCGCTGACCTTCAATCATTACCTGTCAAATGTGGGAACTGCTTTCGTAAATTTTAAGTAAAGGGATGTTGAAAATTAACCTGGACCGCTTCGTCGGTTCTCCTCGGAGCGGGTGAGTAAGGTTGCATTTAGAGAATGAGGCTTTTAGCGATGCGATGGATGATGAATGTGGAGTGACAAGTCCGCGGAGACTCGCAATACAAGTTTCTCTCAAAGTGCTCCATATGCGTTGAAAAGGTGTAAAGTCATAGAGAAATCCATGGAAAGAAGATTACTCATGAAGCAATTTATAAAAGAGGGCGTTAAACTTTGTTTTTCTTGTGTTATTCGAACTTTTAGGTGCGGCTAAAAACTTGGTTGCTAAAATGGAATGACAGAGAAACAGTTTTTATAATTGATTATATATTTGGATTGTGTTTTCTCTTTTCTTACTATTCACAACATGAAGGTTTATTTTTCTTCTTCTTCTTCTTCTTCTTCTTCTTCTTCTTTTTCTTCTTTTTCTTCTTTTTCTTCTTCTTCTTCTCTTCCTCTTCCTCCACCTCCCCTTCACGTCTTTCTTTTTCTTTTCGCCCTTCTACTACTTCTTCCTGTCCTTCTCTCTACTTCTTCTTTTCGTCCTACTTCTTCTCCTCCTCCTCCTTCTTTTCGACATTCTTTTTCTTCTTCTTTTCGTCCTTCTTCTTCTCATCCTTCTTCTTCTTCTCCTCCTCCTCCCCTCCCTTTCACGTCTTTCTTTTCTTTTTCTTTTCGCCCTTCTACTTCTTCTTTTCGTCCTACTTCTTCTCCTCCTCCTTCTTCTTTTCGTAATTCTTTTTCTTCTCCTTTTCGTCCTTCTTCTTGCTCTTCTCCACCCCCTTCATTTTTGCTTCTTTTTTCTTCTAGTCCTCCTCTTTCTTTTTCTCCTCCTCCTTTGTCTCTATCTCTTTATCCGTCTTCTTCTTCGCATCTACCTCCTCCTCCTTCACCTCCTCTGTCTCCTTCTTTTGTTTGCCTCCTCCTACTACTACTTCTCCTACTTCTTCTTCTTCTACATCGTTTTCTTCTTCTTCTTCAATGTTGTTATTATTCTGCTAAACATTTAAAAAATCGTATTTTCTCTTTCTCCTGCTTCTTTTCTTTCACTATGTGCTGCGAGTGTTAAATTCACTACATCGACACTCCTCATCATGTATTCCAGAAACACCTACAATTTTTGGCATTCCTCGGGAGAACTACAAACCTTTCACGTCAAGGCTCTTCTTCGTCTGTGAAAAGATTAGCAAGTCTTCATTGCTATGTGTAACACATTACCTAACCGTTCAAAATGTTTTTCTTAATTTCTAACATTCTTCTGTCAGTTAATACGTTTCCTAGTCTGCGGAAGAAACATTTTGTTCTTCCAACTGTAATGTATCTTTGAAGCTCTTCAGAATACAAGTATTTTGAAATAAAAATCTGAAGCACGTGGCAAATGAAGACATGTATAATTCCAGTTGCGGCTGGGGCTCAGGGTTCGATTGGAAATGGTTCTGAAAGGCTCATTGAAGGGACCGCTGTTAGTCCATGTCTTGAAGAAATACAAAATAAATTGTTCACCCGGGATCTTAGATTTTCTTAATTTTATTTTACTTTTTTTACAAAAATCATGGCATTTCTGACTTTAGATCTCTGGTCGAGAGACGGAACCAAATGAGTATACAACAGAAATCAAAAGAAAATAATAATAATAATAATAATAATAATAATAATAATAATAATAATAACAAAAATAATAATAACAATAACATTAATAATAAAAAAATAACAATAATAATAAAAATAACAACAATAATAATAATAACAATTATAATAATAATAACAATAAAAGATTATCTGACATAGAACTTGAAAGCCTCCGAGAATACATCAAAAATAGATTAAACGTTAACATCGACGGGCTAAATGCCAACAACTCAGAGGAGACACATGCAGAGGAACAAATAGAAACCAGTTGAAATAATCCCTCTGAATGAAGATAGTGACGAATATGAAAGGAAATAGAGATGACAAAAAACATCCGATATAAATGGGAGAATATAAAAGGAATGTATTTTGTAGAAATGTCAACAATTCCAAAAGTAAGAAAGAAAGAACCGTCAATTGAAGGAAATCATCATCCTCGCTAACCAAGCAATTAGAAAAATAATGGACGAAGTGGAAATATCGATGAACCTGACAGAAATTAATCATCATATATGCACAGTGTCGGTAACGATCGCAGAAACAATAGGTGAAAAAGTAAAAACACAACGTAAAAGAAAAAGAAAAATGCCACTCTGGAAAAAAATAGTAACCGAAATAAATAAACTAGGAGGACAATTTTTATTTCTAAGTGAAGTAGACAAGTGTACCAAAATGAAAGAAAAGAAAGGAGACAAATAAAACGAAGCCTTGACATACATAATAAGACTGATGTATCAAAAGTTAAAGAAAAGCTGAAACAACACATTCAAGCGAAGACAGAGAACCAGGCGTTATGAAAAAAGAAAAATAAGTATATCCACTGAGACAAGCCAATTCAAACTGTCAGGGAAATAACAGGCAACAGACCTGATAAATATCATAAAAGACAAGAATGTCAGGTAGTGCATGCTTATTGATATAGCAGTACTGTCTGAGAGAAACACCTTCATAAAAATTAATTAGAAATTGTCCAAATACAAGGACCTGGAGATCGAAATTAACAGGATGTGGGAAATGAAGACTGAGACTGTCGTACCGATAGTAATCGGAGCTCATGAAAAAAGCTACGGGTAATTGTAATAATATCAACATACAAGTTGCCCAGAACATCGCCCTACCAGGAACATCCCATATACAAAGAAAAAGCTTCTGTAGAGCTTAAGGAGCATAGTTCGGCGCTGCAGAATAAAAAGCAGGAAACATAACATAAAAACAATAATAATAATAATAATAATAATCAAAGCCAACCGCCCAGACATTGTTATTAAAGACCACAAACAAAAAAGTGCCTCCTTATTGATATGGCAGTCCCTGCAGACTGCAATGTATCTTTGAAGATATTCGAAAAACTGTCAAAATACAAGGACCTTGAAATAGAAATCTCAAAAATGTGGCACATGGGAACATCAACAATCCCTGTTGTAGTTGGAGCCCTTGGACTGGTTGAAAAAGATCCCAGTAGGCTGATTGAAGGGATCCCTGGAAGTACATGCCTCAAAGAGATACAAAAAATTGTTCTGACAAGTATAGCCCACACTTTACGAAGGGCTTTATCTATATAATTTTTTTTTTTACTTATTTATTTATTTATTTACTTTTTTTTGCAGTGGAAAGTGTCATGATGCCATTTCTAACCTTAGGTCCCTGGGCAGGACCCGGAAAGAAATGTGTAAACGCCAGATATCAAAGGAAATAATAATAATAATTCTTTCTAACTAGAAATTACCAAGCACATATACTGAAAACTTTGTTAACCCGATATGCGGATTATGGGATAAATATCCAGAAACAACTAACCGTCTTGTATAAGATTACACGGGATTGGCCTCCATTGAATATAAAACCCTGTATGACAGAGTGTACCAATACCTTCACTGGAAAATATTCAACATTTATGCAAAAGAAACTGCAAGAAACTGTTATGAGCATCACCCAAACACGATTACAGAGATAGTTCCCGTAACAATTCTAAATACACACAGACAGAACAATCAATGCTAATCACTCAGACTTCGTGATCAAAGATCACAAAAATAGAATATTCTTTCTTATTAGCACTGAATTCCCTGCAGATAATGTATCTTCGAAGATCTTAAAAAAAATATATCAAAATACAAAGATCTTGAAGTGGAAATCTAAAAAATGTGGCACATGACATCAATAATTCCAGTTGTAATTGGAGCCCACAGATTGATTGGAAAAGGTTCCGATAGAATCATTGAAGGAATTTCTGGTAGCCCATGCCTTAAAGAAATACAAAAATTGTACTTACAGTTACTGTCTTTGTAAAATATGTGTAAACTTGGAGGGTTTTTTTTCAAATATGATCACTGTCAAATCTTATGAAGCCATTTTGACCTTAGATATCTGGTTGGGACCTGAACGGAAACAGAAATTCAAGGAAATAATAAAATAATAATAATAATAATAATAATAATAATAATAATAATACACGGTTACAGAGTTAGGACCTGTAACAATTCTATGGAACTACAAAATACACACAGACAGAACAATCAAAGCCAATCGCCCAGACATTGTTATTAGAGACCGCCAACTAAAAAGTGCCTCCTTATTGATATGGCAGTCCCTACGGACTGCAATGTATTTTTGAAGATCTTCAAAAAACTATCCAAATAGAAAGAACTTGAAATCGAAATCTCAAAAATGTGGCACATGGGGCAGTAGTTGGAGACTTGTATTGGTTCGAAAAGATTCCAGTAGACTCTTTGAAGGGATTCCTGGAAGCCCATGCCTTAAAGAAATACAAAACAAATTGTTCTCACGAGTACAGCCCATACCTAAAGAAGGGCTTTATTTACTGTAAAATATGTGTGTTTTTGTTATCTTTAATTGCTCACTGTAAAATGACAGGATGCCATTTCTGATTTTAGATCTCTGGCTCTCTGGGTCGATTTGGCAGGAAGGAGATTTCCTGCTGTTTTCGGATTGGCGGGGTCGATCCCAGCGTTCGGCATCTTTGGAAAGTGCCTGAAAACCATACCACGTGTTAACACAAGAATTCTGAGTGAAACTGGATAGACGAAAACCTTGGGCCCGTCGATAGCTGTGCTAGCACGAAGTCACAAGTCATCGTGGCCGAGGGCTTGAACGTGCTGGTCTTGTTCAAATTGTTGATCACGCTAGATAACACGTTTCCCAGAAACAGTAACTAAGGTTTATTCAGTATGAACCACAGGTGGCCTCTGTGGGTGTTGAATAAAGACAAATGCGCCTGAGCAAGTACCTGTAATAGGGATTGGCTAGCCGCAGCCGTTACATAATAATCTTATAACTTATTCTCATGCAAATACCTCGACAGTGCCATCTGTGCAGATCTACTTATTCCAATCTACTTATGACGTTTTGCCAATGGGAATTGACTCAACAGAGAGTTCAACAAGCAAGAAGTGTGACAAAAAAAGTGTTAGCATAGAATATACAGTTACATCGAGCCATTTCATCTACAACAGAAAACACGAAACACGTCAGGATTTAAAAGTAACACCTGGAATTCGAAGTTTTCATAAAACAAATGCATATTTTCTTTCACAATGGTGTCTCATGAGAATTTCTTTATTGATCTATTAAAAAGGAAAGTCCTCTTTATATCGCCTTTTGCTCTTGTTCTTCTGGTTTTCAAATGCATCAGTTACTTTTTACACATTATAATCAAGACAAATGGGCGCAGTGTCGAATGATTAGAACGTTAGCATTTCAACCACGAGATCCCGGTTCGTTCTCGTCATGGTCGATATTTTAAAGAGCTAATATCTTGATATTAGTCACCTATGGGAAAAATACTAAAGTCCTGTATTCTAAAAAATAAATTGTTCTAGAATACCATATCTCCGGTTGGTTGATGTGTTGTAAGTCAAACTGGGTAGACAAAATTCTGCGGAAAGTGTCGATGGTTGTAAAGGCACGAAGTTGCAAGTCATCGTGGCAGAGACTTTGAGTGAACTTAACCTGTTCAGCTGTTGATCACGCTTGATTGTAATCGCCCTCCCTCTCACTCACTCAGAGGTAAGCAAGCTCCCCTGTGGATATTGAAGAAACACAAATGTGCCTGTCTAGGCGTCTGCAATAGGGATTAGCATAACATCCTAACAAGTGGATACACGAAAACAAACAACCAGTCATTATTATCATATTTAATAGCTTTTCATTTAAATTATGTTAAATAAAAATCTGTTAAATTTATTTTTTAACCAAATTATAAATGTGCGAATAAATGTATTTATTTCTGTCTAAATTTCTGCGATAGAATGTTACCATTAATTACACTGTTAGATTCGGACTATTATCCTGGTCTTTGTTGTTGTCATCACAATGTTTCACTCTGGCCTTCCTCAGGTGTATGTCGATCTGGGTAACCTACAGAGAATATTGAAGAGAATCCTTTATTCAATCAGCAGGAGGACGCTGTTCTCGTTCGAATGCTTATATCTAGAAATATCGTCTAGTTCTTATTCTATTCTATTTAATACTGTTCAGTTATTGCTCGTCCCGTTTCCACTGAGTGTAAGCACACACTGCCCTACCCAGAGAATGCAATTACGATAACAACAACAAATATAAATATGTACATTGCGTGTGTATATGCACATGATTATAAATGAATTTTAACTCATGTGATACATATTTTTCAGGTTTCAGATAATACCATCTGGATATAGCGAATTCGATACGAAAAAGGACCACTATTATAGGGATTTTCCAAGCGTAGCTTAGATATGGCACAAGATAGAAAGTATGGGGCCCCTTTGAGAATCGAACTCACTACTCAGTCATAATTCTTCTAGCAAGAAAAGTTTGCTAACCATTACACTGCCTCGAGGTACCCTAGGTACCTCCATTATATGTTTTGAATTAATTTACCTCTTTTCCACTTTCATGGGTTTTTATTTAATGAACACATCTTTCCACTCGCAAATTACACTGCGTCTTCATCGATTTTTAACAAATGTACTTTTCGCTCACAAATTGCAGTGCATCCTTATCGGTTATAATTGATGTAACTCTTTTCCACTCCCAAATTAATAAACCTTCACAAGTTTTAAGTGATTTAACTCTTTGCCACTCTCAAATTACTGTGCAAATTTGTCGGTTTTAATTGATGTACCTCTCTTCCGCTCTCAAATTATCGTGCATCTTTGTGGATTTTAATTCATGTACCTCTTTTCCACTCTTAAACTAGTGTGAATATTTGTCGGTTTTTCTTTGATATAACGTTTCCGCTCTGAAATTATTGTGAATATTTGTGAATTTTAATTGATGTACCTCTATTCCAGTCTCAAATTATTGGGCATCTTTGTCGGTTTTAATTCATGTAGCTCTTTTTCGCTCTCCAATTATTGGCCTTCTTTGTCGGGTTTAATTGATGTACCTCTTTTCCAGTGTCAAATTATCGGGTATCTTTGTCGGTTTTAATTCATGTAGCTCTTTTCCACTCTCAAATTATTGGGCATCTTTTTCGGTTTTCATTGATGTACCTGTATTCTGCTCTCAAATTATCGGGTATCTTTGTCGGTTTTAATTCATGTAGCTCTTTTTCACTGTCAAGTTATTGGGCATCTTTTTCGTTTTTCATTGATGTACCTCTTTTCCGCTCTCAAATTATTGGGCATCTTTGTCGGTTTTAATTGATGTACCTCTTTTCCGCTCTCAAATTATTGGGCATCTTGACGGTTTTAATTGTTGTACCTCTTTTCCGCGCTCAAATTATTGGCCTTCTTTGTCGGTTTTAATTGATGTACCTCGTTTCCAGTATCAAATTATCGTGTATCTTTGTCGGTTTTAATTCATGTAGCTCTTTACCACTCTCAAATTATTGGGCATCTTTTTCAGTTTTCATTGATGTACGTCTTCTCCACTCTCAAATTATTGGGCATCTTTGTCGGTTTTAATTGATGTACCACTTTTCCGCTCTCAAATTATGGGCATAATTGTCGGTATTAATTCATGTACCTCTTTTCCACTCTCAAATTATTGGGCATCTCTGTCGGTTCTCATTGATGTACCTCTTTACCGCTCTCAAATTATAAAGGCATCTTTCTCGGTTTTAATTCATGTACCTCTTTTCCACTCTTAAAATACTGGGCATCTTTTCGGTTTTCATTGATGTACCTCTTTACCGCTCTCAAATCATTAAGCATCTTTGTCGGTTTTAATTGATGTACCTCTTTTCCGCTCTCAAATTACTGGGCATCTTTTTCGCTTTTCAACGATGTACCTCTTTTTAAGCTCTCAAATTATTCGGCATCTTTGTAGGTTTTAATTCGTGTACCTATTTTCCACTCTTAAATTACTGGGCATCTTTGTCGGTTCTCATTGATGTACCTCTTTTCCGCTCTCAAATTATTGGGCATCTTTGTCGGTTTTAACTGATGTACATCTTTTCCGCTCTCAAATTATGGAAGTTTGTCGACCATTATTGGTTTTGCTTTCAGTCTTTTTTTATCGATGTTCTACTTGGCTGTTTTTCACTGCTGCGCATCTTTATAGATTTCTTTATTCTTCTTATGTCAGGTCAGTCAGCGAGTACTCCTGGTACCATATGACCAAACCATCGTCAACACAATCGGTTCATTCATCGTGCTTTTCTGTAGCTAGTTATACAGCAGAATTAAAAACATGATCTGTCGAAGGGTGGATAAACTTTACAGTATGGTCAACGGCCGGGTAACATTACTAGACTGAATCTCTTGTCCTGTTTTCATTACAATTTATTCAATTAAGAATCTTACTACTCGTCTACTTGACAAGCGGAAATGTACAGATTTTATAGCTTGGATTATCAAAGGGGAGATAATCCATATTCACAACACAACTATCGAAGCCAAAATTAAAGAAAAACTTAGTACGATTAATACAGTTTGATGGAACGTGTACAAAATTTTAGAGTCCTTTCAATGCACTTTTGAAACAAAAAATAGATTTAAAACCGTCACTATTATAATCGTAGACTGTATACAAAGTCACGGTTAGGTAGGAACTGATTTGTAAATATTAATAGCACATGTTTACTTAATGCTATGAATACAGGAAGTCCCGAAACGGGGACATTAAAAATTTATAAAGTGAGCCTTAAGTTAAAAAGAAATATCAATCACTCGTATTTTGAAAGTCGTGGGCTTCCCATTCATAGAAAGCCAATAGTAGTTGATAAGCTACGAAAAATGGTGTGAAAAGGCATTCTTCAATATGTAGGACCTGGAGGCAGCAAATGGGCATCGCCTATTGTGGTTTTAAGAAAACCTGATGGTAATTTTAGAATTTGCAGAGATTACAAAGTAGGCGTAAATCATAAGATTTGTTCGGATTCTTACCGTATTCTAAACATAGAAAACATACTACCTTCTCTGGAAGGAATTAAATATTTTAAGAAAATTCACTTAAAAAATGCGTATCACTAAATTCAAATAGATGACGAAATCACAACAGTAAACTCCCTCATAGGCTTACTTAAATGACTCTGCTTACCATCTGGAATAAAGACAGCCAGCTCTATTTTTCAAATAGCTATGGAAAATTTGTTATCGGAGAGAGTGAAAATCTGATAATTTATCAGGAAGATATATGTTTAGGTGCGGCCACTGAAGAAAAACTGAAACAAAAATAATAAAATTTGTAATAGATAAGTTGAGGAAGGCAGGAATGACGATAAGCTAAGACAGGTGTATATTTAATTGCAAAGAATTAACATTCTTGGGTTACCAAATTTCAGAAAACGGTACTTGGCCGGCCTCGACGTTAATAAAAAATTAGTACATGTATCTTCTCTAACTAATAAAAAGAATTGGAATCATTTCTCGGATTAGCCAATTTTTATAGCAAATTCTTGTCAAAATATCCTGAATGAATTGAAGCGTTTTCTGAGTTGTGAAAGAAGAATAAGTGGTTTAAATGGACTCGTACACACCAAACAGCCTTCATTAAATTAAAGGGGAGGAAGGAAACCCCGTGATGTATGTTTCCTGAACATTGAAACCAGCTGAATTGAACTACTCTAATAATGAAAAGCACTTGCGATTTTATGGAGTATGGCCAGAGCAAAACAAATTTTATCTGGAAAAAGATTTTTGTTGAGATCCTTAGAATTTATATTCCAGTCTAGGAAGGAATTGCCGAAAACTACATAATCCACAATATTAAGATGAAAATAAAAGATTGAAACCTTCCTACCAAGATTATTGTTGAGTTACAGAACGATGCCACATGCTGACAGATTAGAGATCCCATCTGCATTAATGGGCAGAGAGATTAGTTTGTTTTACGGTATATCAACCTCAATGGGTTAATTAATGCCGACAAAATTTTTTATTGCTGGTAATATTTTGTTTTGTCAAAAATCTGTTTCTGGTAATATATTTCCTTCAAAGTTGTATTGCTGGTAATAATATTTTTCAAAAAACTATTGCTGTAATAGTTAATAGCTGGGACCCTAACAGGTGCTACCACCCTGGGTCAAGGTGGACCTGGGAACACAAGCAATTAAGTGGTGGTTCCACGCTCCTCAAAACCTCCTGATCAGAGGCTCTGCTGCTGGACGTAGTTTATCGTCTTACCCAGGACGAGTAAACCAGTTAAGAGCTGACCAAAATTACGAGGAAGTACAAAGCGAAGCTAGTTTGAATGACTATATAGATGAACAAGAAAGCAGGGCAGAAGAATCAATAGATGATCAAAGTTCTTCGGAAGAGACGGAGTATGAAACATGAGACACTGAGAATAAAAGAACTAGATCAAGGTTTCTCATAATGAGAAATACTTGTGAAACCAGTGAGAGGTGAGGAGGAGAAGCCGTAGATCCACGCAGGGCGTGAAACCCGAAAGATGCAGGGAGATGTAATGTAAATTGGTTTAGCTAATAGGTAATAAGCATAAAGAGAACTATAACTATAGCTCAAGGGTAACTATGAGTCAGTGTACGTAGAATATCTACAGCTACTAAGCCTAATCATTATAACACTATCTAATCATGTTTCAGTATTAACCTCTCGTTTTCCCTTTCTAAGTAGCTCTTCGTTATAACCTTTTACGTGGTGAGAAATTACCCATTTAAAATCAGTATTTGCGACCTTGACTCTTATCTGGACTGTTCAACAGACAACATACGAGGGTCATTCAATAAATAAGGTGAATGTTTCGGTATAAGGACTTCTAATACAGATAGAAGCTACTTTTTTTTTCAACGTAGTCTCCCAGCACTGTCAAACACTTTTCCCATCTTTGCACAAACTTCCGTATTCCCTCAGCGTAAAAATCTTTGGACTGATGTCTCAGCCAGTCGCTCACAACACTTTTGACTTCATCGTCACTTTTAAACTTCGTGCCTCTCGTGAACGCTTTCAAGGGACCAAACAGGTGAAATCTGAAGGGGCAAGGTCTGGGCTGTAAGGGGATGACGGATCAGTTCCTAGCCCAGCTCGTTGATGGTCTGCACTGTTTGGGCTGCTGTGTGAGGCCTTGCGTTGTCATGATGCAAGATGACTCCTTCTGACTGATGATCCCAACAGATAAGCTCAAAGTCCTTGCAATGTCATCCATTGTCACCCTTCTGTCGGACTGAATGAGGTCATTGACTGATTCGCTCACCTCAGGAGACCTTACTTCTGTAGGCCTCCCAGGACTGTCTTCATCCTCAACACTGCTCCGTCCTTCTTTAAACAATTTAGCCCACTTGTAGACATGTTTTGGCTGAAACATGTGGCGCCATACACAGGTGACATTCTCCTATGAATTTCAACTGGTTTGCACCCTTCAGCAACCAAAAACTTGATAACTGACCGCTGTTCAATCCTGGAGCATGCTTCTTGGTCGGCCATCTTTGTTAATCTTCAAAACTCCCAAAGTTTTTTTTAGTCTGCAAAAGAAATTAAATCCATGTGAAAAAGAAGTAAAACAAAAAAAGAATAAAAAGGAGTAAGCTTCTATCTATTAGAAGTCCTTATACCGAAAAATTCATCTTATTTACTGAATGACCCTCGTATCAACTAAGAAATTTATCTCACCAGTCTTCATGGCTGATCATGAATTTATCAACTGTGATTCATTCATAACAAGGTGAAAACCATTAAAAGAGGAAAACAAAACTATTCAAAATGAGTACAATGATGCTAACGATGTAATGGACGCGCCACTATACCAAAGACATCATTATACACATTAATAAAATAAACTCTCCACGTCTGAACAATTTTGAGAAACGGTATTAGCCAATTTTATATTAGGGCTAGATTCTGTGTTCATGGAAAATAAAAAAACAACATCCCAGCAAACTATTAAGAATCAGGAAAATTTCTTTAAAAACAAAAAATATAGTGCTGGTCTTATATCATTCCTCTAATACGTCAGCGAATGATGGAATATTTCCTCACATGAAACCTCGAGGTAACGGAAATCTGGTTCTACAGAAAGATGCTAAAAAATTGTGGATAGAGAAATGTGAGATCTTAATCCGCAACTGGGTTGAATCGGTTTCTTAATCAGAACCGTTGAAAAGCTATCAACTAAGGTGGAATTTAATCTCATCAATCATCATTCTGAGCATGAAGCTGTCATCAGTGATCCATTAAGAACAGAAAAAACATTATATTTTCCATTCATTATATTGATGAAACCATGAATTATGAAATATCGATGAAGATTTTTTTTTAAATAAATTCTTGTTGTCTGGACAATGTGAGAAAAAGTATTTAACCAATTTAATAAGCGTGATAATGTTAATACTGAAAGCGTATATGTGTTTATCTGCATTAATTGTAGCAGTTTGCTTCTTCTAGGTGTCATGTCCTGAAGAAACATGGAAGAGGAAAAACAAGAAGAGTCCCCCATTATCTAAAAGAAGATCTTACATTGATCACACGCCCGAAAACCGTAATGCTTACTTATTTCCTATTAACCACTAAAAGGAAGTTATAAATATACATATCATATCTGTCTATATTTCTGAGATGAAGTATTATGTACACTATTTACATTATTCAGACTATTGTCCTCATCTTTGACGTCATATTTATTACAACGTTTCGGACTTTCAGTATCTGTCTATATTTCTGAGATGAGGTATTATGTACACTATTTACATTATTCGGACTATTGTCCTCACCTTTGACGCCATATTTATTACAACGTTTCAGCCGTTGTACGCTCCAGCATTCTTCAAGGACATATGGCACAGTGGATAAAGGCGTTGGTTAGATCCAGTGACAGGACCTAAAGAGTGTGAGTTCAATACCAGTTAAGGCAGTGGAAAACTTTCAGAGGGAAAATAACAGGAGATAACTGACATCCATTAAACATGGCACGTGGAACTAGAACACTCTACCCCAGTGAGCGAAATAAAGGGTTCAGTTCGACATTCCAACCACCTGAAGAAGGCCGGAGCGTACAACGGCTGAAATGTTATAATAAATATGGCGATAAAGATGAGGACAATAGTCCGAATAATGTAAATAGTATACATTTCATAAATAAACAAAAGAATAAGATACGCATCAATAGTAAACGACAAAGAATTCTTTATGGATCTACTCAAATAACTGCTGATAATATAATTGGAATTTTACCCTATATAACAAATGTTAACAAAATAAATTGGTTAAAAACTAGAAAAAAATGCGAATATATGAAAACAAAAAGTCTAAAAAAATTGGGAATGTATTAAATTTTCTTTTTCCAGTAAAGAAAATTGAAACCATCCTTTCGATTTTAAAATCGCTAAAAACGCTAGCGAATTTTATATTAGGGCTGGGTGTTATGTGTTTATTGGTCATTAAACATAAGTTCATTATTTTTATAATTACGGAAAACTTTATTGTGTTTTGGTCAGCAGAAGTTTTTTGTTTATTATTACAGGAAATATTTGTCTTCTTAGTCATTACAGAATATCAGCATTTTGTGTGGGTTTCGTAGACATTTTTATAGATATTTTAAATGTATGTAAATACATACGTAAATTTAAAAAGTAATGAAGAATAAAAAAGAAGTGTTGCATTGTTGCCTCTCTCTCTATCTATATCTCTCTCTTTCTATGTGTCTATCTATCTATTCATTGCTCTCTCTCCCTCTCTCTCCATCTGTCTATCTACTTATTTATCCATCTATCTACGCATTTCTCTTTCTCTCTCGATATATACATATATATATATATATATATATATATATATATGGGGAAAAGGTTATAATTGTTCCAACGATTGAAAAATGTTTATTTAAAAAGGAAAGACAGAAAACGCAAACGTTTTTTGTTATGATTTGGATTTATTTTAGTGTATATATTATATTTTATTCTATTATTTGCTATTCGTGTTTCCGGTCTCGTGACCTTCTTCAGGCAAATTAAAGGAATCAATTCTAAAGCTTGCACATGAATCAGTATACACACATACACATATATGTATTATATATATACACAAACATACGCAAACAACCCCCACACACATACACACATATACACATTCTTACTGTGCTGCGTAGGGCTCACGTGTGTGCCTCTGAGTAGTCTATCTGTTTTGGCAAGGGTATATATATATATATATATATATATATATATATATATATATATATATATATATATATATATATATATGTATATATATATATATTTGTTCTCCATGGATACCTGTTTGCGAGTGCGTACGTCTATGTATATGTTCGGTCCGACCAGAGTATCTAGCCATCATGTGTGCATGCCATGTGTCCATGTATGTGCATGTTTGTTTAGTCCTGGTTTAAATTTATCTATGAAGTTTCTTTCTTGCATTTGTAAGAAAGAGTAGTTGTCTGTTTGTATATTGGCATAATTTAAAATTTACCTTGATTGCATTCGTAGATGTGTCGCGATACAAAGAGATTTTCTGTTGTCGGGTAATTTGATGTTGCTTCTATGAAGGGCAACTCTGATGCCTATATTTGACTTCTTGCATTTAGTGCATTTGAGTGCATAGATCACATTTTTAGCGTTGCATTTTATATTTTTATTTATTATGAATGTAGTTGTGGGGTTTTATAAGGTATAGGAGGTCCCTTTCTAATGATATCACAAATCCCACATCTTTTTTTTTGCATTTTGTGAACCACTGTATATTGTGTTGAGTAAATTTGAATGAGATTAATATATGTTTTAGGTTTTTAGATTGGCGTTTGCAACTAATTATTTTGGCTGTTTTTAGTATATTTTTCATTTTGTCATTCTTGTTGAGTAGGTCTATATTTCTTGTATTTTCCGTAAATAGTTCTGGATTGTTTTTATTGTATATTGAGACCCTAGCATGGGTGTGTTCGACGTAACATTTTTTTTGTCGGGGGGATTTCGTAGTGGTCCAGAGGTGATTTTTTTTCTGCTAGTTCAAAACCTCTGTTCTTTAGTTTTGTGGGGTAGCCTCGTTTTTTTTTTAGAGTTCTATATAGTTCTTCTAGACGGGTTTTTCTGATATGTTTGTCTGTTACTATAGTCCAAATCCAATGTGCTAGGGAATAGGGGATGGATTTCAGACAGATTTTTGTGTGATGGTTCTCGAAATGAAAATAGTGCTGGGTGTCTGTAGGTTTGTGGTAGATATCTGTGATTATGTGGTTGTTTCTATTTCTACTGAGTATATCTAAAAATGGTAATTCGTTAAAATAATCTTCTTGAGTGAATTTGATTTTTGCGTGTAAGTTCTGAAGTAGAGTGTCGAATTGGCTAATATCGCCCCATGAGGATTTCCAGAAAATGAAGCAATCATCTAAGTATCGTTTCCACGATTTATTGAATTGTTTTTTTTATATTTTCCTCATATATTTGTTCCATCTCTTCATAAAGATTTTCCTCTAGGTAAGCTAATATTAGGGTGGTATATGTTGGTGCCATTTTTGTTCCCATTGCTGTACCTAGGGTTTGGATATAGATTTTTTTGTCAAATTCAAAAGTGTTAAATATTTAGTGAAGTGCATTTTTATATTTTCCACATATATTTGTTTTATCTATTCATACAGGTTTTCCTCTAGGTAAGCTAATATTAGGGTGGCATATGTTGGTGCCATTTTCGTTCCCATTGCGGTACCTAGAGTTTGGATATAGATTTTTTTTTGTCAAATTCAAAAGTGTTATTGTTTAGAAACAGGTCTATACTATCGATAAAGAATTCCTTGGTAAATCTGAGATGTAGTGTTTCTGGATGTTTTTCAATCCAGAATGAGATTGCCTGTTTACATAATTCATGGAGTATGTTGCTATATAGCCTACTGATGTCAAAAGTAGCCATAAGTTTTTCTGCATCAACCTTTTGGCGTATGGAGCTAAGGGAATGAATATCGTCTCAGATGTAGCTTTTAATCTACTTAGTAAATGGCTGTAGTATCGTATCTATTATGTCATTGAGTCTGCTGGTTGAACAGGCTGGTCCTGCTACTATGGGTTTGAATGTAAGTTCACTAGGGTTTGGAATGTTAATGTATTCAGATATTTGTGTCTGGATAGTTGCTTTTATTTCACTCGATTTGTGTATTTTTAGTTGTCCGTAGAAATTACTTGTTTTTGGTGCAAAATTTATTAGGATATGCTTTTCTTTTTTTGTTAATATTTTATTATGTGTTGTGCAGAGTTTTGTAATTGTTGATAAAATATATTTGTCTATGTTGGTGTCGATTAATTTATAGTTGTTCTCATCCCCTAGTACTTCTAGAATTTTTGTTTTATAGTATATAATGTCAATGATCACTATAGCGTTGCCTTTATCTGCTTCCTTTATAATTATGTTGTTATTTTTTAGGGATGCTCTCTACGGTTTGTCTTGATTTTTTTTGGTGGGTGGAAGTCAAGTTTCCAGAAATTGGATTTATTTTTTACTAATGATTCATCCGTAATGTTTTCGTTATTATTAAATGTTTCTATTAAACGTTTTTAATATACAAAAACATATATATATATATATATATATATTCATGTCTTAAAATAATTGTCGGATTTTGTCGATTTCTTAATGTGTGATGTCATTTATTTACGGTTGAATACGCGTTGAGCAAATATGAATGTACGAGGGAATTCATGGAAGATTGTAGTTTAAAAGCAGTAAAATCAATCTTGCTAACCAAGACGCTCCTCTGTAGCTAAATTGGTATAGTACGCCAGGCTATATGACGGTTCCGTGTAGGATACAGCGTCGATTCTTGTCATAGGACACAAATTTTCTATGAAAATTCCTCGGACATTCAGGCCGGTAAATGTTGCTAATAATGTTTATTATAAACAGAGCATTTACGTAAATATTTTTGTCTATGAAAATAACGTATAAACAGAAAATGTCTGTCTGTCTCTCCCTCTCTCTCTCTCTCTCTCTCTCTCTCTCTCTATATATATATATATATATATATATATATATATATATATATATAATATGAAAAGCTAAAACACTAATTTTCCATGGAATATTAGTGTTTGAGCCTTTTATATTATATTCTTACTCTGTCCTGGACATTGAGTTCTCCCTGGATTCTATCCTCTTGAGAATTTATATATATATATATATATATATATATATATATATATATATATATATATATATATATATATATATATATATTGACCACTAATATTATTCTATCTCTCTCTCTATCTATCTATCTATCTATATATATATATATATATATATATATATATATATATATATATATATACAAAAAACATATATATTTATATATAGTAATTCGTTGGTATAATCCAAGCGAGTCCTATTAACACAACATAGAATTTGAAATATGTTAAAACTGACCGACAAATGAGAACTCAATGTTTATTTTCATTAAACAGAGCAAATTTTATTTTCAATCGGAATTAAGATACCTTTAGTAAATGACCGTTTTCACCTACGAAATTTAATTTTAAAATTCGCAGGTTTTTTTTCAAAATGTTTATTGTATCAGTTTGTTGTGGGCACAAAATTAAAATTAGTAGGTGAAAATGGTTATTTACTAAACGTATCTTAATTCCAATTGCAAAGAGTATATATATATATATATATATATATATATATATATATATATATATATATATATATATATATATATATACGTGTGTGTATGTGTGTGTGCTAGCAGTTGCTTCTCGATTTATAAGTGCCTATCCATTTTATTTATGTCTCTGTGCGTGTATTTAAATGCATGTTTGCAGACTTGAGTGAGATAGTCTTCTAATGATGCAAGGGCTGACACTCGCTATGTTCTTGTATTCATGCTTCTCTATGCTTCCGAGTACTGAGGTGTGTGCATGGCGTGTTGCTTACCTGCAACACTCGGTACACTTTCTATGGTGTTCATGTAATTGACTTGATCATCAGTTGTTAAGTCTGCCGAGGCGCGAATATTCTGCCTCAAACCCAAACCATTTTCCTACCCTGTATTATCTCCTCTTATCTCATCATGCATCCGTTATGAAAAGACAAAATATTAACTGTCTATATTTCTGTATGTCCGCCCTTTCATTTCTCGCTATTTTCCGTACTAAAAATACAGCACGCATTCGCCTTGGCGTTATCTATATATAACCATTCATTATCATCAACAGATTCTGGTAAATAAGCTTCATTCTTTCAGACACTGGACACTTCACAGCGAAGAAAGTATTTCTTCTTTTTCTTCTTTTTGTGCCGTTTCCTTTCCTGATGTTGGCTGTCATGGCCCTCCGCAATTTCCTGTCCTTTGTAGCTCTTCTCTTTTTGTTATCTCTCCTAACCCATGTTCTGTCATTCACTTATACAATTCTCACATTTACTCATGTCTTTTCAGTGTGTAGGCGATCATGGCTCGCTACATATGCCCCTTTCTTTATTAGCTGCGAATTACCATGTATTTTCCCCTTTTCCTTCTTCTTCTTCTTCTTCTTTTCATCCTTCTTATTATTATTAATATTTTTCTTTCTTATTTTTCTTCTTCAAGTTTTTCTTCTTTTTTCTTCTTGGATTTCATGTTCTTCTTTTTCACCTTCTTTTCTTCTTCTTCTTATTAATATTTTCCTTCTTTTTCTTCTTATTTTGCTTTTTCTTTTAATTTTCCTTCTTCTTCTTTTTCCTTCTTATTATTCGTCTCTTCTTCATGCTTTTATTCTTCTTTTATCTTGCTTTTGTTCTTTTGTCTTCTTTTTGTCTTTTTCTTTTTTCTTCTTTTTCTTTTCCTCTTTCTTCTTCTTTGACTTCTTTGTTTTATTTTCATTCTTGTTCTTAATTTCATTCTTGTTCTTGTTCTTATTTTCCTTCTCCTACTTATTATTATTTTCCTTCTTCTTCTTCTTCTTCTTCTTCTTCTTATTATTATTATTATTATTATTATTATTATTATTATTATTATTATTATTATTATCCTTTTTATTTTCCTTCTTCTTTTTTGTTTTCCTTCTTATTCTTATTATTATTAATAATAACAATATTTTCTTTCTTATTATTTTTCTTTTCTTCTTCATGTTTTTCTTCTTTTTTCTTGTTGTCGGCCATGTTCTTCTTTTCCACCTTCTTCTATGTACCGTACCTATTCAGGACGTTGGCAATCATGACTTCCAAAATACCTGGTTCCCAAAAATAAATTTGCTTAACGTAATAACAATTTAAAATAAATTTTATACCTTTAAAAATTCCCTCATGATTCTTTTCTGTGGCAAATATGTTTATAAAACAAAATATAAATTGTTGTTCGTATTAGAATGTCTCTAAAAGCCAGCCATGGCAGAAGTAACAACTAAATCGCACGGAAACATAGCGGGATTATTTCGTAATAATTGATTCACACAAACATGCAATCATTTAAACACGGTCCTTCTTCTTCTTCTTCTTCTTCTTCTTCTTCTTCTTCTTCTTCTTCTTCTTCTTCTTCTTCTTCTTCTTCTTCTTCTTCTTCTTCTTCTTCTTCTTCTTCTTCTTCTTCTTCTTCTTCTTCTTCTTCTTCTTCTTCTTCTTCTCTTCTTCTTCTTCTTCTTCTTCTTCTTCTTCTTCTTCTTCTTCTTCTTCTTCTTCTTCTTCTTCTTCTTCTTCTTCTTCTTCTTCTTCTTCTTCTTCTTCTTCTTCTTT
>OZ038492.1:5422283-5448416 GCA_964036315.1 Acanthosepion esculentum | reverse complement strand
CTTCCATGCATTTATACAAGCTTTTTAAGTATTTTATGCGCTATTTTTCTCTGTCCGTTTTGCCATCAATATGTCCTGTGAGCGTTAAATACTCCAAGCCGTCTTTTTTCATTATATTCCCCAGAAATTCCAACATTCTCTTTCTGATGTTATGTAGAAGTTTTCTTTTTGTTTCCATGTTCACTAAAACATCATCTTAGCCCACATGTTCCGTCCATAGTATTCTCAGCATCCTTCTGTATAACCATTTTTCTATCGCCTCATGTTTCTCCGTTATCTGATGGTTCAGAATTCACTGTTATATAAGAGGACTGATATTACGTAACAGTTCACTATTATTTTCTTTGTTCCTAATGAATATTTACTGTTTCTTAAAAACTAATTTGTATTTAAATTTCCAGATCTGACATTAAACTTATGTCCACTAATAGACACTGTTGTCCTGTACTGGGACATTTCTAAAAAAATATTATTTTTAAACATTTTGAAGATTGTTCTATGCCTTTTGAAGCTTGTATCTTTTAATGAACTTCTGAAAAGAATTCCAGTGCCGGTGGTCATGTTCTTCATTTTCATTTTAAAGCTTATTTATTGACCTCTGATGGCCATAAATTGCTGGGTATTATTTCAAGGGACAATCTTGACCCTTTAAACGATTTTAAGGGCATGCTGTTCAAACATTTGCATTTATTTCCCTTACTGAATTTTAAGACTAGTGTCAACGATTTTGAGGTTCAACTGAAAATAATGGCTCAAAATCGCCACCATTCAGCATTTGTATACTTCATTATTACCGTTGAAAGAAAATGTACGTCTAACAAATACGGATAATCACACACGTACACACACACAGTCATACACACACACACACACACACACACATATATATATATATATATATATATATATATAAACATGTTTTTATTGTCACATCAAGACAAAATAGTTTTATGGACAAGGATCATTATTTTATTATTAAAATAGATACAAAAGTATCACGTTGAAGATTTAAGATTTTAGGCGCCATTCGGTCGCCACTTTCTCAGAAACAAAATTGTTCGCAATATCAAACGATGTAGTTGATAAAAAATTTTACCAACAACCTATACTAAGATATAAATTACCAGATTGGAATTGGCAATTGTGGAAAAAAATTACTAATTTTCTTCCCAGTCAGGTAATTTTTCTTATCAACTACTTCGTTTTATAATGCCGACACTTCTGAAGAAGTGTCGGCCGAAAGTCGCCTAAAATCTTAAATCTTAAACGTGATACTTTTGTATCTATTTTAATAATAAAATTATGATCCTTGTCCTTAAAACTATATATATATATATATATATATATATATATATGAGATCCTATCCAAAAGTATCGGGGCTGTTGCTATGGTAACGGTGCTAAAGTGCAAAGTGCGCTTGGTACAGAGTGCCCTTGAACTCCGTTGTGAGTACACACTAAGTTATAAATTTGTCATTCAGTTCCGTTATTTATAGCATTGTTTGTATGGTCGTCGCACCAGACCACAGAGGTTTGATCAGTGACCATGGCTTGTGCAACAGTCTTGGGCTAAAACCACCAGTAAGTTAGTTATGTGCTATGCGTGATACACGATTAGGCGATCATGTATCTTTCCATTCTTTCAGTGGTCTAACTCTCTAATATTCACCCTTGTCTAGTATTTTCACATTTTCTTCTACAGAGTCTGATGACTACGCCATTCTCTTCATACACGATCAGACATGCCCGATTCCATTGTCTCACCACACATTACAGCTTCTCGATCTTCCTCCAGCCATACTTTTATGGGTTAGTTTGTTTCACCTTTATATTCTTTGCCACAACTGCAAGGGAACGAGTATACGCAATTGTTGCTCATGTTATCACCCAAGTAAGGTTTTACTCGGTAGAGTGGAACTACTTCTGAATATTATCCGGATGTTCTATGGACAGCAGATCTTCTAGATCTTTCCGCTAAGCCCTTGGCGTATGAGAGATATATAATGGTAATTTTCTTCTCTCCGTCCTCGACCCTTCTGTTCCTACCTGTTGACACTGATGCTGTGTTTGCTGGTAGTTAGCTAGAAAAGAAAAGAACTGTTTTTTATACATACATGCCTATTATAAATCTAATTTTTTAAATAAGCACAATTATCAAATTTTATTGTTTTTACAATTTATATTCATCCTTTAATTGTAGTTTTTTGCACTTTTCCTCACACACAGCAACACACACACACACACACACACACACACACACACACACACATATATATATATATATATATATATATATATATATATATTCAAATTCGTTATATTTTAACAATAATTATTCTTCTAAATATATTTTACTAAAAACAATTTTTTTATGTCTATTATATTTATTGATCATTTTCTCTTGGGTGCAAATAACGTTTCATAAATAGGACTGCTGTTGATGCATACAATAACCAGTCTTTAAACATTTTTGCTAACTAGATTTATAAAGTATTCTAACCAAAGATGCATTCCAAAAGCTAAGCAGATTATTAAGAATCAACAAAAAATCTTTAGAAACAAAGAAAAGCGTACTCAAGTGTTACATGATATCAGCCCTCTTATATGGCAGCGAATTCTGGAGAGTTTCCTCACAGGTGAAAAAGAAACGTGAAGCAACAGAAATGCTGCGAATAACAAAGCCAGACGTCTCATACACAGGCGTCCTGTTTATGACGATAAACTACATCCGCGTCCTGGGTAAGACGATAAACTACGTCCAGCAGCAAGGCCTCTAATCAGGAGGTTTTCAGGAGCGTGGAACCACCTCTTCATTGCTGGTGTTCCCAGGTCCACCCTGACCGAGGTGGTAGCACCTGTTAGGGACCCAGCTATGGGCAAATAGTTAAATCCCAAACTGGGGTAAAAACACTATGAAAGTGAAAAAATAGGTTTTAATACTAGAAATACTTTATAACAAAAATTATTACCAGCAATACAATTTTTGAAAAATAAATATGACCAGAAATACATTTTTGAAAACCCCCAAAAATATTACCAGCACATAAAAATTTTGTCTGCATTAAACAACGCCTTGAGGTTGATATGCCGTAAAACAAAGCAATACAAAACAAACCCAACTCATTCCCAGTTTCCGACATATCTACGAAACAACACGAAGTAAGACTAAACATCATTTATTTACTTCATTTTAACAGAAGAAACCCTCGAACCTGATTCAACCAAGTACAACTTCATTGCAGATTTGAAAGATAATTTCACAGCAAATGTTTGTTTATGTATTAGAAGCCCTACCAGACTTGAAACAACAGAAATCCTGAGGATAACTTAGGCCGAACATGTAGTCAACGGCTAAGTTTTAGAGAAAATGGAAACAAAAAGAAAACTTATAGAGTGTAACCCGGATATAAGAGAGTTATCGGGACCGGAGACGAAGTCTCTTATATCCGGGTTTCTCTTATATCCGTGTTTGGTCTATTTTGTTTTATTAACACAGGCTCTAATTTGGGACCAGATAAAATCTCTCTTATATCCGTGTTTCTCTTATATCCGGGTTACACTGTATCTGGAATAGACAGTTTAAACTTTCCAAAGCAAATAATGGGCGAAGAGGTCTTGGAAAAATTGATACTCACAGAGTATTGAAAGCAAGAAGGAAAAGGGAAAGATGAATGCAGCAAATAACCTACGAAACTACTTTCGGTAAATGAATGGCGGAACAAGGTTTAGAAGAGATAACAAAAAGACAAAATTCATGGAAATACAGGAAAGAAATTGTACACATCCATGATCGCTTATGTCCTGAAGAATTTATTTATACACGCAACACAGGAATCATGTAATATGCATATATCGCCCTTCGACTTAAAATATCTTCAAAGAAGTTGTGAGTGACATTCCAATTATTTCAATGCCGGAAAAACCTGTAGGAATTGTGGGAAATTCTTCCAAGTTTTTATATTTTTTTGCGAAGTTAGGCAATAATAAGCAAACTTATTTTTCTAACTATACACCAATTTTCGTCTAAGTCACACACACACACGCCGCACTCTACTCAATTTAAAAAATTTTAAAACAAACACAAACATACCAGAGTACTGACCATCATCGACGTGACTCTGGCTTGCATCAGATGTCTACAACTACGTCCGTGCGTTTCCTTTATATAGGTTATAAAAGAAGCCGGACAGCGGAGAGAGAACAGAGAGCAGAGTGAGAGAATTTTACACACACACGCGCTAACCATAGAGGTTACACGAGAGCACGGCTGACTACCCGTCCGACCGTTAGGCTGCGAAAACGACCTCCCGTGAACACAGAAAGAGAACTGAGTCCACTATCATCACGACAAGTCCAAACCGATAGCCAACAAGCAGTCAGCCGTTTAAGCATACTCCTTTCTTACACTCCCACTTCACACGTCCTACACCGTGCATTCAAACACTACACTATACGACTTAGCAGAGACATTTTCATAGCTTGTAAATGAAAATAAATCTTTGATTATTTTTCAAGTTTCTAATTTGTTTCTTTGCTCCAACCAAATGCTGTCGAAGAGGTTCATATCGTTGCAAAGGTTCATATCGTTTCAAAGGTTCATATCGTTGCAAAGATCAACTACTACTAATAAAAATTCATCTTGGAAAATTGCAGGGCATAACGGCAGAAATCTCTGCACAGCTTGGATAGATTACCGCAAAGCCTTTGATAGTATGCCTTACTCTTTGATCCTTAAGGCATTGGAAATATAAACGTCTCCTCGGTGATAGTAGATTTCATTAAATATAGCATGGAACTGTGGAAAACCACATTATACCTAAATCACGTCAAAGGTACTGCCACTTCCAGTTTTTTGAATAACTGACAAGGAACCTTTCAAGGAGGCTCCCTGTCGCCCCTTCTGTTCTGTCTGTCCTTTCGCATGAACAGTAATAACTATGGATATATAGAATAAAAATTAAAAGGTGTTTAATCACCTACAGTGGAGAGAAACAAATATTTGTAAACATAATTTTTTTTAATTTATTGTATTTCCAACTAATGAATAAACATATTTTTCTTATAATTAACTGTACACAAATGCATAACTTCTGGCTCTATCATCTGTCATCAATCCATAAACTTCTTGCACAAACTTTATCAATGCTAATTAATAATCTCAATGAAATTCCAGATTGGATCACTGAAGGCATTACATATCTTCTACCAAAAACGGGTGAAACAGATGATCCAAAAATGATAGACCAATAACGTCTGTCAACTACATATAAATTAGCCATGTCTGTCCTGACGAAATGTAATTACTCTTTTCTCAATCAAAACAACATTCTTCCCCTCGAACAAAAGGGGTGTCGGAGAGGTTCATATAGTGGCAAAGATCAACTACTGATGAACAAAATGATCTTGGAAAATTGCAGAAAAAGAGGTAGAAATCTCAGCACAGGTTGGATAGATTACCACAAAGACTTTGATAGAGTGTTACACTATTTGATCTTTGACCGTACATTTCCTTCACTATTGCATGAAACTGTGGAAAACCACGTTATACGTAAATCACGCCAAAGGTACTGCCACTTCCAGTTGTTTGAATATCCGATGAGGAATCTTTCAAAGAAATTTCCTGTCACTCATTCTGTTTTGTCTGTTCTTTGAAGTGGATATCTTAAAAATGCGGCACACGCGGACAGTTTTAGTTGGAGCCCTCGGATTGATTGCAAATGGATCAGAAAAACCCCTTAAAGGGATACCTGGTATCCCGTGCCTTATAGAAATAAAAAAAGTCGTACTCACAAGCACAGCTCATACATTACGAAGAGCATTATCTATGCAAAATGTGTGTGATCTTAGTTTTTTCTGACCATAGGTTTCTGGTTGGGACTCTAAAGGAAATGTGCATAAAACAGAAAACAAAGGAAATAATAATAATAATAATAATAATAATAATAATAATAATAATAATAATAATAATAATAATAATCTCAGAAAATGTGGCACATGGGAACATCAACAATCCCTGTTGTAGTTGGAGCCTTAGGATTGGTTGGAAAAGATTCCAATAGACAAATTGAAGGGATCCCTGGAAGTCCATGCCTCAAAGAGATACAAAAAATATTCTGACAAGTACAGCCCACACTTTACGAAGGGCTTCATCTATGTAATTTTTTTTTTTTTTTTGCAGTGGAAAGTGTCATGATACCATTTCTAACCTTAGGTCCCTGGGCGGGACCCGGAAAGAAATGTGTAAACGGCAGATATCAAAGGAAATAATAATAATAATACTAATAATATGAAATTTCAAGTGTCTGAAGAAATGCAACTATGCCATAATACACCTACTGCAACCTAAAACCCTAAAAAAAGAAAGCAAATGTAAAGATAATAGACCAAATGCAGAATCTATGTCAAGATAAGCCCCTGCCTGGTCAATACTCATCCCGTGCCAAACAAGCCGATGTAGACAAACCCCATACCTATCAGGAGATTACGTCGTGCAGGATTAAAAGCTGGAAAGAATGTTTTATTCTTGATGCACATGACTAATGCTTACTAACTAGAAATGACCATACATACATATTGAATAATTGTATTAACTCGAAATTCAGATTCTGTGATAAATATACAGAAATAACTGATTATCTTGTATCAGGTTGCACAGTAATAGCACCCACCGAATATAAAAGTCGACGTGACAGAGTGGCCTAATATCTTCACTGGAAAACATACAACTTTTACGGGAAAAGAACTGCAAGAAATTGGTCTGAACATCACCCAGATCCGATTACAGTCATAGAACCTGCAACAATTTTATGGATTTACAATACGCACATATAGAACAATCAAAACTAATCGTCCAGACATCGTGATCAAAGACCACAAAACCAGAACATGCTTTCTTATTGTCATTGCAGATTCCAATATATCTTTAAACACTAAAAGAATTAACAAAATTTATGCAATTTATTGAGGTGTTAACATGTACGTATTTCGAGCGAATTAAGACTGGTTGCAGTAAATAATCTGTACAACAGTATAACGTGTCGGTTTATTCACCATAACCGGTTGGGCAAATCCCGTAGAAGATAACACACTGTAAACTTTTGATCATGAGCTGGAGTAGTTAGGGCGAATCATGGCAATATGTGAAGAGGGTTGCTGGGCTTTTTTAAAGTTTACAGGACGAGGCAGCAAAAGCGACGTTCGAGTCATATCTAGATACTTAAGTTTACGGACATATCACGTAGAAACGCCGATTCCTATACGATCACCGAAGTTAAGCAACGTCGTCTCTGGTAAGTACCAAGATGTACCAGGGTGATGGATGGGCTCGGAATATTTTAATCGGAAAGCCGAGTTCCAATTCCAGTTGGTTTCGTTATATCCACTTACGCGCAAATACATCGCTTCTTCCCTCAGCTATTGGTTAATTAGTTTTATCACCAAACAAGCTGACGTAGACAAAAACCGTACCCATCAGTGGCTACGTAGGGCAGGGTTGAAAGCTGAAACTGAAGGTTTTATCTATGCTTCACAGGACCAATTTCTATGGGACTACACAATACACACTGACAGAACAATCAAAGCCAACCGCCCAGACATTGTTATTAAAGACCACAAACAAAACAAATGCCTCATTATTGATATGACAGTCCCTGCCGACTGCAATGTATCTTTGAAGATATTCGAAAAGCTGTCAAAATAGAAGGACCTTGAAATAGAAATCTCAAAAATGTGGCATATAGGAACATCTACAATCCCTGTTGTAGTTGGAGCCTTAGGATTGGTCGGAAAAGATTCCAGTAGACTAATTGAAGGGATCCTTGGCTTTACGAAGGGCTTTATCTATGAATTTTTTTTTTTTCAGTGGAAAGTGTCATGATACCATTTCTAACCTTAAGTCCCTGGGCGGGGCCCGGAAAGAAATGTGTAAACGGCAGATATCAAAGGAAATAAAAATAATAATGATAATAACTAGAAATATCCGTGAGTATTCCACCTTTTTTCTATTTAAATTTTCTGAGGAATTTTAATTCTTAAGTTAATGATTTAAGAAACACCTTGTGAGCTGCACGACTAAAAAACTCCAGTGGAAATTCCCCTATTGCATCATGAATTATTTGAGCTGATAAACTTTAACAAGATATTTCAATAAGAATCATAAGTATAAATGCAAATCATTATTTTAAGAAGTAAGAGGGTACAAATGAAATGATTCAAAATTGACATGGTTTTCATTTCACTGACGTAGACGTTACCATTAAGCGTTATAGCATCGAGTGTACGTGTGTTAGATATACATTATAGATATTTATGGAACATTTGTATTATTTTCTTTTATTTCTCTTTTTCTTTCCGTATTCCTTTTATTGCTTCTTTCTTTCTTTCTTTACTTCATTCTTTTTTCTTTCATTCACCCCTTCTTTCTTTCTTTCTTACTTTCTTTTTTCCCTCTTTCTTTCATCCCTTCTTTCTTCTTTCATTCTTTTATTGCTTCTTTCATTCACCCCTTCTTTCTTTCTTTCTTTCTTTCATCCTTTCTTTTTTCTTTTATTGCTTCTTTCTTTCATCCCTTCTTTCTTTCTTTCTTTCTTTCTTTACTTCATTCTTTTTATTTCCTTCTCCGCTTCTTTCTTTCTTTCTTTCTTTCTTTCATCCTTTCTTTTTTCTTTTTTCTTTTATTGCTTCTTTCTTTCATCCCTTCTTTCTTTCTTTCTTTCTTTCTTTCTTTCTTTCTTTACTTCATTCTTTTTATTTCCTTCTCCGCTTCTTTCTTTCTTTCTTTCTTTCATTCCTTCTTTCTTTCTTTCTTTCTTTTATTGCTTCTTTCTTTCAACCCTTCTTTTTTTCTTTCTTTCTTTACTTCATTCTTTTTTCTTTCCTTCACCCCTTCTTTCTTTCTTTCTTTCTTTCTTTCATCCTTTCTTTTTTCTTTTTTCTTTTATTGCTTCTTTCTTTCATCCCTTCTTTCTTTCTTTCTTTTATTGCTTCTTTCTTTCATTCTTTCTTTCTTTCTTTCTTTCCTTACTTTATTCTTTTTTCTTTCCTTCACCCCTTCTTTCTTCCTTTTCTTTCTTTCATCTCTTCTTTTTCTTTTTTCTGTTATTGCTTCCTTCTTTCATCCCTTCTTTGTTTCTTTACTTCATTCTTTTTTCTTTCCTACACCCTTTCTTTCTTTCTTTCTTTTTTCTTTCTTTCTTTCATCCCTTCTTTCTTCTTTTTTCTTTTATTGCTTCTTTCTTTCATCCCCTTTTTCTTTCATTCTTTTCCTGCTTCTTTCTTTCATCCTTTCATTCTTGCTTTCTTTCTTTCTTTCTTTCTTTCCTTACTTCATTCTTTTTTCTTTCCTTCACCCCTTCTTTCTTCCTTTCTTTCTTTTATTGCTTCTTTCTTTCATCCCTTCTTTCTTTCTTTCTTCCTTCGTTCTTTACTTCATTCTTTTTTTTTCTTTATATCTTTCTTTCTTTCACGGAAACTAAACAGCGTCTCTGATATGTTTTCCGTCGTTCCTTGCCCCGTAATTAAGTTACTGCTCTAGGTTAATTATGAAATTTAACATGTATTAATCAAAATAATGGTATACAAATCTTCATGTATATCGTAATGGATTCTTGACAGTCACACACCACATTTTGAAGAAGAAACTGGAAGCTACAGCGATATATTTCTGCCAAGAACAGTACAGACAGAATAGGAGAGTGACGAGGAAGTATTAAAAAATAGAATGTACAGAGAAATTAATATTAATAATCAGAACGAGAGAGTTTAAATGTCTGGCTTATATAACGAAGGAAGATAGCCTAAAAAGTAACCTTCAGAGGGCAGTTTGAAGAGAAGGGAAGCAGGGGTAAGGGGTGAGCAATCTATTTGACGGTTTTGGGACAAAGAGGGAAAGTATCGAAATTACTTAGATCAACAAAAGACAGGAAGTTGTAGAGAGCCACATACCCCTAGAGAATTTAACCTTCACAGGACGTATTGAAGGCAAGAGAAGCTGGGGTAAACAGTGAGTAACCTACTTAATGAATTTCAGAGAGTGGGTGGTAGAACGGGGGCAAAGAGGTATCATGAAAGATCAAAATTACTTAGAGTAACAAAGGACAGGAAATTGCGTACAGCCATTATGGACATGCCATATAAAATGAGATATATGAACACTTTTATGACATATATGTACAAATAACACACGGGTACATACGCACGTTTGTGTGTGTTAGATATACATTATAGATATTCATGGAATTCACACACGCAGTTAGCAGTTGTTTGAAATAAACATCGTCTGAAGTCAGTCTATGGACAAAATCAATATTATCCATTCTGAATATAGAATCGTTAGACTGTTTTGATGTTTAAAGAACTTTTCACACACAGACATACACAGACACACATATTACAGTATTTATAGTATTTTGAATTAAAAAGAATCCAGTAACACACACACACACACACACACACATATATATATATATATATATATATATATATATATATATATATATTATGAAATGGACAAAGTCTGACAATTATTTTAAGACATTTTTATGTTTATAAATTCTTTTTTTTTTATAGATACAAATATTTAAGTAAATGCTCAGTTTATAATAAACAGTATTAACAACATTTACCGGCCTGGGAATCGAACTGTGGTGAAATCGGTAAAAGCACGTCAGCCTATATGACGGTTTCCGTATAGAATACAGGTTCGATTCCTGTCGGAGGACGCATATTTCTATGACAATTTCTCGGACATGATGTTAATACTGTTTATTATAAACAGAACATTTACTTAAATATTTGTATCTATAAAAAAAGAATATATAAACATTAAAATGTCCTTATATATATATATATATATATATCAATTATGTAGTGCTTGTTCAATTTATATAACGTAAATCATTCATACGAAAAACAAATAATGAAGCTAATTATATGGCAAGAATCACTCTCGCAAACAATATTTAATAATAAAATTCAATCAACTTCGGATCCGTTAATGAATGGTATGACCCTTGTTTATAAATTCCGGTTTTATCAGGTCTTATTTTTTCTACTAGCCCGGCTTTCAATCGTTTCAAACGACCATCATCAGGTAGACATTTAAGTAAGTTTTCTTTAAAATCCAGGTAATATAGTGCAGACCGAAAGAAGTGTTTTTAGCAATGTGATATTGTTAAATGTAAGAATAATTTTGGAGCGTGCAGTCGCGACGCTGAGGTTTTTTTTTTTAATTTGAAAATTGTGCGTTCTTGTACTGTAGAAATAGGCTTTTTTTATAGTAAAGGTTGCATGAACTAAATTGTTCAATAATTAGTGTATATATAAGGGTTTACTGAAATATTCACGAACCAACCAAAAACATATGCCGCCATACATTCTAATGTTTGGACATTTTGGGACTGGGTTGGCTTGAAAGCATTCCATCATCCTTCCCACACACACATAAACACATTGTAAATTGATAAGATCTCGACTCCAGACTAGTACTGCGATTACATTCAAAGAGTCTAGGTACCATAGTGAAGAGCGATATTTATTTCCTCTTCAATACAGAAAATGTGGCACAAGGCCAAAATGAGGAATGGGGAAAAGGACAGTCTTCTTCTGCCTTCATATTAAACTTAGCTAGCGACAAACTCTGACACAAAACATACAACAATATTCCTAACACGAAAACAACGCATTCTTATGTACCTTTCTTACTACATCCACCATAATACCACATTGTCTCTATGAAAGTCCTAACGATTCTCCATATGTACAATTCATGGGGGAGAGGAATAAAACAACAATTTAAAAACTAGCCCAATGATCATTTACAATATGAATACAAATCTATTCACAAGAAACTAAACAAAATAATGTCAGTAATAAAACCACCCTCAATCCTTAACTGTGGCAGAAATATCAGTTAACTGGAGGAAATCCATGCAGGTCTATAATAATATAAAACATGCATTCATCCCAAGCACTCACACAAACACACACTCAAAAAGACACAACAACAAATACGAAAAAACACACCTGAAACGAAAGGTGCCCCGCATCAACCAGAGAACTGACATCACGGATCACCTAACAAGGGAGGGAATGTGGATTTAAGCCATATTGAAGAGTTCATCTGAAAAATTACCATGAAAATAATTATAGAAAAGGTACAGGGTGGGAAACTTATGGCTATGATAAACAGACTGAAGCCGAGACGCCAGATAAGGACCAATAATATTGCGGATTATTCTTCGGATTTTATCAAAAATCTCTAGGTAAATAACAGGAGCACAGGACAAAATGTTGCAGCAATATTCTAAGCATGGGCGAATGGTAGACATAGATATATAAGATGAATTCTGGAGATAAAATAAATGTACCTCACGACGTTGTAAACAGCTTTCTTAGCTACTGACCTAGAAATGGATTCAGTGTAGTCTTTCCACCTCATGTCAGCCGAGAACATTATCCCGAGAAGGCGCTCTCTCCTGGAGATCAGCATCCACCATGCTGATGGAGAGCAGAGAGTGGTTTCTCAGAGGAATAATCGAGAGCTGTTTAGTTTGGGAGGCGTTAAAATGAACAAGCCATGCATTGCCCCAGTTAACAACAGACTGAAGGTCGTTTTAGATGTCAGCTGTCATTCTGACCATATCAAATTGATCAGACTTACTCTCAAGACAGGAGTAAATGGTTGCGACATCAGCGTAGATACCAAGTTGAGAGCTGATGCCATCGGTAAGGACATTAAAGAAAATTAAAAACAAAGTAGGACAAAAGATGGAGATCTGGAGTCACCTGCACTAATACGAAAAGAAATGGAAGAGTGGCCATTCAAAATTGCTTTCATTTCACGATTTGATAGGAAAAATTGTATCAGTTCAAAACATTTTTCCGGGGACAGCGTTACTTTTCAGCTTGTGAAGAAGACCTGTATACCAGAATCCGTCGACAGCTTTCGAGATGTCCAAATGTACTGTCCGAGCTTTTGACCATTTTTATCTAGCGCTTTATAGACTCTTTCCGCAATTATCATCAGTAGATCAGCAGTTGACCTGGAGAAACGAAAGACATATTGCTTGTCTGGAAAAAAAAAACCTTGCGATGTGAGATCATTAATCAAATTGGCATTGATTATGGCCTCTAGGTGTTTCCCCACAAAAAGGCCGATAGTTAGAAATGTCGGTCTGTTCAACCAAGTTCTTAAAAAGTGGGGTAAAATATGAGGACTTCCCGCAAGGCTGCGAGGTACTTATTATAAAGTTTAGAGAGACCAGAAGCCAGTTGGGGAGCACACTTCTTAACGAGTATTGCAGGGGTACCATCAGGTCCACATGCTTTGTAGGGATCCAGGTTAGAGATGATAGCAGAAACAATAGAAAGGGTTAGATGCATATCATTTAGCAGAGACTCAGTTCTAGGTGAAAAATTACGCAGGGATACTCCAGATGAGTCAAGGGTAGAGTTTAAGGAGAATCCACGGGCGAAACATTCAGCTTTATCAGCAGAAGATATTAACACCTCAACTTGAATGAGAGGACGGGTAGAGAACTTACGCTGTAACAGTTTACTAAATGTACACTATTACAGAGCCACCAGTAATAACGAGAGGCAAAGATTTTAGATGCAATACGGTGTCTCAGTCTCTTAGCAAACAGAGACTTGGCTCCTTCAAAGATTCGTTTACATATTGTGATGGGAACTTTCGTGTTGGTATAGCCGAAAATACGGTGCCTCAGTCTCTCAGCAAACAGAGACTTAGCTCCTTCAAAGATTCGTTTACATGTTGTGGCGGAAACTGTCACGTTGGTATAGCCGGAAATAGTGGTTCCGGTTAGTGGGCTATAGCGGCGGAGCATGCTGGTGTGAACCATGGTGAAGATTGAAGTTTCACTTTGTATTTCCGACAAAGAATCAAAACATCCATACCGGCTTTGACCCAAGAGGAAACCTCAGTGGCACAATTCTCAATTTGAAGTTTAAAAATGTCAGTCCAATGGGTGTCCCGAAGAAAATCCTGGAGTTAGTCCCAATCAGCGTGTAGGTAACGGAAAGCGGTCTTATGAATAGGAGATTCTTGTTGAACAAATTATTAGAACGAAATATCAATAGATACTACAGAGTGATCCGAGTTTCCAATAGGACAATGTTGCGACGCTCGGTGAGGAGCGAGAAGTGGGGATAAGAAATAAGAGTATTCTGTTGTTCGGATTTGTTAGGGAAAACGGTTAGGGAAATCCACGATTTGTATAAGGGACTGAGCAATGGAAGAATTTAATACCTGAATACTAGCAACATGAGTATCATTAAAGTTTTTAAGCCACGTGTCATGTTGCGCTTCCAAATCACCGATGGCAAAGATGGTAGCAGTTGGATGGAGAGAGTGTGACATTCTCTTCTGTCAGAGATGATACTGCCGTTTGAGAAGAACGGGAGCGTTAAAAGAAAAAGAGATAACTAACAGAGTGTAATCATGAAACACGGAAGCACATGAAAGAGTAGTCTGGGAAGTTGAGAGACAATTCCTTTGCCGTTGGTAGATTATACACCAGGGTCATGCATCTGAATGCTGGAATCTTTTCGGCAAAGGGGAAGAGAATTTATTGCCAGAATTTAAGTTTGTTTGGCAAAGTACAAGGATATCCTGCGACCGTTCCATGAGAGAGAAAGAGAGAGAGAGAGAGAAAGAGAGAAAGAGAGAGAGAGAGAGAAAAAGCGGTTAAGCGAGATAGTTATTTCTTTGTTTACTGGTTTTCTCCTCTCGTTTCGTTGTGTTTGCCATGAGGAGATTTTTATTGGTGAGAAAAAGAAAAACGCCAAAGTAATCATCATTATCCGTCGTCAATGGCAGATTTGCCTGAAAAAAGAGCATAATGGGGCCTCGCCGGGAATACATGCAGGGGCACATACCCATGCGGGACATGGCACTAAAAATACCCCGGCAGTGACTGTTGATCAGAACTGCCTCTGTACGCGCTTCCAATGAGTTCGGGCTCTTAACAACTGGTTGGAAGCAGCACCCAGATAACTGACAACCCGGTACCCACATAATGGAAAGTCGCAGTCATTGATCACTAGGAAGTTATGACAGTTTAAATCACTAAGGCTCTGAAAGACAGCGAAAGAGCCGGAAAACCATATAGTGAACAAGGTGCATGGGATGAACCGCTCATGTTCAATAGACATTGAAGGGGTGCGAGCCGGAAGATAGGCGAATCTATCTACTTTTGTGGAGGCGGTTATTATATTTTCTACGAGAATGTGGCAGATGGAGTTAGGCAGGTTCCCCTGTGTCTTTAAATGAGTCCTAATTGAGCTATAGTCAGGGAGATGTAACAAGAGTCTGAGTAACAGGCATGTCCAACATAATTATTCATGAATTTGGTTTGATTAAGAACACAGTTCTTTAAGATAGATATGAATACATAAATAATATTAGTTCTCTGTAATTTGCCCGTGAGATGTTGTTGATGATAAAGACAGCTTAATTAGAAGCTTAAACACAGTACCTTTTCAGTAGTAGATATTAATGAAATTCGTATATATATGTATGCGTGTATGTGTGTGTGTGCGTGTGTGCATGTGTGTGTCTGTGCATGTGCGTGCCTACGTGTATGTACGCATGCGTGGTGTGTGTAAGGGGATGATGATGTGTGTAATAATAATAATAATAATAATAACAGCAATAATAATAATAATAATAGTAATAATGAACCACATCGTATATAATTTCAGCTAATTTTAGTAAGAATATATTTTTTGAAAAGCACAATTGTGACATGCACATCGCTTAATTTGAACCCGTGTCCCTTTGAATCAAGCATCATACGTTCGTATATGCAATTAGAAAAGTATTCATATGATCACAAGAATACACACGTTCATGCACACTCAACAAACACCTAGATGTAGGTGCATTGACTTAAACACGCACAAAAAACAAAACATTGAAAAATCTACACACCAGGACGAACATTTGTGAATAATATTATCTGTAAGTGAACTAAAAAAAGGCTTATTAGCATTCTGCATAAAAGCCATTACCTAATTTACATAACAGAATTAGTTTCTATGCCGAATGTATACACAATAT
This sequence comes from Acanthosepion esculentum, assembly GCA_964036315.1. Classification (NCBI taxonomy): domain Eukaryota; kingdom Metazoa; phylum Mollusca; class Cephalopoda; order Sepiida; family Sepiidae; genus Acanthosepion; species Acanthosepion esculentum. The sequence goes on along the minus strand of OZ038492.1, from coordinate 5,432,338 downwards.
TCATTCATATTTTCTTGATAAGTAAAAGTCTATTATTCATATTTGAATTGCATAGAACAATGGTATAAATATGAATGTCAATTCATTTATCTACAAACTTCCGAGGGTTGATTGATAAATAAGAAGTCCAGACGTAGGAAACAAGTTTTAAACCAGATAAAATAATGTAACTGGTATCGAGATGAACTAAATATATTTCTCCTTAGAATTACGAGAGGCGATTAATAAATAAGGTCTCTATTCGATAAAACAAGCTTTCGATCAGATAGAATAATGATAGCTGTATCAAAATGAATTAAATTTGTTTCTCTTCAAAATTAATAGGGTTCATTGATAAATAAGCTTACTAATCCTATGAAAAAGATTTTAAACCAGATAGCCTAATGAAATTAGCGTGCAGCTATAGCGCGAGATCTACCTCAATATGTCGTCTACCCAGGCGCAGCGAGGAGGTCTACTGTGTCCACCCCGCACGTGGCCATCAGGTCAGGTGAGGTCATGAATCAGGTCAGGTGAGGTCTAACATGGATATTTATATCTGTCTCACATTTTCTAAACACGTGACCTATCCATATAAAAAGAAGCAAGTGAAGCTTCTAAATCAGAATCCTCGTCAGCCTGAAACAGTTGACAAATATTTCAGAACTTCAGGACACTTCAGGGTACTTCAAAATGTTGCTGAAGGCGTTTTATAGGAAAGTCATCGTCACAGAGGAAACGTGTTTATTTTTACTTCTCTGTCTTTAATATAAATACAAATAGTCTATAGCTATATAAATAATAATATATAGTTTAAATAAATATGTATACACATACAATATTATATTATAGTTCGATGCTGCGGTAGACCTCACGCTATAGACGAAACGGGAAGTAGGCTTCACTCTATATTGAGGTAGACCTCACGCTATAGACGAAACGGGAAGTAGGCCTCACTCTATATTGAGGTAGACCTCACGTTATAGACGAAACGGGAAGTAGGCCTCACTCTATATTGAGATAGACCTCACGCTATAGACGAAACGGGAGGTAGGCCTCACACTAAACTGAGGTAGACCTCACGCTATAGACGAATCGGGAGGTAGGCCTCACACTAAACTGAGGTAGACATCACGCTATAATAGCCCCGAAATTAGTATCAAAATGAGGTCAATTTATTTCTTTGAGAATTACGATGATTGTTTCAGAAAAAATGTCTTCCATGCTTTGAAAAGTTTTTAAAAAATGTAGAATAATAACACTGGTGTTAAAAAGTATATGTAAATTTATTTACTTTCAAAATTACGATTGTCGATTGATAAGTAAATAAACAAAACAAAATGAAACAAACTTTGAAACCTAATCGTAACTGTTCGATCTAGTTTATCTTCATTATTAAATGGGCTTGTAAAAGTTTCGACATATATTGTAAGAACTGGAAACCTGAGAGAAAAAGAAACTGAAAAAAAGTTTCGGTGGCAGCGTTATTGAAATCAACGAGAAGATGGAAGAGAGCGCTAAGGAATTGAAAGGCTTTGCTATCAGTATCGATTGGCCGGTAAGCTCAATGACAAAACATTGAAAACAGAGAACAATCAGCCGAACAAACCCAGGCGAACATTTATAAATGAAGACTAGTCAATGAAAAATTATCATGTGCTCAGACCGTTCGAACAGACCACAGGCCAAAAAAGAGAAATTAGAGTAAAATTCTGTAAAAGGAAGATAACAGTAGTGGCCATAATTAATGGAACACTGGCATAAAGAAAATGCGAATAAGAGTGTTGTATGCGTGAAGAATGAGAGTGTCAGTCATTTGATCACCAGCGTTGTCCATTTCATTCTTTTACGTTAAATATTCTAGGAACTGTCCATCAAGTAAAATGCTCCAATATTTTACTCACAATTACAGCCCACACATTAGGACGAGCTTTATCTATGTGTGCGAATTTAATGTTTTATTTATTTATTTATTATAAAAATTGTGATAAATGACATGAATCCATTTCTGACCTTAAGTCTCTCGTTCTGACCTGGAAGGAAATGTGTATACAACAGAATGCAAAGGAAATAATAATAATAATAATAATAATAATAATAATAATAATAATAATAATAATAATAATAATAATAGCCAACCGCCCAGACATTGTTATTAAAGATCACAAACAAAAAAAATGCTTCCTTATTGATATGGCAGTCCCTGCAGACAGCAATGTATCTTTGAAGATATTCGAAAAGCTGTCAAAATACAAGGACCGTGAAATAGAAATCTAAAAAATGTGGCACATGGGAACATCAACAATCCCTGTTGTAGTTGGAGCCTTAGGATTGGTTGGAAAAGATTCCAGTAGACTAATTGAAGGGATTCCTGGAAGTCCATGCCTCAAAGAGATACAAAAAATTATTCTGACAAATACAGCCCACACTTTACGAAGGGCTTTATCTATGATATAATTTTTTTTTCAGTGGAAAGTTTCATGATACCATTTCTAACCTTAGGTCCCTGGGCGGGACCCGGAAAGAAATGTGTAAACGGGAGATATCAAAGGAAATAATAATAATAATAATAATAATAATAATAATAATAATAATAATAATAATAATAATAATAATAATTGCGTTAGCGCAAAATGCAGATTCTGTTATAAATATCCAGAAACAATAGATCATCCTGTATAAGTTTGCTCGGTATTGGCATCCACTGAATATGAAAGATGGCATGACATAGTGGGCCAATATCTACAATGGAAAATCTGCAACTACTACGAAAAGGAAACTGAAAGAAATTGGTAGGTACAAAACCCAGACCTTGTTATGGAGATAGGACCTGTAACAGTTCTATGGGACTACACAATACACAGAGACAGAACAGTCAAAGCTAATCGCCCAGACATCGTTATTAGAAACAGAAAACAAAAAAGTTGCCTCCTTACTGATATGGCAGTCCCTGCAGACTACAATGTATCTTTGAAGATCTTCAAAAAACTATCAAAATACAAGAACCTTGAAATCGAAATCTCAAAAATGTGGCACATGAGAACATCAACAATCCCTGTTGTAGTTGGAATCCTCGGATTGATTATAAAAGATTCCAATAGACTCAGTGAAGTGATTCCTGTTGGCCCATTGCTTGAAGAAATACAAAAAATTGTTCTCACGAGTACAGCCTACACCTTACCAAAATATTTTTTTCTCTCAGTGGAAAATGCCATGATGCCATTTCTGACCTTAGGTCTCTGGGCTGGACCCGGAAAGAAATGAGTATACACCAGAAATCAAATGAAATAATAAAAATAATAATAATAATAATAATAATAATAATAATAATAATAATAATAACAGTTACTTATATTTGCAGCACAGGAGCATGTCATCAGAAAGAATGTGCCATAATAGTCTCGCGCCCACTCATTGCACCAGAGGGAGGGATCGGTGCCCGCACTGAGGCCAGCGCAACCGACAGTTGCGAGGGCTGAGGGCAATTTTTGTTCCCAGCCCGGGTGTATGCGCTCGGGACACCACTTTGAAAATACCTTGCGTCACAAGTCGTCTTAGTAGGGAGATAGAGTAAATACCTAGTCTACTTATAAGAAGAAAGCAAATGCAGGATATGCGGGGAAGCTGATTAGACAGTTAGCCACATACTCATTGAATGTTCCAAATTGCCATAGAAACAGCTTAAGCAAGGATATAATTGGATTGCCAAGAGAATCAATTGGCAAGTGTGTCGTATGTTCAGCTTCAATGTAAAAGTGAAGTCGTATGAATATGAGCCGGAGGCAGTGGTAGAAAATGACAGTCACAAAGTATTGTAGGATTTCTGTCTAGACAGATGTCATTGAATCATGAAGACCTGACCTTATTGTCGTAGGTAAGGAATATAGCAATTTTCGAATTCTTGAATTTGCTGTTCCATGCGATACAAGAATGGTCTGTGACGCAACTGAAAAGCTTGAAAAACACCAGGATCTGGATAATGAGTTGAAGAAGCTACGAAAACATGACTGTTAAGGTAATTCCTGTAGTAATGGGAGCACTTTGAACACGATTTAGAAGCTTGAAAGAGCATTTCAAGAAAATTGGAACTAAGTACAAGATTGTAGAACCGGCATCATTTACTCCGCGAGGATTCTTCGAAAATTTCTTGAGTTCTAAGGAATCTTCTTGACGCCATCCCTCAAGAACAGAATTTTTACTGATTACGCCAGTACGCGATACCAACATAATAATAACGGGATATTATATATTATATATAAAATTGTTCTATTGAAAAATGTTCAAAGACAATTGATAACATAATGACTGGTTTTGGTCAACGTGATAGGGTTGCCCAATATATATATTGGTCAATATGCCGTACATTCAACCTCCCTCACAAAGATAATTAGTAGGAAATCAAGCCACCACTAGTTGTATAGAATAATATGGTTATCGTTCTCTTCATTTGTATTACCCTTTCTGTTATCATTCTGAGTGTGAATCTAGAATTCTTTGTTTCAGTGTCTTTAAAGAAACCGTACTTTTCTTGTCGTATTTCTGGTCTAATTCTGATGTACGTTCTATTCATCAGAATTCGGATTAGTTTCGTTATGGGGCTCATTAGGCTGGTTACCGGATGGGGATACTATACTTTTTACATTATTCGGACTATTGTCTTCATCTTTGTCGCCATGTTTATCACAATGTTTCGGCCGTTGTATGCTCCGGCCTTATTCAGGTGGTTGGAATGTCGAACTGAACCCTTTATTTCTCTCACTGGAGTAGACTGTTCTATATGTGGGAACCAGTAATAAGGAGTGCCAGAGAAAAGCGATAATAACAACAAAAATTACAACATGAGCTATGGTAAAATGGTTGCTAAAGACATTAGGTTTATAATACCCAGAAATTCAAACACAGATGTCCTCAAGGAAACATGGCACAGTGGATAAAGGCATTAGCTAGATCCAGTGACAGGACCCAAAAAGTATGAGTTCAATACCTGGTTAAAGAGGTGGAGAACTTTGAGAAGGGAATTAACAGGAGATAAATGACATCCTTTAGACATGGCACGTGGAACTGTGGAAATAAAGGGTTCAGTTCGACATTCCCACTACCTGAAGAAGACCGGAGCGTACAACAGCCGAAACGTTGTGATAAACATGGCGACCAAGATGAGGATAATAGTTCGAATAAAGCAAATAGTGTACATAATGCCTCATCTCAGAAATATAGTCAGATACTGAAAGGCCGAAACGTTGTAATAAATATGGCGACAAAGATGAGGACAATAGTCCGAATAATGTAAATAGTGTACATAATACCTCATCTCAGAAATATAGACAGATACTGAAAGGCCGAAACGTTGTAATAAATATGGCGACCAAGATGAGGACAATAGTCCGACTAATGTAAATAGTGTACAGAATACCTCATCTCGGAAATATAGACCGATACTGGGGGATAGTATTCTTTTGCTTCAGGCTTTTTAAGTAGTCGTATGAAAATGGACCTGCTTAGGTCTTCCTGCTTTTCATTTCTATTTCATTAATTATTTTTGTAATATTGTCAATGCCGAAATCACATTACAGTCCCAACTGGTCTTCCTGCTTTGTTCCTGTCCAAATTGGACAGTGCTAATTTTAGTTCAGACTATAATATTTCTGGTCATTCCATATTGTGTAGCTTAGGTCTTGAAAGTGCTCTCCAATGCGTTTCCGTCTTTGAATTATTTGTTTCTGTTTCTATTATCAGCATTCCCTCCTTTGGGTTCCTGCCTGCTGCTTATGAGCACGTTTTTGTCCTGTTATTTCTCTTATTATTTTATGGATATCTGCCTTAGTTGCGATGCTTATCCTTTCTACTTCATTGACCCATTCATAATTTACCTGCTTGCATTTTTTCTCATTTCTTTCTGAAAGGTACTGAATTCTGTCCGATACATTGGCATTGTTTATTGCTCCATTTTCATCATATCGAACATTTCATCTGTCATCAACTCAATCCCATGGACCCAGCATGTGAGCAAGGATGAAATTTTAGGGGAAAATGCAAACAAAAAGGACACTTATATTTAACAACGGGAAGAGACAGTTTATATTTATAGGGCACATAATGAGGAAAGAGGACTTTGAAAATTTGATACTCGCAGAAGAGTTGAAGGCATGAGAGACAAGGGAAAATAACGCATAACCTACCTAGAGAGCTTAAGCAAATGTTTGGCGAAGATGATTCTGGAAGGGTAGCAAAAAGGCAAAATATATTAAGAACAACACAGGACACGAAGTTGTGGAGAGCCATGATTGTCAACGTCGACACATAAAAGAAGAATTTTCCTTAAAATGATCACATTTGTGGAAGTCACTTAAAGATTCTAGTTAATGACGTTTTCTTTTTCTATATGCCGTGTCTTTTCGGGATGATGGCGATTATGGTTTTCCACAACTTCCTATCCTTTGTGGCTCTTGGAAAAGTTTGTCCTTTTGCAATCTCTCCTAATCTCTGTTCTATCAACCGTTTACATAAGCTGGTTAGGTAGGTTCTGCGCTGTTTTCTTATGTATTTCGTATTCCTCAGTGTTAAAGGCTACATAACTGAATAAAAGAAATCGTATTATTTTGCTTAAAATATATCGAAAAAGTACATCTGAATACAGAAAGTGCCATCCTTAAACTCAATTCTAACGTTAAATGATGTTCAGTCACATTTCATTACACAACAGTTAAATCTATATGCACTTTCTAGGAAAATTATCAACAGATAAAGCCTTATATTACCTACAATAGATTCACAAACATTAAAACAGTGATATGACTGGATGAACTTCGTTTTTTGTGTAAGTGTTTCCTTATACATAGTGTTTAATTTGTTCCAAACGGCAGTCACTCATGATTCGGTAACTGGTATGTTAATCAATACAAAATTACTATCTATAAAACGACACTATAATCTATAAAACTAGGAAAGGTTATAGTATTACTTGTCCAAACGAACAAAAACAATGTGTTTGATATCAAATGTACAGCTCAGTGGTAATAGAAACGAAATCTATCAGCTGCCACACATACTTCAATGTTATATGTATTGGGCCCCTTGTTCCTGATCTGGCTCACCTTCAGTCATTTTCCCACCGCCGTAAGGTTGCCTCTCTCTGTCTTTTCTATAAATACTTTCATAGTAATTATTCAGATGAGATATTTGCTATTGTGCTTTTTGAATTTAAGCGCAGTACTAGATTGGCGTCGAGATCTAATCGATTTACAATTGAGCTGCCTAGATGTAATTGTAAATTCTATGCTAACAGGTTTCTTTTCTCGCACTTTTCGCTTGTGGAACTCGCTTCTGGCTCCATGATTTCCAACCAACTTTAATCTGCAAAAATTTAAATGCAATGTTATCTACTGTCCTCCAGATTGCTATTTTTATTCTCACTCTTTATTAATGTTTCTGCTCGTAAATCTTACACAGCCAGTGACCCCTTGTGACTTAATGGCTTTACAGCCTTGCTTGGGGTGAACAGGATTTTTAAAAAAACTCTTCCGAATGTTAGATTCCTCAATGTCCCCCTTATTATATCTTTCCAGAAATTACAACTGTTGTTCATGATGACGGTAGTCTTTGAGTATAGAATCCAGAGGTTGGCACTGAATATTTCGAAGACAGTAGGGAAGCGTAGTTCAGGTTAGCAGTGGATATACAGATAAAGTAGCAGAACGTAGTTCATTATTTTCCTTCGCTTCTGTTCATTCGCTTGACAGGTTGCCATTGGACATTCGGAGAGAGTAAACAAAATGACCGCCTTTATACACGACGGATTGAATATTTTACGTCTCCTAATTGGTTAACCTTCTTTTGGGGAACTATAAAGTGAGTCAAGTCATTTGGGTTGGCTCACTAGTTACATAACGGTACACAAAACAATCTAACAACTCCAACTCTCTCATTCTGGTTGTAAATATATATTTCCTTGTTGCTGTTTATTTTAAAACTTCCTCATTGCTCATATAGTTTGTCTATGGTATTCTCAACAGCCATTTGCAGAATCATGTCTTTGTTTATTCGAGTTTATTTTTCATCTGCAAGATAACTGACTAGCATTCAGTGATACAACGGAGGCTAGATATGACATAGCAGTTAAGCCCTCTTTACTATATTTTCCTAACACTTAATACTTTGCTTAGTTTCGGGAAAGTAATCTTCGCTTTTCCTATAATGCCTGTTTCCCATTTTTTCACCGTCTGTTACTCCACTACACATATTTTTACGTTCTCAATACATCGCTCACAGCTTCACTTGCCTCTTTTACTGACGACCATACTTTATGTTTTTTATAGTTTTACTTTCCTTTATTACCTTATCTAGAAGCTCTTTTCCTTTCGAGTTTCCCATCAGCTTCCTGACATCTGTCTACCGTATGTTGTTAATATTACGTCTACGGAAAATAATTCTTCTAAGGCCTTTTCATCATCAGATCGTCTTACTATATAGGAAGTAAACATACAACGGGATCATCACTCAGCTATCCACCGACTGGCGAATACTGCGTTTTCATTCTCACGTCGTTGTTTCAGTTGTACTTTCCTTTTAACGTTTTTCTTTGTTTGTTTATTCTTTATCTTCATTTTTAAATTTTGAATTTTCTTTTTTCCCGCTTTTTTTTTAATTTTCTTTCTTTTTTTCTTTTTCTTTCTCGTTTTCTTCTTCTGTTCCGTGCCGTTTTTATATTTGAATGCATATATACTTACTTTTCTTCACGTGCCAGTGCTTTAGGATGCGAATATAATTGTAGTGCCATCAGCTGACGTCCTTTTGTTTGAGATCTGTAGCGTTCATGTGTACTTTTCACATCAGCGTTGATTTTAAACATTTTTCTGCACATCAGTGGGACCAGACCTCCGGTTGCCTATATATATATATATATATATATATATATATATATATATATATATATATATATATATACGCACCTGCCTATTATGATATATAGGTCATGCCGATATCTACTGATGATAGACTGAATAGTATTTTCAATATTCTAAAACGTTTCCTATATACCAATTTGGTGAGCAAACGTAGGTTAATTCTGATAGTTCAATGATTTCGAATGTTTGAAAACTTGAAGACCTGTTCTAGAAAGGAAATATTCTATCGGTCACTTATTTTTAGCATTTAGTTTTCAGAAAATAATTTATGGACTACAGTGATCTTTAGAAATATTCTTTCTTTTCAATTTCATTTGTATTATAGATATTAAGTCCTAATGTTAAGCAGCGTCCTATCGACTGTAAATGTATATTTCAGTAGCTGTGTGATAGATAAAGTTTCTCTACCAAAAGATTCACAAATCCAGGTTCACTTTTCGATATGTTTATTTTCAAGTCATGTTTATCATTCAATATTAATTAAATAATATTACCGGTTTCCTTAAAAGGAAGCCTTTAGTTTTCACTGGCCGAGTAGCCAGTGTCACTGTTGATTTCAAAATTTATAAATCAAATTTTCAGAAGAATAGGTTTTTAGACATTCACTAACCGTTATAGCTCTTTCTATGCGGAGTTTCCTTTCTAACCTTTTATTTGAAGCAGTGTGGAACGTCAACATCATCATCATTATGTCTCTTAATTCCTTGGGGAACCATGGGCAACTACACCTCTCCAACGGACGTGGTTCCGGGCGATCCTCTTCAGCTCGGCCCATGTTGTGATGGCTGCCTTCTTGGGGGATTTTCACCAGCACGTGTAATACACTCCACTTTGGAGGACTCTTCCTCGGCCATCTCGTTGTTTGAAGATATCGTTGAGGTTTCTGTAACAAGCTAGTTTTTAAGTGATTAGGTTAACCTGCTGCACAACCCCCAACCTGGAGGACCAGGGTATGTCTTTCGTCTGGTTCCTACCCTACAGACCTGTTGAGGATGGTAGGACCTGCTAAGGATCGAAGCTCCCACCCAAATAGCTCTGGGGGTCGTTGAAGCGCGCAGGCCGTCCTACCATGTCACGGCAACACAGTACTGGCCAGAACGTCAACATTTGGTTATGTCATTTATTTCTCTTCCAGTTACATGTGACAGCCGTTTTTAGTTGTTGTTGTTGAAA
>OZ038492.1:5344783-5419783 GCA_964036315.1 Acanthosepion esculentum | reverse complement strand
AGCAAAACCGTATGACCTAGTTGCCAATCTAGTAGCACGTTTAAATTCATGCAGTCGATGCATCAAAGAAAAAAGCCCAGCAGAAGAGTTGCTATGAAAATAGTTTGCAAACTGTTCCATTAATTTCAACCGTTGCTGAAGAGGTAATTGAATTGGGTCATCCATGATGAAAGAAATAATTCTTGTTGTGATGTTCTGTCTCATCCTCGTCGCCAAAGTGTTATAACTGCAGTTAACGATCTGATATTGTTATTATTTAAACCTTTATTTTTGGTAATACCAACATGTAACCAGCGGATTGAATAGAGCCGAGATTTCTACTTGCGTTTATATGTCCGCCATGGTTTTCGTCCTCCCAGCCAAAACTTCCAGATCAATGCCGATAACTCCGTACAGCTATCTCTATTAGTTAACTCCGCCATGACAAAAAGGCAGCGGGAAGCCACGTCACGTCGACGAAAATGTGATTAAAACTGAGATGCTGGATGAGAAGATTTGCTCCGTATTCTATTTTTAGGAAGGATGTTGACTCATATGATATTTTGGCAACGTTTTGGAACAGACTCCCCGTGGATGCCCTCCACGACCTGAGCACTATAACGCCAAGGATCATACATTTTTTCATCATTTTTATGATCTATCACCCACTTTTACATTCATATGACACTTCATTCAGTGGTTCTCTACTTTGGGTGGCTCAATTCTTGTATTGGGTGAACTTTAGTAAGGAAAATATATATAGAGAGTAGTAACGCTAATTGATTTGAGGGATGATAGTGTCATTTGACTAAGTTCTACCTTCCCCCTTTCTTTATACGGTGAAAAGAATCTGATAAAACAGAAAAGAAAGATTCAATGAATGATGGAGTAAAGTACGAAGTTGTAAGAATAACAAAGAAAGGAGGTGACTAGCGGAAATTAAAAACAATCGAACAGCCAAAACAAAACAAAAAAAAAACGCCTCCACCCCAGAAAAAAATAAAATAATCTTGGAATAGCAAGAACTGAAATTTATAAGTAAACAATTTTCCATTTGGCAAAGTGATTCATCGACAAGAACAAAAATTATGACAAAGGAGATAGGAAAAAAATACCTTGAGAGAAAACGCCCTCCCTCCGTCAAAAGCCTATTTTTTTTTAACTCCAATTTCTGACTCTCGTTTATAGGATGTATCTGAAAACGATGCCGGTGAAATTGTCAGATGTACTGGGATTTGAAAAAAAAATCTTTAAATAATTGCCGGGCTTGAAGAACAAAATTCAATTACCATCATCCAATCATCTTTTGGGGCTTATTGTTATAAAAATCACATCCACTTAACAAATAAATAAATAAATATTTTTTTTCTTTTTCATTCAGGCGTGCGATACTATCATGTTAAAGAAAACTGCTATTTGGAGAATATGAAACAGAAATGTGGCTTTTGTGTTGAGGATGTGCTGACAGAGAATCGATAGACAACTGCGTTCACTACAATAAAAATTGATGACAGTGTGATGTATTGAACAGTGAAGGATTTATGAAATCTTGGTTTAATATTGTCAGTTTCATTTTGGCAGCTTTCCTGTACGGATGAGCGCAGAGATAAGACGTTGAATTATTAACATGTAGAAGGTCGGTATGAGTTTAACACTTTTGCACAGGTTGGCTTTTTCGTTCACTAAAAACAGGCAATACATTTTGGAAAGATATTAAACTATGGATATGCGTATGCTGCATAAGATCTCTCGTATATACCAGCGACAATATTTATTACACTTACAATGCTTTCTCCGGTATGGGAAATTCGAGGAGGTGTAATGGTTAGCAAACTGGTCTCGCTAGATCAATTACGAGTGAGTTCGATCCTCACCGGAGGTTCCACGCTTTCAGCCTTGTGCCATATCTAAGCTACGCTTAGAAAATCATTTATATTTCACTGGTCTCGGCTGGCATAGTTTGAAATTAATATTAGCTCTAGTCCCAAGGGGCTGTCCCCCTGGCAGTATCTCTCCTTCGGGAGTCAGCTATAGTCATTAATTGGCGGCTGAGGGGTCCCAAAAAGGAGAAATGCCGAAGTGGCTTGAGCAATTTTTCCACGGCGTTACCGTTAAACCTAATTTAACCTTGTCACATTCATTTGCGGCTAAAAAATCTTACTATGCTCGGTATGGCACAAGGTCACTCAAAGGATAAAAATATGTCGTCTTAAATTAGGTTTAGAAATAAGAACCGTTGTGAAACTCGAAATATTAACAGTCTAAGTTTTACTTAAATACTAAACTACCCGTTGGGTCAGTGACGGTTCAGGTTATAAAACATTGAAGTTGATTTCAACATACCATTGGAATGAATGTTAATTTTATTATGATTCAGTTAAATATTTCAGTTCGTCCTTTTCATCATTGGTCTGGCTTACAAGTTTATGTTTAACGTTTTACTAATTGTTTACAGCATTTAATAGGAAGGGAACCTACGGGATAAACGTGAAATGTAAATCAAATTAACTTAAAAATAATTTTTAATATGCCAAAAATATTTCAAAATCATATTCACTGGAAAATATTTTTAAATATTAAAAATATTGTTTGTTTAACGAAAGCTGAAATAGAAATAATTACTCTACAAACAACTGGACGAAACAGCAAAGCGGGATTTCTTTGGGTCTGTCTTTAATGATTGCTTGAAGGAAGTTAAAATTAAAATATTTACAGTATAACCGGCTCGTATTTTTAAATCTTCTTCACTTAAATCAGATTAAATTAAATCATTATACGCCGGACGAACGCGCCGCAGAAGCAGGAAAGCATGCAAGCACGGAATGACTGACTTTCAGTTTTATATGAACGGCTAACTTAGTAGCGTCGAATAAATAGCGACTGGATTTCGTCACCTCAAGAACTGACATCACTTACCTGACGGTAGTTGAGTAACTGTCGGTCGTTCACTCAGTATATCCAGTGTATGATATATTTTCCAAACTTTCTCCCATCACAAAGCGTTCCACAAAGTTTAAAAGTCAAATAAGGAAAAATGACGTTGTGTAATGTACTATATTCTGTGCCATACCTTGGCATTGTTCTCTGTCTCTTTTCGATTATGTCGAGAATTTAATTTGTCATCAACTCCTTTCTGATAATTCCATGGACTGAATATGTGAGCAATGGCGAAATTTTAGAGAAAATGGAAACAAATAGCACACCCATACTTAACACCAGAAAGAGGCAGTTGAAATTTCAAGGGCAAAACATGAGGAAAGAGGGCTTGGAGAAGATAACACTCAAAGCAGAAAAGTAAACAACGCATAACCTACATAGAGAGCTTCAGTAAATCGGTGGCAGGTAGGGTTTAGGGGAGATAGCAAAAAAAACAACCTTTATTAAGAGCTACAAAAGATAAACAAATTATGGGCCACCATGATTGCCAAAGTCCACAAGAAGCATTGCACATAAAGAAGAAGGAGAGAGCTTCGAGGATTTAACACTCACAAGATATATTTCAGGCAAGAAGGACAGCAGAAAACTACGCATAACCCTCCTAAAATCTTGTGTAGATGGATGATAGAATAGGGTTTAGGAGAGAACAAAAAGAAACTCTGATTTAAACTCTGATTTGATCCTGGATTAGAATGCTAATTTGAACCTGGATTAGAATGTTGATTTGAATCTGGATAGAATGCCGATTTGAACCTAGATTTGAACCTGGATTAGTGTTATGGTCCAATATCCTCGCACCTCTGTTATGGTCCAAGGTTAGGACCAAGGAAGAACAACACGAACACAAGCGTAGGAATAACAAAGATATATTAAACGGAATAATAATACAAGAAGTTGAAGGTGTTAGTATGACTGTCAGTCTGGTTTAGAGTGAACTACTATTGTCTCGACTCGTTCCGTCTCGACTCGTTCCACTTCGTTCTCCCCGTCTCTCTCGAGAGGCGCAGTCTTTATAGTGTCAGGAACAGTTAATTGTATCGTTACAGGTAAGATCCCATAACAATTAGAATGCTGATTTGAACCTGGATTAGAATTTTGATTTGAACCTGGATTAGAATGCTGAATCTTTCAAGAAGCAGACATTCTACTAAACAGAGACTGACTTAACAAACTTATTCTCTCTTCTCTAGTTTTGCATCGAACTAAGACTAGCTTCGTAAAAGTATATATTTCCAGTTCAATGAAAATCATATTACTTGTCAAGTGACAGTCTAAAGTGCGAGGGCGGGCTGAAAAGTTCATGGGCTGAATCTGAACGAGTAATGCTAGAGCTATGAACTCTTGCATGCATTACTTTAAATCTTTTTTTATTAATAAATGCATTGTTTCTTTTCAGGTACGTAGGTCAGCTGAAAAGTTCATAGTCTGACTATGAATGACTAATGCTAGATCTGTGAAATCTTGCATGAATTAATCTCAGCTCTTCTTTGTAATAAGTGCATTGTTTCTGTCCAGGTACCGTCCCGGGAATGACGATAAACTACATAAGCAAGACCTTTGATCAAGATATTGAAGGTTCTGAGGGGCGTGAAATCACCTCTTAATTGCTGTTGTTCCCAGGTTTAATGTCCTCATGCGCCACATTTTTGAGATTTCGATTTCAAGGTTCTTGTCTTTTGATAGTTTTTTGAAGATCTTCAAAAATACATTTCAGTCTGCAGGGACCGCCATGTCAATAATGAGGGACATTTTGTCTTTGCGGTCTTTAATCACGATGTGAGGGCGATTACCTTTGATTGTTCTGTCTGTGTGTAAAGTCCCATAAAATTGTCACAGGTCCTATTTCCGTAACCGGGTCAGGGTGGTGTTTATACCAATTTCGTGCTGTTTCATTTCCATAAGTATTGCAACTTTTCCAGTACAGATATTGGCCCACTCTGTCGTGCCGTGTTCTATATTCAGTGGTGCCAATACCGCTCAACCTGATACAAGATGATCAATTGTTCCTGGATATTTATTCCAGAATCTGCATTTAGGACTAAGACAATTATTCAGTATGTGTGCTTGGTATTTTCTAGTTACCAAGCATTGGTCCTGTGCAGCAAGAATAAAACCATCAGTTTCAGCTTTTAATCCTTCAGTACGTAGCCACTAATGGGTACGGAGTTTACATCAGCGTGTTTGGTACAGGCAGAGTATTGACCATGAAGCGGTTTATCTTGCAATCGTTTCTGTACCTGTTCAGTTGCATTTGGCTTTGCTTTCTTTTTGAATTATTATTATTATTATTATTATTATTATTAATAATAATAATAATAATAATAATAATAATATTGTGATTATCTTTTAAGGCCACGAGCGCTTACTCATTTCTGAAGTCGCTTGAGAGATGAAGTCAATTTTGAATCGAGACAAGAATGTTCTCATTGTCAAGAGACGCCTTCATAGAGAATATTGTTAATTACAGGAATCTCTTTTGTCATTCTATCCATCCATCTATCTATTTTTCTCTGTTGATGTCGATTTTTCCGTTCACGTCTATTTATTTATCTCAGTTTTTCATATCTATCTATTTATCTATTTTTCTGTTGATATATATATTTTCTCTTTATATCTACTGTTTATCTATCTCAGTCTTTTTATATCTATATGTCTGTCTATCTATCTATCTATCTATCTATATATATATATATATATATATATATATATATATATATGTATATATATATATATATATATATATATATATATATATATATATATATATCAGTCTATTTATATCTATCTGTCTATTCATATCTATCTATCTATCCCACTCTGTTCGTATCTATCTATCTATCTATCTCAGTCCATTCATATCTATCTATCTATCTCTCTCTCTCTCTATCTATAGCACTCTATTCGTATCTATCTATAGCATTCTATTCGTATCTATCTATCTATCTATCTGTCAATATGAGGGCTAAAGTACTGAAGAATTGTTAATTCCCAGTCTTCCATAATGGTTTCAGGCTGACGTTCATACCATTTTTCAGCATGTAGTATTGGCCTTCCTCTGAGTATTCTGCCCAATTTTATAATATCAATATTTGTATTCCTTCGGTGTCACGATTCGACACACAAATATTCGGTACTCAATAATTTCAACATGTCGTTCATATACCGTGTATAGTCGTGTATAAGCCGATATATATGTGACAAAAAATAATGATTAAATAAGGTTAGGTTTATATTCGAGATCAATATTAACCAATTTCAATATTTATGTTAAAATAATCCAGTATTATTGCTTTACAATGAAATACGGTTTTACTTAAATTTTAGAAACATTTTACAGTATAGTTTTAGTACTCTAAATCTACACAGGTTATCGTCGAATTACAGCCACGATTGGTTACAACTGACTGGTACATCAATCTCGCTGTATTAAATTTGCAATCTTTTTATCTTTCTTTATGTATTATTGCATTTTTTTTATATAATTGTGACGGTTGCTTTACGTTTGATACTATTGGTATCATATCGCTACACATTGTTTTCTTTGTTATTTTTGTGTTCATCAGGTTTAAGTTAAATACTGTATACTAGAGAACAGTTGGTTAAATATTTGCTAAACATACAAAAATACAATATACATGTGCAAGAAATAGAAAATATTTGTTACAAAACAGACCAAAATACATACAAGTATTAGGTTGGTGCAAAAATAATGTCGTTTTTTGACGTTCTAACATATGTGAGAAAACGAGATTTTTTTTGCACCAACCTAATACAAAACAACTTAGCCGCTGTTTATTATTCTTTTATTTTATTTTTTTTTGTTATGGATCGTAGAGGTTGTCAGCTGAGGCAGGCATCGGGGTAACCGGTGGATTTTTTTTTTCACAATCATGGCGAGCTTTGTCTGATTTGTACACCAAATCTGGAAATACTCACCCTACCAAACACGGAGCAGTTGTAGCTAGAGGTACCAATTCGCTGCCGTGATCGTGAAGTTGAACAGTCGTAAGTCGACGACGGTCTGTATATGTTTTTTATTTCTCCTTATATATTAAAATTATTTTTTTCGCACAAGATTTTATTTTCATATTGTACAGTATAAAGGCATCTCTATGTAAATCTTTAATAAATTCGCATAAATGGATCTACCTGTAGGACGTAAGGTGCGCGTTTCATTCGATTAGTATCTTAAATAAGGTCAATAACTAAGTCTGTAGACGAAAAATCACTGATGACGAAAAAACACTAACTGAAGATTTTGGGTTTATTAATGAAAAATTCGGGATGCTTGCTATTAGGCTTTACAAACGAGGAAAGCGAAGAATATCAAATAGAGATCTCTCTTCGGAGTACTGACTAGGGGAGGCTCCTGAACGGCCAAACCTGTCCTCATTTATGGATTTTGAATTCGAGTTTCTTACCAGTTTAATTATAAAAATCAGAAATCAGTTCCCTAACCACACGCGTCTTAGGTCAAAATAGTTTCGTCTAGATGTATCGGAGATAGATAGGAGTGTCGTCCCAAAGTGCTGTAAACTCTCTTGCGCAATTAAAGAGTGATCGTTCAAAGTCCAACCATAGTCGTATACTGAAACATTAACAATAAAGATGATATTCATACCTGTCTATATTTCTGAGATGAGGACACATGTCACAGTGGATAGAGGCGTTGGTTAGATCCAGTGACAGGGCCCAAAGAGTGTGAGTTCAATACCCGGTTCAGGCAGTGAAGAACTTAGAGAGAGGAATTAACAGGAGATAACTGATAACTGAGATCCATTAAACATGTCACGTGGAACTAGAAAATTCTATCCAGTTAGCAAAATAAAGGATTCAGTTCAATATTCCAACCACCTGAAGAAGGCCAGAGCATACAACGGCTGAAATGTTGTAATAAATATGGTGACAAAGATGAGGATAATAGTCCGAATAATGTAAATAGTGTACATAATACCTCATCTCAGAAATATAGACAGATACTTCCAACCACCTGAAGAAGCGTACAACGGCCGAAACGTTGTGAAAAATATGGCGAGAAAGATGAGGACAATAGTCCGAATAATGTAAATAATGGATATTCATACAATTGTAAATAATATAAGTAGGAATTCATCGCCAATAATCACCGAGTTTTGTCTAGTCACAATGAACGGTTCTATCCTCAATGAATCTCCACACTTTGAACATCTCATGGGTTTCAAATTTCAATCCAAATCTCAGCTGTAACTCATATATACGATTGCAGGTGCATTATTATTATAAATAAATACAGATAAATTAATAATAATAATAATAATAATAATAATAATAATGAAAATTATAAATAAAATAAAATAAAACAATGACATAAAAACTTTGTTTAAAGTAAATTAAATAAAAATTGAAAATAATAAAAATACTCCCAGCTTGCAACAAAAATTCTTCTTGTCGGAAATACGAAAATCCCACCAAAAGACGTTAAATTCAATCTTTTCACCGCGATCCTTGATACGGGCAACAAGTGTACGACTTCTCTCTGGGGTATGACGTATAATAACCCGGAGTAATTTCTCCCTTTTATCACATGTACCTCCAAACAATTGTAGCATAAAAATAGGCACAAAAAATATAAATAAACTGTATGAAATTAACATAGAATTTACCATGCTTTTCCTGTTCATTGTGTACGTTTCAGATGATTAGAATTTCGAACCGAACCCTTTATTTCGTCCACCGGGGTAGATTGTTCTAGTTCCACGTGCCATGCCTCTTCCGAATGTCTCAGTTATTTCTCTTTAACTCAACTCTCCAAGTGTTTTGGTTCACCACTGCTGTAGCCTGGTACTGAACTCACAACTCTTTGGGTCTAGTTGCTGAATTTATCCACTAGCCCGTGTGTCCTTGAGAGTTGAGTTAAAGGGAAATGACTGAGACATCCGTAAGAGGCGTGGTACGTGGAAATAGAACGATCTACCCCGGTGGACGAAAAATGGGATCGGTTCGCAATTCCAATCACCTGAAGAAAGCCAGAGCGTACAATGGCCGAAACGTTGTGAATATGGCAGTGAAGTCGAGGGTAACAGAATAATATAAATAATATAAATAAGCATAATACTTAATCTTAGAGATATAGGCAGAGTTAGATTAGATAAAAATAGAGGATTCCTGTCATATCTGAGCTAGAAGCGCTCAATCCTATCGTTTCCAGGCTTATTGGAAATCGTTTACGCAGTCTTGTGGGTGGATGCTTCAGTCTCCTGCAGTTTTATTTCTCACAGATGCTTGTCGTACACTATCGCTATTTCAATGGAACATTTTCAGATGAGCTCTATTCTTCAGTTCCAGCAATGCAGATGCTTAAATCTCAGACACCCGATGCTACATCCACGGAATAGCGCCAATATGACTTCTGTCTTCCAAATGAAGAAATAAGAAGAAAGTTCTGAAGAACTGCCGCCAAGACTTAATTGTGAGAAAACTGTATAGTCAAACAGCTTCCCCACAAAAAAAAACTACTACATTGTGGAACTGATTACCTCGTATGTGCTCCCCCGAATACTAGATTATTAGCCTCTTTAGGTTAAGTATCAAAAGTTATCCTCATAATCATCACATCACTTCGACTAATTCAAACCTTTACATCTAGAATATTCCATCTCACTTTCACGGTGTCAAATCAGTCTGATTTCTAGCGTATTCCAAATGTAAGAACGTTCCAGTTCTTTTCCCATTTTTTGGAACAGATTCCTGTGTGGGTGCTTCGCTGAACGTTTCAAAATTGACCTCTTGTTATATACCGTACCTATGAGCAGTAATGTTGGGCACTATTTCTAAGTGGTTGTAATATGCTGTCTAAGTAGTCCACCACTAGCAGTGGTTTACCTACTTCACGCCGCTGGCGAGTATTGTATTTTGTTGATGCTATAAAGATTACCATTTCATTTCCAACCTCCGTTTTGGTTATTCCTCATTCAGTAACCCTTCTTCGGTTACAACAGTATACAAGCTATGTCAATCTCACTGCAGCATATGACCGCATCAATATCTATGGCTAAGAAGTTTCTTTTTCTTATCCATTAGGAACCGCTTTCAAAATTCCGAAATCACTGAGTTCTATGTTAATAGTTTCTTCTTGTATATACCGTACCTATGAACACTAATGGGTATGTCCCAATCCTCGTCAATACGTTAGACACTATTGTAAGTGGGGGTAATATGATGTCTGAATAGTCCACCACTACCAGTGGTTTACCTATTTCACGCCGCTGGCGAGTATTGTATTCCAACCTCCGTTTAGGTTATTCCTCATTCAGTAACCCTTTCTAGGTTACAATACCACTTCAAGTCAAGTGCCAAATGTCATCTTTCCTCCTAATTTTCATAATCTTCGCTTCCTACCAGCCCTTCTTACATTCCTATCACCCACCTTATTTATCGCTTCCATTTAAATGACATATCACTACCATGAGTGACTCTTGGGCCTTGTATTAGATGAATTTTGGTGTAAACATATTAAAGTAATTTAAAAGATAGTGGATCCTTCTTTCTTACAGCGAGTCGACAAAGGTTAAAAAAATCGTGAAAATTTTACGCGACTTAACTGAGATATCAGTTAGACGCCCATTCCTGCGGAATTTACGAAGTTCACGAGAGATAATGATAATTAGATCGGATAAAGTTTTAATGATTAACGCGACGCTATCTTTTATTAAAATACCAAGCTGAGAATTGTAGAATTAAATGGACTGATAAATTCCCCATAAACAATTCTGGAACTTGTTATCATGAAAATATTTAGAACTTTCAAGATTAACTGTTATGCACTATCAGTCCTTGCTGGTTGAAACTTAAAGCGTCAACCAGCAAAGATCAATACAAACTGTCTCAGGCAAATCTATAAAATCTGTCTAATCTTTTACATACCAAGGAAACGAGATAAATTCTGCTGAAAAGGATGTGGAGATTCGCATAGCTAAAGCTTGGGTCGCCTTGTATAAAATGGATGTAATATGGAGAATCTGATCTACCATACAACCTCAAGCGGAGATTCTTTCGAGCCACTGTGTTAATGTATGGAGCCACTGCCTGGACATTAACTAAAACCCTATAGCCTAAGGTTGGACACTCGGATGATAGCTATACTTAAGATCTCCGGGAGACGTCATACCACAATAATGCAAAATGAAATTTGAGCTCACGTTGGTATAGTACGCCAAAGGCTGCTCATCCTACGCATGCCCCATCAAAATATTACCATGCCCCACCAGTGGGACATGCACCCCACTTTGGGATTCATTGATGTACGCCATTTTTGCATGTTTGTCTATTTTACAAATTAGAAAATAAATCTCTATAAGAATGACATGTGAAGTGTTTGTGAAGTTAGACCTAAATTCTATAAAACTTTGTATTTTCTTGTGTAATACAACTCTAAATACAAACTGTCTCAGACGAATCAATAAAATCTGCCGAATCTTTTACATACTCGGAAGCGAAATAAATTCTACTATATATATATATATATATATATATATATATATATATATATATATATATATATATTCTACTGATATATATATATATATATATATATATATATATATATATAAATTTAATCGACCATGAATGTCTACTATTTATCTACATTAAAACAAAGCAAACCACACTCAACAAAATTACATTTCAAACTAGTGACAACGCATTACCTTGCATATGATTCTGTTGTTAATATTTCGGCCCTCGCGTGGTATGACGTCATAGAACAGCACTTTGAGCTTACGCTCTGCGTCTGCTATTCCGCGACCGTTATCGTCGCATCGAAATCTTCTATGTCAACATAACAGAATATCATCTTTTATGGTAATATCTTTGTTTAAATGTCCTTAAAACCACTCTGAAGATGGCTCATGTGAGCCAAAAGCTTAGATCAAGGACAAACTTAATAAAAAATATCCAAATGTCGGACAGTTTTTTTTTTCACCCGAAATTAAAGCAAACATACAAACATTAGAACGGCTCATGATCAGATATAAGAGATATTCATTGTGTAATATTTATATGTTTAAATAATGATCCTCTGCCCCAGTACATTAACTTCAAGTTGTATATATATATATATATATATATATATATATATATATATATATATATATATATATATATCACCCAAAACTGAACACATTTTAGCTTCCTTCATATATATATATATATATATATATATATATATATATAATATCTAACATAGAGTGCTGTCAGTAAGAAAATAATGCGCAGTAGCTATAATTAATATTAATAATAAATGTACATTTTTTCTCAGCGGTTTCATGCAAACGCAATCTTCAGGTGCTGATTAAAAAATCAGTTAATCAACACCTGAAGACTGCATTGTGAATGAATATCTGAGTTTTACTAGCGGTGTAAAAAGTATACATATATACATATACGTGTACGCATGTGTGTGTATATTTATGCTTGTGCATGTACGTATATATATATATATATATATATATATATATATATATATATATAGATAGATAGATAGATAGATAGATAGATAGATAGACAGACAGATATATGTGTTTATATGTGTTTATATATATATATATATATATATATATATATATATAACAAAAACATATATATATATAACAAATATATATGTGTGTGTGTATGTGTGTTTGTGTGTGTGTGTGCAGAAGCATAAGTAGAGAAAGAGAAAGAGTTAAAAAACGAGGGATATGAATATAAAGTGATAGAAAAAGATGAAAAATAATGAGATTTCCTCTTTTTTTCTACCAATTTAAGTTGTCACATTGATATTGGCAGCCATTCCGGCTGAAAAAGTAAGTTGTCATATTTGAATTTCTTGGGGGAAATGATTCATAAGATGTGCTTCAGTGCGCATGTCGCTGGTGAGTTTTCCTCTTGCACCAGTTGTCGTCGGGAAAATCAAGTTGTGAATATCGAATTTTAACAGGAAGTCACGCCCACTACTATCAAGTGTCGAACATAAAAGAATGCTCTAAAAATAATATGGACATGTTGCCAGGAATAGCTTTTGACCAAATTAAAAGCTTTTTTTTTTTTGCTTTTCTTTTGGGGGGGGGGTCCCGAGTTCAAGCACATTAGATGCATTCCAAAAGCTAAACAAAGTACGAAGAAACAGGAAAAATCCGTGAGAAACAACGAAAAGAGAGCTGAACTTTTATTCACTATCAATCCTCTTGTATGACAATGCATGCACAGGTGAATAAAAAAAAACTAGAGGCAACAGAAATGTGGTTCTACAGAAGGATGATGAAGATTCCATGGACAGTGTGTGTAATTCTTAATGAAAAAGGACATCTGATCAAAGCTAAAGACAAATGAGGGACGAGGGCTTGGAGAATGGCACTGACAGGGCATATCAAGGGCAGGAGAGATAGGGGGGACATAATCAAGTCATCTACCTAATGAACCTCTGCGATTGGTTTTTTTTTTTCGGCTTTGTGGGTTGAAAGCTGAAATACAGTGGCGTAGCTAGAGTAGACGTCACCCGGGGCGGTCCGCTCAAATGTCACCCCAATGACCCCGATTCACCCTATGAATGGTTAGCTGTAGCTAAATTTTCATACATGCTCTACCTCTACTTTACTCTACTGACCGGTACGTTACTGTTTACATGTATGATCCAAGACAAAATCCAATACCACAAAATAATCAGTTCAAATAAAAAGATTTTTAAAATGCAACTGTTCACTTTCAGAACAACTAAATACAAAACACGGCAATACACAAAAGAATGACATTCGATACTGTGGTCTTAGAATGAATGTTTTCTTGTTTTCATTGTGGAAAACTGGTCAATGGCATCGTCAAAATCCGTTTGTCTTGTAAGCTCGTTTTCAATGGACAGCACAGCCAGATCCGACAGTCTCGACTGGCTCATGGTTGGCTAGAGGTAATTTTTTATAAGTTTCATTTTGGAGAAACTTCTTTCACACGATGCCACAGAAACACATATTGTCAGAAAGAATCTTAGAGTCAGCGTAAGATATGGCAATGACTTAACAAAGTCCCACTTGATGATAAACTGCAGGAACTGCAGTACAGTCCAGTGCTTGGCTTCCTCCTATTCAAAAGTATATCGCTCACTCAATGGGAAATTGTATCTCAGCGAATTGATACACAAGCAAGACTGAAATTGTTGCACTTTTGGCTTCGTATTTCGCTTTGTGGTTATTAATGACGCAGAGTTAAAACACCATATCATCCGATAAAATGTTACAACAATGTCTCTTGTTAGTCACCAAGAGTGTAGCAACTGAAACACATGAAAGCTGAAAACATTGCTATTTTTCCTACTCACAAATTTCCCGACAATTTATTAGAAAATTTCTGAAGGAGGGACAAAACTGGGGGGTCATAAATTATTTCTGGGGGGTCATATGCCCGCCTGCGAAACCCTGTGTCTCCACCACTGTTTTCAGACTATTTTTGGCACCTTAGCCTGGTTGAAAAATTTTGTTGGGGGTGACATTGTGCCACCCCTCCTGTGCTGGCACCCGGGGCGGTCCGCCCTCCTCTCCCTCACTTAGCTACGCCACTGCTGAAATATTCTTTGAATTGTAAAAATAATGCGTTTTATTGCGAGTGAATATTGCAGTAACAATTTTTTTCAGAATAAAAATGTATTTTTCCACATACAATTATTACTAATTAACACATAGAGGGAGGAGAAGATTGATTCATATCTTTCCCAAGCATATTTGTGTGTAAGTAAATATAACGAACGCAACGAAAAGCTATAGATCGAACACAGGTATACACTCACACACACACACACGCACGCACACACACACACACACACACACACATATATATATATATATATATATATATATATATATATATATATATATATATATATACATATATATATATATATATATATATATATATATATTGCGTATATTTTGGCAGCATGTTTTGATTAAGATATGTCTCATCACAACAATGTTTTGTCTTAGAAAAAACAAGACCCTGATGACGACATTGAGCTAATGTCGAAAGTATTCGGGATAAAATGAAATTCATCAACATGATAATTTTCTTTCTCATTTTAATAAGGAGATTAAGAAACTAGAGCATAATTACGAGATTATTAAAAATAAGTATACAAAACTTCTCTAAATTTTTTAATGAAACATGTCCTAATATATATATATATATATATATATATGTGTGTGTGTGTGTGTGTGTGTGTGTGTGTGTGTGTGTGTAACAAATATTTTATTGACTGATTTGTATTTTTACGGTTTATCAACCTTTTGTAGATTATGTAAAGTCGAAACATATTTTGTATTTTAAGAATAATTCTTCTTTTCTATTTTATAAATGGATATTGTATTAATAATTTTCTGTTGATAATGGTTTTCCGATACAAGTTCTACTATTTAACCCCTAGCTAGGAAGAGGAGATGGGGTCATACATTTCCAAGTGTATTTACGCATAAGTGAATATAATGAACCCGACTAGGATCTGTAAATCAAACATAGGTATATGTATAACAAATATTTAATTGATTGAATTGTTTTTACGGATTATCAACCTTTTGAAGGTTATTTAAAGTTGAGCCATATTTCAGGCTTTAGGAATAATTCTTATTTACTTTTTTGTGAGTGAATATTCTATTAATAATTTTTTATAGATAATAATGACTTCCATATACAAGTCCTACTATTCAACCCATAGCTAGAGAGACGAGATGGATTTGTACCTTGCACGTAAGTGAATGTAACGGATCTGGCTGGAATTCGAACTCGTCTCTCCAAGTTCCCATTCCGAGGCTTTATCGGAAATCAGTTTTGCAAACAAGTCACCGGACGAGTAAATGTAATCGCCGTTAAATGCAAAAGAACGAAATAAGTGAACCTTCAATTTTATTAATTATGATTCGGGGTTGCCCATCGGAAGTACATTCAGACACCTTTACATGGCACTTGCAAATACTCCTGTATTATGCAACTGTTGACCAGAGTAAGCTGTCTATGCGGAACCAAAGATTTTATTATATATATATATATATATATATATATATATATATATATATATATATATATATATATATATATATATATCGTTTCGCTGTATCACAGCTCATCAGTGCGTCTATACATCCGATTGCTTCAAGCCAGGATCCAAACTCAACCGATTTGGCATCAGTCCAAGATTCTACCTCGAAGCTATCGGCGGACGGCGGAGAAGGGGAAAATTTAACGTATTATATACGTGGTGTATACAAACGCCAGTAGCAAATAATGAACAATGCATTAGTGTAGAGTGTTGTGTAAATAGCAGGAGATCAGCCACTGTTTTTACCCTTGTCCCCAAAGTGCTCAATCCGCGAACGCGAGCATATATATATATATATATATATATATATATATATATATATATATATATATATATATACATTTTTTTGGGGGGGTTGTAGTTATCAGGGTAGCAAGAAATCGGAAGGGAGTTCCACAATTGGGAAATACCAAAGAAATCTGTTAGAGTAGAACTGACGGTTGCATCTAACTAGATCAATAGTAAAACGGTGAGACTTAGTTATTAATCTCGTAGCAAGCTTAAATTCATGTAGAAGGGGCACCAAGAAAATTCTCGTCCGAGCAGTTGCCATGAAAATATTTGTAGAACAGACTGATGGAAACTACGTCATGTCGCTGAGAAAGTGACTGAAGAAGAGATTTTTAAATTTTTAAATTCGCAGGTGAAAATGGTCATTAACCACTAGTTTGGGGGAGGCTCCTGTTCAAGAGTAGTTGACATGTTTACTTTGTCGGATCTGTTGCATTTGCAACTAAGACAGGATGTTAGTGTCATCTGGTAGTGTCATCTGTTCAGGAGCATTTTCAAATTCTTTTTCCTATATATTTTTACCTTTTGGGATATATAAAAACAAACCCGCTATCATATATATATATATATATATATATATATATATATATATATATATGTGTGTGTGTGTGTGTGTGTGTGTGTGTGTGTGTGTGTGTGTGTGTGTGTGTGTGTATGTATGTAAGTATGTATGTATTTATTTATTGTACAATTGGAATTAAGATATCATTAGTTAATGACCATTTTGACCTGCGAATTTTAAAATTTAAAATTTGCTTTATTTTTCAAACTGTTTATGGTGCTTATTATCTTCCATCTCACTAAGATTATCGCTTGATATTTTATATAAATTAGTTTTATTTTAATTTTTTCATTAATTTCTGTGGATTCCCGTTGAATCAAACTTTAGCCTTGTGACCATTAAGATGTAGGTCAGCTCATCGGGTTCCCCTTATCTAATTACCTCCATAATATAATGCCCCACATTACTTATCGTCTTCTACAAGCTGACACCATAAACAGTTTGAAAAATCATGCGAATTTTAGATTTTAAAATTCGCAAGTGAAAATGGTCATTAACTAATTGTATCCTAATTCCAGTTGTACGAAATATTTTGCTCTGCTTAATGAAAATAAACATTGAGCGCTCTTTGTGAGTCAGTTTTAACATTTAATATTTAATATTTTAAATTCTATATTGTGCTAATAAGACTCGCTTGGATTATACCAACGAATTACCACCAGTATATATATATATATATATATATATATATATATATATATATATATATAGGTTGCGATGGGTAAATTGTCACTATTTCATATTTGTAACTTCGTGCATGCGCGTTGTTTGTTTTTGATTTTGTCGACTGTGCAGTATAGTACGCTCATTTCGGCACCGTCTGTGACAAAAAGAGCAACCTGACACAATTCCCTCCGCCAGTAATTTGGAAACGGTATCCTCTAGTTCTTGGCATACGCGCCGGAAGATGCAATACGAACATTTCAGAGTCTTTGGGTCTCAGTCTGAGGACAGTGCAGAGGATTCAGAATGAGTTGGATGAGTTTGATGGTGATTACGAAGGTGTCTGGAGTGATCATTAGTGATGGTGACGTCATGCTTCCATTCATCTTCCCACAGGGGCTCAGACTCATCATGTAGGCATACATCAAGTACCTTGAGGAGGTGATACTTCCCTTGGTTAAGAGGGTGGCTGATGGAAGACCCTAAGTCTGGAAAAGAACTCTGCGCCATACCACACACGCTGAACCCAGTCGAGGCTGCCCGATAATTTCTATAACCACATCATCACTTACATCTGGCCACCTAACTCCTCAGACTGCAACCTCCTTGATTATTATGTGTGGGACGTTTGTATTACCAAAGATGAACTGAAGACAAGAATTATGGCAGTATTCAGCAAATTAAACAATTAGACTCTCCAGAAGAGATGCAGGTCGTCTCGAGGCTGTGGTTGAAGCCAATGGTGATTTTATTGAATATATTAGGTTGGTGCAAAAATAATGTCGTTTTTGACGTTCTAACATATGTGAGAAAACGACATTATTTTTGCACCAGCCTAATATTTACTCTTTGGTATTTCAAGATATTTTTGTTTAATATTAGTATATATCTTTTAAAATCAGTCTTATTTTCATTTTTGCGTAACTTAGACGACAATCTATCCATCTCATCCTGTAAATGTGCGACTTGAATTAAATTTTCAGGATGTATTTAGTAATGAATTAAATTTTTTTTTTTTATTTTCTTTTTAAATCTTTGTAAAGATATTTTTTCATCTATAACCTCTACTCATTTAATTTTATGAAATATTTTAGATATTATTTCTGTACTGCTAAATATTTATATTTATATTATATTTATTTTTTATTTATATTTATATTTATTTTATATTATATTTCTATTAGTTAAAATAACAAGTCCTCGGAGAATTTAAATCATCAAAACTTTTTCCTCAAACAGGACTCCCAATTACAGCTCGGAATTATAAAATTAAAAAAGCAATAAAGATACGACATTAATTAATTTGAAAAACTTCTAATTACTTTCATATTATAAGATATATTATAGACATTATTTTTTTTTACAAAAATCTTTATGTTTTTTAATCGATTTCATCTCAAGCGTGACAGCAAAACCACTGAGATTTAATGGGTTACTTAGTGTGTGAGAATTAGGAACAGAATTATGTTCAGAAACCTTATAAATAAGCAGGAACAAAAACTAGTAATCCGGAGGACAGTAGATAGCGATTAAACATTGCAGATAAATTTTTGCAAATTAAAGTTGGCTGGAAAGCATGGGGCCGGAACGGATTTCCGAAAGCGAGAGGTGCGAGAAAAGAAACCGATAGCATAGAATTTACGGCTACCTCTAACTAGCTCAACTGTAAATTGATGAGATCTCGACGCCAGTCTGGTATTGCGTTTCAGTTTAAAAATTCTAGGTACTATAGCGAAGAGCCTTATTTATTTTGTATATACATATATATACATATATATATATATATATATATATATATATATATATATATATATATATATATATATATATACAAAATGTGGCACATGATCAAAACGGAGAATGGGGAAAAGGACGATCTTCTTCTGACTTAAATTGTACTTTAGCTAGTCACAATTCCTGACCCAAACATACCACAATATTCCTTACGCCAAAACAACGCATTTTATTCACCTTTCTTAATACACCCACCATAATACCTCGATGTCTCTATGAAAGTCCAAATTTTACTTTATGGGAAGAGGGGAATAGAACAACGATTTAAAAACTAAAACCCAATGTGCATTTAAAATATGAAAAACTGTTTACAAGAAACTAAATAAAATAGTATTAATAATAACCTCCCCGCCCCACAATCCATAATTGTGGCAGAAATATCATTTAACTGGACGAAACCAATGCGGGACTTTAATAATATAAAACAGTCATTCATCCTGACCACTCATTCGTTCAAACACAAGAACAAATACGAAAACCACACTCGCGAAAACGAAAGGAGCCCCGCATCCACCAGAGAACTGGCATCATTGACCATCTAACGGGGAAGGAGAGGAGGAATTAAACTAACGAAAATGGGGTCAGAAATAAAAGGGGTCAATGAGTATGCAATGCCTTGCTATGTTAACTTGAATGAAGAAACTAAGGCCACAAAACAACCCTAAACTAACAATTTTGGGCGAGGTTTCCAATGTTCAACACAGGGCAATATCCTAATGCCTAAATGGCATCAAGGTACCACTCTAAGTCAGCCACTCTTACTCGACACAAACGCACAAGACTCACCTACCTTTTGTCAAATTCTGATGGAGGGACGCGCCGCCTGTCCGTCCTATTCTTGACTTTAAGCTGATGCTTAAAGTACAAAATCAGTTGGGAAGAAGTGGATTTCTCGCCCCTTCTGATGTGTCGTCCAAATCACGACTCACATAACACCTAGCAAGCAAAAAAACACATAGTGTTCAGCCTTCGTCAATGACGGTACCTCATTGCTACAGACAGAACTGGCCTCGAGGACTAGAAACTTTCCGCGCAGCTTGCGAACCATGACGCCTTCAAAAAACGGATCTCCGACTCTGCAATGAAAGAAGGCGTGACCCAGTGTCTCCACACCCCCATCACAGCGAACGCTGTTTGGAGACTTTTCTACGCCAGCTGAACGAATACATTTGCCGGCCCAGAGGGCTCATCGAATAACCAGCCAGGCAAGTGATGCCTCATCGTTATTGAGGCATTTCAACCCGGGCATCCAAGGCCATATTGAGCGAGCGTCCTGCTTCGTAAAACCGATCTCGTCTATCAGATCATCACGTATGAACCCCGCAACTAACACATGATATAATGCCCTTCGGGACAACGCTTAGACGTTGGAGAGGCGATCTGACGCCCGCAAGAGGTGATTCAGTGCAATACGACATTCACGATAAAAGGAGTACTCGCCTCGCGATAAACGGGGATGGGGGTCCTTCACACACGAGTGCACACTTCTCAGGGTGGGAAGTTCTTACGGACATCTTCCTTCCAGAATTCGCTCTCCTCATCCGATTCGCGATACATTCGATCTAGGAACGCGATGCGAAACGTATGTTGACGAGTCTCAACGCTAAGCATACGCAGGCCACCTTCATACGGGTGGAGGTAACAGATCTCGTGAGGTATCTTAGCGGATTTGCCTCTCTGTAAAAAGGAGAACAAGAGCTTTACTAATGAAATTAGTGTAGTAGACGGAAGTGGAAGTATAGAGAGTCGGTAAAGAAGAATCGGGTAGGTGTGCGAGTCATATACTTCCGCCCTCCCCTTTAAGGAATGATTCATCCAGGATCACAAATGAACTGTGACCTTAGATTTTTTTACACCTCCGACAAATTCATTTCCAGAAAGAGATCGGGACCGAACCAGACGCCGAGTATCTTGACCAGTCCGTTCGTCCAGAGAAAAGGTCCGGGAAGAGAAACTCCCTTTCACGAACAACGCCGCAAGCCAACAGAATTATCGCGGTTGATCTTGCCCCCTGTCACCGTCTCATACCATCTGATTTCTTTCCTGACTTCGTCAATCTCCGTTCTGCTGGACACAAGAACCGAAGCGTCATCAGCATAGGCAGAATACGTGGCCGTGGTGGTAGCACCAGATAGAGAAATTCCGCGTAGGACCGGATTCGTCTTTAGCTTGCGAAGGAAAGGTTCCAACGCAAGAACGTATAGCAAAGGCGAAAGCGGACAACCTTGAAGAATAGAGCGAGAATACGAAAGGCTCCGATCGAACTCCATTCAATTCCACCAGCGCACCGGGAGACGATTACAGAAGTCGGATCCATGTGCGAAAGTATGGCCCGAAGGCGGACACCGAAAAGACGGCCTCTAGAAATGATGGTCCACCCTATCGTATGCCTTGGACTGATCTTAATTAATCAGCGCGGCTTCATTGTCGACTTGTTTGATGATCAAGTGTGACATATAAAGGTTGTGGTGAATATTACTGCTCTTCACCGCACAAGTCTGTTCGGAGCCATTCGGACTAGAGAGAACAGCCTGAAAACTATTGGCTAAGACCTTGGTTAAAATTTCTAACTCTGTATTTAATATTGTTAAAGACTATCCCCACCGTTCTTGTTCTTGCGTAGCAATTTGATCACACCCCCGGTGGAGTATAGACACCTGTTTCAACCAGTTGTTGAAAATCAGTGCCAGCAAAGGAACAAAAACGTGTGACTGCTTCAAGTACAGTTCGTAGGGTAAATTTACAAATTATTGGTAACCTTCTGACATTTACTCAGTAAGTCTCTTCTTTAGTAAAACTATGAAGACGAAGTACATCACATTCATTATTATATTAGAAGTTATAAATATCTTACATTTTTAAGGTTACGGGATAGTTACAAATTATATACAAAATGTTATGGTTGATTCCGTCATGTAATTTTATTGCAATTATCTCTTCCTTACATAAATTTCCAAAACAACAGTTGCTAAATGTGTCATCATGTCATATAATCACTCACCTCAGTGTTAAAAATGCTTTACTGCGATATGAAAGAGAATTATGTCGTGTTGACAGATGTTTCAATATAGATTATCGTCCTG
The DNA here is from genome assembly GCA_964036315.1 of Acanthosepion esculentum. Classification (NCBI taxonomy): domain Eukaryota; kingdom Metazoa; phylum Mollusca; class Cephalopoda; order Sepiida; family Sepiidae; genus Acanthosepion; species Acanthosepion esculentum. Next base: position 5,397,381 of record OZ038492.1, on the reverse strand, counting down.
GGTACGACGATAAACTTCAGCCGCGGCGTGGGTAAAACGATAAACTTCATCAAACAGGAAGGCCACTGATCAGATTTTGAGAAGCGTCTAGCCACCTCTTAATTGCTGATATTCCCATATCCACTCTGGTCTGGGTGGTAGCACCAGTCAGGACCGCCAAAGGGGTCAAAACACAATGAAAGTATAAAAATAGATTTTAATACTAGCAATACATTTTTGGAAAAATTATTACCAGCATTGCATTATTACTAACTGTACATCTTTATAAAAAAATATTACCAGCAATACATTTTTTTAAAATATTACCAACAATACATTTTTGGAAAAAAATTTTAACAGTAATAAAAATCTTGTCGGCATTAAATAACTCATTGATATGCCGTAAAACAAAACAAACCAAACCAAACCAAATCAATATAGACTATTTTATAGATTTACAGATTATCAGAAAAAGTATCCAATCGATTTAAATTCTGTTTGAAATGTAGCAAACTAGTTTTTATTGGAAATATCAAATTTATTAATTAACATGTATTGCGTTGGTGCATAACTACCAGCTGCTTTTATAGGCGAGTTACTTGTTAATAACAATTGCTGTTTTGTTTAGCGTTTTTAATAAAACGATTATTTTATTTTCAAGTTATAAAAATGCATGTCAATAATCATATGCTCCGGAATAATCATTTAATAATGTTATTGTTGAATTGTTATGCTTTTTTCGTAATAAATATTGTTTTAAAACGCTTGATAATTATACACGAACCCAATAATTAAAACTAAAATAAAAACATCAAGAAAGGTATTTTTTAAACGAAGTTTGAACCTATAAACTATCGACTTTTTGGATGTACCCATATATATATATATATATATATATATATATATATATATATATATATATATATATATATATATATATATATATATATATATATGTACATATATATATATGTACATATATATATATATATATGTACATATATATATATGTACATATATATATATGTACATATATATATATATATATATATATATGTACATATATATATATGTACATATATATATATATATATATATATATATATATATATATATATATATATATATGGCTACATCCAAAAAGTCGATATGTACATATATATATATATGTACATATATATATATATATATATATATATGGTTTGTCAGATTTTATTATGGGAATCAAAATTTTTCACATTGAATAAATTTTACAAGATTGATTTATATGAACAATATATATGTAATTTTCAGTTGATGAAAAACAAATTGTTTTTTTCTTCGGCAGATGTTAGGCAAACAACATGCGTCATAAAGTTAAGATATATGCCACAAATATATATGTTACTACAGTGTGTCATATATCTCATTAAATTACTAATTTATTATTAACATCGTTTTAGACGTCCCTTGACATTTTATAGTGTTAATCATTGAAACAAATTCCGTAGATCACGACCTCCAATATTGGCATGTATTTCTAAATTCACAAAGAAGTAACAATAGAATATTAAAAATTATTTTCTTATCAGAGTTGTAATGATATCACAGAGTGATTTGTTCGCTATTTTATTTTATTTTTTCTTGATTCTTAAGTATTGAACAAAAATGAAAGCTTTCATACTGGTTACCCAAACATTCGATAAAAAGGATGAAAAAAACGTGACAAATATAATAGAAATAAAACTTTATCGTCAAAATAAATGTCATTATTAAGCTGGAAGATCGAAAGATTTTTTAAAGAATTTTTTTTTAAATTCTTTCTAGGACATTGGAAATTTCGGTTCCAAACTCTTTCAAAAATCAGATAATTATCAGATTTTAAAGAAACTTTCAGGCCTCATTCGGAAATGAATGAAACTATTTTCGAAATGTTCTACTTTTAGAAAATCTCATTTATTCCGGGAAATTCTTTTTTGTATCGCATAATGTTTATATTTGTTATAAGAACGAAATTTCGGAGAACTTAAATCATCAAAACTATTTGGTCACACGGGGACCTCAATTGCAGAAAAGTTGCCCAGAATCGTAAAATAAAACATGCTAATGCAATAAAACGAACACATTGTTTAATTAGGCAAGCTTTTAAATATCATTATGAATAAAATATATTAAAGAATCTATATTCTTAAGAAAATGATATTTTCGATAAATAATATATTTTCGCAATATTTTTTTAATTTTTTAAAATATTAATTATAATAATTTATAAACTTTTAAATCTTTTAACATTCTGTAATAGTTTGCAGCAGTCACGTGATTTTGCTATTAAAGTTAAACTGAATTTAATAATCATAAATGGAAAAAGGTTCACTAGAATTCAATGATTTCCACTATTAATAATGTTTAAGTCTTTTTTTTTTAATACGAATGTCCCTCAAACAAATATGGCACGGCTACTTATATAATATAGTGTTCTATGAACAGTAAGGACAATGAACAAAGCAGTATATAGATATTAAGCTACTTATCTACCATCTTCACGCAACCACAAATTTTCATATGGGACAGCATTTGGTATGCAACACAATCGTCAGTCGATCAGAAGACAGGTCATATTGTTATAGTGAAAGACACCTTGTCTAGATAATAGACTCTCCCACCTATTATAAGAAGGAGTAGTGTTCAGCGACCACAACTCGATTACTCTGCGTAACACTTTATTACAAGTTCCTAACGTTTCTGTACGTTTAACCCATTTAGGACGCATTTAGTCCAACTACAAGTTCTATTGTGGAAATAACTCCACAACACATATATAAAGGGTGTTCCAAAAACTTGAACCAATTTTAAATGTGAATATACACACCTACAAATATTCAAATTTGAAAGTGTCAGTAAACGAATTCAAACAAACTATTAAAATATTACTTACATGGACAAAGATATATAGATAAAAAGAGGGTTCAATAGATAAAAATTAAGAGGGATAGAATAGAAAACAAATATTCGTCAATGAATGAAAGAAAATGACAATAATATATTTAGAAATGGATAGAAAAAATAAATATATAAGCATACACACACATAAAAAAACATCAAAATCAAAGGTCCAGGCAAAATGCAACACTTAAAATAAAACCAGCTAATATATAAAAAAGAAAACACATAAACAAACAAATATATATAAATATCTCATATATAATTATATACGGATGAGTACGCATACACGATTATCAATATATAACAATATATATAAAAATACATACATACGTATGTGTACACATATTCATCACTACAAATAGATACATGCATAAATATATATACACATATATACATATATATCCATATGTATACATATATACACACATATACATACACACATACATACATATACGCATATGCATATATACACACACAGAAATAAATATAAATATAAATATATCAACCTACACAGTTACATAAAGAAAATAAAAATAATAAAAATAAAAAAATGAAAATAAATAAATAAAATTAAATATATATATATATATATATATGTGTGTGTGTGTGTGTGTGTGTGTGTGTGTGTGTGTGTGTGTCTGTGTGTGTACTACAATTCTGACAAATACATATGGGTCTTCCATCGCAGAGCACCTAACAAATAACCATAATTGTGCCACTAATTCCACTAATGACCTATATTTACCATTCTTAGCAAGTCTCACTCGAATTACCAGTTGAAAGTGTTGGAGGCCATTTATATTTTATCTTTGAAGCCCTCTAAGTGTAAACAGAAGGACTTCCTACTAGAACTCAAACTAATTTCCATCTAATCTATATTTTTCCCCAATACATATTGTCCATCCCCTTTTCAGTGATAATTCTATTTAATCTGTTAACCTCGATTTAACTCTGTTGAGAGGAGTTCGAAACCTATTATCTCGCCCGTTTTTCAGTTTTACTTTTTATCTATTATTATCTTGAGTGCAATAAAAATAAATTTTGTCTTTTCATGGCGGTCATATATATATATATATATATATATATATATATATATATATATATATATATATATATATATGTAAAGTGAACATTGAAGTCAAAACTCAGAGGCGACAGGCTGTTTCATGTTAGACGCAATCGTCAGGCCGTGTGTTTGACGATTGTGTCTACCATGAATCAGCCTGTCACCTCTGAGTGTTGACTTCAATGTTCACTTATATATATATATATATCATAAAGAAACACTTTATACAAAGAATTAAACAGCAATGTTAATGTGATTAATGACGAAACCACTTCGCTAACAGGATTTAATGAGACATTAAATTAGCATCAATTCTTCGAATAATAAGATCCTTATATTCGAATTGTTGTCAGATGAAAGACACATGCCAAGTACTTTCAACAACTTGAAATTATCATCTTCAGCGCGCAATTTTCCCATACATAGGCAAACACTTGCTCTTTAATTATTTGTATAAATTGTTTCTTTATGATATAAATATATATCATAAAGAAACATATATATATATATATATATATATTGGGAGTGTGTAGCTTATATTTATATCATAAAGAAACAATTTATACATATATATATATATATATATATATATATATATATATATATATATATATATATATATATATATAATCTCATATTGTATTAGGGAAATCAACGTTTTTTACATAGAAATTTCCATAAACCAACAGATGTTGGCACAGTTTACAGGATATACCTAGATTTATATGCATACTATATAAGTTTCATGCTTAATTAAATATAAACTATTATTAATAATTTGTTTTGTGGTTCCAGGTGTTAATGTGAATTAAAACTTTATAAATAAATTCAAAAGATATAAGTCAGAGACAGGTGTATTTGATTAGCACAATATATCACATATCTCTTTAAGTTATTATTTTTATGTTTTAAATATAATGGGTTACTTGTCACTAAATAAAATCTATTATTCTTCCCTTCATTGATTTCATGAAGTTATGTACAATTTTAACTTTAACATTACAGATCTTTTTTTGCTTCCACAAGATCTGTGCTTAAACGTATTTTTCTATTTTAACATAGTCACAGGCAAAAGTAAGTTTTAAGACAAATATAATTTATAATAATTAACCATTTCGTTTAACATTGTTAATCCATAGCGTATAATAAAGTCTGAACTCATACACGAAAATGAATATTTTCAAAATATGATTTTTTCAACATTTTATTGAATTCGAATATTAACAAATAACATTTTCTATATGATTTCCATCATTTGTGATGCAAACCTTGACGTAAAATTGATGCAATAACTTACAATAACTGTTCTTTTTTCTGCACATTAACTCTTTATAAGTCCAATCAAATGTGTTGTATTTGTGATTTTCATTGAGTACACCTTCTCCTTTAGCATGTCACAGAAAAAAGAAGTCACCACTTTATGCTTTCGACAAAACAATGTTTAATCAGTGGAGGTATAAAGTATAGTTAATGAGATTTTCTGTGTCCAGACCTTAGGGAAACTCTGTATATTTGAAAAGAAATAAGGAATTTTTTGTCAGCGCATAAATTTATTTAAAAATTTTATATAAAAAGGTAATAAGCAAAAATATTGAACACACATCAACAAACTATATTCAGTATTTGTTTATGTGACATCTGTCTTTTTCTAGAGACAATGGATCCGCACCCAAAAAGTTATGCCTCAGCTGCTGATGGAGCACAGAATTTGTTACGGTTGTACATGCCTGAACGGGATTGACAATCTCGATTGCAACCAAGGCATATGAAAACGATCCCCCCTGATGTCTTCGTGTTGTTTCCTTTACGTCGAGCACGCTACACATTTTTTTCATTTTTTTTTGTCCTCTCCTCGCTCCAGCCCTCGGTGTTCATTGTGTTTCCAGCATGAGCGATCGTTGGCGACATCTTCCCACATCTCGATGTCCATATCACTTTTGCAGATGTCATTGAAGCGAAGATAAGGTCGCCCTTGTGCTCTCTTGCCGGTGGCCTGTCCCCATACTGAAGGACTTTCGTAATCCTCTCATCAGTAGACAGTTGCTTCCCTTGTCTTGCCGTCGCATTGAGGCGACGCTGGAGTGTCCTCTCCGGGCCGCAAGTTGGACATGGTTTTATCAGAGATTGGCATTTGTCCATGCAACACGTCTCCCTTCTCCACGTTATCAATGTTCTTTAAGGGATATGTAAGGCTTGGTACCAGTGTTGTTGCAGGAGTTGCCAAAACAAAGTTGAATATAATATCGGACTATCTTAGGGAGTCAGGCGTATAGCTGCAAAGCAGTGGGGGCTTAAATTCAGAGTTTTCATTCTCTTAGAGGGACTACCTTCACGGTCTGTCGAGTTCCATCTACCCAAAGTCAATATATATATATATATATATATATATATATATATATATATATATATATATATATATACAAATAAAACTCTCATTTACGCCCCCCTCAACGGACTTTGGATGCAACGGAAAAAATCTGCAGGCAAAATTTTAAAAGAATCTGCAGGAAAAAACTTCAAAATCATCAGCATGTATTTCAAAATTTGTGAGATTAGAGGAACGTGTCGTATTAGTTCTCGAAGTGACCGCTTGTCGGCGGGGCGGGGCGGGGCGGGCCTCCAAATTGTAATCAACAACGGGTGTACAGTATATAAAGTACGATACATTAACGCGTGCGTAAGAACGTATCTTTCAGAAATCTATTATTTTTGTTATTTTGGTTAATATATTAATTGTTCTGCCCTCATCATGGCATCGAAGCAGAAGGAAATGGTAAAAAGGTAGCGTCCAAACCTAAGTACCAGTGATACATTTGTGCTTCTTAAGAAGTTAGAGGCTGGAGTTTAGGTCGCAAAAGTGTGTGAGAAGTATGGTCTATAGAAACAACTGGAAGACGGTGTACAATTGGTACGTTCAACACAGGTTACCAAGTTCTTTCCTTGGAGGAAATAGCAGAATCACTTCCGGCTGGTGATGATTCAGTTCAGAGCTCCAGTGACTCGGAGGAAGAGGTGATAGTGAAACCAAAAATGTCTAATGTATGAGATTCCATTGACACTCTCTTATAATTCGTTGATACAACAGATTATCCTTCCATTCAAGCTAATTATCAACATCTCTCACATTAAGAGAATTAATAATTAGTGAACAGTATAAGTGTGGAAAGCAAATATAGTTGGAGTCATTTTTTAAGCCCAAACCTACCCCAACCGTCTCTCCAACAACTGGCCAGAGCACCCCAAGCAGCATAATGAAAAGCTAAAACTTCTTGAAGCTATATACATAAAACACTTGAAACCTAATCTGAACAAAATAAACTATGAAAACTCCACAAATATACTTAAATGCATATAATTGATAACAGAAGCAATTGGTTTATACCAACGGCTTCCCATACTTAACACTTCTCGTTTTCACGCCCGCGTGGTCATGTGTAATGTCATGGGCCGCGGTGCGATTTTCGCTTCCAGTGGCTCGTATGCACGAGTCTGGCGTTGCTTGGAAAACTTCCATGCAAACAAAACAGACTATCATTTTTGTTATGTCCGTGTATTGTTCAATTTATTGTAATGTACTTGTCATCTCTGATGATGGCTTATGTAAGCCGAAAGCTTAGATAGCATTAAAAAACATGTATCAATATGGTGATTTTCTTTCATCTTTCAATAATAATGTTATTAAGCTTATCAGACAATATGAAAGGAATTTGCTTAAAATAAATAGACAAAACTTTTCTATATTATTTAATGAAACATGCATATATATATATATATATATATATATATATATATATATATATATATATACGTATTAAATTGAGAACTTCGACGTGGTGAAACAGTTAAAAAGCTGTTAGATCAATTATGACTGAGTAAGGGGTTCGATCCTCACTGGTTGTCCCATACATTTGGCTTTATGCCACAATTAAGTTACCCTTAGTAAATCGTTATATACACCTTAGATAAAAGCTTTCTGGTTGCAATCGAAAAAAACGCCCTGTCCAAGAACTTGAAATAATTATCTGTATTTTTTAAGTAATTTCACACCTAGCCAATAAGACACAGTTCGTTACTGAGTGTGGAATCATTAGAAAACAGAAACATTACTAAGTAAGAGGAACAAATGAACAGCAATGAGGAGGACAGTAGATGACGATTGACATTGGTTTTTAAATTTTTTGGAAATCAAAGTTGGCCGGAATGCATGGCACTGGAAGAGTGTTCTACAAGCCAGAAGTGTGAGAAAAAACTGTTAGCATAGAAAATACGGTTACATCTAGTCAACTCAACAGTAAATTTATAAGTATTGCGCTTAAATTCATAAAGTCTAGGTAACATAGTGGCACAAGGCCGAAATGGAGAATGGAGAAAAGGACAGTCTTCTTCTGTCTAAACGTTAAACTTAGCTAGCCACAAGCACTGACCCAAACATACAACAATATTCCTTACACCAAAACAATAAATACTTACTTACCTTTCTTTCTAAATCCACCATAATACCTCTTTGTCTCCATGAAAGTTCTAACTAAACCCCAGATGTACAATTCATTGTCTGTGGGGGGAGGGGATCAAAACAACAATAATGAAGAGCTCATCCGAACAATTACCATGAAAATATTTATAGAAAAGGCAGGGAAGCAACTTTACGGTGGTAGGAAAGTCACTGAGACCGAGACACCAGATTAGGACCCATAATATTGCTGATTCTTCTCTAAAGGAGAGCTAATTATATATCAGGAGCACCGGAACATATGTGGCAGTAATATTCATGAACGAATGGTAGACTTATAGATATGTAAGATAGATTTGTCTCGCAGGACACAGTAAACCAACTTTTTTAGCTACTTGCCTAGCAATGGATTTATTATAGTCTTTCCACTTCATGTCAGCCAGTCAAGAACTTTAACCCGAGAAGTCACAACTAGTGACTCTCCTGGAGGTTATCATCAGTCATGCATCAGAAGAGAGAAAGGGGGGTCTCATATTGACAGCATAATCAATTACGAAGCCTCCTGTAATTTTACTACCAACAATATTCACTCAATAATTATTGTCCTCATCTTCTTGTAAGTCGGGTTGTTTGAAGTCAAGCTTTGACCCAGATCTTAGGTCAATGTAATGTAGCGTTATTGTCTTTAGTCGGCATTAGTTTCAGGCACTTCTTCAGCTAGTCTCTTATTTGCCATGCGCGATACACGTTAAGGCGATCATGTATCTTTCGATACATGTCTGACGAGGCAGATTTTTTTCCCGCAGTAGGTTGCCATTTCTTTCTGCGGTAGACTAGCTTCCATCCAAGGCTATAGAACCCGGTCTATCCTGCTATTTACCCATAGCTGGGGTGGGGAGAAGAAGAAGATTCCCAAGGGTATTAGAAAATAAGTTAATGTAATGGACTGGAATTCGAACTTGGCTCTCCGATTATTCAATTTGACCCACTATCCATTACTCTACCGTGGCCCCTCTTCAGCTAACGTTTCTCTTTTTGGTGTCTCTTTAAACCTGAAAGTTTGAATGTTTTTCGGCTTTTAGCCAATATTTTTAATATTCTGCATTTTTACTCTTTTTTTCAATACGCCACACCAGTTTCTTCAAATATTTTCTTGTTGGCCAATCCATTTTTCCACACTATTATCCTTTTAACCCTATGAGCCCTGACCACCGCTTTACCAGTGTAAAAAATGATTTAATGCCCAGCCACCGGTTGAATGCTTTGTAAACACCTGTAACTATTTTTATATCAACCCTGAAACATTACATACCAATTATTTGCGAATTTTGACTCAGGGGCTCAGGCAAAAGGGTTAAAATTGTTCAGGAACGCAGTGATCAAATGGTTAAACATTTCAAATTTTCAAATTTCCTTTTTTTTAATTTCTTAATGTCAGGTTTATTTTGTTTTTATTTGTCAATGCTTGCAGTTGTTTGTTGGGAAGCAAACCGCCTGCATACGGATATAAAATGAATATATGAATACACAAAATTAGAAAGGGGCATAAGATAAGGATGTGTCTTCGTACCGGACGTTTTTCAACATTTACGGTAGGCGACCTTTAGAGAATAAGAAGTCCTATCAGGACTTATTATTGGCGGTCACAATCTTAAAAACATGAGATATGCAGATGGGGCTCTGTTGCTAGCAGAAACAGAAAGGAAACGACAGGGGCTCGTACAGAAGATAGTAAAGAAAAGCTAGAAGAAAGGACTAAGAACAAAATATTGCTGTCAGGTGGGGATAACAGCACAGGTAACGAACTACGAATCCCAGACACCAAAATCAAACAAGTACAAAAGTTTAAACATCCCGGAAGTGTTTTAACAGAGGACTGAAAATGCGGCACCAGAACCCGAAGGCGCATTTGGAATAGCGAAAGATGTTTTCCAAATGTTAAGCAAAGGGTTAAGAAATGTGTAAATTTCATTAGAAACAAAGTGGACTTAATTTTCATGTAATATCTGCCCTCCTATATGATGAACAATCGCAACTCACTTGAAGAAGAGACTGGAAGTATGCAAAAGGATGCTGACAATACGATAGATTTAACATGTGAGAAACGAACAGCTTTTAGTTAAAATGGAAGCAAAAAGGACACTTACATCAGAATCAGAAAGAGACAGTTGAAATCTCCAAGGATCATAATGAGGAATGAAGGCGACGAACGTCTGAATGCAAGAGGGACAGAGGAAAGCAGCGAGTCACCCACCTAATGATCTTGGGTAAATGGTTGACAGAACAGAGATTAGGAGAGATTGCAAAAAGTCACAACTTACTCAGAGCTATAAAGGACGGGAAAGTGTAGAACGCCATGATGGCCCACGTCCTGAAATAGAACAACATCGCTGTTCAAATTTAAAATATTAGTTTCCCGCCATTGAATAACTTTGCAATGTCCTTTGAAGATATTTTGGGATTATATAGTCTTGCGTTTTTGAGGAATAGATTTTTCATTTATGGCCATAGATTCTCTGTAGGGGAACGCAGGTTGGAATCCTGTCAGAGATTACATATTTTTCTTAGATTTCTCGAATAAACAGGCAGATAGATGGAAATAAATGAATATACTATTTTTATAAATACACAGAGCATCTACTCGAACACGGTTATCAAATAAAAATAACATTTAAGTAACAAAAATATTCTTATATATAAGCAATTCTATTTATCATCTATTCTGTAAAACACAATGTGACATTTTATATTTATTTTTCTTTCTTAGTAATAAGATATTCTTTTGTTGACGCCAATAAAGAAACATATCTCGTGTTACCATAACCAAATAATATGTTATTATCAAGTAGGGTAGATCAGGCAGCTAATATATTGTTTTTTGGAAGGGGTCTATTTTTGTTGTAATTGCTTACTTTGGTCATCTAATTTTAATAATTTAAAAATGCGAATACATTTTAAATGCGACAATAGAGTTATTTATGCAGAGAATAATGCAAGATTATTAATGTTATAAATATACTGAAAGCAGTAACAAAATTACTTAATAAGCAAATGTGAATCATGTTAGCATAAGCACAGAATATTTTAATAGTAAGTAGGGGAGATTAGGCTGCTAATACATTGTTTTTTCTGCAAGATTATTTATAATGCAAGATTATTAACGTTGAAAATATGCATGAAACAATAAAAAAATTATCTAATAAACGAATGCGAATCATGTTACCATAAGCATAGAATATCTTATTAGTAAGTGGGGGTGATTACGCTGCTAATACATTGGGGGGGGGTTGTTTTTGTTTTTTGCAAGATTTTTTATAATGTAAGATTATTAACATTGAAAATATACACGAAGCAATAGAATAATTACATGAATTTATTTTATTTTTTTAATACGGGATACCTGGGATGTAACAATAAAGATCGGGACTTTCGTTGTTTGTTTGTGCGTACCTTTTTTGCTACAATGAAGATAAAGTTCATAAATGAATCCTGCCTTGATTTGAAGATCCTCATGAAGATACATAGATAAATGATAGCCATATTGAACGTCAGGTTAACTTTAACGTGGCCATTAGTTAGAGAGAACAGATATTGCACTGATCCTTGGCAGACGGTCCAGAAGTAACATTTTGGTTCAAGGTAAAATACATTATATATATTTTATTGGCCATTAGCAGAGGCTAATCATTTTTATAGAAGATAGAGTACACAGACACTACACAAATTATGATCAATAGGCCAGAGAATGATATTTTGATAGAAGCTAAAGTACACCGCCACGTGACTGATTATTACCAAAGGATCAGTGAATGATAATTTAATAGAAGGCAGTGAACACAGATACTAAACTGATCATTACTAAATATCAGTGGAGGATATTTTAATAGAAGATAGAGTATACAGATATTACACTGAAGATACCAGGGAGCTAGATGGTGATTTTATGATAGAATGTAAGGAAGACAGGCAATAATAAATTGATCATTGGTTAGCGGGTGATATTTTGTTAGCCGGCAGAGGAGACAGAAAATGAACTGATCATTGGTTAGCGGGTGATATTTTGATAGCCGGCAGAGGAGACAGAAAATGAACTGATCATTGGTTAGCGGGTGATATTTTGATAGCCGGCAGAGGAGACAGAAAATGAACTGATCATTGGTTAGCGGGTGATATTTTGATAGCCGGCAGAGGAGACAGAAAATGAACTGAACATTGGTTAGCGGGTGATATTTTGTTAGCCGGCAGAGGAGACAGAAAATGAACTGATCATTGGTTAGCGGGTGATATTTTGATAGCCGGCAGAGGAGACAGAAAATGAACTGATCATTGGTTAGCGGGTGATATTTTGATAGCCGGCAGAGGAGACAGAAAATGAACTGATCATTGGTTAGCGGGTGATATTTTGATAGCCGGCAGAGGAGACAGAAAATGAACTGAACATTGGTTAGCGGGTGATATTTTGATAGAAGGCAAAGGAGACAGTCAATAAAATTATGATTGGTTATCAGGTGGTATTTTCATAGACGATAGAATACACAGACACTGCACAATCATTACCAAAGGATCAGAGAGTGAAATTTTCATAGAAAGCAGTGTACACAGACACTACACAGATCATTATTAAAATATAAGTGTGTGATAGCTTGATAAAAGTTAGAGTACACAGACATGGCGCTGAACATTGCCAATTGTTCACAGGATGATATTTTTGTATATGGTACCGTACACAGACACTACAGTGATTATTAACAAAAGAGAAGAGGGATTTTGATAGAAATTAGTGTCCACAGGTACTACCCTGAAGATTACCAGAATGTCAGATAGTGATATTCTGATAAAACGTAGAACACCCATCACTATGCCGATCGTTAACAACTGTCAGAGGGTTTTTTTTTTACAAGTTAATGTAGTGTCGGGGTAACATACACCGACACAAAATTCATCTTTACCAACAGACCACTGCATGATAGTTTGATAGAAGATAGTGTACACAGATACTAACTACTCTGACCTCTATAGATAGTGGTCAGACCACCTACATTTCTTAGTTTCCCCTGTTCCTACTGTCAAGGCTAAGACCCGCCATGCTACGCACATTGTAGCGAACCACCCTCATTTCCTTCGTAGTCCATTTGTGGGATGTAATTTCCATTCGAGCAGCTTCTTCGTGCGACTCTCAAGAGGATGTTTTACCGACCACTAAAATCTTAACCTGTTCAAGTCTAGGGTTAACCGTTATCTTCCCCAAATATCCGCATAAACTGTGCCTCTTACTATGTAACCTTCTACCTCGAGCGGCTCTTGGGCCTTGAACAGGGTTAACATCACTGAAAAAAATGACACCACACTTCTCTGTGCGGAAGTAATATTTCGATCCAAGTTTGAAAACCTGATTACCTACTCCATTCATACGTATATAATCCTGCTATTTCTGTCTCATATGAAAGAAAACGATTTTCATTTATCAATGCGGGGATGTTTGTACATCAGTAGTTTATGTTGGGGAGGGGCGAGGCTGCAAGCGCATTAATCATGTTCTATAAAGGTCTCTCTCTTTCTCTCCCACTTTCTCTTTCTCTCTCTCTCTCTCTCTCGCACTCTATCACCATCTCTCGTCTCACTCTTTTTCTATCTATTTCTCCTTCTCTCTATATTTCTCTTTTTCTCTTTCTCTCGCCCTATCTATCTATCTCTTTCTCTCTCGCTCTCTTTCGCTTCTCCATCTCTCTGGCATTCTCTCTCGTTCCCTCATTCTCTCTTTCTCGCTTTTTATCTCCATCTCTCGTCTCACTGTTTTTCTATCTATTTCTCCTTCTCTCTCTCTCTTTCTCTTTCTCGTTCTCGCTCTATCTATCTATCTATCTATCTATCTATCTCTTTCTCTCTCTTCCCTCTCTCTCTATCTCACTCTCTATCTCTCTATCTCTCACTCTCTCGGACAGGATCGATTAAGACGTTCTTGTCGTTTCCAAGGTGCCATAGATGAGTACCAACAATGAAATGGTCACAGATGTCAATGCAGTCGTAAAGGACAAATTGATAATTCGAGAGATAAAGAGATTGTAAATAGATTAACTGAATAAGACAGCTGGCCGAGAGCGGCAAAATAAAACCTAATTCTTCTGCTTCAACGTATAATTTTGTTTTCCTTTAACGAGCCATTGGATCGTCTTTAATGCCTTAAACAAGCAACATGTCCGATTTTTCTCGTCTTAGTCTCAACTTTCTTCCATTTTCTTTCCTTTCTTTTTCCCTTCTTCTTTTACTTAAACCAAGAAAAGGAACATTTTACAAGAGAACTGACTATGTCTATACATTATACAAAACGAATTTCACATAACACAACTCACTCCCTTACAAAAAAAGTTCACTGAGCAATAATCCATCCTGACATGGCATCTCACCTTCAATCACTTTCTCACTGATGCGACGTGGCTTCCCTCTGTCTTTTCTAAAAATATTTTTATGACTACTGATCTGACGTGCTTTTTCCCTGGTGCCCGGACGACGTGAGTTTAAGCGTGTTACTTGATTGGCATCTAGGTCCCACCATTTTACTGTTGAATTACGTAAATGTAACCACCACTTCTACTCCAACGGTTTTTCTCGCACTTCCGGCTTGTAGAACTACCTTCCATTTACTTGCTTCCCTGATAACTACAATTTTCAGAAATTTAAATGCAACGTAAATCGTTATCTTCTGTCTTCTTGAATTCCGTTCATCTTTTATCCTTTTCTCGACCCTCCCATACCCAGTCTTTTCTCTCACCTTCACTCTCTGTAACCCCCTGCGTACTAGAGGCATCCTCACCTCATTTGGGTTGAAATGAAAGTTTTTCGCTAATATTTTGCCGGTCAAAAAATTGTCACTAGTATTAAAAACCTACAGAGATATTCTTTTTTAAAATGGCGCATGAGATGTTTTGGCTAATTTTGAACAATTTAATGGTGCTGAATCATAAAAAGGATACCCATTCTCCAGAGTTAGGTTTAGTTTTCCTGTAACAGAATATAATCTTTCTAATCTTTCCACACTCCTAACGTCTCCCACTGAATTCTGAAATGTTATTCACTAATTAAATCTTGACATATTCAAGTCTAGATTTAGTTGTTATCTTTCCTACATAGCCCTAGGACTTTACTTCTTGCCCTTTCTTACACTAATGCGTCCCTGCGTAGTAACCCTCTACCTTGAGTGGCCCTTGGGCCTTGTAATGAGTGAACATTTGTAAAAAAAAATCATCAGTAGCCAAGAGGTGCCTATAAATACCTATGCCGTAAAAATATTTTTCTCTTTCTTTCTATGCCTTTATCTAGAATACTTCCATTTAGCCTTCTGTGTCATTACTACTTTTATTATTGCAAAATGTACACATATGGACTCTCTGATCAATCTGAGGTGTATCTTTCCACAGTTAAGCTTTATTATTTTATTGGTATGGAAAAAATATTATTTAAAATTTCAGCCTGTCTAGCATTTTGCCTTCGTTCTGTAGCATTTTGTTGAATACATATTGAGTGGCATGTATACATGCAGGTGAGATCAAATTAACACCTTTGCACTTTTGTATCCGTAATATGAACAAAGGTAAATAACAACCAAAGTTCATGTGCTTGCTGTTAATTTGCGTTATCCAAAAACTATGACGACATTTAAGATTCAAAAACGTTTGCAAAACAGATGAGTAATTGCAGAATTGTCTTATTTTGCCGAGAAAATGGAATAATGACGATTTAGCTTTTATCACATTTTTTTTTACTTATCAGTACATACATTTTTTCCGCTTAAGTGTCTTTGACGTCATGGACCTTTGTAGCGTCGACGAAAGCGAAGATGATTGTCTCGAGTCTGTCATATCAGAAATGACGCTTATACAAACCAATTACAGCAACTAATCTCAGCCAAAAACAGCCAATCAGTTCGATGAGCTGGACTGATAGGAATGCTTTTCAGCCAAAATGGCATCAGCTGCGGGGAATTTACGACGATAAAAGTTGATAGTTGTCTTTTACGAAAGTTTTCAAACTTAATGCTTTAGAATGTATATTCGAAAACTCAACAAATCTCTCACGCAGGCTCAATAAATTTCCCGAGGTGACGTCAGGATTAATTTCGTATCTTGCTGGTGACTGCTGTAGTACTAAAGATTGTCACACAGGTACATCTGTTTGCATAGTGAGTCCATATCTCTAATTCTGCTCATATATATACGTCTTTTCGTAGCCATCTAAGTCTGTTCATATCTTCCTTTCTATGTATCATATCTATGAGTCTATCCTTATATATATATTATTCGAATTCTGCTGCAGAATGAATATTTTTCTCGTAAGATTTCTCAAATATTCATGTCGGTAGATGTAAATAAATAAATATACTATTTAATAAATGTTATGGTCCAAGGTTAGGACCAAGGAAGAACAACACGAACACAAGAGTAGAAATAACAAAGATAAATTACACAGAATAATAATACAAGATATTGAAGGTATTAGTATGACTGTCAGTCTGGTTTGGGAGTGAACTACTATTGGCTCGACTCGATTCCGTCTCGTCCCTCTCTTGAGAGGCGCAGTATTCATAGTGTCAGGAAGAGTTCACACTGTCGTTATAGGTAAGGTCCCATAACACCCACCTCCCAAAGCTTTTACCTCGCAGGGGTCTTTAATATTCTTTCCACTTCGGATTTATCATCAAAGGCTCTGTAAATTTTCTTTTTCTGCTTGATTTCCGCGGTTCCTACATTGCTGGAGGCCTTTGCATATTGAATGTGTCAAATATTGTGTCCATCACTTCCTCCTGTTAGAATCCTCTAACAGCCTCTTTCTGATCTGATTTAAGTGCCTTTTATGCGAGAACTTCGCACCCTGAATTATGTAAATGATGTTCCCGATTCGTTTCTCTATTGTACCTGGCTCCCAATAGGATGTGTTGTTTTTGAACATTTAAAAAAAACTTTGTCCCCTGGGTTAAATTTTCTTTTTGGTACAAACGACGTTGGTGATTGCTTTGTCTGTTTTGGCAGTAATTTGTCGAATACCGATATAATTTTTCGGGTGAACATCACTTCCGCGGGTGATAATGCCGATGGCGTAGTACTGTTCGGTGTAATTCTATACACTTGCAAGAATTGTTGTAAAGCCTTTTCTGTTGGTACCTCATAAGCTTTCCTTAGTGCTCTTTTTAATGTATCTACAAACCTCTCCGCTTGCCTGTTTGATCTAGGGTGTTATGGCGGGGATTTGATGTGTTTAACCTGAAAAGTTCCACAAAATTCTTGAAAATCCGCAGATGTAAATTGTGTTCCATTATCGGTGACTAAACAATCAACCACTCCGAAGCGAGCAAACAGCTCGTGAAGGCAATTTATTGTAGTCTCCTGAGGTAGGTTTTCTGCAACGAAATACTTCTGGCCATTTGCTGTAACTTTCTACTACAATCAAGTAGTAGAAACCATCTAATGGACCTGCGAAATCTACATGGATTCTCGACCACGGTCGATCTGTCTTAGGCCATGGCTTATGGATGATCGCAGGTGCCTTGGCTGCTAAGGAACAGCTCTTGCATTTTTCCACCATATGTATAATATCTTGATCCATGTTTGGCCAGTACACGTAACTTCGCATTAAGGATTTCATCCTGTTCTTTCCTGGATGGTCCATGTGAAAATCCTTGAGGATTCGCCTTTGTAGCGTTTTCGGGGTTACTAATCTTTCATTATATAGCAGACCATTATCACATAACGAAAAACTGTCTGACATATGCTTATCTTTTCCTGCAATTTTTGTTTTCGTTTCCTTTATAAATTCGTCATTCACTGCTTCGTTTCTTATTTCCTGTAATGTGACGGGGAGGTCTTGAATTGTACTACATAATGATGTTCTAATATCTTCCTCATATCGTAGAGCTGCAATTACGGAATCTTCTAATGGTTCCATTTTCTTTGGTATTAGTCTCGAAAGACCATCTGCATGCTCGATTTTGTTTGATGGAAGATACTCCAATTTAAAGTTATAGTTTAATAAAATAGTTCCCCATCTTAGCAATCTATTATCAGTGTAGGCTGGTAGATCTTTCTTTGATCCAAATATTGTCAATAACGGCTTGTGGTCCGTCTGTAAGGTGAAAAATCTACCGTTAATATATCTGTGGAATCTCGTAAGCGTAGAAATAATTCCCAGCGTTTCTTTTTCGATTTGCGAGTAACTTTGTTCGGCTGTTTGCAACATTCTTGCCGTATGCGCGATGGGTTTTAGTGTCCCACCCGGCATTTTATGAAGTATACATGCCCAACACCATAGGCACTCGCGACTATTATTTCCAATTTTGGGTCATAATGCGCTAAAAATAAATCTGCTGTTAGAGTCTTAATGATTTTGTCGAAAGTTTTCTGACATTCATATGACCATTCCCAAACTTTTTCCTTCTTCAACAGTTCGTTTAGGGGTGCGCGTAATTTGTGCATGTTAGGAATAGATTCTTGATAATAATTTACTAAGCCCAAGAAGCTTTGTAATTCGGCTAAATTTTTTGGAGCCGGCATTTTTTTTATTGTCGTGGACCTTTCTGGGTCTGATCTTCTTTCTTCTTCGTCAATAATATGGCCCAGATATGTTATCTCCTTCATAAAGGAGTCACATTTATTTTCCTTTACCTTAAAACCGTAGTTTTGTATCTGCCTGAAAACCTCTTGAACGTATTCCCAGTGTTGTTCAATATTTTTGCTATTTATCAGGATGTTATCAAGGTATGTGATCGTGAAATCCAGTCCGCCTAGCATAGTGTCCATTATTTGCTGAAATATCGCTGGCGCGACCGTGATCCCGATTGGTAATCTCTGGAACTTATATAACCCTTTATGTGTGTTTATGCACAACAACCTCGAGCTGGTACTTGTAGGTATGCTTCTCTCAATTCTATCTTTGAGAAAAATTTTCCTCCGTTCAACTTTGTGAAAACTTCCTCTGGACTAGGGAGAGGATAGTGATAATCCTTAATCGCTTCATTCAATCCCGTCGAGAAATCAGCGCATACTCGTATCTCACTCGATTTCTTTTTCACGTAAACCATAAGTGCGGCCCATTGACTATATTCCACCTTTGTCAATATACCAGTTTTCACGAGTCTATCCAACTCTCCGTCTATTTTTTCTAATGATGCGAAAGGTACATTTTTTTTCTTCTTGAAAATGGGTTGTACATTTTCTTTTCGTCATTTTTTACACCTCCCGAAGCCGGCTGAAAATACGTCGGGGAAACTCTCCTTTAATTTCTCCTTCAATTTCTCTGTCTCGGTCGATAACCTTTCCAATTTTGGGCAGAACGTATTTATCGGTAAATCCCAGAGGTCAAATTTCTGCATCCAGTCAGGTCCCAATAAATTTTCCGTATTTTTTAGAACATACATCTTTAATTTCTTGGTCATTCCGTTGAACGTCACATTTGTAATAATTTCCCCCTCAAATTTGATTTTTTTTCTTGTTACCGACCTGGCTTATTTTATCTATTCTCAACATGGTCGGTTTGTTTAATTTCTTCCACGTCTGTAAGTTAATAATGGTTAAATCTGATCCTGAATATAATTGTAATCTGATTCTGTTGTTTAACATTTCTACTTGTACGTATTTTCGTATATTTATCCCGTCCGCTTGGTCAGTTCTAGTGGCTCTTACTCGGCTTTTGCTTTCTTTCTTTGTCCTACAATGCGAACTATTATGTCCCACTTTATTGCACGACAGACAAGTCTTATAGCGGTATGGACAATCTTTGTACCAATGCAAAGTCCCACAGCGATAGCATGGACTGGGTGGTGGTTTCTTCTGAGATTTCATTTTACTTTTTGTAGTAAAATAATTTGTTTGGTTTGTTTTTGAGGAGGAAAAAACGTGTTTGTCGTTGTACATTTCGTATGTGAGCAACGCCAGACTCTTCGATATCTTTCGTGTCCTTTTTTACGCTTGTACATCTCTGACAGTCCTTAGCCAATTTTTGTAGCGTCAATTCTGGTTCATTCTCAAGTTTTGTTAGAATTCTCCGTCGGATCTCCGCATCTTTAGTCGAAACCAGGTCTTGGGCGAATATCAAACATTTAAAATTGTCAGGGCTGAGTTCAGATAACTTAAAGTCATCGCAGTGTTTGTTTACTATGGAAGCGAATGTTATATAGTCTTCTCTATCCTTTTTTGTTAAATTTAAACATTTCCACCTTTTGTGGAATAGTGAAGTGTTCGGACTAAATAATTCCGTTAAAAGTTTCACGGCTTCCTTGAAATTCAACTCATTCGTTTTCCTCGGTAGGATGTAGTCTACGAATTTAATGTATTCGCTTGGCCCTAGTTTCCTCAGTAGTAGACGTACTTTTTTCGCGTCTGACCAATTCCTGCAATCAAACTTATATGAATCTTCATATCTTCTGAAGTAAGCTGCAAAGGTTTTGTCTTCGTCCGGTGCATAAGTGAAGTCTTTGATAGAGCTCCATATAGCATTTTGCGAGAAAGCTGCTTCATTTCCAGAATGTTGTCCTTTATTTATTACTGCTCGTACTAGTAATTCTTGTAGTTCGAGTTGCTTCTCTTCGTTTTTCTGTTGAATTTCCAATAGTTTTTCTTCGTGTTTCTGTTGAATTTCTAATTGTTTTTCTTCGAGCCTAGTCTGTCTTTCCTCATTTTTTGTTGCTGCTCGAATTGCATTTTCATTAGTTCCAATATGGTTACCTTAAAGTCTTCCATGTTTACACCGTAATTTTGTGTAACGATTTTTCCTTTTTTTCTCAGTGAAGACTTCAGTTCTTTGTCGCCTGTTGTTCTAGAACCTTAGTACGAAAAACTTTTCCTGCGTAGAATTCGATTCTGTTCTGGCTGATAGGTAAAATTCTTGTCTTTGTTACCACTGTTAAGGTTGGTGTCCAAAGAAAAATTCTTTTTTTTGTTTCTTTTTCTCGCGTAGAACTTGTTTTCTTTTCTCAATACCACCATCGCCTCTGTTATGGACGACCGATAGCAAAAAGGTTTTGTCTTTTATTTTTTAGATTCTCTGCGTAGGACATGTTTTTCAATGTCCTCGTCGCCACTGTTATGGACGACCGATAGCAAAATGTTTTTTTTCTTAGAATCTACGCGTAGAACTTCGTTTCTTCAATATCCTCGTCGCCTCTGTTATGGTCCAGGTTAGGACCAAGGAAGAACAACACGAACACAAGAGTAGAAATAACAAAGATATATTACACAGAATAATAATAATACAATATGTTGAAGGTGTTAGTATGACTGTCAGACTGGTTTGGAGTGAACTACTATTGGCTCATCTCGATTCCGTCACGTCACTCTCTCTTGAGAGGCGCAGTATTCATAGTGTCATGAAGAGTTCACTCTGTCGTTATAGGTAAGGTCCCATAACAATAAATAAACAGACCATCTACTCAAATAAGGGTATCTACTAAAAATAATCTTTAAGTCAATATATATATATATATATATATATATATATATATACTCAAATAAGGGTATCTACTAAAATTAACGTTTAAGCTAATATATATATATATATATATATATATATATATATATATATATATATATATATATATATATATATATATATATATGCTCAAATAAGGGTATCAACTAAAATAACGTTTAAGCCAATATATATATACTCAAATAAGGGTATCTACTAAAAATAACGTGTAAGCCAATAAATATATATATATATATATATATATATATATATATATATATATATATAGGGTGTCCATAAAATTCGTGTGCACTTTTAAAATTTATAACTTTATTTGTATTTGCGATAGAAATAATTTGTAAAAAGGATTAGAAAGAAGTAAATCTATATTTTTTAAGATTTTATTGAAATTTTATTTAAGTTTCCACATGTCCTCCATCATTACCAATACAAAGGGTAATATGATTTTGCAGTTCACGGAAAACATTTGCCAACTGATTTACAGTAATGCCTGAAATCACATTAGTTATTTTAGCTATACTTAAAACTAGGTACATTAAACGTTATAACATTTTTTACAGATTATTTCTATCGCAAATACAAATAGTTATAATTTTTTTAAAGTGCACACGAACTTTATGGACACTCTGTATCTACTCAAATAAGATTATCTACTAAAAATAACGTTTAAACCAATATATATATATATATATATATATATATATATATATATATATATATATATATATATATATATATATATATGCATCTGTATTGGCTTAAACGTTATTTTTAATAGATACCCTTATTTGAGTAGATGGTCTGTTTATTTATTAAATATAGTCTGTTAATAGTTATAATTTACTTCAGATTTTTAATTTTCCATCTCAGTTTGTTAATACTTTCGCATCAATTTATTTCAGTCTGCTCATGCTTTTGTCTTTCTCTGTCTCCTCACTATCTTTCACTCTATCTAGCTGTCTATCTGTCTCTCTGTCCGACTGTCTATCTCAATCTGTTTATATATATATATATATATATATATATATATACATATATATATATATATATATACATATATATATATATATATATATATATATATATATATATATATATATATATATATATATATATATATATATATATATATGATACTTTTCATTACCTATCTATAAGGACACTGTTAATTTCTTCAAATTTCGGATGGGGCGCGCCGTCTCTCTTTGAATTCGGAACGCCACAAATTATACTAAATGTGACGTAAAAGTCAAATGCACGTGAAACATTATTGGCCAATGAAAATCAAACAGCATAAAAGTAAAAATGCCAGAATGTCTTTCTTCTTTTTCTCCATATCTAATTCTCTGGTGAATCTTTAATAAAAGTGAAACATGTTAGATTGATAAATGTTTCTTATTTGCTCTTTATCTATCTATCTATCTATCTATCTATCTATTTTTTATAGATACTGTGTTTCAATAAATTCATTTCGTTTTTTTACTTGAAATAGTCCACATTGGACGAAACGCCTCGGCTAGATCTACATACAGTTTCCTATTATTTTTTTTCCTTTATAAATATTAGCTTTTTTGCAGATCAATTCTGAGAATTTTGTTTTACATATTTGTCGACATGCAAAACAAACACACACACACACATACACACACACACACACACACACACACACACACACATACCTAGTCAGAAAATACATACAACTGTTGTGGTATGTTGATAAGAATGGATGGTTTGTAGATGACTATTTACGGCCACATGAATAACATGCCCACACTATTTTTATTTGACGTAAAATACCATAAAACATGAAATACAAGAAGGAACCGAAATGGTTTTAAAAACATAACATTTGTATTTATTTGTGTATAATGTTATACATGCGTAGAAGTTAAAGATATGTGGGTGTTATGTCCCTTAGACTGTGAATATTTTTATCTGAACTCACAAAAGTTGAATTAATTATAAAGATGAGATAAGCTGAATAAACTGTAGATTTAGAAGAATGTTTCAACGAGAAAAGTTCTTGTTACTTGTTTGGAAATGTTTCGTATGTTTGTAATGTAGTTTGGAAAAGTTCGTACGTACGTTCATGCGTGAATATGCGTGAATAAACGTTTGATCACCCATGGTCGAGACGAGAATCCTTTTGATCACATCTTCACAGACATTTGGAAGAGTAAAAGAGAATGAGTGAACCCGTGTCTGCTATTTATAGATAAGGTAATCACGTGACAGGCTCACATCAAATTGGCGGAAAACTTGACTTGGTCACGCGCTGGTAAGAATATTTGTACGTGGGTGGATTGCAACGCCGACTTGTGTGTTTATTGACCCATTAAAAGCTGATATTTCCAGACAATATTTACTAAGCTGAGTAGGCTCTCTGATCCACTTTTTTGCACAGAATTGTACAAAATTAGACATTGACGAGAAAGTGGCAACGGGATGCTAAACAACAACTAACATCCGCCCATTCTTATAAAAAGAAGAAAAACTTTCTTAGAAACTGTTCTTGATGAAAAAGCTATTTCTCGATGCTTACACAAACTCGTCAAACTCACACCATAGTTCTCCCTTTATACCACTGTTTTTTTTAATATTTAATTCAGAAATTAGAAGAAAATGATGCCATTCTTTACTATAAGGTAATTTTGCCAGGAAGTTACCTCCATAAGCACAAACGGAATGAAATCAGAAACTTAACTATGATAATAAGAAGCATATACAAGTTTTGCAAAACAAACTCAATAAACTGATTAACATTAACAGATGGTCCAAGGGTGTCAGAAAATATCTATTAACAAACTTAACCAAATTCAAACTATCGGATACACAATTAGAAGCTTTGGTCAGAAATTCGACACAGGAATACCAAATTATGACACCACAGATTACATAATTAAAAAGCATCACCACAACGACTCCGATCTTGCCAAAGGTTACATCCAAGGCCAAATCACAGCTACATAAAAAAATGAACGACACCTCACTTCCCCGAAGATACATAAAAACCCTAAATGAAGTAGTTAACAATAAAAACATTCACATATCTACTTCTGATAAGGGCGGGAGAATTGTAATCATGGATAAACACACTTACCAACGGAAGATGAGAGAACACATTAATGATGATAACATCTATGAAAAAGTAAATGAAAACAAAGCTATAAAAGAAAAACAAAAATTATCAAGCGACGTCAAAAAGCTACTAAAAAGGAAGATTTCTCCTGGATAAAACGTATTGAACACCATCCAATAACACCCACATTATACGGACTACCAAAAACACATAAGCTGGTAAGAACACTGTCACGTCCATGAGACCAACCATATCGGGGATAAGCAGTGCCCTACATAAACTCGCCGGCACACGAAGCAAAATCTTAACCTCACACCTCAACAATATTAGTCAATCATACATAAAAAAAAACACTCAGGTTAAAAAACATAGACATCAAAAACAAATACATGGCTTTTTTAGATATAAAATCTGTATACACAAACGTCCCGATAAAGAAATGACTAAATCTACTAAACACGACTAACGAAAACAAAAATTAAATCACCTCTACCTACACATAAATCATAAAAATATGCCAGCTAATCACCAAACAATGTTTCTTTACTTTTCATAATCAACTCTGGTTTATATATGGAATCTCCTCTCAACGGCGTCCTCGTTAGTCTGTTTTTAGAGTTTCTAGAAAGTGACCCATTCAAAAACATTCTACCTCCAAACTATTCCAGACTCACTATTAATATATCCCAAAAATACTAATTTAACGAATCTTGTCAACAAAATTAACAATGTTGAACCTATAACAGATTCACCTTTGAAACTGGTACCGAAACCAAGTACACGCTTCCTTTCCTAGATATCATGTTACACAAAAACAATAACGGACTTAGTTTTGACGTTTATAGAAAAGCTACCAACTAAAAGGACCTGGTCAGTTTCTACTTAAACCACTCCTCTAAAATGAAATCTGGAATAATTATCGCTTTCTATTTAAGAGCATTAAGAATTTGTAGCCGCCAATATTTACCCAGCAAAGAAACATACATAGGAAACACAATCAAAAACCTACAATAACCATATAATTTCATCCACAACGCAAGAAGAAAGGCATACAAAATATACAACCGCGACAAAATTAAGATCATCATCCGTAATAATAAATTATATAAGAACAGCTACATAATACTACCGGCTAACTCTGTCACGTCCACTATCCACAACAACCTATCCCATCTAAATAATATCAAAATAATCACAAACACTTCCAAAACCATTATGGATATAATCAGATCTACACACACCCATAGCAATGATATTTCTGAACCATGCATATATAAAGAAAATTGCCAAACTGTTCTTCACAATACATTTAATAAACAAGCAGAAATTTTTTAAAACGCATCTATGAGCACAAAAGAGACCTCATAAATAACAATTTTACAAATGCACTGGTCATTCATAGACATAAATTCAACCATAATTTTGATTTTAAAGGTACTACACACATAAAAAATAAAATAATTTACTCAAAAGGAAAATCCTCAAGAGTGCTGCCATTGAATATTATCCAAATATTAATATGCGCCCCGTTTTTTCCCAATCTCACCTTTCCTAACAGAATCATTAGTCTCCCAAGCCAACATACACAACCAATATATCAATAAATCGAAAGAAAACGGTTGAATCCGTCAACACAATAATACAAAGAATATTTCTACATGTGAAAAAATTTCTCTTCAAACATGAAAAGTAAATGACGTAATTTTTCAGTTGTCCCAATGAATATATTACACCGTTTTTAAATTCTTCTAGTTACTAACGACATTTGGGTTTTTGTTGATAGGTAATTAGTTTCAATAAATTCATTTAGTTTTTTGTCTTGAAAAAGTTTGCAGTGAATGTAACTCGTCGATAAAACTACATAGAGTTTTCCTATTGTCTTTTTCTACAGATTAATTCTGAGAATTTTTTACTCTCTATTTACTATTGGTACACTATGCAGGAGAGTTGAAATATACTTCTCTATTGTTCTAAAATTAAATCAATGAATTCCAAGCCTCTATACCAAGTAAAACCGACATGTTCAGCTGAGTCTGCAAGTATCATTAAATGCCAAATAAAATCATACAAAGAAAAACAGTGAGAAAAAATGTAATTTTGCCTATATTATTCGCAATGTGCAAATTGTATCAGTATCGCTTTATTTTGCCAGATAGCATGGTTCATGGAAACTTGAAAGGAAATTTTATTAAACTTTGAAGGAAATGAGTTATATTCATACTTAAAATATTGTGTTTGTTTATTTGTATAATACCTCTGGTAGATTAAACCTCACATTCGGGTAGTAGTGTTTTCTAGCCTTGTCTGAGTTTGATACAGTGTTGTGTGTTGATGAACAAAAACGTGTTACACGTAATTGGTTGGAAGAATTTAGGCCAACAAAGGAATAAACAGAACAAGATAGAATTTGCATTCTATCACAAACTTTTATTATAGGGGAAATATTGATTATAATTCCTCAAAATGTTCTTGTGGTTGTTCGTGTAGAATAATAAATGGTTGGACTTATTATGTGCTGCGTGTGTGGGTAAAAGCAGTGTGTAGACAAGGCGTTGTTTTCTAGGAGCGCAAAGAATTTCGTCCTGCTTCGTCTGTGATGTTGTCCAAATAAAACGTTCCTTTTTAAAATTCGCGCTGCGCATGCTCTGCTGTATTTTTTATCTTTTCATTCTATTACACATGTCCATAATGCAATGAAAATTAGTTGTTGTTCACAGTTTTGTTTTTTTAATGCAGGGAGGCAACAGGAGACCGAGGAAAGGATAAAAGGTTTCTCGTTTGTTTGACTCCCTTCTGGTTCTATGCTTTCCAGCCAACATCAATCTACAAAAATGTAAATACAGTTCCAATCACTATCTATTGTCCTCCTGCTTACTCTTTCTTCTTCTCACTCATTATTAATGTTTTTCTTTTTAATTTTTCCATACCCTCTAACCCCTTGTACCTTAGTTGTTTAACCTGCTTACATGGGGTGATACCAATTAAAAAGACATTTCTAATTAAGATTGTTTTTTTTTAAGCTTAAAATGAACATTTAATTTCTCTTCATATTTACAGTGAAGCAACCACTTTTTGTGCTCGGCATTACACGCTGTTGTAGAACAACTAAATCTAACTCTTGAGAATGCATATCCTTTATAGCATCCAGCACCATGAAATGGTTCAAAATTATCCAAAATATCCCATGCGCCATTTTTAAAAAGAATATTTCTGTATGCTTTTAATACGGCAAAATATTAACGAAAAACTTTTCTTTTTTAATCATTTCAAACCAAGTATGGCGAGAATGCTACTAGTACGCAGAGGGTTACAGAGAGTGAAGGTGAGAGAAAAGACTGGGTATGGGGGGTCGAAGAAAGGATAAAAGATGAACGGAATTCAAGAAGATAGAATATGGCGATTGACGTTATATTTAAATTTTTAAAGATTGTAGTTATCAGTGAATCAAGGAAACGGAAGGGAGTTCCACGGGTGACAAGTGCAAGAAAAGAAACTATTGGTGTAGAAGTGGAGGTTGCATTTACCTAAATCAACAGTAAAATGGTGGGACCTAGATGTCAATCTAGTAGCACGCTTAAATTCACTTAGTCCGGGCATCAGGGAAACAAGCTCGTCAGAGCAATAGCCATGAAGATATTTGTAGAAAAGACAGAGGGAAGCCACGTTATGTCGGTGTGAAAGTGAGTGAATTCGAGATGCCAAATCAGGATCGATTACATTGCTTATCGTTTTTTTCATTTTTTAAGAAACTGGAGATGAGTAGCAGGAACACCTGATAAGATATGTACAAGATGGACTCTGACAATAAAAACCTTCTGGCAAGATACAGTGATTCAACTTTCCTTGCATTAGATGCAGCTATTGATTCGATGTAGCCGTTCCACTTCAAGTCAGTTGAAAATGAGCGACCAAGAAGGCGCAGTTTTTTTGTTTTGTTTTGTTTTTTCCTCTTCATTAGCCTAGCATCGGCCATACTGATGGTGGGTAAGAAGATTCACTATGAGAGTAGTTTCGCTTTGGAGGCATTCAAATTTACGTGCCATTTCCTGGCCCAGTTAACCACTGAGTAGAGGTCCTTTTCAAGAGTAGCGGCGAGGTTAACTTTGTCAATTCTGGCGAGACAGGACTAAATGGTAGTGTCCTCAGCATAAATGCCTACTTTGGAAGTGATGACATCAGGAAGATCATTGATGACGATCTAAAACAAGGTATGACCCAGGATAGAGCCAAGGTGGCACACCCGCGTTCCTAGGAAAGGATCTGGAAGAGAGCCCGTTCAAAACGAGATTCATTTTCCGATTTGATTTGAACGATTGGATTAAATCAAACAAATGTTCAGTAATGCCGTAGCTCTGGAGCCTACGTAGATGACCACGTACTAAGTACATTTCAAACGCCTTCGTGATATCTAGAGCCACAGCTTGGACTTTGCCGTTATTATCACGAGCCTGATATAGATATTCAGTGATGGCCGTTAGCACATCAGCGGTAGACCGGGTAAAACGGAAGCAATATTGTTTTTCAGAGAGTAGGTCGTGAGAAATAAGATGCTTAACCACTTCAGCATTGACTAAAGCCTCGAATACTTTGCCGAAAAGCGATAAAAGACTAATAGGGCAATAGTTAGTAGGGTCAGAACATTCTCCGGAGATTTAATGGTAAGATGTAACAGAGAAGGGCTTCTATCAACCAAGAAAGCAGGAAGCAACGAGAATTGTAGAGCTTGGAAAGAACTGTAGCCATCTTTATGGGAGTCTAATTTAAAAATAATGCCCGTGTATATATATATATATATATATATATATATATATATATATATATGTGTGTGTGTGTGTGTATGTGTGTATGTGTGTGTGTGTGTGTGTGTGTGCGTGTGTTGATGTAACAGGAGAGAACAGTTAGATTGATGATCCAAAGTTCTTTAGTATTTTTTTATTTTATTTAAAAAAACAAAAAAAAGTGCTCGATACAGAAGTAGATCTTAAAATTATAATTTTTTTAAAAATATGATTCCATCGCGACACAGAAATTACTAAGTTTCGAAACTGGTCCACAAGTGTTAAAGTTTAATTTCAATATTAGACCTTAACGTTAGATGACCGTTTCATTCTCAAGCGATGTTTGGAATAACCTTTAACACGGGTGGACCAGTTTCGAAACATATTACTTTCTGTGTCGCGATGAAATCAAAGGAAAACTTTTATTTACCAACGCGATGGACTTTATCAAGGTAAATGCAAAGCTTTTATTATGCAACTTGTATTTATATACGTAAGTAAAGTGGAGGAATATATCGCTAGGTTCCAAAATGTTAAATTTAAGAACACCCTAATATATTCTTAAAGCCAACTTTGTAAAGAACGAAAAAGTGTTCTAATTTATTGCCTGATAATTGAAAAATGTGTAAATGTTGTTGTTGTGAGTAAATGTTGTTGTTGTGAGTAAATGTTGTTGTTGTTGTTGTTGTTGTTTCTATAGAAATAACGTATAAACAAAACAATATTTAATAATTGTCGGACTTAATCCATTTTATTATATGTTCTCATTGTTTACATTAAGATACGTTTCGTGAGCAAATATAATCGATCGAGAAAAATCGCTGAAGATTGTGTGTTTAAAAACCCTAATTTGGACTTTGCTAACTAGACGCTTCTCTGTAGTTAAATGGTATAACACGTCAGATCAAACGACGGCTTCCGAATAGGAAAACAGTTTCGATTCCTGTTGGAGAACGAATATTTTCCACTGTTTAATTAAAAAAAAGAAGAGGAATGTCGAAAATGACGGTCTTCGTCTGTCTGGACATTAAACTTAGCTAGCCACGATCACTAAGCCAAACATACCACGATATTCCTTAGGCCAAAACAACGCATTCTTACTTACCATTCTTACAACATCCACCCCAATGCCTCTATGAAAATCCTAACTAGTCCTCATATATACAATTCTTGTCTGGGGGGGGAGGGGAATAAAATAACATAGCGAAGAGCGATATTGTACAATGATACGAAATGTGGTACAAGGCCAAAATGGGGAATGGGAAAAGGACAGTCTTCTTCTGTCTAAACGTTAAACTTAACTAGCCACAAATGCTGACCCAAATATACAAAAATATTCCTTACACCAAAACAACGCATTCTTACTTACCATTCTTACTACATTCACCATAATACCTCATTGTCTCTGTGAAAGTCCTAACTCGTTGCCATATGTATAATTCATCCGAACAGTTATTATGTAAGTATTTATAGAAAAGGCACGAGAAATCTACATTACGGCGGTGGGAAAATGATTGAAGCCGGGTCAGGACCAATAATATTGCTGATTCTTCTTGGGATTTTATTAAGTATCTCTAAATATACAGCAGGAGCACCTAACTATAAGTAGCAGCAATATTCAAAGCATGGACGAATGGTGCATTTAGATATATGTCATATTGGTTCAGGGGAGAAAAATTGTCGAGTACGACATAGTCAACCAACTTTCTTATCAGCAGACCTAGCAATGGATTCAATATAATCTTTTCCCTTCATGTCAACCCGAGAACATTAGGCCGAGAAGGTGCAACGAGTCACTCTCCTGGGTGTTAGTATCAGGTATGCTGATGGGAAGGAGGAAGAGGTCTTTCAGGTGACTAATAGAGAGAAGTTTCGTTTTGGAGGCCTTACATATAATTCATGTATCGGTGATCGTACAAGAATCGGTGTTTCAACGAGATGTGAGGGTAAGCCATTTTAAAATGAAATGGATTTTTAAAAAATTCACACACATGGATACGCGTGCGGGCTTGCTGACTGGCGTGCTTGCAACCAAGAGAAATTTATAAGTTTATAAAGTCTAGATACCATAGCGAAAATTTCATCCAAACAATTACCACAAAAGTATTTATAAAAACAATTTCACAGGGAAGAGACATTAAGGCGGGATAGAATATTAGCATGGCAGAGTGAACCAACCTTCTTATCAGCAGACCTAGCAATGGATTCAATATAACCTTTCCACTTTATGTCAGCCCGAGAATGTAAACCAAAAACGATGCAACGAGTCACTCTCATGGAGGTTATTATCAGCCATACTGATGGGAAGCAGGAAGGGGTCTTTCAGGTGATTAATACAGAGAGGTTTTGTTTTGGAGGCGTTACATTTTTTTTTTAAGCATATCACCCCAAGCAAGGCTGGAAGCCACTAGTACGCAAGGGGTTACAGAAGGTTTGGAGGAAGAGCAGATAGGAGTGGTAAAGGAGAGGATGTGGAGAAAGATAGTGGATCGATCAAGGCTAGGGGGGTTACAGAAGATTTGGAGTGAGAGCAGATAGGAATGAAAGGGGAAAGGATGTGGAGAAGGGAAGTGGATAGATCAAGGCAGCTGGAGATGTCGAGTGACGTTACACTTAAATAGTTGGAGATTGTATTTGTCAGGGAAACAGGAATAAGGAAGGGAGTTCCACAGGCGAGATGTGCGAGACATGAAGCTATTGGAGTAGAAGAGACGTCTACATCTAACAGTTTCAACGGTGAAGGGGTGGGAACGGGATGCCAGCCTCGTGGGACGTTTAAATTCATGAGGACTAGGAACCAGCGAAAGCAGCTCCTCGGAGCAATTACCGTGAAAGTATTTATAAAAAAGACAGAGCGAGGCAACGTCGCGTCTGTGAGAGAGAGACTGCAGACGAGACGACAGATCGGGGCCAATTACATTGCATATCCGTCTCTGGAGCTTTAATTCATGTATCGGTGATCGTACAGGAATCGGTGTTTCAACGAGATGTGAGCGTAAGCCATTAAAATGAAATGGATTTTTAAAAAAAAAACACATGGATACGCGTGCGGGCTTGCTGACTGGCGTGTTTGCAAGCAAGAGAAAAATAGGGAGCGAAAGAGAATACGCCTGATACCTACGATATAAAAACTTTGCGAGACTCAATAAATTATAAAGCATACAACAGATGTTACCGATTATTATTTATTATTTACGTAAAGACTGGACTAGTGTATCCTTTTACGTGATTTATTATTAACATCTCTTTTGAAGACCTTTAAATATGCTCTCTTTTGTTTTCCAGCTGTCAATGTGTTGTTATGTGGTAACAAAACCTTGTATAAATAATCCAATGAAGTTGTAAATCTTTTTTTGTCTGAATTACTGATATGATTTCCTCATCTTTCTAGTTATTATTACAACGTTCCGGTTCTTGTGCCTTCATCGGGTGAGTGTTGATTAGGGTAAACTGCCTTATTTAATCTACGGGATTAAATTGTTCTCGTTCCACTGCCTATGCCCAAGGATATCTCTAGGTTGTTTTTTTTTATTGCTTTTTTGTTTTTTTTTATTTATTTTTAGTACTGCTCAGTTATTGCTCGTCCCTTTTCTACTGAGCACAAGTTCACACTGCCCGACCCAGGGATTGAACTCGAACCAGTGTTTTAATCCACTAGGCTAGTGTCCCATATAGATGATGGGATAACAGTTTTCCGCTCTCCTAGTCAGTACGCAACACGCTTGTCCGGACACTTAACAGCCAATATTTGAGCAACTATCTTCATTCGACGGCTAGATGCTACCAAGGTCGCCCAACATATATTTGGTAACCCAATACTGGTAGATAAACTTATTGTGGTACACGGATTTATTCAAAACCCTTTTCTTCTTCTTTGTGAGAGATGTTTTTATAACCACAATTTTTTCGTCATGTACTCTTTGTTCATCTTCAGATGTTCAGTATTTATAGAGAAAGTTTAAGGTTTCAGAGGTTAGTATCGTACATGTTATCGGCGTGAAAAGTCAAATCCACAAAACTGTTCAAATTCCGACTAAGTCTGCTCTGTTTATTTTACATTAATGGAAAGGCATGGATCCATTTCCTCCAACCTATGGGTTAAAAAGCATGTTATCGTTTGGCTTGCTGTTCGTCTATGAAAAGGACTACAGTTCGTCCTCGAACATCAGTACTTCGATTATCCGAACGTGTAATTAAGAGAAAAATTGAAATCACCAGATTTTTTTTTCGAATTAGTCGAACTCAGACCCATTATCCATCTGCCTATATTTCTGAGATAAGGTATTGTAACTATTTATACTATTTCGACCGTTGTATGCTCCAGCCTTCTTCAGGATCCGTCCATATGTCTGAGATGCGGTATTGTAACTATTTACTCTATTTACATTGCTCGAACTTTTACCCTCATCTTTATTATCATATTCACGACATTTCGACCGTTGTATGTTCAAGCCTTCTTCAGGATCCGTCCATATGTCTGAGATGCGGTATTGTAACTATTTACACTATTTACATTGCTCGAACTCTTACCCTCATCTTTATTACCATATTCACGACGTTTCGAGCGTTGTATGATCCAATCCTTCTTCAGGATCCGTCCATATGTCTGAGATGCGGTATTGTAACTATTTACTCTATTTACATTGCTCGAACTTTTACCCTCATCTTTATTATCATATTCACGACATTTCGACCGTTGTATGTTCAAGCCTTCTTCAGGATCCGTCCATATGTCTGAGATGCGGTATTGTAACTATTTACACTATTTACATTGCTCGGACTCTTACCCTCATCTTTATTACCATATTCACGACATTTCGACCGTTGTATGATCCAGCCTTCTTCAGGATCCGTCCATATGTCAGAGATGCGGTATTGTAACTATTTACACTATTTACATTGCTCGGACTCTTACCCTCATCTTTATTACCATATTCACGACATTTCGACCGTTGTATGATCCAGCCTTCTTCAGGATCCGTCCATATGTCAGAGATGCGGTATTGTAACTATTTATACTATTTGCATTGCTCGGACTCTTACCCTCATCTTTATTACCATATTCACGACGTTTCGACCGTTGTATGCTCCAGCCTTCTTCAGGATCCGTCCATATGTCTGAGATGCGGTATTGTAACTATTTACTCTATTTACATTGCTCGAACTCTTACCCTCATCTTTATTATCATATTCACGACATTTCGACCGTTGTATGATCCAGCCTTCTTCAGGATCCGTCCATATGTCAGAGATGCGGTATTGTAACTATTTATACTATTTGCATTGCTCGGACTCTTACCCTCATCTTTATTACCATATTCACGACGTTTCGACCGTTGTATGCTCAAGCCTTCTTCAGGATCCGTCCATATGTCTGAGATGCGGTATTGTAACTATTTATACTATTTACATTGCTCGAACTCTTACCCTCATCTTTATTATCATATTCACGACATTTCGACCGTTGTATGCTCAAGCCTTCTTCAGGATCCGTCCATATGTCTGAGATGCGGTATTGTAACTATTTATACTATTTACATTGCTCGAACTCTTACCCTCATCTTTATTATCATATTCACGACATTTCGACCGTTGTATGCTCAAGCCTTCTTCAGGATCCGTCCATATGTCTGAGATGCGGTATTGTAACTATTTACACTATTTACATTGCTCGAACTCTTACCCTCATCTTTATTACCATATTCACGACATTTCGACCGTTGTATGATCCAGCCTTCTTCAGGATCCGTCCATATGTCTGAGATGCGGTATTGTAACTATTTACACTATTTACATTGCTCGAACTCTTACCCTCATCTTTATTACCATATTCACGACATTTCGACCGTTGTATGATCCAGCCTTCTTCAGGATCCGTCCATATGTCTGAGATGCGGTATTAAAACTATTTACACTATTTACATTGCTCGAACTCTTACCCTCATCTTTATTACCATATTCACGACATTTCGACCGTTGTATGATCCAGCGTTCTTCAGGATCCGTCCATATGTCTGAGATGCGGTATTGTAACTATTTACACTATTTACATTGCTCGAACTCTTACCCTCATCTTTATTACCATATTCACGACATTTCGACCGTTGTATGATCCAGCCTTCTTCAGGATCCGTCCATATGTCTGAGATGCGGTATTGTAACTATTTACACTATTTACATTGCTCGAACTCTTACCCTCATCTTTATTACCATATTCACGACATTTCGACCGTTGTATGATCCAGCCTTCTTCAGGATCCGTCCATATGTCTGAGATGCGGTATTGTAACTATTTACTCTA
This sequence comes from Acanthosepion esculentum, assembly GCA_964036315.1. Lineage (NCBI taxonomy): Eukaryota > Metazoa > Mollusca > Cephalopoda > Sepiida > Sepiidae > Acanthosepion > Acanthosepion esculentum. Next base: position 5,361,333 of record OZ038492.1, on the reverse strand, counting down.
TTTGCATTGCTCGAACTCTTACCCTCATCTTTATTACCATATTCACGATATTTCGACCGTTGTATGATCCAGCCTTCTTCAGGATCCGTCCATATGTCTGAGATGCGGTATTGTAACTATTTACACTATTTACATTGCTCGAACTCTTACCCTCATCTTTATTACCATATTCACGACATTTCGACCGTTGTACGATCCAGCCTTCTTCAGGATCCGTCCATATGTCTGAGATGCGGTATTGTAACTATTTACTCTATTTACATTGCTCGAACTCTTACCCTCATCTTTATTACCATATTCACGACATTTCGACCGTTGTATGCTCAAGCCTTCTTCAGGATCCGTCCATATGTCTGAGATGCGGTATTGTAACTATTTATACTATTTACATTGCTCGAACTCTTACCCTCATCTTTATTATCATATTCACGACATTTCGACCGTTGTATGCTCAAGCCTTCTTCAGGATCCGTCCATATGTCTGAGATGCGGTATTGTAACTATTTATACTATTTACATTGATCGAACTCTTACCCTCATCTTTATTATCATATTCACGACATTTCGACCGTTGTATGCTCAAGCCTTCTTCAGGATCCGTCCATATGTCTGAGATGCGGTATTGTAACTATTTACACTATTTACATTGCTCGAACTCTTACCCTCATCTTTATTATCATATTCACGACGTTTCGACCGTTGTATGCTCCAGCTTTCTTCAGGATCCGTCCATATGTCAGAGATGCGGTATTGTAACTATTTACACTATTTACATTGCTCTGACTCTTACCCTCATCTTTATTACCATATTCACGACATTTCGACCGTTGTATGATCCAGCCTTCTTCAGGATCCGTCCATATGTCTGAGATGTGGTATTTTAACTATTTACACTATTTACATTGCTCGAACTCTTACCCTCATCTTTATTACCATATTCACGACGTTTCGAGCGTTGTATGACCCAATCCTTCTTCAGGATCCGTCCATATGTCTGAGATGCGGTATTGTAACTATTTATACTATTTACATTGCTCGAACTCTTACCCTCATCTTTATTATCATATTCACGACATTTCGACCGTTGTATGCTCAAGCCTTCTTCAGGATCCGTCCATATGTCTGAGATGCGGTATTGTAACTATTTTTACCATTTACATTGCTCGAACTCTTACCCTCATCTTTATTATCATATTCACGACATTTCGACCGTTGTATGCTCAAGCCTTCTTCAGGATCCGTCCATATGTCTGAGATGCGGTATTGTAACTATTTACACTATTTACATTGCTCGAACTCTTACCCTCATCTTTATTACCATATTCACGACGTTTCGAGCGTTGTATGCTCCAGCTTTCTTCAGGATCCGTCCATATGTCAGAGATGCGGTATTGTAACTATTTACACTATTTACATTGCTCGAACTCTTACCCTCATCTTTATTACCATATTCACGACATTTCGACCGTTGTATGATCCAGCCTTCTTCAGGATCCGTCCATATGTCTGAGATGCGGTATTGTAACTATTTACTCTATTTACATTGCTCGAACTCTTACCCTCATCTTTATTACCATATTCACGACATTTCGACCGTTGTATGATCCAATCCTTCTTCAGGATCCGTCCATATGTCTGAGATGCGGTATTGTAACTATTTACACTATTTACATTGCTCGAACTCTTACCCTCATCTTTATTACCATATTCACGACATTTCGACCGTTGTATGATCCAGCCTTCTTCAGGATCCGTCCATATGTCTGAGATGCGGTATTGTAACTATTTACTCTATTTACATTGCTCGAACTCTTACCCTCATCTTTATTTCCATATTCACGATATTTAGACCGTTGTATGATCCAGCCTTCATCAGGATCCGTCCATATGTCTGAGATGCGGTATTGTAACTATTTACTCTATTTACATTGCTCGAACTCTTACCCTCATCTTTATTACCATATTCACGACATTTCGACCGTTGTATGATCCAGCCTTCTTCAGGATCCGTCCATATGTCTGAGATGCGGTATTGTAACTATTTACACTATTTACATTGCTCGAACTCTTACCCTCATCTTTATTACCATATTCACGACATTTCGACCGTTGTATGATCCAGCCTTCTTCAGGATCCGTCCATATGTCTGAGATGCGGTATTGTAACTATTTACTCTATTTACATTGCTCGAACTCTTACCCTCATCTTTATTACCATATTCACGACATTTCGACCGTTGTATGATCCAGCGTTCTTCAGGATCCGTCCATATGTCTGAGATGCGGTATTGTAACTATTTACACTATTTACATTGCTCGAACTCTTACCCTCATCTTTATTACCATATTCACGACATTTCGACCGTTGTATAATCCAGCCTTCTTCAGGATCCGTCCATATGTCTGAGATGCGGTATTGTAACTATTTACACTATTTACATTGCTCGAACTCTTACCCTCATCTTTATTACCATATTCACGACATTTCGACCGTTGTATGATCCAGCCTTCTTCAGGATCCGTCCATATGTCTGAGATGCGGTATTGTAACTATTTACTCTATTTACATTGCTCGAACTCTTACCCTCATCTTTATTACCATATGCACGATATTTCGACCGTTGTATGCTTCAGCCTGCTTCAGGATCCGTCCATATATCTTAGATGCGGTATTGTAACTATTTACACTACGTTTTTCGGGCTGTTGTCCGTCTTTTTTACCATATTCACGACCTTTCGGTCGTTGTACACTCCAGACTTCTTCTCCGAGGACATGAGTTGATTTATCTAAAAGTGACTTAACCCAAAGGGTTATGAGTTCAATCCCTGGCTGCATCAGAGAGAATAAAAATTTCGAGAGTTGCGTTATCAAGGGAAATTAACTGAAAACGGTATGTACAAAGGTACGGCAAGTGGAATCAGAATAAACTCTCCCCGTGTACTAAATAAAGGCCTCGGTTCAAAAATTCATTAAATATCACATGAAAAAAGCTGAAATGTGTGAATATGGCAACAAAGATGAGGACAATAATCTGAACAATGTAAATAGTGCAAATAAACCCAACTTATTGATCAATTTTCAGCGTTAAAAATCGATACAAATGAAACAAAAATAAATGACTGATTCAATGCAAACGACCCTGAGTGTGCACACTGAAGTGGCCAGGGTATTGTTGAACTTTTACCCGCACCTGAAAGAAGATGATGATATTGTACCAGTTGGAGTTCAAAGGCCCCAATGACCCATCTGAAAAAAGGAAACAATGGTGATGTTTGATAAATGTATAAGTTGATTGCTCTTTCGACCAAACGCAACACTGACAAATCCTTCTACTCTAATCCAGCCTAGGGTGCTAAGAGCAGAGAAACTCGAGGCCAGCGGAAAACAGAGAAAAACTGATACATTCATTCATGAAAAATATTTCCGTGAACCCAAAAGCGTGGATAAGGCAGCCGGAATAACGGTCTGTACAGTAATAGGGAATAGACTAGGAATACAGATCAATTAGACGTCACGCGACTTCCTACTTATGCGTTTCCTCAATGGTCACGTGATCTACTTAATTCAATAATGAGATCACCTGTGTTTTCTCGTTGGCGATCTATGTTCAATCTCAAGTGTCGACAGCGACACTTTATTCCTATATAACACTCTGTTTCGATCGATTCGCACTACTGACCTTGGAAAAGATATGAATAGATGTTTCTTCCGGGTATGGGTTAAATATCAGAGCAGACTGAGTTATTTTGCCCTGGGATGCAGCCAGTCTAAGATAATTAAATTCTGAATACAAAACCACGTAAGAAAACAGCGCTACCTAATTTGGGCAACCCGTCTAGGAGAAAGATAACGCTGAGTTCAAAACTAGACCGAAAGTGGCCCTGTTAGGCAGGTATGCATTTGATGCAATGGATTGCGTCTCGATGAACCGAGTTAGAATTCCAAGAGTCTTCGTTATATTCGCCTGAGCGCAAATATCCTTGGAAAAGGTATGCATCCATCTTTTCTCCTCCTATAGCTATGGATTAAATAGAAGGGCCAACTGGGTTATATAAGGTTGGATCATTCTAAAAATTGTCTGCAGTGCATACGTTGCCACTACGGTCCTAATCTGTTACAAATTAATGGCGAGGACATGATATAATTTTACTCTAAAATCTCAAGAAAGCCTAACAGTGTCCTTATACTGCTAATCAGCTATAACACATTTACTGTGGGAGATAACATAGAATAAGCCGTGCTAGGTATTATGTCTGTTCAACACTGCAAGTTGCTACAAAACCAAATCATTAACCTAAGAAAAAATACTCAAATTTAATAGTAAAATCCACTCCTTCTGCTTTCAGAGGAATGGCTGAAAAGACATAATATAAATTGACCTCTAGATAGTCTTTTGGTATCCCTACAGCCTAATCGGTTACAACAGTCATGATTGTGATAGAATTTGACAGCAAATATTTTTAATGTGATAATCTTTTAACGCGATTAATCAAAATGCCTGTGACACTTTGGTTGTATTATCAATACTATTCAGCCGTAACTTTAATTATGGGGATTATGTCATTTTCCATGCGTTATTGTAACCTGGGCCTCAAAACAATCCTATCTGCTGGTAAAATTTCAAAAATAAAAACAAATGAAACATTTACCGTATGATCCAAAAGTGTGTGAGTTTTTTTGTTTTTTTTTCGGGGTGGGGGCTTGAAATAAAACGCAGAAAGGGACGACCGTCAGTTATCAATTATGATACTTTAAAATATAAGAGAGAGGAGGACCCGATCATCGGCAGAACTCGAAAACTTAAAAAAAAGATCTGATTGTTGAGCGAATTCATATAGAAAGCATTAAATAAATTTTAAAGAACATAAAATTAAAGGAGTTTTAAACGGGATACAAGAGTTAATAATTGCGATTAAAACTGGACATATTAAAAACAGGAAAGGAATATAGAAAATCAAATAAATAGCAAAAAGAAAAAGAACAATTTCACCTGTTTGCCTTTTCTGTCTCATCAATGCTCAATCAAAGGAAATCTTATTGTTTTTTGTCAATTTACATTAAGTCCTTCCAGCCGTACCTTCGCAAATATAAAGAGACGCTTTTCGGCGTAAATATAATTAGAATTTGATTTTTTTTTATCATATAACATAATTGTATCTGATATTGTTGAATTTAGTGATTGTGCACTTTTTCTGGTCGTCGACTGAGGCTTGATTTGAGAGGAACGAAAAATCGATTAAGCTGTGTTTTTGTTGTTTTCTCTCGTTTTTTTATACCACCACTGTACAGTAATGTAAACATTACGTTACTCTTTCCTGTTGCTTTAATATTTCCGATATTGATCGAAAATTTTTTTGATGTCTGTTAATAATTTATTCAACTCCATTGCTTGTTTCTTGAACCAACTTAAAATTGGCACAAGTTTACGTTCTAAGGTAACGAGAAAGAATCTCCAGGAAGGTATCTCGTCAGACATTTACAAAATACATTTACTCTGTGCCAGGTACTCTCATAGCTTATAATTAAGTTCCATTATGTTCATTTGAACATTTTGTTCTTCGATGTTGTTATTATCCTAAAGCTTAGCCTTTGTGTACTTTGACCTTCCTCAGGTGTCTGTTAATCCAGGTAATTTTGAATTGAACCCTTTATTCAATCTACAGGTGAGATTGTTCTCGCTTTGCTTGTCCTTTCAGTATTGTTCAATTATTGAATTCTTGCTTCCACAAAGTCTGTATATTTGGATAACCACGGAGAAAATAACCCAATGGATTAAATGGTTGGTTCGAGGGGGAAGTAGTAAGTTCAATCTCTGAGCCGGGTATTGCAGACGTAATGGAAACACGGAAATAAATGAGCAGTAGTAAAATAAGAAAACAAGAATAAGTCCATTGCCATGGCGATCGGAACAAGAACGATCTACCCCCATAGATTAAATAAAGAGTTTCAGTTCGAAATTACCGGAAGATTACCCAGATCTACATGCACCTGAAGAAAGACGGTGGGCAAAGCAGCTGAAACGTTGCAATAAGAAAAAATGATGAGGATATCCGCCCAAGTGTAAATAAGGGAAATAATGATAACTCTCCATCCTAGAAACTGAGACAGGAACATTTTTTTCTCTTGACGGGAATAAATATTTGAAAAGAAATTATTTAGTCGGAACAAATGCTTGTTGCGTTTTAAGTGAATTTTAAATTCAGTATTTAGCCATACATGTGCCATGTTGTATCAACTTCTCATGGTTCCATTCTCCTAGAATTAGGCATCGTTTTGGATAAGGAAACGGTCTCAGTGGTTTTTATAGGCGTCCAGAGGATAGGGATCGAACTTAATGTATGTTCACCTCAATAAGAGGGCTCAAATTCTTCGTACTAATTTATGACTCACGTTAACGCCAGAGAAACAGATTTTAAACCAAAGTTTTGAAGTTTCGAAAGGATTAAAAAAAAATAATTTTTAGGTCAGAAATTTTTTTTGGTCTTTCCTCTTAATAATAACTAAGATTTTAAACGATAAAACTGTTTCTATTATGTCTAGAGCATTTTCATTCTCATTTTCATGCTCATTTTTTAGCTAGTCTTTGGAGGTACCTATCATTACCATGTATGTCATAAAATGAAATTCTTAGCTCAAACGCCACTTAATGAAAAATCACTACAAACCTTTTTTGCAAGCGAATATAAAGTAAAATAATGCAACATTTGAATGAAATTGATTTTACCTGTATTATTTAAATTATTCAGACTGTTGTCCTCATCTTCATTGCCATATTCACAACATTTCGGCCGTTTTACTCTCCGGTTTTCTTCAGGCACGTAGAGCTGGAACAATCTACCTCCGTTGGACAAAATAAAGGGTTCGGTTCGAGATTTCAATCACCTGAAGAAGGCCTGACCTTAAAATTGCCGAAACGTTGTGAATGTAGTATTAGTATGGGGTGTACCAGCTAGCCACAATTTAAGGGCTATTTCGTGTTAGGAAGAATAATACGCTTTAGCCTTCCAATAACCGGACACCGATACTAATATTGGCATTAGTGTAGCCACTGATACACTAACACCGAATGAGGATACAGAAAGACGAAATACGGGACCGTACCCGACAAGACATTTAATAATGCAAACAAATTATATACACATATTAAAAAGGTTTACATGTCCCAAACACAAGATTATTCATATAGTCCAAAGAACCGAGAACAGAGAAATGCCATACCAACTTTAGGGCCGTTGACTGTCCATAGATGAGTTAACAGGACTTACTTCTTTCTCCACGCTAGGCTGGGTACCAGCAGACTAATTTACACGTGTGTGGACTCCGGTGGTCGCAAGTAAAAAAGGGCAGAGCTTCCTAAAAACGGAAGTGACGAAAGAGAAGAAGGGACAGGAGTTCTCGTCTCTAAGGGGCTGAACTTCCGTTAGCCCGACCCAAGGGAAACAACTGTAGTCTCCCTACAGTGGCAATGAACATGAGGACAACAGTCTGAATAATGTAAATAATACAAGTAATCATAATATCTCAGAGATATAGACAGATATTAAACGATTTTATTAAAAATCAAGAAAGTAATAAAATGTGGAAGTAATTCTTGGTTGATTGCTCGATAAACAGCTACAATTTTTGTTTGTCTGGACCAGGTGCATTCTGATATCTTAAAATAAAACATTGATACAAATAACATTCATGGGTATTTTTTTTTAAGTATTCAAAAAAAGCAAAATCGAAATAAAACCATAAGTCGTTTAAAATTATAAGTTGATTTATTTGATTCGATTAATTACAGAAGAGAAAGGCAAAAAGTTATAAAATTTCAACATTACATTTTGATATAACTAACTTTTAATAATGAAAAAAGGAGAGTTTGATTTTTTTTCATATAGGTTTCACTTGGGTTTCTTGTCAAAGAAAGAGTTTCTGTAAAAGAAAGCAAACAAAACGTTAAAAATATAAAATTATTGACAATAAGACGGAAAGAAAGGTGAATAATAAAAGTGTCAAGAGAATTCTTTTTATTTTTCCCCGACAAGACAAAATATTTCAAAGGGAATTACATAGTCAAATAACATAACATTTCAATGAAACTGAAATAATTAGACGATTTTATTGGAAAAAAGAATACAAATAAGAAATACCAATAGATGTTGATTGCAACTGCTTTTCGATTCATTTAAATGACGATCTCTTTCAGAAATTCATACTCTGCAAGCCATAATAATGTTCTGTTTGACATATTTCGAACTGAGTAGATTTCAAACAGAAAATGGAAGTTTGTCATGTGAAAATAATTTAAAAGTCTTACATTTTTTAAAGTTTTTTTTTCTCCGCATTTATTTTAATAACGCTTCTGATGTTCTATGCCTGTATACGACGGTTTTCTTCAAACTATGAAACTCAAACAACGATATTTCCCTGTGTGTTAACAAAAAATGACCAGACTCTAAGTGCAAATCTTTTGAAATACTTCATATTTCTAAAGGAAAGTTTTATCAGATTTGTTTCATTGTATCATTAGAAATGTTTTACTCACTGAACTCTCTCTATTCAATAATGTACTAAATGTTTCCTACCATGTTGTATGATACCATTTAGCTCAGTAAACTACAGAAAATCAACATAACATCGATTTTTTTATACTATTCTTTACACAAGAAAAATGCTTCTGCTATGTATTTAGAGATTCTATATAAAATACAAAGTATAATCTGCAATGTTACTGGTTCTTACTTGGCATCTCATCTTCAGTCACTTTCCAACTACTATCATTTACTAATATTTGTTCTATACTAATGTTAAAAGATAATACTTATTTTTGGTATTGTCAAGGTCTGTGAAACTGTTCTACCAATGATGGTACATATACAATTTATGTATATTAAAATGGAAAACAGAAGTTCAGTCAACACCCATTTTTATCTTATCTGTTTTAGCACAGTTTACCATATATATATATATATATATATATATATATTATCATTATTAGCTTAAACATTATTTTTATTGTATATTCTTATTTTAGTAGATGCTCTGTTTATTTATTAAATATTATATTTATTTATTTCCATCTGGCATGAATATTCGAGAAATCTTATTAGAAAAACATGCATCCTGCAGCAGGATTTCAACCTGCATTCCCCTAGGGAAAACTGTCATTAAATTTGATGTGCTTTAACCTCTTGGCTACAGAGAACTGAATGCCGAAGTAAAGCCCAAGTTGCGTTACTGAATGTATGTAAGTATGAGTATGTGTTTATGTGCACTCTGGAGATACAGCTTAAACGATACATAATAATCCAACTAATTTAGGGGCATATTAGGCATATTGAACCAATGACGGTACATATAAAATTCATGTATATTAAAATGGGAAATGCAATGTTTCCACAAAGTTCAGTTAACACACATTTTTATCTTATGTGTTTTAGCACAATTTACCATTATATATATATGTATATATATATATACATATACACACATGGCAGGATTTGAACCTGCATTCTCCTAGGGAAAACTGTCATTATATCTGATGTGCTTTAACCTCTCGGCTACAGAGAACTGCTTGCAGAAGCAAAGCCTGAATAGTGTTACTGAATACAACTTTTTCCCCCAACTGTTGAAATATACATTTCTGTTCTGTTTCAAAGACATTTTTTGAGGAATGGATTTCTCGTTATTAAAAAAAAAATGTTTAAGCAATAGAATAAAAATATTTCGTATTAATAAATGAAAATTCGATTCATATATATATATATATACACTGAAAGTCTAATCATGTATGTAAGTATGTGTATGTGTTTATGTGCACTCTGGAGATACAACTTAAACCATACATAATAACCCCAAAAATTTAGGGGCGTATTGTTACTAATGATGGTATATATTAAGTTCATCTATATTAAAATTTAAAATGCAATGTTTCCAAGAAGTTCAATCAACAATGATTTTTATCCTATATGTTTTAGAGCAGTTTACCTATATATATATATATATATATATATATATATATATATATATATATATATATATATTACATACAATGAGAATTCAAACTGACTTCATAGTTATCATCATTCCACCTTACAATTTAAGATTTACTTGCAAGGATTTTCAAACCAATCAAGGTAATAAGATAAAATAAAATTTTATTTTATCTTATTACCTTGATCAGTTTGAAAATTCTTACAAGTAAATCTTAACTTGTAAGGTGAAATGATCATAACTATGAGGACATTTTAAATTCTTATTGTATGCAATTTATATGCTCTGTGAGAAGAAATACATTGAGTTCTCTTTGTGGATCAGTTTGAATATTCTATATTATTAGGATTCACTTGGATTATATATGAACGGATTATTACCTTTACCATACATACATATATATATATATATATATATATATATATTGCATCATAACATAAACAAAGACATTTGTAGGAATAGATTTTTCATTTCTACAAAACTTAACGTTTAATCAATAAAGTAAAGATATGTCAGAAAGTAAAAAGATATGTAACAAATGAAAATTCCATTCATATATATATATATATATATATATATATATATATATATATGCGTAATACTAAAAGTCTAATAATGTATCTAAGTATTTTTATGTGTTTATGTGAGCTCTGGAGATATGGCTTAAATCATACATAATAAGCCAACCATTAAAGTTAAACAAGATCTTCTTGAGCTAGGACTGTTTTTTTTCTGTTTTAAGCCATTCTGTATTTTTTCGACACACATTCTTATATCAATCCACAACATATATATATATATATATATATATATATATATATATATATATATATATGCGTATATATCAATCCACATATTTAAACAAAAACTTGCATATTACATTTCAACTATTATGTGTGGAAAATAATAAACAATCATACTACATTATAAGAACATTTTAAATTAACTTAAATTTACATAACAACATATAATTATGTAATTCAATACACTAAATTAGAATATTTTTATAAACAACTATTTGAAAGATTTAAAGGCTATATGTGTCACATGACTTGATGGAAAATATACAAATAGATGCATGCTGATTTGCTGCCATATCATATTTTGAAATAAATTATTTGAAATAAAAGAAACATGTAAAATTAAAAAATTTACTTATTATTTTGAAAAGACTACACCTATTTTAAGTTATTGCTACAAATTTTAACTCAGTGGGTTTACTATGAATACCAGTAGACAAACCTTTTACCGTGGAGTCAACACTTAGAGGTGACAGTCTGTTTCATGCTAGATGCAATCGTCAGGCCACCTGCATCTAGCATGAACCAGACTGTCGCCTCTAAGTCTTGACTTCTATGTTCACTTTTATATTTACACACACTCTATCTCTGATATTGAGCACTTTATCCCATAAATATAGCACACTTACAAACTAATTTCTTCATATATATATATATATATATATATATGTATGTATAAAATCATTTATATGTATATATATATACATATATATATGTATATATATATGCAGTTATGCAGAAAAATAGGAAAGAACACATTAGGTAAATAATCCGGTGTTCCTTAGTATTTTGGTTTTATTTTCAAAAAGACAGTGCTCCATACAGAAGTAAAGCTTATATTATAATATTTTTTGTTTTAAAAATATGATTCCTTTGCTACATAAGAGTTCTCATGTTTCAAAAGTGAGAGCCGAGACTCCTAATATAATTTTTGAAATTATGTTGAGTTAAGGTGCCTGGACACGCTTCCTCGTTAAGCGAGAATTTGGGAATAAGCTATCTTTTGTTTAGCGCGTGTTTATAAGTGTGGCCTCTTGGAACATATATATATATATATATATATATATATATATATATGTATATATATATATATATATATATATATATATATATATATATATATATAACAGTTAAAATATAATCCTTGAAAATGTCTAAATGTATAGCCAAAAGCGCTGTTTTAAATTCAGTGCTATACCACAGTTCCAAAATCTGCCTCCCTTACTCACTCAAAGCCATCTTTAACCATCAATCTTACAGAAAGTGATTGCATACAGCTGACAGTTTAGATATTTCTAAACAAGTTAGCATTCATATAAACGTCTAAATCTGTTATGGTGATTTAAGAATATAACTCAAATGTTTAGGTTTATCTTTTTGTTTTGTAGCAGTTTTCGGTGCTTGGGGAAGCCACCGTTAGCTCTGCCTATTCTATGTTCACATTTTCATTGGTTGATCAATGTGTACATCGACAGATTTATTCTAGAGAAGATAACTGAGATGAAAAACGTTCAAAATGCTAATTCAAAGATCTCGACTTATATTGTACATAGATAAATGTTCTTTCAGTGGGGGACATTTACAGAAATAAGATTTCTACTTTTATAGTGTTTCATTGAAAATGTCTATTATGCAAATAAAATTGAAATTGACAAGAACTTTGTCACAAAAAAAATTGTCCGAACTTAATGAAGAAATAATGTAAAAAAACAAAACATAATTCATCAAATCTTTTAATGGATTTTATCATATAAGCAATGAGAAAACCTAAAGATCTGCATCAGGAAGCAAGACAAGAAAGTATTGAAAACAAAACAAAAAAAACTTTCTTTCTTAACAAAATCAATCGAGCAATGCATCAATATTATACAACAAAACAAAACCAATCAGGCAGTTAATCAATATCATATGACAAACCAAAATTAATTAGTATTTTATTTACATCTTCATTTATTATTTGATGAATTACTGGTAACTATTATTATTAATTTTTGACTAGTATGTACTTTGATACTAATTTTTTATGATTTAATGAAGCCATATCAACCATTATTAGTAATTATTGTTAAATATATTTATTTTAATTGTCAGTTTTAAATAAAGCATTGTCAACCATGACAATTAATTTTATTCAATGAGAGCTTGTTAACCAATATTACAAATTTTTTATTAATATTTTCATTACTTAGTTTAAGCAATGTCAACAAATATTATTAATTTTTTATTAATATTTATTTTCATTGTTAATTATATTAAACATTATCAACTATTATTACTAATATTTTATTTACTTTCATTGTCAGTTTTTATCAAATGAAGAATTGTGAACCATTATTATTCATTATTTCCTAATATTTATTTTCATTTTATTTTTCATCAGATGAAGCTTTGTCAGCCATTATTAACTTTGTACTATTATTTACCATCATTATCACATTCAATAGATAAAGCATTGACAGTCATTCAGTTTTTACTATTAATTTTTTACTAATAAATTGTTTTCAGTTTTTTATTAGATGAAGCTTTATCAACCATTATTCTTAATGTTTATCTCGTATTAACTTTCATCATCATTTTTTTATTACCTGAAGCTTTGTCAAACACCTGTAAAATGATCACAGAAAGATACTTAAATATATTAATTACATTCAGTTTATCGAAATAAATTATTTTACAAAGTGAATTTTCAGACTGAAAATATGAACAATATATAAACTTTTAATAGGCAAGTATTGTTGTTGTCATCATATCTACTTCCAATGTTTTCACTGATTCATGTCAAGACATAAATTACCAACAAAATTTAAATGAAAAAATACTTACTTTACTCTGCATTCATCATTACCCTGCTGGTTGTAAGAAGAAATTAAAAAGATTATTAGGTATAATAATAAGAGAAATGATGACAATTAAATAATGCTTTTAGGAATAATCAAAATTGAAATAATGACAGCAGGAATTGTGATCTTATGAATAGAACAATACAATGTCAATAGAAATAATTATATTTAGAATGAGGACTAGAAATAATAACAATGATAATAATGACAATAAGAATAATCATTTGAGGAATAAGAGCAACAGAACAAAATATCAATGCAAATAACATTATGAATAATGGCTTCATGAATAATAAAAACAGAAACAATGACTTTAGGAATAATGGTTAGGCATAATAACACTACAACTAATAAAAATAGGAATGATGAGAAGAGAAATAAACACAAAAGGAATAATGACTTGAGGAATGATGATGCCATGATATAATAACAAGAATAATAACAATAGAAAAAATGAAAATAAAAACAATAATAATAATAGAATTAATATCCTTTTGAATATTAACAATGAAGAATGAAATTATAGGAAAAGGAATAATGAAATTTTGAATAATTACAACAGAAAAAGTGATATTAGGGATAACATTAGAAATAAGGATATTAACGGTAATAAATTTTGTAATAACATGAATACAAATAATTAGGTCAGAAATAATAACAGAAATAAAGGTATTACAAATAATAATAGTGATAATAATTGTAAGAATAGTAATATTGATATTATTAATAATGACAAACAAAATAATGATTTTAAGGATAAAAGCTTTAGGAATAATAACAATAGAGAAATGAAATTAAGAATAATGCCTTCTGGAATAACATCAACAGAAATAATGATATTAGGAATAATAACATGAAAAATAATAACAAGAGATATAATCATATTATGAATATTAATCATAACAAAAAATAATATCAGAAATAATAGTAACAGAAATAATGACATTTGTAATAATGGAATTATGAAAATTGATAATGACAATAAAAATGATGATATTAGGAATAACATCTGAAACAATTATACTATCATTAATGAATGAACTTAGGAGTAATAACATAAAAATTACATTAAAAATAATGATTTTAGAAATAATATCAATGGAAATAATGTTATTAAGAATAATAACCATACAAATATTGCAGTAGATTTAATCGAATTAAAAATAATAAGTGTAAAAAGAATGACCTTAGAAGCAATAACATTACAAGTGAAAACAAAAGTAATAATTAAAATAGGAAAAATCAAAACAGACAATGAGACATTAGGAACGATTACATTAGGTAAAAAAACAATACAGGGTGCGATGGATAAATTGTCACAATTTCATATTTTTACTTTCACATATGCACACTGTTTTTGATTTTGTTGACTGCACAGTATAGTAGGTTCAAATGGGCACTATCTCTGAGAAAAAGAGCACCATGACACAATTCACTCCACTCCAGAAATTTGGAAATGGCATGCTGTACTACTTCCAGTTGGAAGCTCCAATACGAACATTTCAGAGTGTTTGGGTGTCACTCTGAGACAGTGCAGAGTATTCAGAGAGAGTTCAAAAAGTCTAATGGTGATTATGAAGGTGTTTGGAGTTATCACTAGTCATGGCGATGTTATGCCTCCATTCATCTTCTCACAGGGCCACAGACTCAACATGAGGGACTACATGAAGTGCCTTGAGGTGGCAGTGCTGCTTTTTGTGATAGTTTATGTTATTTGATTGATTTGATTGTAAACTTAATCTTTTTCCCACAACTACCAGCTT
This sequence comes from Acanthosepion esculentum, assembly GCA_964036315.1. Lineage (NCBI taxonomy): Eukaryota > Metazoa > Mollusca > Cephalopoda > Sepiida > Sepiidae > Acanthosepion > Acanthosepion esculentum. The sequence goes on along the minus strand of OZ038492.1, from coordinate 5,345,951 downwards.
TATTTTAGAAAAAATATGTTACTTTTCCAGGAATTTCTTACCTTCTTTTCCAGGTGTACAGACAGCCAAATTTGTGCATCCTTAATATTTATTAAAATTAGCCTTTATTTTATTTTAATAAAATCGTTTTGGTTTTATATCTCAGAGTATCTCATGACATTTTTTCATGGCGTGCCTTGTTGCCATTTGATCTCCATTCACCACAAACTCTTTTAATCGAAGCCCCCAAAAATATACATAAATAATTTTTTCCCAAGATATTTCTTCTTCCTGATTTAAAATTTAAACTTTGAGATTTAACACTTATTTTTTTTTATCATTTCATCCTAAGCATGGCAATAAAGCCACTAAGACACAACGGGTTACTGAGTGTGATATAATACAAGAAAATGAAAACATTATTATGGAGAAAGAACAACAAAAGAACAAGAATTAAGAAGACAGTTCATTTAAATTTTTGAAGATCAAATTTGACTCGAAAGCAAGAATCCAGAAGAGTTCTACAAGGGAGAAATACAAGAGAAGAAACTGTTAGCATAGAACTTATGGCTACATCTAGCAATTTCAGTTCTAAAATGCAGAGACCTAACTGCCAGTCTAGTACTGTGCTTATATTTGTAAAATTGAGGTACCAAAAAGAAAAGAACAATTACCATAAAAATATTTATAGAAAAGGCACAGTGAAGCTAAATTACAACAGGGGAAAGTGACTGAAGCCAAGATTCCAGGTTTACTATGGAACCCACAGTAGTCATATCTTGTATGATGAGGCTGTGGACCTATATTCCACAGGGGAAATACAGGATCTACACATATACAGACAAGCCATAGTAGTGGAATATTAAAGAGATTTACTATCACTTACTGTGACCTTTTTCTTCTTTTCTATGCCATGTGCCTTCTGGATGTATGTGATCACGGTTCTCCACTACATCCTGCCCTTTTTAAGTAAAGCTTGTCTCTGTGCTAGCTCTCCTAATTCTAGTTCTACCAAACAATTATACAAGCTTATTTACTAGATTATTTGCTGCATTCCTCTTTCCCTCTTGCCTTCAATCTGTCCTGTGAGTGCCAAATTTTCCAAACCCTGTTACAGCCCTGAAGAGATGCAGCACATAAAAAAGAAATCTACCTCTTTCATATCTTGGAAAATTATAATGAAATGACA
>OZ038492.1:5312283-5339783 GCA_964036315.1 Acanthosepion esculentum | reverse complement strand
AATATAACAAAAAGATCTATCTCTGTTTTTGAGATGAGGTATTGTAATTATTTATATTAATCACATTGTTCGAACATTTGTCCTCCTATCTATTGTCACGTCCACAACATTTCGGCTATTGTACACTCCAGCCTTCTTCAGATGATTGGAATTTTGAACTGAACCATTTATTTCGTCCATCAGGTAAATTGTTCTAGTTCCATGTACCATGCTTCTTTCATCCTCAGGGACAAGTGTTGGTTAGATCCAGTGACTTAACCCAAAGAGTTGTGAGTTCAATACCTGGTTATGGCAATTGGGAAAAAAAGACTTGGAGAGTTGAGTTAAAAAGGGGAGATAAATGAGGCATCTGGAAGAGGCATGGCATGTGGAACTAAAACAATCTACCCTGGTTGATGAAACAAAGGGTTCAGTTTGAAATTTCAATCATCTGAAGAAGGCCGGAGCATACAATGACCAAAATGTTGTGAACATGACAATAAAGATGAAGACAACTGTCTAAATAATGTAAATAATAACAAAAAGATTTTGAAAAAAAAATAAACTGCATTCCATTGAATCTCCAAAAAAGACCTTGGATTGAAATTCCCAAAAATTTACCAAGTACAACAATCATCTGAAGAAGTCTATATGGGATAATGACTGAAACACTAAAACTAACAATCAGTGTGTAAAATGAATATATTTCATTGTATATTTATTGAATAACTTGATATTTGAGTAATCAACCTTCTATCCGTAGTACCAGGTTCTGCAGTGTGGTGTAATGGATGACGGCTTAAAATAAGAAATCACTGAGCAGATTCCAAATTCAATTTGGGTTTGTTAGTATAATTTATATTCAAGACACCCTTGGCAAAATGGGTGAATCTATGCTTTAACCACCAAGCTATGGGTTGAATAGCAGGAAAAAAAGGGTCCTTTAGCCTCGGTTGGAAACCAGTTTATCACAAAAAGAAATGTCAGCCTACTGTAGTAAAATCTTCTGTCTAGTCCACCAAGAACCGAAAGAGACATGATCACCTAAGTGTTTATCAGTTTTGACACTTGACTTCAACATCTTTATTCCACTGAGCACAATGTAATATTTGGAAGTGTGTATGTCTGTGTTTTCAAGACAAAGAATGCCTTAAAGAAATGTAAATAAAGTACTTCAAAACTAGTGTTCATAATTAAAGAATAAAACATTATAAAAAATATTTGACATTTGAAATAATATCTCTTTCACCGAAGTTGTTTTTATGAAATATTTTAAGTGTTCATAAACTAGCAACACTAAAACAAAAATGATACGTCAGACTTGTATCTGTTTCTTTATTTGCCTGTAATTGGAATATAAAAGTACCATTATTAGACATTGTTAGAAATGCCATTGAATAGAGAGAGGAATAACCCATCGCTCAATTCAAATTCAAAGAAAATGTAAAGGTAAAGACATATTTATTCAAAATCTTTCAAAACCAATTATGTTTGTAAATTGGCACCAAATAACATTTCAACCAGAATTTGTTTTCAATGAGAAAATATTTAATATCTAAAACTCATAGACAAAAGTGAATAATTAAAATGCCTAACATGTCAAAGAGCAACACACAAAAAATGACATATACACACACACATATATGTATATACACATATATATATATATATATATATATATATATATATATATATATGTATAAGTATGATGAGGGACTCAAATGTCACATGATTGTACACAGGGGCACACAAGTTTACAACATAGGTAATACAGACACACTTTATGTGTGTATGTGTGTGTGTGTTTATTTATATATATATATATATATATATATATATATATATTTTTTTTTTTTCACTGTTAATTTTAATAGACTATATAAAAAAAAATTTTAATAGACAATAAAAAAATTTTAATAGACTATAAAAAAAACATTGTCTATTAAAATTAACAGTGAAAATATTTTTAAATTGTTTTTAAAAATTGTAGTTAAATGAAATGAATTCTAACCTAAACATCTTTTAAAATTGTAGTTAAATAAAACATATTCTAACCATAACACCTCTCTCAAAGTACTTCAAGCACTTATAAGAATCCAATAAAACACCTACAGTAAAATGAAATTAATATGAAAAGCTAGAATATGTAGGCCATTAAATGACCCATGTCCTTTGTACATACATAAGAAACTATATATTACTAAGTTTATAAAAATAAAAGTTTACTGAATCAGAGAAATAAATTAGCTATTTTTTGCCGTCATTGTAATAAATTTTACGTAAATAATATTTAAATATAAAATTTTTTAAAATGTGAACTGATAATATACATACTTATATACTTGATATGAAAAAATAATTTTACATACTTTAAGTAATTCTAATAGATTTACTTGTTTTAAAATGAAATATAGTCTATTAAAAATTAAAAGTGAAAATATTTTAAAATTGTAGTTAAATAAAATGTATTCTAACCTAAATATCCAAAAAAATCTTTAAGTATACTAATAGAAAAATTGCCATAAGAATTTATGCCGTTAACAATAAAATTTTTAAAAACCCAGATGACATGCATTTAACGGATGTCAGAATTCATTGAAAAATACATCCCTACACATCCTTAAACATAACCCCTTTTTTGAACGTAACTAATAACTGATGCAACAAAAGTTAATGAAAATGAACACGCTACCACCCCTTGTCTGGATGAGTGGATTTCCCTGTATCCTTGGATACAGGGAATTATGAATTTTTGGCGTGCCTTTAAAACTCATTAAATTTTAAAATAAGTTACTCCAAAATTTGCTTAAGGATGAAATGGAACTAATGTTTTAAATTTTATTACAAAATTAAATTCAAAGCTTTTAGCTTCCATTTTTGAAACATAGTTATTACTGTGTAGCGAAAAAAACATATTTTAAAACAGTTAATTTATAATATTAATGCTTTGTAAATTTACATTGAGCACTATTTTGTAAAAATAAAAATATCTATAAGAACACTGGATTATATATCTTACTGTTCTTTCTTTTTATTTACATATATATATATATGTATGTATGTATGTATATATATATCTATATATATATATGTGTGTGTGTGTGTGTGTGTGTGTGTGTGTTTGTGTGTAATCAGATACATAGATAAAGAGAATATTAGAGAAATATCGAGAAGAAATGTTTTTGGCCAATAGGCTACTTGATGAATTTTATCAAGGTAAGCATAGAAATTTTATTTTCTATTTATACATAGAAGTAACATGGAGAGAAAAATTACACTAAGTATTTTAATTTTGAATTAGAAAGTGTTGAAAATATTTGAAAATCTTATAGCCTAAAGGTTAAGTTAAACTACAGAGGACACTAAGGGACATAAGTGTTTGGCTTATTACATGAAAGTAATTTATATTGATGCTGTTTCTGCCATTGATTCTTTTTATGTATTTCTTATTAATGGTATTTCCTATTCTCCTGAAAACTTCCTTGTTTTCCACATTCTCTGTTCATTGTATTTCCCACATTCCTTGTCATATGTCACTTTCTTTCCTTGTAAGCAGCAGTTTCCTATTCTACTTAAAAGTTCCTTGTTTTTCATGCTCTCTGGCCATCAAATCCTCAGAATTCTTCAGTAGAAGAATAACTCTTTCGCTTCCATATCTTTGCTGCTTCAAGTCTTTTACTCATTTGTGATGAAACCGGCAAATAATTTTCATATAGGAGGGTAGATAATATATAGATGTCCAGCAGTCTTTTCTTTAATAGTCTTCATTTTAAAACACAAAAAGAATATGAAGAAACCATTTGTCTTGTAGAATAAAGTTTTCTGTGTACATCAACCTACATTTAGTAGATTTCAAGGTTGGTTTAATACATGAAAATACACACACTACTAAGTCTATCCAGTTGTTGTATGTAAAATTACATTACATACTTAAAGTTAATCTTTTCTAATTCATTAATATCTGTCAATTGATTGATTTGTTTTTCATGGCTTATCAACCTTTTGCTGGTTATTTAAAGCCAGAACTTATTTTTAGATTGTAAAAATCTTTGGGCTATAAGAATTTACTGATATGCTCTACTAATTAACCCATAGATGGGGGTACTAGAGGTAGATTCATACCTTTCTCAAGAGTATTTGCATGTAAGCAAATATAATGAACCCAAGTGGAATTGGAACTTGGCTCTCTAATCTCCAATTCCCTTACACAACCTGCACATACAAGCTTATAGCACCTGGTATCCCCAAGTTGTCACCCCTCTAGATACTGATCAGACTCAATGTTGCTTAACTAATTTCTCTTCTATCTTGCAACCTTTCTATTACATGATTTATAAAGTGATAATTTCTAATGGAAACAAAAATTAAAAGAATGTACTGACCTTCAGTTTTCTTTACTATTTTCATTTTTTCGGGAACTAAAAAACAAAAAGAAAAAACAGTCAAAAAAACAGTATGCCACTCAGTCCCCAAACGAATCTTCTTAGGTTTTGAATTCAGAGTCATCCTCCTCCTATACTACTTCCCACCTAAGGCTATAGAACACACACTGTTCTGCTATTTACCCATAACTAGGGCAGAAGAGATGGATTCATACCTTTCCCAAGGTTATTAGTACATAAGTGAGTGTAATGAACCTGACTGGAACTTGAACTCAGCTCCCCAATTCCATAATCCAAGCCACTATCAATTTACTTCACTTATATATATATATATATATATATATTTAAACATATATTGTTAGATATAACAGACAATGAATGTCTATTACATCTGATCATGAGCCGTTCTAATGTTTGTATGTTTACTTTAATTTTGGGTGAAAATAATATATATATGTATGTATATATAAAAACAGGTTTCTTGCACATACTGAGCATTACAAATGAAACAAAATCTAATACATTATAAAACAACGGCTCTTACACAGAGGCTTACATGTTATTTATATCAGCAGAATGCAAATAGACATCGCAATATATATATATATATATATATATATGTATATATATATATACACACACACACACACATATATATATATATATATATATATATATATGCTATGGGTATATAATATAGCCAATTTCATTTAGATTCTTCTTTTTTTTTGTTTACATAACTTTTGTTATTAAATATCCCACATTATGATAACAGAAAATTATATATATATATAAAATAACTTACCATTCTCCCACTTCTGGCGAACTGAAAGTAAAAAAAACAAGTATGATGAAAAATCATCCTTTTATTATTTTGATATTTAGAAATGCAATTTTAACATATGTATTCCATATGTATAGGCAGATATGAACTGAGTGAAATAGACTGAGAGAGAACGGACTGAGATAGATAACTATCAACAAACTTAATTTTATATATATATATATATATATATATATATATATATATATATATATATATATCTCCAACATTCAACGCTTGAAATGTTCTATATTGGTAGTACTAAGAATTCTTTCAAGATTAGGTGGTATCAACATGTGATGTCATTTACTAATAATATTTATAGAAATAATACATCACTTTCCAAATATTTTTGGAGTTTAAAAGATGATAATAAAACTCTCAAGATGAAATGGAAAATTTTTAAAATGGCAAGGACATGTAGATCTTTACATGAACCCTGTTTTCTGTCTTAACATGAAAAATTGGAAATGTGCATGTTTTATATAACATCTGATGTTCCTGCTTCCGGCTGTCCGAATTTGAAAACAATTGCTACACGCATTTTGTATATATTTCAACTTCAATCAATGACTAATCGAAAAACGGACAGAACTTTTTGGTTACCTTGTATGTATATATATATATATATATATATATATATATATATATATACACACATTTTATGTGGTGTGTAAGTATCATGTGTTTGTGTATTTTTGCCAATATGTTTGTATATATTCTTTCTCCATTCCTATATACTATAATATATTATCATTTTTCTATGAATTTATATATATATATATATATATATATATATATATACGCACACACATATGCATATATAAAAAAAATTAAAAAGAACAGGCAAAGTCTGCCTTTTCAATATTTTTATTGTATTTTTTAACATCTTTATTCTGATCAAAATTAGGAATTATCTGACTGAAGTTCATGTTTGTATTGTTACATCTTCAAGTACTTCCAATATGTTTCAGTCATTTTCAAGAACCAATCTGTGACTGTGTGGTGATGCTTGACATTACTTGAAAAAACAACATAAACAGACTTGCCATAAACAGATAGACAGATAGTAATAGTATCTATATTATTATGAGAAAACATTTCGCATTCATTGACTAAGCAATCGATATCAAATCAGTCCAACAAAATGAAAGAAAAGTGGACTAAAATCCAACAGACACCAATCAGCTCTAATATATACATACATATATATATATATATATATATATATATATATATATATAACATATTTATGTTGTAATATTCAAATAAATAATTATATATATATATATATATATATATATATATAACATATTTATGTTGTAATATTCAAATAAATAATTATATATATATATATATATATATATATATATAACATATTTATGTTGTAATATTCAAATAAATAATTATATATATATATATATATATATATAACATATTTATGTTGTAATATTCAAATAAATAATTATATATATATATATATAACATATTTATGTTGTAATATTCAAATAAATAATTATATATATATATATATATATATATATATATATATAACATATTTATGTTGTAATATTCAAATAAATAATTATATATATATATATATATATATATATATATATATATATATATATATATATAACATATTTATGTTGTAATATTCAAATAAATAATTATATATATATATATATATATATATATATATATATATAACATATTTATGTTGTAATATTCAAATAAATAATTATATATATATATATATATATATATAACATATTTATGTTGTAATATTCAAATAAATAATTATATATATATATATATATATATATATATACTCACACAACTAATTTGTAAAACAATTGGGACAATGCTCCTAACAATTACTGTATGCCAATTACAGTACCTCCAGTGGGCTGCTACAAATATATCCCACCTGAAATTCGTGTTTGGTCAACATATTTGGCATATCATCACAGCATTTAATATAAACTAATGAAATAGTAATACAAATCCAATATTCTATTAACGCTACAGCAGATATTGTTCATTTGTTTACATCACCATATTTTACTATAACATAACATTTTACAATAGCAGTACTATCAAAAACTGCCTGTTATAATGTGTAAGCTACACATTAATATTTTATAGGAGTTGACGAGGACTAATGCGTTCATCTGACCTGATAAATTTTAAATGTTCACTAAGTTACAACAATACAATATACGGTACCTACCAGTGTGTGTTTCAGGTTGCTATCCAAACCATATAGAAAGATATTATGGTTAGTGTCTCAATATACAGGTAAGAGGTGGGACCTTATGTATTTTTGGCACAGGTTATCGTATACTGTAACCTAACTTCATTTACTGGTAGGCCTAAGTTTTGGCCAACATCTAGGCTACTGTATGTTTGGGAGCCAATCTATGTGGTCGGTATAGGCTTAATTCAGTATTTTCATCTTGATGTTGACTGGTACACCACAATTTAAGGTACAAATGCTAGAATTAGTCAGAATTATGTGGCTGATAACTTTCCCATTCTCCATTTACACAATCACATTAGACAGATCACTTGAATTCTTTCTTCTTTCACCTCCGGTCTTCAATATACCCTTTGAGTGTCATATTTTCCAGGTTCTCTTTAACACGTCCAAAACTAAACTTCTTTCTATTGAGAGACCCCCCACCCACCACTCTTTGCCTTCCATCAGCATGGCTGATGCTAACCTCCAGGAAAGTGACTCATTGCACCTTTTCAGGCTGATGTTCTCAACTGACATGAAGTGGAAAAACTATAGGTCCATTGATAGGTCAGCTGCTAAGAAAGTCAGTTCACTCAGTCGTGCAGGACAATGTTTTTCTACAGAATCTATCTAATATATCTATGTGTTGTGGAGTTATTTCCACAATAGAACTTGTAGTCAGACTAAATGCATCCTAAATGGGGTAAACGTACAGAAACGTTAGGAACTTGTAAATAAGTGTTACGCAGAGTAATCGAGTTGTGGTCGCTGATAACTCACTCCTCCCTCGACTACCTACTGACTCCTACTTATAATAGGTGGGAGAGTCTATTATCTAGACAAGGTGTCTTCCACTATAACACTATGTCATCTTGCTAAGAACATTGCTGTCACATATGGTCCAGTGCACCTGCTATTTACCTTGAGCTTCTTGATAAAATACAAAGAAGAATCAGCAATATTATTGGTCCTAATCTGGCGGCTCGGCTTCAGTCACTTTCCCACCACCATAAGGTGCCTCTCTGTGCCTCTTTTATAAATATTTTCATGGTAATTGTTTGGATGAGCTCTTCATTAGGGTACCTAGACTTTATTAATTTAAGTGCAGTACTAGACTGGCATTGGGATCTCATCAATTTACAGTAGAGCTGGTGAGATAGAGCTGTAACTTCTATGCTAAAAGCTTCTTATCTCGCTTGTGGACCCCCTTCCGGTTCCACGTCCATCACTGAATATCTATATCAAGCTCTAGATAATAACAGTGAAGCTCGAGCTGTGGCTCTAGGTATCTTGAAGGTGTTTGGCAGGGTGTGGCACACTGGTCTTCTACGTAAGCTCCAAGGCTATGGTAGTACTGAACAACTGATTTAATCCAATCATTCCTATTAAATCATGAAATGAAGGTCATTCTGAATGGGCTTGCAACCAGATCCTGTTGCCGATCTATCCAAGTGTCCAACTTTAGTTTGCAAAAATTTAAATAAAAATCTGCTGTTCTATTGATTACTCTCTTCTCCTTCTGCTCATCATTAATGTTCCTGTTCCTAATTCTTCCACACTCTGTAACCACTTGTGTCTTAGTAGCTTTACTACCTTGCTTGGGGCAATATGGATCAATTAAAAAACATTATTATGTGTCGTAGAAATTTCAAGTGACTCTTTCTGATTCAAAGTGTAATGATCTTTTTGCCTCTATATTTTTTAAACTTTCTCATTGCTCACATGTTCAATCCCTGATATTCTCAGAGAACAGTGTACAATACTCACTGCTATAAAAGAAGCCTAATATTATGTAAGATTTCAGTACTCTTTCTTTTTTTGTCCTAAAAGATTTTCCTGCTTCTTAATACTTTGCTTAGCTTCTGAAAGGGGTAATTTTTCTCATCCAATGCACCTTCAAATCTCTGTCAAAACAAATTGCAGGTTCATTTCCTAATCTAGTAATGATGATGAAAGTTTTAAAAACTCACCTCTGAATTCTTTCATCTCAGGAACTAAAACAGAAAAAAAGTCATTAAACCAAAAACTGACAATTACTATTACTAGCAAATATAATATCACTGTTGCCGATCTATCCAAGTATGCATCAATACATATTGACAAGAAATTCTTATTGCATGATGTTAAATCTATGCTATTAATATGCAACGCAAAATCAAGTGCCTTGACAAAGAAGAAGATTATGTTGAAAAATACTTGTTACATAAAATAAATATGTTTTATCATCAGGTTCTAGATTTATTGCAGTACTTACTTAACCTAACCTATATAAAATTGATTTTAATTGTTTCTAGCAACATTTTCCTATCTTGTGATACTTTACTGAGTTTATGAAAGGCATCTTTTGCTATTCCTATGCACTTTTACATTTGTTTTGCAAAGACATTTATTTTAGGAAAAAAAAGTATAGATTTCTATCCAAAGTTCTGAAATGGGGTATTAACATTATTATACAAGAGTAACTATAATTTACTAAAATGCATTGACCAATCTTTTTGAGTAAACTAAAGTTACTTTATCTATAACTATTTCTTTGCAAAGTTTGCTTCCTTTTTACTATAGATAAAGCATACCAAATAATGAATTAAATTTTTTTATTAAATTTTATGAAAGGTAGGGAGTGTCCAGTTTGCTATGTAAATTCATTGTAAATTGATCCCCCTATGGAAGCCAAAACAAAATATGCTCATATCATGTGATTTCTTAAAATGTAAAAAAATAAAATAATTTTTTTTTAATTTGTAAACTAGAATGCTTAATCAAAAATAGTATATGAAAATGAACACCAGAGTAAGAATTACAAAATTTGGTTTTACATTTTAATTTGAAATTTAATAAAATATATAAATTTGATTTTTGTGACATGATATGCTTAATATAACAAAAAGATCTGTCTATATCTCTGAGATGAGGTATTGTAATTATTTACATTATTTACATTGTTCAGTCTGTTGTCCTCAATTTTATGGTTATGTTCACAATGTTTTGATTGTTCTTCAGATGATTGGAATTTCAAACTGAACTATTTATTTTGTCCATCATTGGTTGGATCCAGTGACTTGACCCAAAGAGTTGTGAGCTCAATACCTGGCTATGGCAGTGGTGATTAAAAGCGTGGAGAGTTAAGTAAAAAGGGAGATAACTGAGACGTCTGGAGGAGGTGTAGCATGTGGAATTAGAGCAATCTACCCTAAGGATGAAATAAAGGTTTCAGTTTGAAATTTCAATTGCCTGAACGGCTGAAACATCATGAATTTGACAATAAAGATGAGACTTTCCAAACAATGTAATTGTAAAAAAGATTTGTAAACTAGAGAGCTTAATCAAAAATATGTGTTTTCAAGACAAAGAATGCCTTAAAGAAATGGGAATAAAGTACTTCAAAACTAGTGTTCATAATTAAAGAATAAAACATTATAAAAAATATTTGACATTTGAAATAATATCTCTTTCACCAAAATTGTTTTTATGAAATATTTTAAGTGTTCATAAACTAGCAACACTAAAACAAAAATGATACGTCAGACTTGTATCTGTTTCTTTATTTGCCTGTAATTGGAATATAAAAGTACCATTATTAGACATTGTTAGAAATGCCATTGAATAGAGAGAGGAATAACCCATCGCTCAATTCAAATTCAAAGAAAATGTAAAGGTAAAGACATATTTATTCAAAATCTTTCAAAACCAATTATGTTTGTAAATTGGCACCAAATAACATTTCAACCAGAATTTGTTTTCAATGAGAAAATATTTAATATCTAAAACTCATAGACAAAAGTGAATAATTAAAATGCCTAATTGCCTTGCTGCTTCCCAGGTGGTGGAAGTCCTCTGTAGGTCCTATTTTTAAGAATTCTGGAGAACATTCTGACCCCTCTAACTATTGCCGTATTAGCCTCCTACCACTTTTTGGCAATGCATTCAAGGCTTTAATCAATGCTATAGTGGTTAAGCATCTTACCTCTCATGACCTACTCTCTGACAGACAATACGGCTTCCATTTTGCCAGGTTTACCACTAACGTCCATCACTGAATATCTATATCAAGGTCTAGATAATAACAGTGAAGCTCGAGGTGTGGCTCTAGGTATCTTGAAGGTGTCTGGCAGGGTGTGGCAGGGTGTGGCACACTCGTCTTCTACGTTAGCTCCAAGGCTATGGTAGTACTGAACAACTGATTTAATCCAATCATTCCTATTAAATCATGAAATGAAGGTCATTCTGAATGGGCTCGCATCCAGATCCTTTCACATGAACATGGGTGCCCTCCAAGGCTCTGTCCTGGGTCCTACGCTGTTTCTGATCTTCATCAATGACTAGACATCCGAATGCCTCAAGCCAGGATTGAAACACAACTAATTTTGTGTCAGCCAGAGCTATCTTCACTCGGTAGAGTTACACAACTAAATCAAGCATATTGTTTTTACAAATGTAAACAAATGCCAATCAGCCAAAGTGCTCCATTCATTTTACTGAAGAGCTTTGCATTAGTGCAGGTAGCTGTTGTTTATAGAATTAGCTTATCACTTTATATATATATATATATATATATATATATATAAGTGAACATAGAAGTCAACACTTCAAGGCGACAGTCTGTTTCATGCTAGATGCAATCATTGAGCCCGATGATTGCATCTAGCATGAAACAGACTGTGGCCTCTAAGTGTTGACTTCTATGTTCATTTTATATTTACACACGCTCTATCTCTGATATTGAGCACTTTATCCCATAAATATAGTACATCTTAAGACTATATTTTTTCATATATATATATATATATATATATATATATATATATATATATATATATATTTATATATGATAAATTAACTGATTTAAAATATGGTATTTTTCGCTACACAGTAATAACCATGTTTCAAAAATGGAAGCTAAAAACTTCAAACTTAATTTTGTAATTAAATTAAAAGCATTAGTTCCATTTCATCTTCAAGCAAATATTGGAATAACTTATTTTTAAATTTACTGATTTTTAAATGCACACATAAAATTCATAATTCCCTGTTTCCAAGGATACAGAGAAATCCAATCATTCAGACAAGGAGCAGAAGTGTGTTCATTTTTATTAACTATTTTTGTATCAATTATGAGTTACATTCGAAAAAGAGGTGGGTAAGGGTGTATTTTTCAAGGAATTCTGACATCCGTTATATACATGTCATTTGGTTTTTTTTTATTTTCACAGCAAAAAGTCATTCAGCATTTTTTCCTACATACATGCATACACGAGAAACTATATATTACTAAGTTTATAAAAAATAAAAATTTACTGAATCTGAGAAATGAAATAGCTATTAATTGCCATCATTTTCAAAAATTTTCCTTAAATAATATTTAAAAATAAAATTAAAAATGTAAGCTGGTAATATATATACTTATATTTGATATAAAAAAATAATTTTATATAATTTAAGTAATTCTATTACATTTACTAGTTTTAAAAAGAAATATAGTCTATTAGTAATTATGAGTGAAAATATTTTAAAATTGTAGTTAAATAAAATGTATTCTAACGTATAGCTATTTCATTTCTCTGATTCAGTAAAATATATAGTTTCTCATGTATGCATGTATGTATGTAAGAGAAAATGCCAAAAGACTTTTTGCCGTTAATAATAAAAAAACCTCACAAAGCGAGTATGACCATCACTGACATGTCCAGTCATTCAGTTAACCCCCTCCTCCGCCACAACACTGCATTCGTCAGTTGCGTGAATGACAGTGGCTCATAAAGCCATTCATCGATCTGCATTCCTTGTCATATATGTGGCATATTAAATAATCTCTGGGTGGTGTAAGTTGACTTTGATCATCATCGCTTCCAATGTGCCTTTTCATATACCTTGTCAGACCCAACCTGCACTTGCACACCCTAGTGCAGGTCAGGCATTCAAAGCATGCCATTACAAAATCATCATATAAATTAGACTGTTGGTGTTGGTGTGATTTGATAGGTAAGTTGTTGATGCAGTCACAAGTATGTGTATATATAAATTCCGGTTTTATCAGGTCTTTTTTTTTACTAACAAGGATCATACCATTCATTCACGGATTCAAAGTTAATGTATTTTATTATTAAAAATTGTTTGCGAGAGTGATTCTTGCCATATCATTAACTACATTATCTGCATTTTGTATGAATGATTCACGTAATATAAATTGAACCCGCACCACATAATTAATATATATATATATATATATATATATATATATATATATATATATATATATATATATATACATATATATATACACATGTATACATTTATAAGTATGTGTGTATATATATATATATGTGTGTGTGTGTGTGTATATATATATATATATATATACCATAATGAGAAGCCACGTATACTTTCTTAATATGTATATAATATAGAAAAAACAACTGAAAAGTTGCAAATTAAAAAAAATTGAATGTTTTTTGTGAAAGTATTTATTTATATATATATATATATATATATATATATATATATATAGGTATAAAACATGAAAATAATATTTTGAATGAAAAACAAAAAAGCTACTAAGTGAAAAGATGGTCATCTTGTACAAAGTATATAAATTTCAGGAAATTCTTTTCCATTTATTAATTCAACATATTTTAATTTATTTCTTAAACGTTATTTTTAATGGATACCCATATTTAAGTGGATGCTTTGTTTTCATTTATTTATTAAACAGTATAAGATATGCACGCACTTTCAGGATTTGAACCTGCATCCCATAATAATTTACAGTCATATAGGAGGGTAGATATTATATAGCTGTCCAGCAGTCTTTTCTTTAATAGACTTCATTATAAAACATAAAAAGAATATGAAGAGAACCATTTGTCTTGTAGAATAAAGTTTTCTGTGTACATCAACCTACATTTAGTAGATTTCAAGGTTGGTTTAATACTTTTTCTCCTTCTATAAACTTACATATACCTACAACATCATTCATAGTATAACATGAAAATACACTCACTACTAAGTCTATCCAGTTGTTGTATATAAAATTACATTACATACTTAAAGTTAATCTTTTCTAATTCATTAATATCTGTCAATTGATTGATTTGTTTTTCATGGCTTATCAACCTTTTGCCGGTTATTTAAAGCCATAACTTATTTTTAGATTGTAAGAATTTTGGGGTTATAAGGATTTACTGATATGCTCTACTAATTAACCCATAGATGGGGGTACTAGAGGTAAATTCATACCTTTCTCAAGAAAGCATGTAAGTGAATATAATGAACCCAAGTGGAATTGGAACTTGGCTCTCTAATTTCCAATTCCAAGTTATTATCCCTTACACCACCTGCACATACAAGCTTATAGCACCTGGTATTTCCAAGTTGTCACCCATCTAGATACTGACCAGATTCAATGTTGCTTAACTATTTTCTCTGCCATCTTGCAACCTTTCTATTACATGATTTATAAAGTGATAATTTCTAATGGAAACAAAAATTAAATGAATGTACTGACCTTCAGTTTTCTTTATTATTTTCATTTTTTCGGGAACTAAAAAGCAAAAAAAAATAATAGTAAAAAATGTTTTATATATTTTTACAGACTTTTCTCTATTTACCCTCTAACTTGAGTGGCCTCAAAAATTGAAAATAATTTACACAATTTAAACTGAAAAATTCTACAAATACATAATTTATAATTGAATTTATAATTTTATTTTTTTTAGATGACACTGTGGCCTTGAGCCCTGTTTGAATGGAGCTAGGTGTTTTGATAAGAAAACATTCATATATATATGTACTTCACAATTTATAGGAAAAACTTGTAGTGAAAATAAGGATAAAATTTATCATCTCTCTAATTTTGTCTTTTCCTAATTTGCATAATTCACCTGTCAAATTTGTTGTACTTAACCTATTGTTCTGAAAATCGAGTTTTATATTTCTCCTTTTGTGCTTATATACATATAAAAACCTGGCATCATATGGGCATTAGATTCTGAGAAATGGATAAAAATATTCAAAATTGATGGGAGTACAAATAATTTTGTGATTAACTATACCATGAAAGTTTTTATAGAAAAGGCACAGGGTGGATACTTATGGCTGTAGGAAAGTGACTGAAGCTGAGATACCATATCAGGATCAATAATATTGCTGACTCTTGTTTGTATTTTATCAGAAATCTTTGAAATATAAACCAGGAGCACAAGGCTATATGTGGCAGCAATATTCAAAGCATGGATGAATGATAGAATTATAGATACATAAGATAGATTCTGAAAAGTAAAATTGTCTAGATGCCAGATCAGGACAAATAACAATTTCTGATTCACTTCACCATAAATTATGCTTCAAACTGTTTGATCAATTTTCTTTTAATGAAATGAAAACAAAATATGGGAAAGAAAGTAAATGTACTTACCTTCAAATTCCTTTTTTATTTCCATGTTTTCAGGAACTAAATTAAAAAAAGGTTTAAATATCCAAATATATAAATTATAATGTATATCACAAAGCCAAAAAGTAATGTTTCTTCTTCATTAATAACAACAGATTTTAAAAGTAGTGAAATAAATAGCAATAGGTAGGTTCAGATCCAAATAACCATAATATCAGAAATGTATGTATGTATATGTAAAGTTTACCTAGTTTACCTATTTTAGAAGCGTGTCTGTCCCTTTGTAAAATCATGTGACATATGAGTCCTGCAGCAGACTTACAACATCCACATCATAATACACAACTACATTCTTCACTCAAGAAGAGCCAAGCCATCTTGTGGTCCAAAGTAGAGTTCTTTTATGTGGGTAAGAAAGGTTGTGATTGGTCAAGATTGGTAGGCAACTGCAAACAATTACCATATGTACTGTTTGTAATTTTTTTTTTTATTTGACTATGAAATTGTATTATTGGTAATTTTGTCTAATGTATTTTTATATTTCCATGCATTGACCTCAGTTTGTGGATCCTTCCAGGTGCTACCACTCTGGGTCAGGGTGGATGAGGGATCAACAACAATTAAAAGGTTGTTCAACACTCCTCAAAATCTCCCTATCAAAGGCTTTGCTGCCATATATAGTTTATCACCATACCCAAGATGATAATAAAATATATACAAAAGTTTAACAATTCTAAATCTAATCCTCAACACAGTGTCTCCACATCTCAGTCGTGGTACAAGGGTTGGTCAAAAAAGAATTATTCTTTAAATACAACAGATTTAATAGTGGAAGCAGTAAAAGCATATCGAAATGAATGTAACATTGTCTCCATCCTTTTCAATTGTGGTATGAAGGTTGGTCAAAAAGTAATGCATGTTCCTCTTTGATTAAAACAGATTTTAACTATGTCTCCAATTTCATGAACAAACACTAATCAATTAAGCCATTGTCCCATAATTTGCAGTAGTGAACTTGGAGCCTCAAACCTAACTTGCCTGTTGATTAATCCTGCAAATGCAGATTAATACTGAGCACTACTAAAAATAAGACTAAGCTGATACCCCTAGAAATGGACAGTGGAATGAGAACAGTCTACCCTCATAGATTAAATAAAGGGTTCAGTTCAGAATTCTCTTTGCATTACCTGAATTGATATACGCTGGAGGAAGGCCGGAAGACATAACAGCTAAAATGTTGTGATAACAACAATGAAGATGAGGAGAATAGTTTGAATATAAATAGTGCACATAATCTGTTCCTGTATGTGTATTCTGATACAGATTCCAATTTCACTAAAAGTCCTTGTAAATGGCAACAAATACACAACCCACATATAGAATAACAATCTGCTTACAGGATTCATTGACTCTGGTTGCCTCTCTGTTTGTTCAAAACAGCAAAAACTCAAGGTATTCGGTGCAAGCTGTACACTGCATCGACTGATGGGTTGAGTAGCACCAGCACACTGAATTGGAATGTAATTTGGTGCAATGTCTCCAGCCATTATATGGTTGCCATCTTTGTCACTCACTGATATTAATGGCTTATGGCCATGTTGAAACACCAGTTCTCATATGATCACTGAAGTTAAGCAAGGTCAAACCTAGTCAGTATTTAGATGGGGGAGCACTTTGAATTACCAGGTATGATAAGCATGGATGTATTGATGGTGTAATTGATAACAGCACAGATTTGAAGATCAGAGAGCCAAGTTCCATTTCCAGTCAGGTACACAATATTCACAGAATTCTCTGTAAATTACTTGGCTCAATATACACCTGATGAAGGCTGGAATGCACAATGGCTGCAACGTTGTGATAAAACAACAGAGTTGAGGGCAATAGTCAGAATGTAGACAGTGTAAATATTTTTAAACATTTTAAAATTATATTTCAAAGTGCTTAATCAATGTGCATTTGCATTTACTGAAGAGAAAACAAAACATGGGAGTGAAGGAAAAATGGGGTTTAAGGAAAAAAGACAGCGAAGGAAAAATGGGATTTAATAAAAAATGGGATTCATAGAAAAATGGGATTCATAGAAAAATGGGATTTAAGGAAAAATAGAGTGTAAGTAAAAGTGAGAGTTAAGGAAAAATGGGATTTAAGGAAAAAAGAGATTTAATAAAAAATGGGATTTAGAGAAGAATGGGATTTAAGGAAAAATAGGAATTAAGGAAAATGGGGTTTAAGGAAAAATGAGAGATAATAAAAAATGGGATTCAAGGAAAAAAGAGATTTAAGAAATAATGAGATTTAAAGAAAAATATAGTTAAGGATAAATGGAATATAAAAAAATTAGATTAAAGAAAATAGGATTCCAGGAAAAATGGGATTTAACGAAAAGTAAGAGATAAGGAAAAATAAGATTTAAGCAAAAACGGGATTTAAGGAAAAATGGAATTGAAAGGAAAATGGAATTTAAAGAAAAATGAGATTTAAGGAAAAATAGGATTTAAGGAAAAATAGGATTTAAGGAAAAACGGGATTTAAGGAAAAATAGGATTTAAGGAAAAACGGGATTTAAGCAAAAATGGGATTTAAGGAAAAATGGGATTTAAAGAAAAATGGAATTTAAAGAAAAATGAGATTCAAGGAAAAATGAGATTTAAGGAAAAATGAGATTTAAGGAAAATACTGACCTTCAATTTCTTTTTTAATTTCTACTTCTTTGGGAACTAAAAGAAAAAAGAGAGATAAATATTTAGATTTATACAATATAATAATGTGAAATGTGTTGGTGGAGTTCATCATTAATAATAGATTTAATAGTAGAAGCCCCCCCCCCCCAGAAAAATGGGATTTAAGGAAAAATGGGATTTAAAGAAAAATGAGATTTAAGGAAAAATGAGATTTATGGAAAAATGAGATTTAAAGAAAAATGGGATTTAAGGAAAAATGAGATTTAAGGAAAAATGGGATTTAAGGAAAAATGAGATTTAAGGACAATACTGACCTTCAATTTCTTTTTTAATTTCTACTACTTTGGGAACTAAAAGAAAAAAGAGAGATAAATATTTAGATTTATACAATATAATAATGTGAAATGTGGTGGTGGAGTTCATCATTAATAATAGATTTAATAGTAGAAGCCCCCCACACACGCACACGTATGAAAATAGGAACAAATATCCCAGGACATCATATATCTTCCTCGGCAAAGTCTCCTTTCTTCTCATTTCTTGTAAAAAGATCAGTTAAACAGTAATGGCCATTATTTATTCATTTTAAGATTTCATAGGTATTCTTTGCATGCTTTTGCTAAGTGAGAACAAAAGTGTTTGGATTCCAAATCTAATTCTCAACATCATCTCTTTCTTTTTCTGCAGGATGGTGTAAGTAAAAAAGTAATGCCTGTTAATCTTTAATTATAAGACTTTTGAGCAACACACAAGATATTCAGATATAACCATAGAATTCACAGGATTCCAAATTTAGTTGTTTTCTCAATTGCAGCATTTCATCTTTGATAAAGCTATTTATACCTGCTTTGTAGAAACTTCTTTACTGGTTTCTTAACCTTGCATGAGTTGCCTTTCTTCTTATCATTACATTTAATTTTAATCATTTCACCACATACAAGAAATTAAAGCCACTAAAATGCAAGTGTTTACCAAATGTGAAAGAATATAAGAAAATGAAAACATTATTCAGGAGAGAGAACAATAAAAGGGCAGGAATTAAGGAGAGAGATAATAATGATTGACAACAGTAAATTTAAATTTTGTAAATGCAAAGTTGGTCAAAAAGTTAGAAAAACAGAAGAGTTCCACAAGAGAAAAATGTAAGAGAAGAAACTGTTAGCATAGAACATACAGTTATATCTAGTAATTTCAACTATAAAATAATGAGCCCAAACTGCCAATCTAGTACTGTGGATATATTCATAAAGTCGAGGTACCAAAGAGGAAATCCTATCAACACAATTAACATGACAATATTTCTAGAAAAAGCACTGTGAAGCTACATTACAATTGTGGGAAAGTGATTGAAGCTGAGATGCTGGGTCAAGATCAGTAACATGGCAAATTATTCTTTGAATTTTATCAAGAATCTCTAAATAAATAGCAGAAGTACCAGACCAGATGTGACAGCAATATAACAATGGATGAATACTAGACATATTGTAGTATCCAAGATTCTAGCAAAAAAAAATTATCTAGCATGACTCAGGGAACTACCTTTCCTAGCATCAGACCTAGCTATTGATTCAATATGATTTTTCCCCTTCAAATCAGTGAAAAGCTCACTTAGTCAATTTTTTAGAGGTTAACAGCAGCCATGATGGTGGAAGCCAAAAAACAGTTCTCTAAGATAATGAAAAGAGAGAAGTTTCATTTTGGAGGTGTTAAAAGTAATTTAATCAGTTTAACTTACTGACAACTACTATCCTCTGAATGATGCCTTCATGGTCTCTCTATGTTGTTCAGCTCCAGAAGCACTTCGGCAACAATCACATTCTTCTGGATTCTGTCAAATTTCTGAGAAACCACCTTGTACCCAAATGATTGCATTAAACTACCAAGGCTTTCTATTCTCAGGATTTTGACAGTATCAACATCATTTTTTTTTATTTACAGAAGCAGCTGACCTGCTACAGTGGGGCCTGTCACTTTCACTTTCTCTCTAGGATTAATATTATCTGTACTGACCCATCACCTTACTTTCTTGCATTAAATGCAGCCTTTCCATGAATATTCACTAATCTCTATTGAATATTTACAAAATCTTCCTTCCAAAATACAGGCATTTTATGATAATCTATTATTTTCTATTGCTTTCTACATTTTCCAAGAGTGTTACTTCAGAATAATGGATCTTCATAGCTTCCTTTTCTTTAATATCTAGAAATATAGAAGAGTGTTTGCATTTTTTTCTTCTCTATGCTTTTATATTCAAAATGATTCACCCAGACTTGCTGTGACTCAAGGCTAGAGAACAGAGTCTACTCTGTTAGGTAACCCATAGCTGGGGGAACAGGAGATGGACTTATGCTTTACTAAAAGTATTGATATGAAAGTGAATGTAGCAGACAAGGTCAGCATTTGAACTCTGCATGTCAGTACTAGTTCTTCTCCCAATAATTTTTATATTTGCACATTCCCAAAAGGATTATGTGTAGAAAAAGAGATGGCAAAAATTTCACCCACAGCCCAGTCTTGGAAACATATTATAGTTCAAAACTTGTTTTCTTTGGTTGATTTTGTTTAGTGGCATATCAACACTTCTATGGGTTATTTAATACCAAAACTTTAATATTTTGAAGACAATTTTATTGCTTCAGTTAAATATATTTTGAACACAACTGTATGCCTTCAGCTACAGATAAAATGTATTGTTGGTCATTTTACTATAAATATGTATTGCTGGTATTTTGACTATAAAAATTGTTTTTATACTTTCATAGTGTTTTGTTTTTGTTTGAATGTTTATTATCTGACTATAGTTGGGATCATAACAGCAATTAAGAAGTGGTTTCATGCTCCTCAAAACTTCCCATCTCCCAATCAGAGGCCTTGCTTCTGAATGTATTTCATACTCATGACTATGGTTCATAACAAAAAAATAAATAAATAAAATAAAAAGCTCTGGCTAATACACTTAAAATTAAATTAAAATGGGCATTACTATTAGACCAACTTTGCCGTATTTTATATACGTCTATTATAAAGAACACAAAATGTATAATTTTCAGTAAAAACAGGTGAGCCCAACATGCAAAATTACAAATTGGAGATACCAAAATCAAACAAATACAAAAATTTAAATATCTGGGAAGTGTTTTAAAGCAGTGCTTCTCCAACTGTCTGATATAGCGGAACAGCCATTTTTTTCTCAATGTGCCATGTACCTGTAATATTTCGTGGTAATATTAATTTATACTGGAAATGATATATATAATGAATATAAAAAAAAGTTTACTATTTTTTATCTTACAGTTATTTTCCAAAAAATAATTCAATATCAAAAATATATAAAAAGTAATAAAAAAATAAGCTTCAAATGATTTCTTAGCATGGCCTGGACACTGACTGTGTACTGGTAGCTGATGGTTCGCATACCAACACTGGTCTGTGGACCACCACTTTGAGTAGAACTGTTTTAAAGGATGATGAAAAATGCAACACTGAAATCCAGATGTGAATTGGGATAACAAAATATGCCTTTCAGAAGCTAAGCAAAGTATTGAGCAGAAAAATTTCATTAGAAACAAAGAAAAGAGTAAAGTGTTACATAGTATCAGTCCTCCTTGCCATATGGCAATGAATGCTGAACAATCTTCACACAGATGACAAACTGGAGTCAACAGAAATATGGTTCTACAGTAGGATGCTGAGAATACCATGAACTGAACATGTGAACAACAACAGTTTTACAGAAATGGAAACCAAAAGGACACTTATACTTAGAATCAGTAAAAAATAGCCGAAATTTCTAGGGCACATAATGAGGGCGTGGAAAATTTGACACTCACAGGACATATTGAAGGCAAGACGGACAGAAGAAACAATGCACATATATATATATATATATATATATATAATTATAAAACATCATGCAGATCTTCTTGCATGTGCATCAGAATTTCAGCTGGCACAACACATATTCATTGATATTATTAGGTCATCCCATAAGTTCTGTCCGAATTTTAACTTTTTGCTAAAATGAACGAAATCTAAAGAGTATTTTATAATGTCTAATGGAGCTGAACATTATTTTTATGTTTAGATGCATTTAAGCTGATCAAATTTTATTTCAGAGAACAATAAAATTAAATTTTGTTTGATTAAAACCCTGCTAACATGGAAGTACCCAAGAATCATTTGAGGCACATAATGCTTTATGAGTTCAAGAAAGGAAACTCAGCAGCCGAAGCAGCTAGAAACATTCACTCAGTTTATGGAGAGGAATGTGTGAATGAAAGAAATTGCAGAAGATGGTTTTAAAATTCAGAGGTGGAGATTTCAACCTTGAAGATGAAGATAGAACCGGACGTCCAATTGAGTTTGATGAAAAGCTTCTTGAAGCAGCCCATGAAGAAAATCCTGCTTTATCCGTTGAGGAATTGGCAGTGATTCTCAGTTCAAACCATATGACTGTTCATCGTCATCTTCAACAACTTGGAAAAGTTCCTAAACTTCGAAAATGGGTGCCTAATGAATTGTCTGAAAACAACCTCAAATCCCGAGTTGACATCTGCTCTTCTCTCCATTCTCGCCAACTTGTTTCACCTTTTTTGGATAGACTTGTGACTGGCGACGAAAATTGGATCTTTTATCGAAATGTTAAGCATTGTAGACAGTGGCTTGGTAAAGGGGAAGGACCCCAGCCACAGCCGAGAAGGGAACTTCATGGGCAGAAGGTTCTTCTTTCAATCTGGTGGGATTGCCAAGGAATAATCCACTTTGAATTCTTACCAACTAATGCAACAATTAATGCTCAAATACACTGTCAGCAATTAAAGCATTTGAACCAAGCTTTGAGGAAAAAAAGACCTGCTCTAGTGAATCGAAAACGGGTGATGTTTCATCAGGACAATGCACGACCACACACAGCAAGAATCACGTCACAAATGATCAAACAACTTGGTTGGGAGAAAATTCCTCATCCACCTTATTCTCCCGACCTTGCTCCTTCAGAATACCATTTGTTTCGTAGCTTATAGAATCATTTGGAAGAAACAGCTTTTGTAACACAGGAAGACGTTAAAACTGACATTTGTGAGTTCTTCGAATCAAAGCCAAAAGAATTTTACAGTAATGGAATTAGTAAGCTTGTTAATAGATGGAAGGAATCATAGATAATCAGGGAAAATACATTGTTGATTGAATCTGTAATTAAATGTAACATTTGGTCACTTGTTTTCTTTATTCAAAATTCGGTTCAAAATTCGAACAGAACTTATGGGATGACCTGATACATAGCAATTCATTCATCTTTTTTTAGTTTCCAATAAAATTTTCTTGTTTCTTAATACCTTGTTTAGCTTTTGGAAGGCTTCTTTTGCTATTATCATAGTGACTTATAAAAATTAATTGATGTCAACATTGTCATTGTGTTAAATTTTTTAAAAATGTCTACCAACCTTTGATAATCTTTACTTCCGGAACTATGAAAAAACAAACAAGAAAAAGTTAAAACGTTGTCAAAGATTAATTGAATGAATAGTTTAATGAACATTTATGCAAACATACAGTCAGGGTCTCATGCCTATATTCATTTTTTTCATATAAAAATATTCATATAAAATACAATATTGTAGCTTAATTATGTAAAATAATAAACCATATGTAATATAGATGAACAATTCCACTAAAAAGACTGAAAATAATTACAATGTATCTAAATACAAATCAGAGGTGTCATAATAGATCATTACATCTTAAATAAATCAAAAATGTTTTACAGCAATTTTTAACATCAACTTGAGTTTTTTCTTGTGAAAAAGTTGAATAACATCACATTCAACATTATGAATAAAAAAAAGTGTTTCTCAAGAGCAAAACAAATTCATGGATTTGGATGAAAGAAAAAACCATAATGAGGTCAAAAACTGCAAAAAACGTTTCTTTTAATAGTTTAATTTGTAATAGCAAATTTTGATAAAATTGTGATGGTGATAAAGGGGCCCCCAATCAGGTCGTTACCCTCTTAATCGGGTGGAGTAGTATGCAGCAATCCTGCATACAGTCAAACACATATTAACAAGTATCCACACAAGTGCACACACTTAAAAAAAGTATGAATATAAAAAGGTACACATATACACACATACAAAAACACTCACTCAAATGCAGTTTTTGTTTAATAACGCCGCCAAAACACAGGTTACCGAAAATGAAAGAAAATGAGAAGGATAATAAAAGAATAGGTTTCAGGAAGACAGAAGATAGTGCTTAATGTTGCATTTAAATTTCTGAAAATCGTAGGTAGCAGGAAGCAAGAAAATTGAAGAGAGTTCCACAAGGAAGACACATGAGGTTGGTTTGGTTTCATCGTAATTGTTCTGATGACTTTTCATCTTTGGTATCTCAAATTTAGGCACAGTATTAGATTGGCAGTTAGGTTTTACAATTTAAATTGCTAAATGTAAGTTCTATGCTAACAGTTCCTTCTCTCACACTCCTTACTTGCGAGACACTCTTCTGGCTTCTTGATTTCCAGACAACTTTGATCTTCAAAAATTTAAATGCAATGTCAATCATTATTTTCAGTTTTCTTTCTTCCTTAATAATTCTATTCTTTTTCTTATATTCTCCCCCACTCTGTAATCCCTTGTGCCTTAGTGGCTTTATTGTCTCCCTTGGGGGTGAAATGATTAAAAAGAAGAAAAAAATATTGATTTCAGCTGAACGAGAAGCAAAAGTACAAACCTTCAATTTCCTTTATTTCAGGAACTAAAATAATGGAAAAAATTTACTATTAGTCATACAGAAATACATATGTATTTATTTACATGAACAACAAAACATCTGAATAAATACAAAAGGGAAACTTATCTTAGCCATCATGTTTCATCCTCTGAGGGACTTTAACAAGGCAAAAGGAAGGATTTTATTTTCTAACAAGTATTTATAGGCAAAAATAAAAATGTTCTTAGTTTTTCAAAATATTTTAAATTTAAGAAATGCTCATAAATATTCATCAAGTTAGCTAAAAAGTCTAGGTAAGTTATGGAGGACACTATGTGAGATAATTTAATGTCTAATAAACAAAAATGAGAAAATAAACATAAATACACAATATACAAAAGAACATATATTTATTTATTGTTTATACAATATTTTTATAGATACAAATATTTAAGTAAATGCTCTGTTTATAATAAACAGTATTGACAACATTTATCAGTGTGAATGTCTGAGTAATTTCATAGAAAATATGTGTCCTCCAACAAGAATTGAACCTTTATCCTACATGGAAATGTCACATAGCCTGACATGCTATACTATTTAGCTACAGAGGAAGCATTTGGTTAGCAGGGTCAAATTACTGCTTTTAAGCTACAAATTTCCCATGATTTCCCTCAAATGGTCATATCTGCTTGAAGCGCATATTAACATAAACAAATGATATCATATATTATGAAATGGATGAAGACCAACAATTATTCTAACATATTTATTGTTTATGTGTTATTTTTATATGCTGGTTCCGTGTCGGATGCAGGTTCAATTCCTTTTGGTGGACACATATTTTCTATGAAATTTCTCAGACATTTGGGCTGGTAAATGTTGTTAATACTGTTTATTATAAACAGAGAATTTACTTAAATATTTGTATCTATAAATATATTGTATAAACAATAAATATATTAAAATAATTGTCGGATTTAGTCCCTATCATAATATATATACATATATACACACACACACACACATATATATATATATAAGAAATATAGTTTTAAGATGCACTATATTTATGGGATAAAGGGCTCAATATCAGAGATAGAGCATATGTAAACATAAATATAAAAGTGAACATTGAAATCAACACTCAGAGGTGACAGGCTGTTTCATGCTAGGTGTAATCGTCAGGCTGCTTTTATATTTATATATATATATATATATATATAATCACTTAACCATTATTTTTCATGGATACCCATATTTCAGTAGATGCTCCATTTACTTATTAAACAGTATATCTATTTATTATTATTTAATAACCAGAATATTCAAGAAACCATATTAATCAAAAAAGTCTGTTCCTCAACAGGATTTCAACCTGCATCTCTCCTTGGGCAGAGGAAACCATTGTTAGATCCAATATGCTTTAAACTTCAGTATTAAAGTTAAATTGAATATGCACTTTGTGCCTGAGAGGTCTAAAGCATGTGATAAATAATAACAGTTTCCCCCACCCAGGAGGATGTAGGTTCAAATCCTGCTGGAGAGTGCATATTTTTTTCTTTCTTTTAAGTGACAGAAAAATTTCTTCAAAATCAGAGAAAAAAAAATTGTGCCAAATCACTATGTAATAGCTTATCTCTGTGGCAATGAATGTGGGACAGTTTTTCAAGAGTTGAAAAAGAGAGTCTTTCTACTGCATCATTAAATTTGCCACTATCAAACATGTGAATAAAGAGGGATTTTGCAGTTGCATGACAGTTTTGAAGACAATTAGAAAAGCGAGGAATTTAGTACCAAACTGGATTTACTCTATATTTCATACCATTTTACTGTGGAAAATGTCAACTTCACCTCAACACTTGGCAATGTGTACATAGTTGGTCATGTGATGTGTCTGTATTTCATCATGTTATATTCTGGAAGATGAGAGGCATGTCTTTTGATTACACCAGTCATGAGTGTCTTCTGTCAAACCACATTACGGAATCAGCAGGCAAAAATGCCAATTTCATTCAGCTTTAGATTGTAGTTCTTAAATTATGAATGCAGAATAAAAAAGTATCTGTAAAAAAAATGCTTAGTACTAACCTTCAATTTCCTTTATTTCAGGAACTGAAATAATAAAAAAATGAAAATATTAGTCATGCACACATAAATTTATATATATTCGGTAACATATATATCTATTTAGGAAAATTAATCACAGAGTGGAAAAAAATTTTATGTGAAACATTGAAAACAAGATCAAGCGATTAAGTTAGTGTCACTTTTACTTTACTCGATGTTTTAA
>OZ038492.1:5284783-5309783 GCA_964036315.1 Acanthosepion esculentum | reverse complement strand
TTGCCTGAATCAATCTTTCAAATTTATACACCTATTATTCATCTATGCATTCAATATTGCTGCCTATACATCTATGCATTCATTATTGCTGCCACATCTTGTCTGGTGCTTCAGATATATATATATTTATTTATCATTTCCATTTTCTCTAAAAACTTTGTCACTGCTTCCAATTGCCTAATTATGAATGCATTTCATTGATTTCTGTCTGTAATTGGTCCATTTAAAGACTGTGAATCAGAGATGGAAACGCATTTCATTAATTTTTAATTGGTCCATTTGAGGACAGTCTTAGAAGCATAGATGAAAATTCATTTCATTAAAATTTTAATTGGTCCATTTAATGACAATCTGATAATCACAGATGGAAATTTATTCCATTAAATTTTTTCGCAATTAAATCTTTAGGCACGAAAACATTTTTCAAAATTTCTACTTACAAAACTAACAACCTACTTATGAAGAGAAATCTCAGCAATGGCACCATCTCCCTAAATGGTACATATCATTTTTGCTATTTTTACAGCGTGTTTTCTTTTCCGGAAATAAAAGAGCTTCTAGTGACAAAAATGTATTGAATTTTCCTTCATTTTCATCATAAAAATATATAAAAATTGTTCTTCTATGTTCTGTGTCCTGTCAGGACATTGGTGATCATGGTTTTCCACAATTTTCTGTCTTTAATAAATTTTGTTATATCTAAACCCTGTTCTGTCATCCATTTATTCGATCTCATTAAAGTGGTCATGCATTATTTTCTTCTTTCCCTCTTGCCTTCAATATGAGCTGTGAGTATCAAATTTTCCATCCCTCTTTCCTCATCATGTGCCCTATAAATTTCAACTATATTTTACTGATTCTATGTATAAGTATCATTTTTTTTTCCATTTTCTCTAACATTTTGCCATTGCTCACATGTTTGATCTATGGTGTTCTCAGTAGCCTTCTGTAAAACAACATTTCTGCTGACTAGATAGGTTATATTTTGTTTTTCTCTTTCTCTCTTACTTCAACATGTCTTGCAAATATAAAATTTTCCAAGTCCTTTTTTCGACATTAATTGTCCAATAAATTTCAATTTCGGTTCTAATGTTAAGTATCAGTGTGCTTTTTATTTTCATTTTCTCTAAAATTTTGTCATCGCTCACATGTTTAGTCAATGGCATTCTCAGCTTCTTTCTGTAGAACAACATTCCGATTGCTTCATATTTCTTCATTTGGGAGATTTTCCAGCATTTACTGTCATATAAGAGGACTGACATTACACAACAGTTCAGTACTTGTTTCTTACAAAATTTTCCTGTTTCTTAATAATTTGAAGTGTTTACAGGTACATCACATTGAAACACCTGTTTCCATATGATCATTGAAGTTAAGCAATGCAAAGCTTGGCAAGCTAGATGGGTTACTACTTGGGAATACTAGGCACTGCAAGCTTGTATTTGAGGGCGGTGTAATGGATAACAGCTCAGAATTGTTGATCTGAGATCCAAAAATTATATTCACTTACAAGCAAATATACTTGGGAAAAATATGAATTCACCTTTTCTCCCCCAGCTATGGGTTAAATATTAAGACTTCTATCACTAAACTATTATCTACAAAAATTAAAATTGCATACAAAATATTTAGATTTCAGCATTAAATAACCCATAGAGTTTAATATTTCACAAGATACGCAAATATACTTGGGAAAAGTATGAATTCACTTCTTCTACCTCCAGCTATGGGTTAATTAGTAAGACTTGTATCACTAAAGTATTATTATCTACAAAAATTAAAACTGCATACAAAATATTTAGATTTCCTCATTAACCCATAGAGTTTGATATGTCACAAAACATGCAAATATACTTGGGAAAAGTATGAATTCACCTCTTCTCCCCCAGCTATGGGTTAATTAGTAAGATTTGTATCACTAAACTATAATTATCTACAAAAATTAAAATTACATACAAAATATTTAGATTTCAGCATTAAATAACCCATAGAGTTTGATTTGTCACAAAACAAAAGCAAGCAACCAACATTAATAATTTGCTTAGCTTTTGGAAGGCATATTTCATTATCCCAATGTGCCTTCAGATTTCAGTGTTGCCCTTTTTGTCCTAGATATTTAAATTGTTGCACATGTTTGATTTTGGTATCTGCAATTTGTAATTTGCATGCTGGATGAATAGTGTAGAAACATGTGTGGAAATGTCCCCTTTCAGAATATGTTTAATATCACAAATTTCAGTCATGTATGAAATAAAAGCACATGTTCAAACATTGTCTATTGAAAAATATTATAATCTCTTCTTCGAACCCAGAACAAATCCAGAGAATAAAACAAATAGAAAAAGTGCACAATTATCTTTGGTTACCTAATACGGAAATATCGTTATGTAGGCGTAGACTAACTGGCCGTGGTTAAATGTAACTGGCAGAAATGCACAGCAAACAGAATTGACAAAATTTGCAACAAACAATAACAAGAGAAAGAAAAGAACAGCAAAAGTAATATCGATTTTTTTCTTCAAAGATTTATTGCTAGTAATAATTTTTTAAGTATTTCTGGTATTAAAACCTCTTTTTACACTTTCATAGTGTTTTTACCCCAGTTTTGGGGTTAACTATTTTCCCATAGCTGGGACTCTAACAAGTGCTACCACCCTGGATCAGAGTGGACCTGGGAACACCAGCAATTAAGAGGTGGTTCCACGCTCACCAAAACCTCCTGATCAGAGGCCTTGCAGTTAGATGTAGTTTATCGTCTTACCCAGGATGGAAATAATCATCTACTCTGATTGTTTTATGTTATTTTTAACAGACAAAAGCTAAATTATTCCACCAACTACTCACGAAAACCTTATAAGGGTGAAGCTTTATGGAGTGTCTCCATTTTTTTGAAAGATGTGAATAATCTTATATAAACCAAGATTTTAGAAATATCAAATATAAACGAAAAATACAGCTATAGAAGCTATGAAAATATAATAAAAAATATGCCTTCATCTGAACTGCTAATTTCAGTTTATGTGCTGATAAGTGCAATGCTATACAGGTTGGACCTGGGAATATCAGCAAGTAAGAGGTAGTTCCATGCTCCTCAAAATCTGAGGCCTTGCTGCTGGATGTAGTTTATCGTCTTACCCAGGACACGGATGCAGTTTATCATCATACCGAGAATCGTCAGACTGTTATCCTCATCTTCATTGCTATATTTACAATGTTTCAGCCATTGTACACTCCGGCTTTCTTAAGGCAATTAGAATTTTGAGCTGAACCCTTTATTTCATCCATTTTGTTTATTTTTGTATTTTGGAGACTTATAAACCAAAATACACAGATGACCTCAAGGACACATAGCCCAGTGGATAAAGACATTCGTTAAACTAGACCCAAAGAGTTGTGAGTTCAATACCAGGTCAAAGCACTGGTGAACCAAAATTAAGAAAGTTAAGTTAAAGGGAAATAACTGAGACATCTGGAAGAGGCATGGCACCTGGATCTAGAACAGTCTACCCCCAGTGGACAAAATAAAGAGTTCGAATCAACATTCCAATCTCCTGAAGAAGGCCGGAGCGTACAACTGTTGAAACGATGTGAGTATAGCAATGAGGATAAGGATAGCAGTCTAAATAATGTAAATAATGCAAGTAATCATAATACCTTATATCAGATATATAGACAGATAGCAAATCATTTTTTAATAATTATAACAAGCATATTTTTACTTCAAGACAATAAAAGAACAAAACTAAGTCAAACGAAATGTGGCCTAACTTATTGGCTAGGAAGAAATCCCAGCATGCATCAGTGCATTTTGTCTATAACTTTAGAGAAGGGGTTGTTTTTTCACTCATTCCTAACATGACTGGAAGCAACAGTAGGAAAAGTTATTTTTTTATACACCACAATTTGTGTTCATTTAGAAATTTTATTGAAAACCCTGTTTTGATATGTAAACAAAGTATGTATAAAGTATAGCTGTAACAGAACAATACTTGTTATGCTTACAAATTAGATGTGATGAAAAAAATCTTACCTTCAATTTCTTTAAATTTCGGAACTAAAAATTAAAAAAAAATCATTAATTTATTAAAATTGTTTATATAAAGTTCTAAAAGGTGTATATATAGAATAATTTAGGCAAAGTCGACCATTGATGACAATTCCAGAACAATGTAACTATAAACAATTTTTTCTATCCTTTGTCAGCCACAATGATGGAGAAAGCATTACCTCAAACCGTCGCCAGTGAGACACGCTGCAAGAGCCACTCCGTTTCGCGAGGCTCATCCCTTAATCGAGACGCAATCGCGCCAATCCTCCGAAGGAACACCATCAAACGAGGGCCAATAACCTCTGATGTCTCCACTGCCACAGCAGTAAAAAAAAATCTATCAGCAAGAGAAGAATATTTAACTATTTTTTTCATCTCTGCATCTCGGGCAACGGACCCCGACTCAACCACAGACCTGATCAAATTACCGACCAAAAATGTATCTGCACAGGTCACATACCATTTCAACGACTTACCCATTTTAAAAGGGAAGATGGTAATGCCATCCGGCTACTTTCCATCACCACGGTCGAGGCCTACGGGTTCAATTTAGGAAGAGAACCCAGCTGCATCCAAACCTCTTTTGATGATGTCATTAATTGCTGCATACCGAAATAATTTTTTTTTGGCTAAATTTTAACGAGCGTATTCTAAGCTAGTGTCCTTTTTTTACTTCTTCTCTCTAAGAACATACTCTATTACTTCTCTCTAAGAACATACTCTTTTTCTTCTCTCTAAGAACATACTCTTTTACTTCTCTCTAAGAACATACTCTTTTTCTTCTCTCTAAGAACATACTCTTTTACTTCTCTCTAAGAACATACTCTTTTACTTCTCTCTAAGAACATACTCTTTTACTTCTCTCTAAGAACATACTCTTTTTCTTCTCTCTAAGAACGTACTCTTTTTCTTCTCTCTAAGAACATACTCTTTTTCTTCTCTCTAAGAACATACTCTTTTTCTTCTCTCTAAGAACATACTTTTTCTTCTCTCTAAGAACATACTCTTTTTCTTCTCTCTAAGAACATACTCTTTTACTTCTCTCTAAGAACATACTCTTTTACTTCTCTCTAAGAACATACTCTTTTACTTCTCTCTAAGAACATACTCTTTTTCTTCTCTCTAAGAACATACTCTTTTTCTTCTCTCTAAGAACATACTCTCTTACTTCTCTCTAAGAACATACTCTCTTACTTCTCTCTAAGAACATACTCTTTTTCTTCTCTCTAAGAACATACTCTTTTTCTTCTCTCTAAGAACATACTCTTTTTCTTCTCTCTAAGAACATACTCTTTTTCTTCTCTCTAAGAACATACTCTCTTACTTCTCTCTAAGAACATACTCTCTTACTTCTCTCTAAGAACATACTCTTTTTCTTCTCTCTAAGAACATACTCTTTTTCTTCTCTCTAAGAACATACTCTTTTTCTTCTCTCTAAGAACATACTCTTTTTCTTCTCTCTAAGAACATACTCTTTTTCTTCTCTCTAAGAACATACTCTTTTACTTCTCTCTAAGAACATACTCTTTTTGTTCTCTCTAAGAACATACTCTTTTACTTCTCTCTAAGAACATACTCTTTTTCTTCTCTCTAAGAACATACTCTTTTTCTACTCTCTAAGAACATACTCTTTTTCTTCTCTCTAAGAACATACTCTTTTACTTCTCTCTAAGAACATACTCTTTTACTTCTCTCTAAGAACATACTCTTTTTCTTCTCTCTAAGAACATACTCTTTTTCTTCTCTCTAAGAACATACTCTTTTTCTTCTCTCTAAGAACATACTCTTTTACTTCTCTCTAAGAACATACTCTTTTTCTTCTCTCTAAGAACATACTCTTTTTCTTCTCTCTAAGAACATACTCTTTTACTTCTCTCTAAGAACATACTCTCTTACTTCTCTCTAAGAACATACTCTTTTACTTCTCTCTAAGAACATACTCTTTTACTTCTCTCTAAGAACATACTCTTTTTCTTCTCTCTAAGAACATACTCTTTTACTTCTCTCTAAGAACATACTCTTTTTCTTCTCTCTAAGAACAATAAATTACTGAATTATTTTATCTTTCTAATAATTTTGACTTATTGTCTGTTGCAAGTTTATATTGAACTGTGGCATTTCAAATAAAAAAATTAAATCAATGTAAGTTTTTGGCCAAGAAAAGGAATAGAAGTCTCGAAACATGTACCAACATTCAATAAAAAATATGTGTTATCCTGTTTTGTCTTCAGTTCTATCATGTTGATAATATGGTGCAATAATTTTTGACTTCAACTGTAAATAAATATTAGGCTGTATGAAAAATAATGTTATATCTTAGGATAAAAAAAATCCATCCAAATATTACTGACATTAAATTTATTATAAGAAATCACAAAATTATACTATCAGAGCATATAATATATCTGCTATTATTTAACATTTAATATTACAGTATCATGAAGTTAGATTAGGTACAAGCCATCTTGACTGAGAGAAAAAAAATGGGGGAATATATAGCTTCTGGTACATTTGTCCCACAAGCAATATTTGGTGGACTCATGTGAGCCCGGACAAAAATATAAGACACAAAAACCTGGAATTTAAACAAATAAGTATTAATAAATATATTAAATGGATGTGTTACAAAAAGAAATGTGAGAAATGAAGTTATGAATAGTTCAGAGTAACTTTCACTGTCTCGGACATACTTACATGTAGACAGAATGAGAAGGGAATGTCTTATTGTTGCTAAAGTTAAAAAGGAAAGAGGAAGAGGATTTAAAACTTTGTGCCACCTCTGATTAGCATCAGGGGATAATAATTCAATATCTCACCACCTGTGGTTATCATCAGGGAGTGGTAATCCAACATGACAAATAATATCTCCTACTGATTAAATGAAAATTTGAAGGTACTTAGGCGACTGAGTTACAAGGGTGCATTAAAATGCATTTAGTAATTTGATCTTCTCCTGGGTTTGTTCGCTTGAGTGTTGAGTTGCAATGGCATTCTGAAGAATGAGATGTTTTCAGCTGACTAAATCAGAATATTGTTTGTATAAATTTTCACTCATCAAAATAATTATTTTGGCTTGGTTTGGTTTGATTTGTTTTACAGCATATAAACCTCAGTGGGTTATTTAATACTGACAAGATTTTTATTGCTGGTAATATTTTTATCTATCTATCTGTCTATCTATCTATCTCAGTATATATTGGTTTGGTTTGGTTTGTTTTGTTTTACGTCATACCAATCTCAATCGGTTATTTAATGCCAACAAAATTTTTATTGCTGGTAATATTTTTTTCTAAAAGTGTACTGCTGGTAATAATTACTTTCTTCAAATATTCATTGCTGTTAATAATTTTTTACAAAAAATGTTTATTTGGTATTAAAACCTATTTTTACACTTTCATGGTGTTTGGACCCCAATTTGGGGGTTAACTATTTTCCCATAGCTAGGACTCTAACAAGTGCTACCACCCTGGATCAGGGTAGACCTGGGAACACCAGCAATTAAGAGGTGGTTCCACGCTCACCAAAACCTCCTGATCAGAGGCCTTGCTGTTAGATGTAGTTTATCGTCTTACCCAGGATGGAAATAATCATCTACTCTGATTGTTTTATGCTATTTTTAACAGACAAAAGCTAAATTATTCCACCAACTACACACGAAAACCTTGTAAGGGTGAAGCTTTATGGAGTGTCTCCATTTTTTTGAAAGATGTGAATAATCTTATATAAACCAAGATTTTAGAAATATCAAATATAAACGAAAAATACAGCTATAGAAGCTATGAAAATATAATAAAAAATATGCCCTCATCTGAACTGCTAATTTCAGTTTATGTGCTGATAAGTGCAATGCTATACAGGCGATCATGACCCTCTACATCTTCCTGTCTCTTTTAGCTCTTAATAAGTTTTATCCTTTTATTATTTCTCTCAGTCCCTTTTCTACCATTTATTTATTCAAGCTCATCAAGTACGTTACATGCTGCTTTCTTCTGTCCCTTTTTCTGTCTTGTGAGTATCATATTTTCCAAGCCGTTCTTCCTCATTACATGCCCCAAAAATTTCAACTGCCTCTTCCTGATGTTAAGTATAAGGAACCGTGTATAGAACAGAAATCAAAGGAAGAAGAAATAAGAATAAGAACAATTCTTATATGACTTATGGAAAGGTAACAAGAATGAAAAATGGTAAACTGATGAGTAGTGAATGACACTTCTTCCATTCTTTCACCTTTTTCTATGTGTCGTGTCCTTTCTAGACGTTGATGATCATAGCTCTTCGCAATTTCCTGTCCTTTGGAGCCCTTAATAAATTTTATCTTTTTCTTATCTCTCCTAAACCTTGTTCCACCATCCAAGCTTATGTAAACTTGCTTGGTAGGTTATGCAGTGTTTTCCGCTATCTCT
Organism: Acanthosepion esculentum; assembly: GCA_964036315.1. NCBI lineage: Eukaryota > Metazoa > Mollusca > Cephalopoda > Sepiida > Sepiidae > Acanthosepion > Acanthosepion esculentum. Next base: position 5,301,332 of record OZ038492.1, on the reverse strand, counting down.
CTTGCTTTCAATCTGTCCTGTGAGTATCAGATTTTCCAAGCCCTCCTTCCTCATTACATGCCACAGAAATTTCAACTGCATCTTTCTGATGTTAAGCATAAGTTTCTTTTTGTTTCCATTTTCTCTAAAACTTTGCATTTGCTCACATGTTTATTTCATGGTATCCTCAGCATCTTTCTGTATAACCACATTTCTGTTGCTTCAAGTCTTTTCATCATCATTGAGGAGATTATCCGGCTTTCCTTAGTTGGCACGAACGATATGCCCAGCCAATATATGATTAATAATAGACTCTTCCACTTTGATCATAAGAAAAGACGAAAAAACATATCAGAGATACAGCTTGGCTTCAATGAGAAGAAAAGTAAGAAAAGGAAGAAATGAGAGGCAGTAACACTTCCATGTGTTTAACACTTGCTTCAGTGAAATGGGAAAATTTGTCAATTTCAAATCTTTTTGTTTGTACCCTCTTACTTCTTTAAATAATGACCTGCATTCATACATATGATTGAAATGTTTTTGAAAGTTGTTAAGCTCAAATATTTTGCAGTTATGGAAATCTTAACTTAATGGAGATTCATCAGAAAATTAAAAGAAGAAAACTGAAATTTTCAAGGGTACTACTAGTTAGTACTACTAGTTAATACTAAGTGAGGAATAGTGTTAAAAAATACTAACCTTCTATTTGAACTTTAATTTCTGGAAGTAAAAATGTAAAGTTTATGTTTCATCAAACAATGTTTCATTAAAAATGCTTCATCAAAAAATATGACTCAAAAATGTTTCATCAAACAATATTCTAAACTTGATATTTGTATATGATTAAAAAGATAATAAAAAAATGTAAGATAAAATTATTATCAAACATAAAAAACAAATTTTACATACATTCTTATGCTTCCTTGCAATCAATTAAGAGAATACCTCAAATTGAATTTCCATATAAGAGGAAATGCTGAAAGGTTCTCAGCCTACCCAACTTCCTAAAATCTGACCCACTAACCAAATATCAGAATTTTAAAAATAATTTTTTTTGACCAGGCTAAGAACTTTTCAGCATCTTCTTACAATAATAATGAGATAAAGATGGGGTTATACCAACAAATATTAAGGAATTCAATGGACAGAACATCAGAGAAACAAGGAAGATTCAAAGAAAATACAAGTAAACTTATACAATTAAAACAAGCTGAAGTTTGTGGGACACATACTGAGGAATGAAGGCTTGGAGAATTTAACATTCACAAGTCCTTCTGAAGGCAAGAGAGAAGAAGGGAAATGTGAGTCACCTACTTAATGAGTTTGCATAAATAGATGTCAGACCAGGGACAAATAAAAAGATTGTAAATAGCCAAAAGTTACTTAAAACTAGATGGGAAGTTGTGGAGAGTCATTATTATCCACATCCTGAAGAGACATGGCACATAAAAGAAGAACGAATAATAGTTTTACAGTTGATATATAAAATCTGTATGAAAACACAACTAAAGGGTGCGATGGGTAAATTGTTGCCATTTTATATTTTTAAATTTTGTGAATGTTTTTGATTTTGTCAACTGCACACTATGGTAGGGTCAGTGGGGCAGCATCTGTGAGAAAAAGAGCACCATGATGCACGCTGCCAGAAATTTGGAAACCACATGCTGTACTACTTAGCATTTGTGCTGGAAGCTCCAATACAAATATTTCAGAGTGTTTGAGGGTCAATCAGAGGACGGGTGCAGATAATTCGGAAAGAGTTGGATAAGTCTAATGGTGATTACGAAGGCGTTTGGGGTGGTCACTAGTGATGGCGACATTATGCCTCCATTCATCTTCCGACAGGGCCTCAGACTCCACATAGAAGCCTATATCAAGTGCCTTGAAAAGGTAGTATTGCCCTAGGTCAAAAAGGTAGCTGCTGGAAGACCTTATATCTAGTAACAGGACTCTGTCCCATGCCACACAAGCAGGAGAACCCAGCCCTGGCTGTCAGGCAATTTCTACAACTACATCACCCTTTACATCTGGCCATGTAACTCCCCAGACTGCAACCACCTTGATTATTATGTGTGGGATACAGTTGAGGGAGAGACCAACAAAACTCCTTGTATCACAAAAGATGAACTGAAGGCAAGGACTATGGCAGCATTCACAAACAAGGAGACCGTCCAAAAGAGTTACAGGAGATTCGGTGGCCGTGGTTGAAGCCAATGTTGATTTTATTGAATAATTTACCCTTATCTGGAAACTAATACTGATGGTATTGGTAATCTAGTATTAATAGAAGATTCTACAAGACAAAAGCTTCAGTGTTATTTTTTTTTTTATTAATTTAGGCATAAAGCATTTTTTTTTATTTTATTATATCTACTGGATGTATATCATGGCTCTCCACTAGTTCCTGATTTTTGCTGCTCTAAGTAATTTTAACTCCCACTTTGTTTCATACATCTAATGTAATGGTTCCCAAATGGTGCAGTACACCTCATATGTATTGCAGAGGAGGATAGCAGGTGAGGCAGAATGATTAAAAAGACAATTAGACATTGAGAAACAGTTTCAAAAAATTCATATGTCAAAATAAATATGATTTCAAAATTTAAAATATTATTATGGATTACTTGTAATTGCATGCATGAGTCCCTATTATAAATAGTTATAAATGATTATTGACCGATTTTATCACTGTAATAGTTTTGCATTATATCAAGTATTAAGAATATAGTAACTAGGCTCCACAAAATGTAGGAGAGAGTTATCACTGATAATGTTCTGACTTTAAATCTGCAGTTATCTCCCTTTAACACTCCCTGTTTTATATTTTTAAATGTACTTTTTATCACATAAAATTTGGTGAGGCACAAGCAAATTCTCATTCCAAAAATGCAGCCCAGAGAAAAAACGTTTCAGAACCACTGATCTAATATTACTCATGTAATGAAAAGCCGAAGAAATGAAATGAAAGAAATCCTCATTAAGAATTCATAACAACTGACAATGTTTCTTCTAAAGAAATACAAAGAAGATGTGTCTTTATGTAAATGAAAGGAGCAATTACTTTAATTAAGACTTTTAATTAAGATTTTTCACACAGCATGATCAAAAATTAGTCATTTTTGATTATATTTAATAATTCTCTTAGATCTTTGCTTTCAAACAAAGACAATAGAAATATCAACAAATACAATGTTGAGGATTGGTTGTGAAAGCAGAACAAACATTTCCTTTTTTATGTTTTAAGTTTTCAACTTCTATCTAAAACTAAACAAGCATTAAAAAAAAAAGAGAAAAATATATAAATTTGAACAGATAGATTTATTAACAATGTTAAAAAAATTGTATAGTTTGATGCAAATGTTACCAATGCCTTCTTTCACAGCATTATTAAAAACTTAGAATTACACTGATTTATTCAGTCCTCATCTCGGTTGATATTCTTTTAAGCATTGGCGGGAGTGCCACTAGCACACAAGGGGTTACAGAGAGTGAGAGCAAGAGTAAAGAGGAGTGTTTGAGGAAAGGATGCAGAGAAGGACGGAGATCAGGATCAAGGTGTCAAAAGATGTCAATTGACATTACATTTGAATACTTGAAGATTACAGCAAGTAAGAGGAAGGGAGTTCCACTGTCGGGAAGTGTGAGATAAGCAGCTGTTGGAGTAGAAGAGACAGCTACATTTAACTGTTTCAACAGTTAAAGATGCCAACCTAGTAGCAAACTTAAATTCATGCAATTGGGGTACCAGTGAAAGTAGCTAGTCAGTGGCATGAAAATATTTGTAGAAAAGATAAGCCACAGCACATTTGTGAGAAAGTAACTGTAGCTGAGATGCCACGTCAGGACCTATCACATTGCATATCTGTCTCTGGATATAGTCAAGAACCTCGAGAAGAACAGCAGGGTCACCAGACCATATATGGCAGCAGTATTCAATGCAAGGCCGAATGATTGAAGGATGGACTCAGGCTAGAAAAACCTTCTGGCATGACACAGAGAACCAACTTTCCTTGTGGTAGATGAAGCTATTGATTCAATGTAGTTTTTCCAATTCAGGTCAGTGGAAAGCATGAGACCAAGCAGGCTCAGAGAGGCACTCTTATGGAGTTGGGCATCCTGATGGGAGGCAGCGAGGGGTCTCTACACAAATCTGGAGTGGAGCCCCTAAGGCAGATAGACAGCACTCTGTGCTACCTTCCGGCAACTCCTGCAACCGCGCTGGTACCAAACTGTATTGGTTCATCCTTTCCTTTGGACTCTACTAGCAAGGCCGAGAGGGAAAACTAGATGTCTGGGCAGTCCTAGTTCTCCATACATCTGGCCCATGCTCGTAGCACACTGATGGGACTACACAGCCACCAGGGGGGATATAACTCCATCGCCTAGCACCTACAGCACTACTCTATTGTCTCCCGAGACGGACGAATGCCACTGACAACGACGATGCTGACAGTGCCAAGGAGGAAAGCAATATTTATTTTGAAAAATACAAATTTTGGCACAAGGCCAAAGGGGGGAAGGAGAGAGGCTGCTCTTCAACCTGTCTTACCTTAAATTTAACTATCTATGATTACTTACCCAAACATACCACAGTATTCCTTACACCAAAACAACACGTTCTTATTTACCATTCTTACTACAACCACCATAATACCTCACAGTCTCAATATAATCTGAACTTGTTCCCGTATGTACAATTTTTCTGGGGTGGGTGGGGAATAAAAATAACAATATTTAAAAATTAAACCCTAATGAAAGGAATAAATCTCATTAGAATAATTACCATGAAAATATTTATAGAAAACAGAGAGGAAGCTACGTCATGGCAAAGGGAATGTGACTGAAGTTGAGATGTGAGGTCAGAGCTGATTTCAGCCAAAGCAAGGCTGGCATGCCACAAGTATGCAGGGGCTTACAGGGAGTGAAAGTGAGAGAAAAGACTGAGTATAGGGAGGATTGGGGAAAGGACAAAAGATGAACGGGATTCAAGCAGATAGAAGACAGCGATTGACATTACATTTAAATTTTTGAAGATTATGTTTTATCAGGGAAGCAAGTAAATGGAAGGTAGTTCCACAGGTGGGAAGTGCAAGAAAAACTGTTGAAGTAGAAGTGGCAGTTGCATTTAGATATTTCAACAGTAAACAGTTGGGACCTACATGCCAATCTCGTGGCACACTTAAATTTACGCAGTCAGGGCACCAGTTGTCATGAAAATATTTGTAGAAAAGACAGAGGGAAGGTGCATCACATCAGTGAGAAAGTGACTGAAGTCAAGATGCCAAGTCGGGATTGCTATACATGACAGATCTTTCTTTGGATTTTGTCAAGAACCTCAAGATGATAGTAGGAGCAATAGACCAGATAGAGCACCAATAGATTTATAAGTGCGCAGAATGAATTCTGATAAGATTTGTTTGCTTTCCATTTTCAAATGTGACAGGACTTTCTTTCCAACATAATCAATAAATAAATTCCATACTCACTTTTCTCACATCTCTTTCCTTCAAATCCTTCGTGACAAGCACATGTGTATGTTTTGCCATGGTTGAAACATTTACCATTATTTTGGCATGGAAACAGGCGACATGGATTAGCTACAATAATAAAAGTTTATCAATTTAGATATTCAAGAGAAACCATTTTTGTCAGTAGATATCTGCTTGATAACCATTTATTCATGGTTTACTTCAACCAACACTGTTATTCTACAAGGCTTGATACTTTTCCTGACACCTAACTCACTCACAATAGTCCAAGAACCCCAAGGGTTTTTATTGCGACACCATCTCACAAAGGCTTGCTTGAGACCCCATCTTGAATAAGACAAGAAAGATGAGGAAAACAGTCCAAACAATGTAACTGGTGTAAAGGATTTATCATAAAGATTTGAGGCAAGTTTTTACAAGGCTTGATACTTTTCCTGACACCTAACTCACTCACAATAGTCCAAGAGCCCCAAGGATTTTTATTGCAACACCATCTCACAAAGGCTTGCTTGAGACCCCATCTTGAATAAGACAAGAAAGATGAGGAAAACAGTCCAAACAATGTAACTGGTGTAAAGGATTTATCATAAAGATTTGAGGCAAGTTTTTACAAGGCTTGATACTTTTCCTGACACCTAACTCACTCACAATAGTCCAAGAACCCCAAGGGTTTTTATTGTGACACCATCTCACAAAGGCTTGCTTGAGACCCCATATTCGTATATATATATATATATAAAAGGTCTGTTTGAAAAGTAAACAACAAACTGCATGGTTTCCCCTTGAAAGTTTAATGCATTTTTCCATCCTCCTCTGCCACACTTCTATACATTGCTGGAAGGAATCTCCTTAGATGCCCCTCAGCTCTGTCATTATGGTCCACTTGATGGCCTCCACATCTTTAAAATGGGTTGCACTGATGATCCACTTGAGCTTGAGGAAGAGGAGGTCACATGGAGCAAGATCAGGTGAATAGAGAGGTTGTTCCTGTATGCCGAAGTTCTTCACAACCAGGAACTGCCAGATGCCCAGGACACTGTGATCAGGGGCATTGTCATGGTGAACCAGTCACAATTTGTAATGCCATAACTCTTGCATGTGAAAAAAATGCAATGGCTACAGAAAGTTAAGATTATAGTTATGTACACCCAAGATATCATGTTAGATGATAACACAATCCCCATATCCTTCTTTTTCCCATAGCTCAAACAGCACAACCAGACCTGTTACTTTTCAGACAGTCCTCATATAAGATAAAGAATGAATAGTAAACATTGTTAGTTTTTTTTGTGTAACTGGTATGTACTAGTGAGCCAACCAAAATGAGATGACTCATTTTATAGTTTGCCAATAGAAGGTTAACCAATCAGAAGACTTAAAATATTCAATCCAACGTGTATAAAGGCGGCCATTTTGTTTTCTCTCCGAATAATCACTGCCTACCTCTGATATCGATGACCAGAAGAACTACTGAACTATGCTCTGCTATTTTCTCCGAATATTCACTGCCAACCTCTGATATGGAAGACCTTAAGAATTATTGAACAGCTGCTACTAGATATTGGTGTTGTTTCATTGAACAAATTACTTACTACGTTGGATTCTACATTCAGACTATGGTGAACATGTATAACAAACGTTTATTAATCTAACATTTTTCACTTTTATTAAAGCTTCATCAGAGAATGAAATATGGAAAAAACAGAGAAAGAAATTCTAGTATTTTTACTTTTGAGTTGTTTGATTTTCATTGGTTAGTCATGTTTCATGTGCATTCAACTTTTTAAACCAATGTTAGTATAGTTTGTGGTATTCTGAATTCAAGGAGAGATGACACATCCATCCAAAGTTTCAAAAGATTAACAGATTCCAAGCAACTTGAAATATCATAAAAATTGCTTTATGCATGTAAGTATAATTCTAGTATGTCTATATAGGATTCAGATTATAATAATATATATATTTATATATATAATATATAATATATATAGCAGTTCAGCACTATTTTCTTTTGAGTCTAATGAAATTTTCTTGTTTTGTAGTACTTATGTAATATCAGTTGCCCTATATCAGAATAGATTTTGGACAATCTCACAGATGAAGAAGACTTGAGACAACAAAAATAGGATTCTATAAAAATAATTTAAGAATATCATGAACTGAACATATGAGTAATGACAATATTTTCTTTTGTCTATTAATGCCAGATAGAAATAGTCATTGGATAGGGAGACTTACGCCAGGCATCAATACACTACTAAGTCATAACCAAACAGATGCTTTTCATTAGCTATTAATTCACAACCTACTGAAATAAAGAACAAATAGGAAATGTTTGTCAATCTAACATGTTTTGCATTTATTAAAGATTCCTCAGAGAATGAGATATGGAGAAAAAGAAGAAAGAAATCCTGGTATTTTTACTTTTGTGTTGTTTGATTTTCATTGGTTAATCATTTTTCTCATGCATTCAACTGGTTAAATAAATGTTAGTATAAATTATGGTATTTTGAATTCAAGGTGATCCATTTGAGGCTTTAAGCAATCAATAGATTCTAAGCCTAATTGAAAACCCACAAATGTTTCTTTATTTATGGATGTGTCATCACTCCTAGAATTCAGAATGACACAAAATACACTAACATTTGTTTAAGAAGTTGAATACATGTGAAACATGATAACTGCAAGAGCAAGTAGATATCTTGTTTGGCAAGCTCAGGCAAATATTGCTGTGCCATCTACGCTTCTCCAAGGCTCTCGAGCCAATGTTGGAATCAGCAGTATAAGGAAATTTGAACAATGTCAGTTTTCATAGCAGATTACCTGGCAAAAAGCCCATGCTTACAAAAAAGCACAAAAAACCACAAACTGCCAAAGCTCATATTAATAAGCTAGAAATGCTCTGGCAAAAGGTTTTATGGTCAGATGATATCAAACAAGAGCTTTTGGGGGTGAAACAATAAGTGCTATGTCTGGCAAGCTTCTAACATGGCTTTTGAGGAGAAGAATTTGGGTCCCCATTATAATTCGGGTGTGTTTTGCTGAAACTGGAACAAGCATAATAATATGAATTGATGACATCGAGATACCAAGCAATTTTAAATGCCTTTACCCCCAGTTTGAAAGTTGGCTTTTGGTTGCATCTGAATCTTCCAACAGGACAATGATCCAAAACATCAAAGCAAACTTTGGGTCTGTTATATTCAATTACACATAAATACCCTTGGTAAAGGTATGAATTCTCCACTCCACAACTATGGGTTAATTAGTATGACATGCATCAGTAAATGTTTAATATCTCTAAAAGATTTGTTACAATCTAAAAATATTTTCTAGCTTTAAATAACCTGCAAAAGGTTGATAAGCTGTAAAAAAAAACAAATCAATCAATTAGTCCCCCTCATCATATGCCTTTACAACATCTGAATAACCTTCTACCTTGAGTGGATCTTAGGTTCTGTATTAGGGAAACAATAGTAAATTAATAAAAAGTATTCTCTTTTATTGAAACATTTACCCGCATTCTTACAAAGTTCAAGCATCTATGAGTTTGCTTGAAGCAGAAAAATACATGGAGGTATTTGTTAATAGAATTATGGTGAAAAAAAAAAAAAGGTTCTGATCTTAATCTAAAATATATTTTAAAGAATTTTGCACCATCAAAATCACAAACAATAAAACAGGCAACCTGTACTCATTCTCCACCATTTTCTCATATATTACGTTAAAAGTACATCTGACTAAATAAAATTAGCCAGCAGTGTTCAGTAAGTAAGCCAAAGATTTAAATATACATCATAGAGAGAACCACAACAAATACATATGTTCAGCACAAGTTTTTCCATGGAATCCTGGTCTGCACTCACATTGGTAAAATTTGCCATTAATTATACATTTGGCACCATTTTTTGGTTCCAGTCCGCAAGGATTGCCCGAAACAGAAATATTTATAATTTCATTAAACCAGTTTTGTATTCTTAGCAACATATTGCATTTCATATTCTAAAAAGCCAAAAGCACATATAAATTTCAAATTTGTCTGCAGAAAATTGCTTTAGAAATTCATGGCTGAATTTATCATAATGGTTTATTGATGGAAATGTCAAAAGCGTGTCAGACTTTCTCATTTATTAACTGGATTCTCAAATTTCACCGATACACAACGGCAAAATAATTCTCCATTTAAACTTTTAGTTCAGCATGATTGTATTTCAAGAGGAAGAAAATTTAAACTGATAGCAATTTACCATTTGAGATAAACCATGAATCTGTATCAAATATTTGAATCATGAATCAAATCATGAATCTGTATCAAATATTTGAATCATGAATCAAATCATGAATCTGTATCAAATATTTGAATCATGAATCAAATCATGAATCTGTATCAAATATTTGAATCATGAATCAAATCATGAATCTGTATCAAATATTTGAATCATGAATCAAATCATGAATCTGTATCAAATATTTAAATCATAAATCAAATCATGATTCTGTATTGAATATTTGAATCATAAATCAAATCATGATTCTGTATTGAATATTTGAATCATAAATCAAATCAGGAATCTTCATCAAATATTTGAATCATGAATCAAATCATGAAATGTATCAAATAATTGAACCATGAATGAAATCATGAATCTATATTGAATAATTAAATCATGGATCAAATCATGAACCTGCATCAAATATTTGAAAATAAAATATCTTGAGATCAAACCTTGTTTACCTTCAAGAAACAAAGTAAAAGATAGGGTTTGCATAATAATTATTTATTTATTAAGATTAATAATTATTTTTATTACATTCTTCTGTCAGTGGTGCTTAGAACAGACTAAATGCACTCCCTGCAGAGGTATAAGACCCCAACAAAATAGGACTTTTCCCCTGTTTGGATATGTATAATCAGTCAGTTTTTGTGTCATGCATGATACACTTTTAGGCAATCATGTATCTTTCAATACATGACTGACGAGGCAGATTTTTTCCCTGCAGTAAGTTACCATTTCTTTCTGCAGTAGACCAGTTGCCATCCAAGGGTATAGAATACAGCCTGTCCTGCTATTTACCCATAGCTGATGGGAGAAGAAAAAGATTTACACCTTTCCTAGGTGTATTAGCATGTAAGTGAATGTAATGGATTTGACTGGAACTCAAACTCAGCTCTCCGATTCCTCAATCCGAGCCACAACCTATTACTCCACTGGGCCTACAGACTTAGGTATAAACCTGACCAAAGTCTACCATCTTTACTAGACTTGTGTCAACCATTTTGCTTCTAGTACAAACCAAATATTCATCTTTCTTTATGACACTAGTGTAAACCAAACTTGAGCTTGTACTTTTAACTCTAGTATAAGCCAGATTTTTTGTCACTGTTGCAAAACTACCCAGTTTCTAACTTTTTTTAGTCTCATACAAACTCGACCTGTGCCTTCATTTTTGACTAATGTAAACCAACCAGTATCTATGATTTTGAGCAGGACATTTGCCTTCCTTTTTTACTCTCATGCAAATTGGACCACTGCTTTCTGTTTTGACTCATGGAAACCAAGCTGTATTTATCATTTTGAGCAGGACCTATTTTTTCCTTTTTTTACTCTATTGAAAACCAGACAGTTTTTTTACATTTTTAATACTAGTGCAAACAGTACAGTGGAAAGTTGTCTGAAAAGCAAAAGGCATGAAAACTGAGGTAATATTCCAATAAGAAATTATGTAAATCCAATTAATCTGTTCCACACATCCAAAAATATTAACAAAAATACATTTTATACAGAATAACTATAATTTTAGATTCAGAAAAAAAAAATAAATAAAATAAATGTCAAATAAATAGAATAAATGAACATTTAACTTCACTTTACATTTAGTGAATAGCTTGTTGGTATATGTATATCCATACTCACTACTCGGTTTATCCCTTGTTTCTTGTTTAGAGTTGGGTTTCTGGTTCCTTCTAAATTCTACTTCAACTCTATATTTGTAACATCTCTGCCTAAACACTGAAATTTTTACTATTCATTTATTTATATTTTTTCCACAATAGAAGCAGATAGGTTCACCTCTCATCTGGTTCATGCCCATCCCCAGTCTTTTGAACAGGTGTAGAGGTTACTCCCTTGTTTCCTGTTCAGGATTGGGTTTCCAGTTCCTCCTAAAAATCTTTTCTCCTCTTTTCCCTTCCAGTGGCCCTTTGCATCCTTTTGGCATTTTCACTTTGTTTGGGGTGGTGCCTCTTATTCTGTAACCAAAGCTAGATTTATCATTGCGCTTAGGTGTGCTTAAGCACAGTGACCCATTGACCAGGGTGGACCCATCTTCCTTCCATGCCTGTGTAGGCATGCTTTCAGGGCCCAAGTAAGGGGCCTCATAACTTTACTAGCACAGGACCTCATTTGTCGTAAATCTGGCACTGTCTGTAACTCTCTACTTCAAGTTTCTCATTGGCCTTGTACAGAGTGAGCATTATTGTACATTGAGTAATACAAAGACATGTTGGCAGGATCAGTGGCATTAGAGTGATAAAAATGGATATGATGAGCATTAAAGTTTCCAAAAAAGATATTTGCTGAAGGCTCAAGAGATAATTCCCTGGGAGATTTCCATGAATATAGACACCAAGGTCATGCATGGGAAACCTAGATTCATTTTGATATTGAAAAAGATAACCAGGAATATAAAATGCCTGGCGTAAACTCATCAACTTTGGTAGTGAGTGCTGGCATCGACTCAATATTATTGTTTTAATCATTTCACCCAGTGCAAGGTGGTAATGCCAGTATTACACAGGGGGTTACAGGGAGTGAAAGTGAAAGAGAAGACTGAGAATAGGGAGGATTGAGGAAAGGACAACAGATGAACAGGTTTCAAGAAGACAGATGAGGGCGATTGATGTTGCGTTTTTAAATTTTGGAGATTGTAGAAGCAAGTAAGCAGAAGGGAATTTCACAGATGGGATGTGTGAGAGAAGAAACTGTTGGAGTAGAAGTGGTAGTTGCACTTATCTATTTCAATGGTAAAAGTGTGGGACCTAGATGCCAATCTAGTAACATGCTTCATTTCATGTAGTTGGGGGCAACAAGAAAAAAGCAGTTGCCACGAAAATATTTATAGATAAGTCAGAGGGAAACCATATCACATCAGTGAGACAGTGACCGAAGTTGAGATGTTTGGTCAGGATCAGTTACATTACAGATCCTTCTTTGGATTTTGTCAAGAATCTCAAAATGTACAACAGGAGCACCAGTCTAGATATGGTAACAGTATTCAATAGATGGACGAATGCTAGATTTGTAAATGTGTATGTTCAATTCTGAGGAGAAAGATTTTCTGGCATGACACAGTGACCCAACTTTCCTAGCAATAGATGCAGCTATTGATTCAACATAGTTACTCTACTTCAAATCAGTGAAAAACAAGAAGGCATAAAATATTTCTCCTCAGGGCAAACTTTAACCATTTTTGGGTGGAGGAAATACGGTATATACAAATTCATAATATACTTACGTTCTGTACATGTTCTTCCCATAAAGCCTACTTTACAAATACATTTGAAAGCACGTCCATGGTTGAGGCATTTTGCACCATTTTTACAGCGTTCTAGTCCACATGGATTGACTGCAAAATTAGAAATATCTCTCAAATGAATAATGATACATTACAGGTTATTAAATAAGGATTTAACAAAAATATTTCACAGATTGTAATAATAAATGCTGTGGTATCTGGTGGACCCAGTAGATGATTTAACAAGTAAGATCTGGTGGATATAGTAGATAAATTAACAAATAACATCTAGTATAGGATATAGATGCATTTAAAAATAGTATCTAGTAGAAGTCATACATGGATTTAAAAATGATATCTGGTGGATGCAAAAGATGTATTAACATGTATTAACAAGTAACAACTGGTGAAGGCCATCTATGCATTTAAACATATCTGGTGTATGTAATAAATGCATTAAAACATTTGGTGGATGCAATATATTCATTAACAAATACTATCAGCTGGAGGTAGAATATGCATTTACAGATGATATTTTGTGGATGCAATAACAAGTAAACAGTGGTGGATCTAGTGAATGCAGTAAATGGATAAACAATATTACAATAATGAGGTACCAGATGCATAAACAAGTAACATCTGGTGGAGGCAGTAGTGGCAAGTAACATATGGCAGAGGCATTATATGCATTTGAAAGGACAATCTGGTGAATGTGATAGATGCATTAACAAGTATGATATTGTGGATATGATAGATGCTATAACATTTAAGATCTGGTAGATGCAGTATATGCATAAGCAACCCGCATCCTGTGGATGAGGTAGATACATTAAAAAGTTCTGGAAGATGCAGTGTATACAAATAACATCTGGTGGCGGCAGTAGATGTATAACAGTGGGGAAAATAAGTATTTCATACCCTGCTGATTTTCTAGAATTTTTTTTATATTCTGTCTCTCACTTTCAAGATGAACCTACCCTGAAAATTATAGACCGTTCCCATTTTGTAAGCTGGCAAACTCAGAAAATTTAGCAGGGATGACATACTTATTTTCCCCACTCTAAGTAACATCTGGTTGATGTAGCAGATGATTTAATATTTAACATCTGGTGGAGGAAGTATATGCATTAACATCTGCTGAATGCAGTAGATACATTAACAAATGTCATCTGGTGGCAGCAATATTTGTATTTAAAGTTACATCTGGTGGGTGTGATAGAAGCAGTAACATTTAAGATTTGTGACTGCAGTATATGCATTAACAATTAACATCCTTTTGATGTGGTAAATGCATTAAAATCTGTTTGCAGTAGATGCATTATCACTTAACATCTGGTGGAGGAAGTAGATACATAAACAAATAACACATGGTGGATGCAGTATATGCATAAAAATAAATTAACATCCTGTGCCTTAAGAAGATCTGATGGAGGAAATATATGCATTTAAAAATCTGGTGGATGTGATAGATACAATAACATTTATGATGTGCTCGTTGCAGTGGATGCATAAATTAAAATATGTTGGAGGCATAAACATCTAGCAGATGTAGTATATACATTAAAAAATGCCGTCTGTTGGCTGCAGTATATGCACTTAAAGCAGCATCAGGTAGATGAATTAACATTTAACATCTGGTGGAAGCAGCAGATGCATAAACAAGTGACATCTGGCAGATGTGATAGATGCATTATTATTTAAGATGCAGTAGATACATCAATAGTTAACATCTTTTTGGGGTTGTAAACACATTATGAAGTAACATCTGGTAGATATTGTTGATGCATTAGCAAGGGACATGTGGTGGAAGCAGTAGATGCATTGAGAAGTAATATTTGGCGGATGCAGTGGGCATTAACATGTAAAATGCAGTGAAAATATGTGCACTAATATGTAAAATGCAGTATATGCATTTGAAGGGTAATATCTGGAGCATGTTTTGATGCATTAACAAATAACTTGTGGGGTAGTAGATTTATTAACAAGTGTCATCTGGTGGAGTTAGTATATGGATTATCAAGTTACATCTGGTAGATGCAGTAACATTTATAATTGACAGGCCCATTTGTCTTGGGAAATTTTATGCAATTTAATCATCCCACCAAACATCACCAGTATTTACCTTATGGGCAAAGCATCCCCATAGAGAATATACTTCTAGGCATGTATAAAACTGTGTACAATACAAAACCTTATATATGCTATTTTTTCCTATACTCGCTAGCCTAAAGGAATTTTTACAAAATGACCATTATGGAAATGATGATAAACAAATTGAAATTTAAAAGTATAGAAATTAATGAAAGACATTTATGGAAATATTGATGCTAAACTAAAAATTAAATTAAAAAGGTAGAAATTAATGATAGACATTTATAGGAAATACTGATTAGAAATGAATAAAAAACCATTACAGAAATATTGACGATAAAAAAAATTGGAATTTAGAAAGTAGAAATTAATAAATGACCTTTAGAGAACTATTTATATGTAGCAGGAAACCTGGTATTCTGTAGCACAGACACTGGAAACACACTCACAATGGATTCTGGTTCAGTGTGCACTGACATCACCTGCATTGAGTGTAAAAGCCTACTGACTTCTCAACAAAGACTCCCCTTTTTATACGTTCTTACCCAGCCAGAGAATTTGCATATTGAGCACACAATAATGGAGAATCAGTTTTCTGTTGTTAATAAGTAATAAAATAATCCCCCAATTATCAATATTATAACAGTGCAATTGATATTTAAAGACCTACAAGTATCAACCGGACATAAAGTGGTGGATCAGTTTTCTATTGTTCTTAAGTCATGAACTAATCCCCCACCAATTTTTATATAACAACTGTAAAAAATATATTAACATATTACCTCTGGGGTAACTCTCCAGCACATTAAAGCAAACAAATTTGAAATTAAATAGGTGGAAATTAATGAAATTCCATTATAGTATTACCTTTTATTAAAAGTAGTCATTTGAGAATAAGAAATGTTGATTTTAAAAATTATCATATGAATTTAGACTGATGATTTAAATCTGTACACAACATCTTTCAAAAATGATTGGTCAGTTCATTCTTGAGTCTATTTTTTAGGTATGAATTGATTATTTCATATTTTGTTCTTTTTGGGGGATTATCCGAGTTTTCTAAATATATATTTTTGCTTGGGTAAATTCTTTTTTCATAATAATATTAAGGTTTGAACAACATATGTCATCATTCCTGACAGCATCAGAAAACAAGTACTGATTTTAAATGCTACTAGACATAAAGTGGGGGATCAGTTTTCTATTGTGAGTAAGTAATAAACTGATCCCCCAATAAACACCAAATATAATAATTATAAAATAATACAGTTAAAAATTCACAAGTGATAACCTAAAAAGAGATTAACAAAAAATTTTATTATCACTTCTGACAGCAAGGGTAAATTAATATTGATGTAAGATTCTACTGGACATAAAATGGGGGATCTGTTTTTTGTTATTAAATAATAAAATGATTCACCAATTATCAATATATATAATAATTACAAAATAATACAGTGAAAAACTTACAAGTG
>OZ038492.1:5262283-5282283 GCA_964036315.1 Acanthosepion esculentum | reverse complement strand
TTGTTAACATGGGACTTTTTTGATGGTAGGACCTTGTCAAAGATTTTTGACATATATAACTAGAGCAATAGTCCCCGTGCTGAATTTATTGTCTCATGCCTTGCTAATTAATGATGGTTAAGACATCAACTCTGGATCTAGCGGAGCAAAGCCTATACTGGTTATCACTCAGGAGGTTGTTCCTGTTGAGGTCTTCAAAATTTTCTTTTAGCTAATTCTTTTGATCTGTTATTAAAAGTAGATACACAACACAAAGTTATAAAATGTAAGATGAATGGAACAATGTCACACATTTCAAATATTTTATAATTTTAAACACAAACCTAATAACATAAATGACTTACATTTTTGACAGTGGATGCCTTCATATCCTGTCATGCACTCACAGCGGTAGGATAAGCCAACAGGGATGCATTTACCGCCATGTTTACATGGTTTTTCTTCACATAAATTCACTGCAAGAAAAAGAAGTAAAAACATGAGAATGTGCAACTTTATTTGCAAATTCATCTTCATTGCTTTTCACAAATGTAGAAGAATCCAAGAGATTTTATCGATAATATAAATGAAGGCCACTTGTATGTGAATATGCCCGTCTTCTTGAACAACTAGTTAGTTCCAATTGCAGATACATACTCATCCCCATTTGTGTTTGTTTAACACTCACAGCATAGACCTGTGGTTTATACTACTGAGTGGACCTTAGTTACAGTTTCCAGAAAAGAGAGTGCATTATCTGACATGATCAACAGTCTGAACAAGCCCAGTACACTCAAACCCTTGGTCACGATGACTTGTGACTTTGTGCTAAGCACAAATTTTGATGGCTAGCAAATAGTTCTGTCTATACAATTTCACTCATAATTCTTGGGTCAGGCACTACCCATATATGTTGCATGCTGGGATCACCTCTCCAGGCCAATAAGGTCAAGAAGTCACCTTCCTAATAAATCAATCATGTTGAGATTCAAGCCAGGGACTTATGGTCAGAAAGCGAATGTTTTAACCACTTGGCCATGTGCCCATCAGCAATGTAGAAACACATTAATACACGGATAGAAGAAAATCACTGAAAGAAAGGAATGGCAAACATGAATTGTTCTCAAAGAGATCTTTTATACCAATATATATACTTCTCACTAATTTGTCCCATATGGAGAAACTATAACATATATATATACAACAAGCAGTATGAAAGGAGTAAAAAGGGAGAAGGTTTTACTTGTAATATTTCCCAAAGGGAAAATGAGAAGGTCTGTGGTGACCTTTATATGCCACGTGAGAGCATGTGGGTTGCTTTGTTAACCCCTACCACTGTGGGGTTGTGATTTGTCTTCTCTGCAGATTACATAAAAACAACACTGGCAACCATAGCTAGTCTCCAGGTATGATAAACAGCAACAGACCTGGAATGATAAGTCTTGCTTCGGTGCAAAATGCACAAAAACTGACTCTTGACACTTTATGAACTGATGTCACTCACCGGCCACCATGTGACTCTCATCACTTCATCTCACCAGAATAGAGATAATTGCTCTTTGCTACCTACAATGTCTTATAAAGTATAACCTCATTAAGTAGAGGAACAAGTAGTTCAATCCACATGTCTAAATATGATGTGCAAACCATTCACAAACCAACAACTTTAAAAGAATCTGCATTCAGCTGGCAGAGGAGAAAGGAAGAATAAAAATGGTTTTCTCAGATTAAGAAAGGGATAACAGATTCAATTCCCACTGAGATATATATTTTATTAATTAAAACTTCAACTTCTAGGTCAAGAGATATTCATTTTACTGCCTAAAAAAATAGATGTTTACTCAAATTGGTCTACCCACTAAATATAATAGTAATAAGAAGTAATATTATTTCCCTTAAATGATTCCTGGATGTTTCCCATGACTTAACACATGTTTAACCTGTGCACCATCAAAAAAAAAAAATAATCAGCATCAAAAGGATGTTTTTTTTTCTCTTGGCACCACTATTACTGTCAACAACCTCAGTAATGTTTATTATTTTATGAAGCTATGTTTAAAATGTAAATGACAACAGACACACTATTTACATCCTTGTGCAAATTAATTGGAACAACCATTTTAGTTTCCTTTTTTTCACCTTACGCTCGGGTCTAGACCTCCTGGAGTGACAGTGTGTAATCAATTTCTATTTTTCCGCAGATTATGTCATTTGCAGTGGTTTGCAGTAATATTAACCTATTTTGGGGGTGTATGATGAAATTTGTTTGGCCCTAAAAAATATTGTGTCATCTTTGATTGCATCAGATTTTTATCACACCCAGACACTATTGTCCTGACTGTTGATTAGTTGTCCTATAGCCATTGTCTGCAATGTACATTACTCCGAGGAAGCGTACAAAAATTTATAATGCTGCACGAACACAGTGGCAAGCATTACCAGTGAGTAAATCCAAGTACTAGACTAGCACAGAAACTCTTCTGATTTAAATCCAGTCGAGAATCTGTGGTCAATCTGCAAGGAATGACTTTGTGGAATAAGACATACAAGGTACTAATATGTCCACTGGGTCATGTTTCATTGGAAAAATATGAAAAAAGTAAATAGTAATGGAATTATTCATTTTGTTTCAATTAATTCACACAAGACTGTAGTGGTTAGATTGTTCATTTACAGGATAAATTCTATATTTACAAGATTATAAAATATGTGAATGTTTATAACAACATCAGTAATGGGTCACATTGTACAATCAGCAAAGAACAATTTCTGCTCAAGATCAAGTGCTTTTACAAGAGTAAAGGGATCCAGCTGCCTTAAATATCACTCATACCTAAAGGTTGACAGATTCCTGTCTTTCCTAAGGGAATTGGTACAAAGTGAACACAAACAACCCTCAACCAGAATTTGAACTTGGTTTGCCTGTTCCATTTCCTGTTTTTTTAGCCATTTGTCTTCCCACATAATTTAATTTGATTTCAGCAAAGTATATCAATTGCTTACCTATAGCACAGTTCTTTCCTTCATCTTCTGGTCGACATTTGCAAATATATCCCTTGCCATGATTGATGCATTTCCCACCATGCTGACACGGGTGTGACATGCATGGATCAACTATGAAGAAAGAGTGAGAAAAAAAATGTTTATATATAAATATAAATCAATGTTCATAATGTCTACTTTAGCATACCAATACTCGTCAATTTATGTCTATCTACCAAGATAGCTCAAGAACCTTGACTGGGAAAAAATGACGAAGAATTGCACATACATAGTTAAGGGAGTGTGAAAAGTTAACATCTTTTTTTATATCATTATCTTCTCTTTAGTTACAGATTATTAGTTGTTCCTGTTACAGGTCGTCAAGTGATGATGTTTCTCTTAATTAGTAATGGTAATGTCAATATTAGCTGTTTCCTTATAAGGAAACATTCAACATTCATTGATCAAGCATCCAGTACTAGTGTCGGTTGAAATTGATAAGATCTTTCTCTTAAAATAATTTTTCTGAAAAATAGGTTTGAGAAAAAAACAGTTGTGTACAGCTAATATTTTGCATATTTCTGAAGTTGTTGGATAGCATTCATGACATCTATATGAGAGTCTACTTTTAAACAAGTTTCAACATTCCAACATGTACGCTGACACATATTAGGCCGATGGGGGTCGGTAAGTGACACATGGGACATCTGCACAGCTACTTCTGTTTTTTTCTCATGGCTGTCGAATGGAACGAATCTTCCTTATACATAATATACAGCTTTCTGAATTACTCTAAGCATGACTTTCTATTTAAGATGACAACTGGAATTCCCTACATCCAACTGAGTGCTAGTTTATCCCAAAATTTAATTTATTTTCTCTACTTCCTTTTTCTATATATGTGGACATGATGTGGCTGTTTTGAAACCTCATATCTATAAAAACATTAGATAATAACATTTACCATTTTCTTTACTATGTAGGTCTCCTGATTATGGCTGAGTCCCATTGTATCATGCACAATATGTGTATATGGGTGTATATATATATATATATATATATATATATATATATATATATGTTGTATCCTTAAAGGTTACAAACAGACAAAGGTGGTACTTGAGTAAAAGGAACTGCAGAATGGGTGCAGATGAAAGTAAGGGAGGTTTATTGTAAAAGAGAATACACTACTGAAAGACAGGGAATTCATTAGCAGGCTAGTAATTCCCGAAGCAAGTCCGCCAGGTATATCCTGTGCTTACTATATATGTAGTCAGTCCACATATATCACAGGGAGTGTGGACATTCCATTACAACAATATATATATATATATATATATTATATATATATTAAAAGCTGTCTGCATGCACTCTGTGGAGTTAGCCTTCAAGATAGGACATTTAACGTTGACCTGTTTAACAGGTGTAATATTTGAGTAATCGATATTTTTCTCATACAGTATCAGTTATGATGGACTGGTCATGTCTTGAGAATATCTGATGACAGGATACCCAAGATCCTAATGTACAGCCAGTTAGATCAGGGCTACAGGTATGTAGGACGCCCATAGCTAAGATACAAAGACAAGCTGAAGAGCAACTTATCAGCTGTCAATATAAAACATAACACCCTTGAGCACTTAGCCTTGGAGCAAATAGAATGTAGATCAATGTGTTTTAGTGGACTCAGCAGTTTTCAATCTGCTTGTGTGAATTTATCTTCAAGAAGCAAGAGCAAGATGTAGAAGGTCAGCCAATCTAACAGTGATCTCATCCCACAATCCTCACACTTGCTTCATTTCATAACAGAAACATTTCAGATATCAGATCGTCATACATTGAATCTGACAGGAGAGTCCATTATTATATATATATATATATATATATATATATATATATATATATATATATATACACACACACACACACAAATCCAGCACCTTCTCGCTTCTGTTTGAGGAATCCTTCCCTATTTGACATTCACACTTCATATTAGTAACCTTACTGGGTTATATGGGGCCAAGATTGTTGCCCCATCTTGCTTTTAGCCCCTCTCTAGTTCTTTTCCACTGTCTTTGTGTCCATTCCATCATTCTAATAGTTCACGTGTGGTCTCTGAGACAAGTGACATGGCCAGCTCATTTATGTTTGTTCTTCTTGATGATCTTGATTATTTCCTTCACTCCAGTCTACTGTCAAATCATGCTGTTTCTCTTCCTGTCACATGAGGTGATGCCAAGCATGATTTCCTCCATTTTACATTGAATCACTCCAAAGGTGTCTGCAGTGGTGGTGTTGAGTGTTCATGTCTCACTTTCATAAGTCATTATCCCAGCAGAATATATTCATTAAAAATTTTCTGGATTATATATCTTACTGTTCTTTCTTTTTACTAGATTATATACCTTACTGTTCTGTCTTTTTACTATTATATATATATATATAATATATTTTTTATTTTTATATTTTCCCTCTTTCTGTCAGCAACTGGATTCTATGCCAGAAAAATGACATCTTTTGAGTCTAACAGCAAGTCATCCCATTTTTTGGCATTTTCATAAGAATGAAAGTGCTACTCAACCAGGCTATATGCCATCAAACAGAACAAGTATTAATCAGATGGGGCAATGTCTGGTGAATACGGCAGGTGAGGTAGGACTTCCGATTTAAGCATTTCCAAGTAGGTTTTGCAACATGTGGCCTAGCGTTGTCATGTTGCAAAAATGTTGTCATGTCTCTGCTGGTATAGCAGCCATTTTTTCTTTAGTGCTCAGCTCAAATGCATCAATTGTGCTTGATAGCGATCTCTCATGATGGTTTTGGTCAGTTTGAGTAGCTCGTAATAAACCACACCTGATCCCACCAAATGCAGAGCAGAAGCTTCGAACCATGGATATTCAGCTTTGCCACCAATCTTGATGCATGGCTGTGCTTACCCCATGATCTTCCATGCTTAGGATTATCGTCATGTATCCACTTTTCATTAATGGTCACAATACAATGCAAAAAAGCATTCCTTTTCTGCTGTTGAAGCAGCTGTTCACATGGGACAGGACGCCATTCAAAATCTCCCAGTTTCAACTCATATGGCACCCAATGTCCTGGCTTTTGAATCATTCCTAATGCTTCCAAGTGTTTCAAAACTGTTGTGTGTCAACTTTTAAGGATTCTGCAAGTCCAACATTCCTTATCTTCAAACTTTTCGGTGTTCCAGACCGTTCTTTATCTTCAACATCAAAATCATTATTTTGGAAGCATCTAAACCAATCTCTGCATGTTCTTTCCCACAGAGCATGGTCAGTGTAAGTCTCAACAAAAATTATGTCGGCTTCAGCTGCAGATTTCTTTCGAATAATGTAGCGCAGTAAAATTCCCCACAAATAAACTTTCTTTGGCACAAAATCTGACATGTTTAATGCTATGAAAAACAAAGTGGTTTACACTTTGGCAAAATGAGATACACAGAATTTCAAGCTTGCTTATAATACTTCCTTATAGATGTGTTACCATCTGAAACTACATGTTCTGGCAACACCAACTTTTGGAAAACAGCAAGAGCTTATTCAAGGTCTTAAGATATATATATATATATATATATATAAATATATATATATATATATATATATATATATATATATATATATATACACAAGATAAAGAACAAATAGGAAACATTAGGAAATTCATTATCATATCATCCTGTTGGATTCTGATCCACATTTGATCTTCCATTTATTTTTTTTAAAAACTGAGGAAGGTGAGTATAGTAAGGAAAACGTAAAAAAAAATCCAAGAGATAAATCTGAATGAACCAAAATACTCACCAATTTCACAGGTTGGTCCCCTAAATCCTATTTTACAAGTGCATTTAAATTTGTCCCCAACATCGGTACAAGTACCAGCATTTTGGCAGGGTTTTCTTGCACAAGCATTAACTGAAAAAAAAAAAAATTATTTAACGTAATTTCTGTCTGAATTTCTGGAATGAGAAGTTACCATTTTTACATTATTCACATATGGACAATTGCCAACATCTTTGTTGTTATTATCACAGTTCCAGCTATTGTGTTTTCTGGTGTTTATTGATCCAGTTAAACTTCATGAAATTTTGAATTGAACCCTTTATTTAATCTACAGGTAGATTGTTCTCATTCCACTGCCTATATATAGGGATATCTTGTTCCTATTTTTAGTTCTGCTCCATTATTGCAGTGGAGACAGGGTGAGCAATAGCTGGACTGCATTGTTCCTTTGGAACAATCCTGAGTTTAGAATTTTTCACATAAAAAATATAGAGCACCATTTCCCCCATTAAGAATACATTTATTTATGTCAAAACCTTCCCTTGGGTGCCATGAATATACATACAATATTTGAGTGCTATGGAAAGAAATGTCTAAGGGTACAACAGTTCATCTTATTGAATTGCTAAATCACTCCCATACTGCAAACAAAGCCTTGCCCGGTGTGTTAAGATTTCAAGGTCATTAAGTGTTCATGGATCTTCAAGGTTGGGGCAAACTAAAAGATTTTTCTATAGTTTATGATAGCCCTCATTAGCAGTTGGGTAGCATATCCCCATTTCTGAGGGTTGGCTCTACAGTGACCAACAGCTTTTTGGAGGCAATTTAGGTAGGAGCAGGATTCTGTAGGGGTGAGAGAAGTAGAGACTGTGTTTCATGTTTTTAAGGTGGAGGGTTATGGTTAGGGTTAGACACTGACTAGGAGCTATGCTATTCAGTGGTTCAGCTGATTGTAAAAAACTGCATCTTGACTTGAGCTTCTCTGTCATTGGTTCACAGCCATGTATTGGATGACGAGAGTTGATTTCTTGCTTCAACTTCTTGAGCTGGAAGTGGACTGTCCTTCTTATGTAAGGTGGAGCAATGTGATGAAGCAAGTAGTGGTCATCTACTTTGGCTTGCTTGAGACACCCAGTGACCAATCTGCAAGGGGTGTTTAAGGCCAGGTCAATTTTCTTTGCATGTGATGATCCGCTCTACAATGGTGAGGCATATTCTGCTGTAAAGCAGCAACAGGTGTGGGGTGTGGATTGTGCTGGCATCGGCACCCAATTTGGTGTTAACCAGCCTCTTTAAGATGTTGTTTCTTGATTCAACGTTGGCTTTAGTCTTTGTATGTAAGGATCCAGTCCAGAGTGATGACAAACTGCTCCCCCACCTGCCCACCCGCAAGGAGATAGGCTTGAAGCATGAGAATAAA
The DNA here is from genome assembly GCA_964036315.1 of Acanthosepion esculentum. NCBI lineage: Eukaryota > Metazoa > Mollusca > Cephalopoda > Sepiida > Sepiidae > Acanthosepion > Acanthosepion esculentum. Next base: position 5,274,099 of record OZ038492.1, on the reverse strand, counting down.
CACAAAGATGAAGACATTAGTTGAACATCCTTAAATACAGTAAACGTTTTTTTCCTTAATATGCTCTGCTAAAATGGGGATGCATCTAATATGCCAATGTATCTTTCATGCAGTTAAATATGATACATATCAATTTTAATTGAGTTTTAACAATTACTTAAACTTATTTTCATTTCCTCATTGCTTTTCCAATATCAAGCATTATACCTTTTATTGTGAGAACTCTAAAATTTCAATATCTCAGTTTGATAAAATCTTTTTCTCAAACAATGTGAGATAAATGCAGAATTCACACATTATCTACTTTTCTTGACTTACATTGAAGTCTGTTCATAAGGATGGCATACATATCTTTAAAAGTAGTTCTGTAGTTTATTTATTTATTTATCAGTGTGATTGATTGATTTGTTTTTATGGCTTATCAACCTTTTTTAGGTTATTTAAAGCCAGAAAATATTTTTAGATTGTAAGAACATTTTAAAGATAATAAAGGTCTTCCGATACAAGTCCTACTAAGTAACCCAAAGCTGAGCAAGAAAGGGTTGATTCTTATTTTTTCCACAAGGGTATTTGCACATAAATGAATACAATGAACCCAACTGGAACTATAACGTGGCTCTCAGATATCAAATTAAAATACTCACGCATCCAATCTGAGAGCTACTGATATTCGCAAGCAGTCACTCATCTACACCCTTGTGCAAATTAATTGAAACAACCAGTTTAGCTTCCTTTCTTTCACCATACAGTCAGTTTTAGACCCACTGGAGTGACAATGTGTAATTGATTTTTATTTTTCCTCAGATTAGGTAATTTGAAGTGGTGCGCAGTAATATGAATCTGTTTTTGGGATGTATGATGAAATTTGATTGGCCTTGGAAAATATTGAGTCATCTGTGATTGCATCAAATTTTTATCACGCCCAGACACTATTGTCTTGAATATCAATTAGTTGTCCTATAGCCATTGTCTGTGATATACATTACTTCAAAGAAATGTACGAAAATTGTAATGCTACACAAACATACTGGCAAAACCTTACCAGTGAGCAAATCAAAGTACTATAGATTGGCCCGAAAACTCTCCTGATTTAAATCCAATTGAGAATCTGTGGTCAATCTGCAAGGAACAACTTTGTGGAATGGCCATACGAAGTACTAACATGTACACTGGGTCATGTTTCATTGGGAAAATGAAAAAAAAACTAAATAATTACAGAATTATTTGTTTTGTTTCAATTAATTTGCACAAGTGTGTAGGTAGTGACCAGGCTAAACATTGCTTAACCTTATATGAGAGGTGGTGTTTTCAGAAGCCAAAAATGTCAGTGTAAGAAATTGAACATTTGGCATTTATTGCATGAACAGTTACTGTCAGAAGGAATTTATGAAATCCTTTTCTTAAAACTGTTTTTCAGGAAATTAGACTTCTCGAGTTCAATAATTTATCGCTTTTTTTAATATTGATGCTTGACAATGCTTCATCTGATACAAAATAAATTAATATTTCTGGCACTTATATCATTCCTCAGTTGGTAAATTCATTTGAGTTTCAAAGAAATAGACAAGGACATTTCTATCCTTTTTAAAGCATGGATTCCAGTCAATTTTGATGTTTAAAATATTTAAATGCAATGTCAATTGTCATCAACTGTTTTCCTGCATCCTGTTCCATTATCATTTCTCTGCACTAAAGTCTTTTCATTCACTTTCACTAACAACTGGTGCCTTACTGACATTACCATTCATTGATTTTTTTAAAGACATATCAGTTCTTTATGGGTCATTTAATGCTGGAATTTTATTTTCTTGGAAGCTTTGAAGTAATAAAAATATGATATATGTTATTCTGCTTTCACAATTGAATACATGGTAGAAGATACTCTGCTTTTGTGCATCTACATGTTTGTGTGAACATGATTAATAGCGGCAATGATATATATGTTTTATGTTGTAGTTTTGTTAAAGCTATATTTTGGAATTCAGTTTCTTTCAGAAATCGTACAATATTATATGCAGTAATGTCATGAAAGAGTTCTTTTATGTTGATTGTTTGGTAGTTTTTTAAATGAATTTGGTTGAAGTTGCTACAGTTTGTTAGTATGTCTTTTACTGGGTATAGTTCTTGGCATGCCATACAGATTGGAAGTAGCTCTTCTTTTAGAATATAAGAACTAGTTATCATGGATTGACCAATATGAAGTCTGGACATTATTTCATCTTTCTTTGTTTCTAGTGTTTGATGGCATAGTTCTATAGAAGGTTTGATGTTTTATAATTTTCTTGGTTAGGCATCCAGACCATAGTTTCTACCACTCTTCTTTGATGAATGTGCTAACAGTTGATCTGAAGTCTGGAGGTTGATGATTTTTTGGCTACCAAATTGGCTCTGACATCGGGTGAGATTATCGCCTTGCAAGCTAAAATTTATATATGAAACTGATTAAATTCTATAAATATTTTCATGGTAATTCCTTTGATCGACATTAATCTTTGATAACTTTATGAATTTAAATGCAGTACTAGATTGGATGCAAGGTCACAGAAATTTTACAGTTGAAATGGATAGATGTGTTGGTTCTGTAAAATTCATCTGCTCCCACATATTGAGATATGTCACATGATATGATGCAGTCTCTCATTGGTTAATTAAACCACATGGTTTTGGAAAAGTCTGAACATGAGGAGAAGAGATTAGGACTTACTCTTAAATGACATGCAAGAAATTATCTCCGCCGCCACAGTATTAGTTACCAAGAGTTTAAAGATACAAGTTGTTTGGCCATGTTTCACTCCACCAGATGTATAAGTTCACCTAACATATTCTCTATATATAGGAAAAGACATTGTGTTTATGTTAATCATGATATTCATGTTTTTAAATGTAAATAAATAACTTTATTAAATGTTGATAAAGTTTCCATTCTTATTTGTGTTAGTCCCAAAGAAATGTGGCACTAACACAATAGATGTAACTATAAGTTCTATTTTAACAGTTTCTTTACTTCTCACTTGTGCAACTCTTCTGGCTTGTTGCATTCCAATCAACTCTGACCTTCAAAAATTTAAATGCAACGTCAATCATTATCTTCTGTCTGTTCTTTTATTGTTCTCCCTCCTTAATAGAATCTTTTTCTCTTATTCTCTAACTCTCAGTAACTGCCTTGCATCTTAGTAGGTTTATTGCCTTGCCTGGGGTGAAATGATTAAGAAAAAAAAGTAATCTATAATCAAGGTCTAATTTTTTATCATATTTTTTCTGAATAAGATGTATATCAGGATCAAAATTATGAATAAACCGTCCAAGGTTGATGTTTTTTTTTTCCTTCTGGTTTTGTCCAAGTACTGTTGACTATCTCAGTTATTATCAAGAACTAAGTTTTTATATATATATAAAAAAACGTAACATAGATATAATCGTAAGTTCTATGCTAACAGTTTCTTCTTTCACACTTCTCACTTATGGAACTCTCTTCCAACTTTTCAGCTAAATAGATCTTCAAAAATTGAATGCAATGTTAATTGTTATCAACTGTCTTATTAATTTCTGTTCTTTTATTGTACCCTCTCCTTAATAATGTTTTACTTTTTCTTTCACTCCCAGTAACTCCTTGTGTCTTAATGGCTTTATTGCCTTGCTTAGGTTTTTTTAAAAAATGAAATGCCTTGTTTACAATGCTCACAGCTTAAATTAAAGAGTAGGAGGAAATTTCCTGGACATTTAATAAAAGTGTGTATATCTTTGTGTGTGCTAGATTTATAGCATTGACATTTATTAAACTAAAATTTTTTTGCAACACTGTATTTAATATTGTTGAAGTTATCACTAACATTTGTGACCAAGATTTACAAACAACATTTTGTTCCATTTCACAAACCAATCTATGAACTTTAAATAAGCTGATCTGTTTGAAAAATACTTTGACAAAAACCCAACTTTACGGTTTAATGATATCTTTAATTTAATTTTATAAGATTTCATGGTAAACAATATTTTGAAGAAAATTTCTTTTTTTCCTTTTTAACAGCAAAGAATAATTTCTTAGTATTTCTTACTATTGAGCATGCAACATACAACTGGCCATGCATTGTTCTGGAGCCAAATTTCAACTTTTGAAACATATGGCCTTAAAATTTTTTCATAGTTTCAGCAAATGCAGGTCAAATGGAAACTTGATTCTTGTATATATAAAAACTTAAAAAGATATGCAAAAAATAATACTGCATTTTTATTAAATAAATATTCATTATTTTAATCATTCTCACAGTGGAGACCGGGTGAGCAATAGCTGGATTGCATTGTTCATTTGGAACAATCCTGAATTTAGAATTTTTCACATAAAAAATATAGAGCACCATTTCCCCCATTAAGAATACATTTATTTATGTGAAAACCTTCCCTTGGGTGCCATGAATATACATACAATATTAAAATAGTGGGAGTATTTTATATGTTACATAATAGAATATATTTCCAAAATTATTAAAAATTTATTGTACTAAGCTACACACACTAGTAAAACCATCTGTACTTAGTACTCCATTACTTGTTTTCACTCTTCTCCAAAATTTTGGTTTTGATCATTCAATGTATGGCTATTTTAGAGGGTGTGGTGGATAGATGGACTAAGTCGCAGAATTTTATATCTAGATAGAAATTTAATAAGAATATAAGAAAAAGCATTTACCTTCAGAGCAAGTTTTTCCTTTGAAGCCTATTTTGCAAATGCATTTAAAACCAACACCAATATCTCTACATACAGCACCATTCTTACATGGTTTCAGACCACAGGCATTTACTGCAAAGAAAAACATTTAAGCATGAAAGAAATGTAAAAATATTTTCTTTAAAATACAATATCATTTATCATATTTAGAATACAAAATCATTAAAAAATTCTTAATGTCTTCAGTTTTAACTTTTATACATTTAGTCTTGCTTGATTATATATGTTAACATGAGAAAATCAGTCTATATGATGATAATGCAATACTTTACTAAGCAGAGCTCATATGGGACACAAAGCTGCAAGTATCTATGCTGCTGATACTATTTACCCATGTCTTAATAGTAATTCAGATTTGATCAATAATGTCAAATTGGCAGCTTTTTCTTTTTCAGTAATGTTCACCCACAACAAGACCCAAGAGCCACTCAAAGTAGAGTATTACAGTGTGAGCAAAGGCAAGAAGTGAAGTTCTTGGGGTTATGCAGGAAAGACAACAGCTACCTCTAGATTTGAGGATGTCAAGATTTAATTAGTGAATAACATTCCAGAGTTCGGACAGAGATAGTATAATACGGTATTAGACTTTAGAAGGAAATCAAACTGAGTACTCAGATTTAACAGCTCTCTTGTGACACAAGCTTATTAACCATTACTCCACTTCAGAATCCCCACATTATAATAAACGTAACCTAACATAAAAAATTAGCAACATATTTTGAAATTTATAAAACACAACATCAAACAGGTTTTATTCAATAATTTTAATTACAACTCTCTACCTTCACTCTCTCAATGTAATGTGGGCCTTTTGTTATACACATTAATGCTTCTTTTAAAACCATTCTTTGCCTTTGTGTTACTTGTTATTCTATCCATTTGCACAACATTGTCAAATAGATTTTCCTTCTCTTTCTGTGAGACATGATAATGATAGGCAATTACGGCTCTCCACATCATCCTCTCTATGACTGCCTTCAGTAATACTACTATATAGCTCTATTTTGCCATTCTGGTACATGTTCCTCTATTCATTTACACAATCTTTATGTGCCATGTCCTTTCAGAACATGGCCAATCATGGCTCTCCACAACATCAAATCTCTTACTGTCCTCAGTAATACCACTTAATGACCCTTCTTATCCATTGTAGTACTTGTTCCTCTCTGTTTTTGCACTAAACTACCAAGTGTTTAATTCAAGATCATGTCACTCTACAGCTTCCTTTTTTATTGCTATCAATAATACTTTATGACACATCTCTAGGATGTGTCTTGTTTCTCATACTTATACTTCTAGTAATTGTTTCTCAATCTATTTGCACAAAATTGTTTACTTGTTAACATCCTCAGGTTCACTTATCATCAATGAGCCCTATGAATTTTAAATTCTATAAGCCTCCTTTCTTCATTACATATCAGAAACATTTCAACTGTTTATATAGTAAATTTTACCACACACACACACACACACACACACACACACACATATATATATATATATATATATATATATATATATATATATAATTATTTATTTAAATATTATAACATAAATGGTTTTAAAAGTTTCAAATTAATTAACGATCCTTCGCTAGGGGTAAATGCTGTTACATAAGCTAGAATGACCAATCAAAATATAAGTATGTGAGAATTCAAAAAATTTGACAACGAAGCAAGGTATTCATAAATATTAAAAGCTTTAAAGTTGGGGTTCTAGTAAAATAGAATATGTCCTAACTAATAAGTATTAAATTATATGATGAAATTAAAATTAAAATTATAAAATTATATATATATATATAAAATTTCTTTTTTTCCTTTTTAACAGCAAAGAATAATTTCTTAGTATTTCTTACTTTTGAGCATGCAACATACAACTGGCCATGCATTGTTCTGGAGCCAAATTTCAACTTTTGAAACATATGGCCTTAAAATATTTTCATAGTTTCAGCAAATGCAGGTCAAATGGAAACTTGATTCTTGTATATATAAAAACTTAAAAAGATATGCAAAAAATAATATTGCATTTTTATTAAATAAATATTCATTATTTTAATCATTCTCACAGTGGAGACAGGGTGAGCAATAGCTGGACTGCATTGTTCATTTGGAACAATCCTGAATTTTACCAATATATATATATATATATATATATATATATATATATATATATATTGGTAAAATCTGCAAAAACATCCTTGAAAGAGCATGCAAATGTGCAAAAAATGCTCTAGGAAATAATCAGTGGCATAAAACAGCAGAAGCTATAGAATGCTTTGCCAATATAAAAAGGAGGAATGAATGTACATTCATCCAATTCAATATTTGTGACTTTTTACCCATTTATCACTGAGAATCTGCTAATGTCTCACAAAAGATTAGTAATCACGAAATAAATATCATAAAGCAGGCACAAAAATCCATAATACTTCATAATGGTTATCTGCAGATCAGAAGAAATAGCCCAGAATTTCATATTGCTATGGGGGTATTTGAATTAGCAGAGGTATGTGAATTAGTTGGAATCGTGTTATTGTGATGACTAAGATTTATTTTTGACATTTATTTTTGACATCAAGGACACCAGACTCTATAGAGATTATGGCATAATTCTCCTCTGTAAAAACACGTCCACAAAATATGGGCCAATTTAGAAAAGAACTGATAAAATTTTCAAAGATCACAAACTAAATATTACCACTACCACCAATGCTAAAGTGATCAACTTTCTTGATATGACCTTAGACTTAAATAATGGTTATTACAAACCATATACCAAAGATCTATATAACCATAGATACATCAGTAAGCAATCACAAAATTCTACAAGGTAACCAAAAAAGTTCTGTCCGTTTTTAAAGGAAAAAAAGAAAATGCTTCACAGTATGTGTAACTTATATTTAGTCTTCATTGGTGAAGGATTTTCCACGAAGATGATTATCCAGGGAGTGGAAGAGGTGGTAATCGGATGATGCAAGGTCAGGTGAATAAGGTGGATGGCAGAAAGTCTCCCACCCAAGTTGCTGTATGGTATCCCTGACCACTCATGCAACATGCGGCCTGGCATTGTCAAGGAGGAAAAGCACACCTTTGCGATTCACCAGTGCTGGCTCCTTCTGGCGCAATGCCTGTTGCACACATTTCAATTGCTGTGAGTATAGGTCTCCAGTGACTGTTTGGCCCGTTGGTAGCAGTTCATAATGAACCACTTGGCAACCTGTCCACTAGACACAAAGCATAATCTTGCGTGGGTGCATAGGCGGTCTTGCGGTGTGAAGGACAGCATCCTGAGGAGACAACCAATGTCTGGAACACTTGGGAGTTTCATACAGAACCCACTTTTCATCACTGGTAAGCACTCGATTGAATAAGGATGTGGTACCCTGGCGAGAAAGCAGCGTTACACAGGCTGCCACTCGTTGTCCCTTGTGGACTTCCAACAGCGTTTGCGGAACCCACTTTCTCAGTTTGTACATCTTACTTAGGCAGTGCAGGTGAATTCTAACTGTTTCATAGGAAACGTTGAACTGTCTTGCAAGTTCACCACATGTTAGACTACTGTCTTTTTCAATGGCCGCCTTCAGGTCTCCAGCATTCAAGACCTCTGATCGTCCACTCCAATGCTCATCATGGAGAGACAAATCTCCCGACTTGAATTTTCGAAACCAACGCCTTGCAGTATGTTCATCCACAGCACTATCCCCAAATGCTTGACATATGCAGCAACTTGATGTAGCTGTTGATAAGCCCACTTTGAAGTTGTAAAGCAAACAGCCCCAAACGAAATCTCTAGACACTTCCATCCTTCTCACAGCTGTCCGGCTTATAACTGATGGCCAGGCACAGTGTGCATGTTTTTTATAACGTCTGATGTTCCTACTTCCGGCTGTCCGAATTTGAAAACAATTGCTACACGCATTTCATATGTATTTCAACTTCATTCAATGACTTATCAAAAAACGGACAGAACTTTTTTGGTTACCTTGTAGATAATGTACACAAATCAATCCAAGTGAGATTATCTATCAACTCCAAGTAATAAGGAAATATTTGATAATAATAAAATTAAATATATAAGGGTTTAAAATTAAGCAATCATAAAGTAAATTTAGAGTGTTTAGAAAAAAATAAAAATAAAGAGAAACACCATAAGCATAAGATCTTATGGTTTAATCCACCTTTTAATCATAATGTTCAAACTAATATCTAAAGAATTTTCTAAATTTAATTCATAAGCACTTTAACCATTCACAATCATTAAAAAAGATTTTTAACAAAAATAATGTCAAGATTAGCTATAGCTCCATTAATAACATAGTTAAATCTATATCCTAACATAACATTATATTAAATAAATATATTCCCATCAAAGACAACATTGATTTGTTTTAAATAAATACAACTGCCACAAAAATATGATCTGTCCTTTAAGCAATAAATGTATGACTGATAATATTGTATACTGAGCTAACATACATTTCAGTAATGATGTTAAATTTTATTTTGATTCTTTTGAAAATCCTTGGAAGTTTTGTCTCTACCATCTTGAAATGATTTTAAACAATATAAAATAAAAAAACAGCACTGCTCTTTCTAAATATTTCTGGCAATTAAAGTATTTGTTAATTCATCTTTTATCTCCTAGAATATTATAATAAGAGCCAAATCTTATAATGGCAAAGGAAATAGACATAACTTATGTCTTTTTTAAAAATAGGTCATCTTAAAACATTTACATAACCCTAGCTTATTAAACAAGAGAAATGAATTACTGGTTACATGTAGGCATAAAAATGAATATCTGCTTAAATATGTTGATCCAAATTAATTTTTAATGTAAAATAGTTTTTTAAAACAAAACAAAAAACAAGTAATCTCTCTTTATGCTTAATACAAAAAATTAATATTCACAACTCTAAAAGAATTTTTATCTTTTTTACATATATATATATATATATATATATATATATATATATATATATACAAATCCTATTTATTTTAAATGCCAAATATAATTTTTTTAATTAAAAATCTGTAATCCCAGTATATATAACTGCACCAGCATTGTGACAACCAGATATTTTTAAAAATTGAAATTACATAACAGTCTATACTCAGCGCCTGAAGATTGCGTTGTGCATGAAACTTGGAGTCACGCTATCAGTGAGGGATAATATGTGTATTCATTGTAATTAATATATATATAAATCTCAAAAATGTGGCACATGAGGACATCAATAATTTCTGTTGCAGTTGAAGCCCGCAAATTGGTTGGAAAAGATTCTGACAAAGAATTCCTGGTGACCCATGCTTTAAAGAAATACAAAAAAAATTGTATTCACACATACAGCTCACACATTACAAAGAGATTTATCTCTGCAAAATGTGTGTGATCTTAAAAATGATCAATGGAACATGTCATGAAGACATTTCTCACCTTTGGTCTCTGGTTGCGGCATGGAAGGAAATGTGTATATAACAGAAATCAAAGGAGAATTTTCAAAAAATTATCACAATATAAGCATCTCGAAGTGGAAATCTCAAAAATGTGGCACATGAGGACATCAATAATTCCTGTTGTAGTTGGAGCCCACAGATTGATTGAAAGTATACCTAGTGGCCTACACCTTAGAGAAATAAAAAAAATTGTGCTCACACATTACAAAATGCTTTATCTATGTAAAATTTGTGTGATCTTAGGTGTTTTTTGTTTTTAAATTATCAGTGGCAGGAACTGTGTATACAACAAAAATCAAAGGAAATAATAATTGATTATGGATTAATTGCTCTTACTAAGAAATCAATTGATGGAAAATTTCAAAGGGTACATGTTCCTATCATGCTACTCACATTTCAGTTGCATTCATGGTGGTTGTGTTTCCTTTGCTTTGTCTTTTTAATTACCAGCATAACTCAAGCCAAGTGACATTTGTACAAAAACTTGTTTTTATATATTTTCATACTTGTATGTGTTTTTAAACATACTGTATCTACTCATGTATAAGACGACTTCATGTATAGTGCAACCCCTGAATTTTCTAGCATGAATTTTAACGCCTCCAGAAAATTTTTTACCTGTGTATAATGTAACTAGTCACAGAAAATGCATGATTTTAACCTCTTCAAAAAATTTCTCATGTAGATTGCAACTTCCTGTTTTTGCATAAAAAACTGGTCATAAAACCTTTGCATATATACAATAACTTGAAGAAGGCAGACATGCAGTCGAAATATTGTTAATATTTTCTTTGCTTTTTCTTTTCTTAAAACATTGTCCTCTCTAAACATTGTAATAATAATAATAATAATAATAACTAGCCAAATACCCATCTTACGAATATTTCTCTTAATAATAACTTAAAGATAATTCAGCAGTTATTTTATTTATGGTAACTGGATTTTTGGCAACTGCCTTACTCGGTTTCTGTTGTTCGATACTGTGCATCTGAAAAATGGCACTTTTATCGTAATTGCCATTACTTTTCAGCCTTTTGGCTAAGATCAAGTATTTGTGATTAGCAGCTTAATCTGATTCTCTCTCTCCAATTCTATTTTCCTTTCTTTCTTTCATTTTCTCGCTGAAACCAAGTAGTGCTTTTTTCCCTCTTTCCCTGTGGTTAAAACAGAATCGTCCTTTGTTTATGAGGTATTCGCAGGGCATAACTCGGACGAAGGAAGGAACAAGCACACTTATAATAGGACATTAAAAAAGGTCAACACGATGAAGAAATAAGAAAATAAGAAGGAAATTAAATAACTAGAAATGATAAAAAACAATAAATAACTGGATGTTAATAATAATAAGTGGACAAACATTGCTTAGATCTACAATGGCTACGAAGTTATGGAAAGCCACGATTACCTACATTCTGAACAGACATGACAAAATACGTACTTTACTCAGCTCATTTTGAAATTTCCACACCACACTGCCTTTTTCTCACTACTATGCATTTTGTCTTTTTGCAATTAAAGGTCAGTCATTGCCAGTGTGAATAAACAGCAAGCTAATACTGTTTGTCCAATATGAACAAACAGTAAAATGATTATATCAATTCTACTTACTATGCTCACACGTGTGTCCGTTG
>OZ038492.1:5187283-5257283 GCA_964036315.1 Acanthosepion esculentum | reverse complement strand
AACTGTGACAAAATATGAATTTTGGACAGTTTATCCACAACTTCAAGCACAATACACAACACCTTATCTAGAAGTTGAAAAATACAATAAAAAATTAAGCAGACAGACCTTTCTTTTTTATCAAACTTGTTTGGAGATTTTATATATATATATATATATATATATATATATATATAAATAATCATAGCTCTTATGCCATTGAATATATGAAAGGATAAATGCCAAGTAAAAATAAACAGGTTGGCTAAAGTTGTACAAGAGAAAAAACGAGTTGGAACTGATCTCACCTTCAGAGCATGTCTTTCCTTTATAACCAGGTTTACATTCACAGATAAATCCTTTTGCTTCTGATTTGCACAAACCTCCATTCTTGCATGGATTCAAAGAGCAGGGGTCAACAATAGAAACTAAAAAGAGAAAACAAGAATTAACTCAGAATAAAATTCTATTATTTCTTTCTTATTCTATTTTTTCAAAAGAAATAGCAGTTTCTGCTTCCATACTTTTAAACTGAATTCAGTCAGATTTTATCTCTTAACTTTCAGGTTGGATGTGTGGATAGTGTAAAGGCTGGCAGCATGAAGCACTCAAACTGAACCGTTACTATTACTATTAGTTAAAATTCATAAAATCCTTTTCTTAAAAACAGTTTGTCAAGAAATTAGACTTCAAGTCAAGTGTTATTGCTGTTTCTATTACTGATGGGGGTTTCCATCCAAACCTTTTGTTCTTGGTAGTGTGGAAAGTTAACATGTTGATTCTATCATTATTTTACATTTGACTTACATGTGCTATTCATTTTTGTTGTTACAGCTGTTTTCAAGTTTTCAAGTTTTTTGTTATTTTGTAAAGTTCTTTGTGATTCTATAATGCCATTCTGTTGAGTCTGACAAAGGATTGTCTTCTTTAATACCTAAAGGATTCATTTGCTTAAAGTCATTTTAATGCAATAAATTATGATATACTTATTCTAATTAACGATATTGCTTAGAACAATTAATTTGCTATTTATGTAAATGTAAAATATCTTAGTTGGTAATAGTAGTGACAGATGGTGATAAAAAGGTAATGTTCATTTTTTGGGAGCTAATTTCTTTAAATAATGTATTGACTATTCATTTGCATCTCATAGCAATAATTGCAAAAATGATAGACAAAAGTAAGTAACCAAGTTATTGTTTTACATTCTCCATATATCAATGCCTATTTGTAAGTTTTGATCTAAGAAAATGGTAAATATAGATGATAGTTTAGACATTTCTGAATCAGTTTGATGCTGTGCATGACATCCACATGAGAGTCTAGATTTGACAAGGCTGTTTAAGAACAAGACTTGAGTTTTCAGGTTAAAATTTTGGTGTTGTAGAATCTTATGGTGCTGAACAAAAGTAGCCTAGTATTTAATTTTATTATCTACTATATGAAATTTTGATGAGAATTTCAGTGCAAAATACATTAAATACAACCCCATTTAAAAAAAAAATCATTCTACCTAAAGCAAGGTGATAATGCCACTAAGATGTAAGGAGTTACTGTGAGTTGGAGAGAATTGTAGGACTTTAATGAGGAGAAAGAACAATGAAAGACATGTTTCAGAAAGACAGAAGATAGCAAATAATTTTTTGAAAATTGTAAATGCCACCAAAGTAAAAAACTGGAAGAGTGTTCCACAGGTGAGAAGTGTGAGAAGAAGAACTTACACCTATTTCAACATTTAAAAAACATTAAAAGGATGAAACCTAATAGCCAATCTAGTAGTATGTTTAAATTCTCACAGTTGAGGTACTGTGAAGGAAACCTAATGAGAACAACTGCCATGAAAATATTTATAGAAAAGACAGATGGTAGCCACATCACAGTAATGGGAAAGTGACTGAAGTTGAGATGCCAGGTCAGAGCCAGTAATATTACTGAGCCTTCTTTGGATTTTGTTGAGAATCTCATGATATATAGCCAGAGCACTAAACTAGATATGGCAGCTGATGTAATGGAATAACCTGTCACTCCCATGAGTAACTACACTATAGGTAGTAACTACCTTTAAGTATCTGTAAGTCAACGGACTACAAAGACTAGCTGGGATCTGTTGAGTACAACTCAGATTTACACAAGAACTATCGACCTTCACTACTGAATTGACCTTGTGCATAACTGTTACCTTTATTCTTATTGTATTGGTTTTTACAATAAACCTTTACTTATTTTATTCACCGTGTTTGTCAAGTATATATTCCTATTAGCATGGAATATAACAGCAGCAATATACAATACAAAGACAAATAGTAGATTTATAAATGTGGAAGATGGATTCTGTTGAGAAAAAAATGATTGGTATGCCAAAGTGAACTAACATTCCTAGCAGCAAATTTAGCAATTGATTCAATATAATCACTCCATTTCATGTCAGTAGAAAATGTATGACCATGTAGATGCAATGAGTTTCTTGTCTGAAGGTTAGCATCAGCCATGCTGATGGAGGGCAAAAAGTACTGAGTTGGGAACTGATGATATTAGGAACGTCATTTATGAAGATAAGAAACAACATAGGTCCAAGGATAGAACCCTGATGGAACCCCACATTGATGTGAGTTGCTTGTCTGGAGGTTATCATCAGACATGCTGATGGAGGGCAAAAATTACCGAGTTGGGAACTGATGATCTTCGGAAGGCCATTTATGAAGATAAGAAATAGCATAGGTTCAAGAATAGAACCCCGAGGGACCCTCACACTGATGTGAAATGATCTAGAAGCATTGCCATTCAGCATGACCTTCATTACCAGATTTGTTAAAAATGACTGTATTGTCAAATATCTGACACTCCATATGGAGAAGGCCAGCAACATCTGTCAAACACCTTAAATAGCCCAAGCCATAACATGCTTATTTAAAGCTTGAGAGATAACAGTTAATACATTAGCAATTGACTTTAAATCCAAATCACTTAATATAGATAACAGAATTATTTAAACTATTTGTATTTGGACTATTGTCTTTATCTTTGTTGTTGCCATCACAATGTTTCAGCCGTCATAACCTCCAGCTTTTTTCAAGTGTATATCAATCTGGGTAATTTACAGGGAATTCTGAACTGAACTAAACCCTTTATTTAATATGGGAGTAGACTGTTCCTATTCCACTGTTCATGTCTATGATATCATCTACTTCTTTTTTTTTTTTATTTGGTTATTGCTGACCAGTTTCCACTGAGTGCAAGCATTTATACTGCCTGACTGAGGGACTGAAGTTACAACCACTGTCACCAAATTTACAAACCAACTCTTTTACCCACTACAATTTGCTGCCGTGAACTTGGAGCTTTAAACTTAATCCGCCTGCTGATTATTAGAGAAAAATAATACAATGGAACTCATTACTTATAAAACAGCAGTCACAAATGGATGATAATTTAAATGTAAAGTCAATGAAATACAGCCCATTATAAAAGCAGAAGCACAATGACTAAATGAATAATATGAGAAAGAAAGATTTGATATTTGAAATTACTGACCGAAATATTTCAACTTCTTTTCATAACCTAAAAATAAAAAATGAAAATAATATTTTAGGAATTTTGTTTCTTCATGATTCCCAAGCACATTACAATTACCGTCTGATGAATATTATTACCGAATTAATGCCAGGTACATTAAATTCAATTAGCCATAACATTTTGTAAAACAGGAAATAAATTTTCAATAAATAAGAATGTATAAATTAATAATAAAAAACAAAAATGAATACCATATATTTCCACACATAAGGCAACCTATAGATAAGACCCCAAATCTAGGTAAATTTAATAAAGTATTAACATGAGTCATTATGAAAATAACAATAACAGTTTCATTCTTATGACTTGTATGATTGAAAACAAAAGTTGCATATTCAATAATGAGAAATAAACATTTAATGGCATTTTAGTGTTTTGTTGCTCAACACTGAAAAAATGCCATGAAATGTATGTTATTGAAAAATAAAGTTTGCATATTATAGTAAATTCTATTTAACACCACAATGATAATGAATTTTAATTAGAAATATAGACTGCATATTATCCGGAATATTGTTATTTAACACGACTATGAAAAATAATGATTGGTGCGAATGCAGACATAGCTCTACAAATCAAGAATAAATGACTTACATTACATGTTACTTGTGCATTTTGCTCAGCAGAGCTTTTGCAAATATTTCTGTAATCGTCTCTTGAATATTGCACTTTAATGTGAAATCAAGAAACAAAAGCAGTTTTATTACATTTATGACTGTAGTAGAGCATTATAATGTGAATTGTTTCAACTAGAAATATTTGCATCATTAGTTACCATATTGAGGCAGTTGTTAGCCTACCGCAATCCATGATGCAAGCATACTAGCCTACTTACCAGTGCCAATACACCACATGATTTATAGTTATCAGGGTTACGGTTAGGGTTGTAGTGATTTTATCTGATATCCATAGAATAAGATTACCGACTAGGACCCATATGACTAAACAGTAACTGACTAAGTTTATGATGAGCTCTTTGCTTTAGACGGTGATGATTATAGTAATTTTGAAAGGTTTTAATTATGTATGTGGGTGTCTCATGTTTTTTTATTCTGCAATGAAAAATAAAGATTTTATGGCAGCTTAAATGTTTTGTTATTGAAAAATAAAGTTTGCACATTATATTAAATGTTGTGATTAAATGAATTTTAACTGGGAATATAGATTAAATATTATCCTAAATGTTGTTCTTTAACATCACTGTGAAATAATGATCAGTGGAAACGCACTCATCACTCATAGCTCTACAAATCAAGAACTTGTGCGTGTTGCTAAGAAGAACTTTTGCAAATTGCTCTGTAATCATCTCTTGAATATTGCATTTTAATGTGAAATCAAGAAGCAAAAGCAGTTTTATTACATTTATGACTGTAGCAGAGCATTATAATGTGAATTGTTTCAACTAGAAATATTTACATCAGTAGTTACCATATCGAGGCAGTTGTTAGCCTACCGCAATCCATGATGCAAGCATACTAGCCTACTTACCAGTTCTATAAAAACACAGGATTTAAGATTAGCTACTGTACTACTAGTAACTGTTGTATTAGACAACCCCGATGTTTTTGGGTCATTTTTAAGATTTGAAGTTCGCCTTACATGTGGAAATATACAGTAATAAAATTAATAAATAATAAAATGATAGAGAATAAAATAATAAATCAATAATAATAAATAATAAAATTATTATTATTAAAAGAATGTATTAATGCAAAATCAATTAACAATAACATTAAATATGTCAGAAAATATATCTTATTAATGCAACTGAAAGCAACCTGCTTTCATGCGATTAATATTTGGAAACAAATTTAAAATTCATCAGTCAGTGGGTGATTTAAACTCAAGCTTCTTTGGAAGGAAAAAATAACAGTAAATTCCAGTTAACTTTTTTAGAAAAAAATGAAAAATAATAAAACTATGCGAAAATAAAAATACGAAAATGAAATTAGATTTGCAATTGATTTTGCAGTAATTTATCAGCAACATATGAAATTTACAAAAACTCAATCAGTACCAACCTTCTAAAATCCATTTTTGATCATATCCTATAGAGAATGGATAAAACAAAATATATTAAAAACTGTTTAAAATATTAACATTTATTAAATAATATTAAAAATAGAATGAAAAATAACAGTATCACTTGATGTATTTAATGCCAAATAAACCAACACCAATTCCACAACCACCTGGGTATGACAATAAACTACATCCAACAGCAAGGCCTCTGATCAAGAGGCTTTGAGGAGCATAGAACCTCCTCTTAATTGCTGGTGTTCCCAGGTCCACCCTGACCCGGGGTGGTAGCACCTGTTAGGGTCCCAACTATGGGCAAATAGCTAACCCTATTCATAGTAATTGAAACCTTAAAACATGCCATTTAAGAAACAATGATGGAATTTTCAATTTTTTTAAAAATTACGTCCTGTAGATGGCGTCCTCCTGTACGAATGCATTCTTGAAATCTGCTGTTGAGATTCCCCATTGACTGCTGTAACATCTCAGCTGGGATACTGTGAATTTCATTCTCTTTACTAAAATGGCGAAATGTTTACTTGCTCAAGGTCACTGTCTCGCAGTGTTGCCACATGCTCATGTCTGGCAATACTCACTTCAAAAATTCCCATTTTTTTTGGTCACCCTGTATGTATGTATATATATATATATAATGTGTGTGCATGGTTTAAACAAAGTGAACAAGAATGAAGAGCAGGTACTTAACTATACCTGCCTCAGAAATGAGCTGTAAGAAAAATAATACATAGGACCTTAAGTCTTTCTTTTATCCACTCCTTTTGTCACTCTTATCAGCAATAGACAAAGTCCAATTATAGATTCCTGGTTTTCACTTCTGGCACCTTTATCCAAAAGAAACAATACTAGTAATAGGATTTTTATATAAATATTTTCCTTGTTTGTGGAATATGTCCTCGCTAGGGACAGACCAGATAAGTTAGGCCTGCTGCAATCTGCACTGGAATCCTAAATATGGTTTATACAAAAACACAGATTCTTCACCAGAAACACAGAAGAATCTTTGTATTATATATAAGATCCTATCTTTTTATTTGCATTTCACACTGCTTGTTGTGTAGACATGTGTTATATTTTCTCTGCATAGAACTAATATATATATGTATATATAATTTTGTGTATGACTTAGCAGTATAAAACTCTTTCTGAAAACAAAATATGTATGTCATTACTCTTTCCTTTCAGCCATTCCATTCTGTCCTTGGAATACAGTGTTATTATATCATGGGTATAATATTGCCCATAATGGGGGAACTACAAATGGGAGAATGCTTCCTTGATCACTACAATCTAAACCTGTTCAAGTCTAGGGTTAACTTATTCTTCTCCACATATCCTCATAAACTGTGCTCCTTGGTCTGTAATTATCTACCTCGAGTGGCTCTTGGGCCTTTTACAGGGAGAGAATTATTGTAAAATAACAACTCAGAAATGAATGCCCTTTCTCTACATACTCTAAAATTGTTTATATATCATATTTTCCTATAAACACTATTATAACTCTTTTGTCATTTTGGGCTTGACTCTGTGTTTTCACTGTAGTTTTTGAGATATTGAAGGAAATTGTTCAAAAGACTTGACTAAAGGAAAGAATCCTGTCTATGTGCTGACAAAAGAATAAGAAAGAAGTGAGAAAGAATATTTTGGCTATCTCCAAGGAAATTGAATGAACTCACCCAAGAGGTACTTAAAGGAAAACAACTACAACTCAATACCAGTTATACAAGTAAAGTCATTGCTTGTACTAACATGGAAATAAAATGTTTAGAGTATGGAATCTCATTGTTGGTCTACTTATTACCACCATGTCAATCATTATATCAAAATACAGGTGAATCATTAAAAGTTAATAAAAATAATTAAACATTTTTCCTTACCCCAATAAATCCTGTAGGCCATGGTCCATGCATATTTCTCAAGGGTCTCATAGTCCGGGACTCTTATAATAAACCATTTATAAGGGCGACTGGCAATAGCCCTCTCTCCTTTCATATTAACATTCCCGACAGCTACAATGAATACTTTCACACCTTCATTTTTAAGTAATTCAGCTTGTTTTAATGTCCGTGCAAAATTCTTAACTTTGCCATTAGTAAAGACAATGGCAATACTGGTAGCACTTGGTCTACCTCCAAAATGCATATTAAATGAGATTTGCCTTGCATATTCCAGGGCTCTGTTTGTAAACTGTTTTCCATGAACATATTGGATTCTGTCAACAGCCCTCATTACTTTGCGGAGGTTTCGATAGCTGTTCAGGTTGAATTCATCTCTTACCCAAGTGCTGTATGAAATTGCACCAACTCTCACATGACTTGGGGCAATACGGAAGTACCTGATTATGGCTTTTATAAATGATTTCACTTTCTGGAAATTTCCCTTTTCAACATATGATGATGTATCGATGATAAATACGATATCCATCTGGACTTTATTATAACCTGTTAGTAAAAATTAAAAATGTTTTTAAAAGGATTTTAATTTTCATAATAGTGATACAAACATTATGTTAAAAACAAGGAGGAAAAAAATGACAAAAAAGGAGTTACAAAAAAAACAATTCTATTACAGTAAATTGGAGCTCAACCGAGGATAACATGTGTACACAGTGACTAAACTAAGTACCTAACACGAAATATTATATAATAAATGTAAAACATTAATGCCTAACAGGCAAGCCTGATGTATACAGAGAGATAGTTGGTAGGACTTAATATAAATAGCTTTCAACACTATCAAAAGAAATTCTGGGTTAGTGTTCATAAGTACCAAGAACATGTTTTAGTTTTGAATCAGGGACATTACTGGTTTTTTCAATAAATGTTTAGCTATCACTGAACCAGTTATATTCATGCACCTATGTAAATTACCCAAGTTATCCTTGCGAATATTGATTGGTATGTGCTGACTGATTCTTGTTTTTAACCTTTTACTCATTCTGTCCATATAGTCAGCAACATGCTCATATTGGCATTGGTAAACTAATGAACTGATATGAAGAGCAGATAGAACATCCTTTCAGACCAGCATCAGCATTGGTCTGGCAATGGGGATAATATATCAATTTGCAGACAGATAACAGTTATTCACACAATCAAAAATCTGCCTTGCAAACCTTGTATGCACAACAATTCGCAGTATATGTGAATAGATGTGATATTTTGAAATCCAATTGGCTTAGGCTTAGCAAATCATCGTAAAGTGGTAATAGCAAACATGGTAATTGTTCACTATTTACCTTATTCGGACTATTGTCCTCATCTTTGTCGTCATATTTATTGCAACATTTCGGACGTTGTATGCTCCGGACTTCTTCAGGTGGTTGAAATGTTGAACTGAACCCTTTATTTTGCTCACTGGGGTCGACTGTTCTAGTTCCACGTGCCATGTTTTTAATGGATGTCAGTTATCAGTTATCTCCTGCTAATTCCCCTCTCCAAGTTCTTCCATCTATATTTCTGAGATGAGGTATTATGTACACCCTTTACGTTATTCGGACTATTGTCCTCATCGTTGTTGCCATATTTATTACAAAGTTTCAGCTGTTGTATATTTCGTTCTTCTTTATTTCACTCACTGGGGTTGACTGTTATAGTTCCACATGCCATGTTTTTAATGGATGTCAGTTATCAGTTATCTCCTGTTAATTCCCCTCCACAAGTTCTTCACTGCCTTAACTGGTAATTATTCTGATGAACTTTCCTCTATGGTACTTAGACTTTATGAATTTAAGCACAGTACCAGATTGGCAGCAAGGTCTCACCATTTTGAAGCTGAAATAGGTAGATGTCATCATAAGTTCTATGCTAACAATTTCTTCTATCGCACTTCTCACTCGTGGAACTCTCTTCTGGTTTCTATTTTCCTCGTCAACTTTAATTTTCAAACATTCAAATGCAATGTCAATCAATATCTTCCATTTTCTTAATTCTTGTTTTTTATTGCTCCCTCTCCTTAATAGTGTTTTTTCTTTTTTTCTTTCTCCTACTCTCTAACACTCATTTTGTGTGTTACTGACTTTATTGCCTTGCTTGGGGTGAAATGATTAAAAAGAAGCGCATTTGAACTGAGGATGAGAACTGCAAATGAAATTCAGAATTAAACTGAATACTAACTGAGTACTAAGAATATGGCTCAGTTGTAAGACCAGTCAATTTCCTGATTTTTTAACAAATGTTTATCTATTCCCTGACCAGTTGTATTCACACACCTATGCAAATTGTCCACCTTATCCCTACAAATATTGGCTGTTACATACTGAGTAATTCTTGCTTTC
Source organism: Acanthosepion esculentum (assembly GCA_964036315.1). NCBI lineage: Eukaryota > Metazoa > Mollusca > Cephalopoda > Sepiida > Sepiidae > Acanthosepion > Acanthosepion esculentum. The sequence continues at coordinate 5,247,418 of OZ038492.1, read as the reverse complement.
AACCTTTGCCCTTCCTAAGATATAAGTCCCTGAAAGTTGTTAACAATCAAGACATCAGAAACCCTGAAGATCAATGCCAGCATTCCTCAGAGTTCTCTCCTTGGTCATATCCTCTTTCAACTGTATATTAATGATCTGCCTAAGATTATACTCCGATCCTTAATGGGTATCGGTGCAACAGTTTATATGTGCACCTCCAAAGATTTGGAAGATGAGAACCTAACAGCTCATCTCTTCTCTTCCTAGATGCCTCAATGAGGAAAGGATTGGTTTGTAAAATTCAATACAGCCTAAATCAAACTAGTAAACTTCTACCACCACTGAGCAGACCCCAAAAATTTACCTATCATGATGGATAATGTTCTCTTGAACACGCTCTTTGAACGTCTTTTGGGACTCAAGCTCTCTCCTGACTTCAAGTGGAAGTCATATACCTGATCTATTGCTAAAGATGCTGGAAAATGATCAGTTCATTTTAGCGCCTCATTAACCCTAGAATACTAACCATGGGTATATAGTACCCAGCGCAAATTTTCCTATTTTTACTTACAATTTTCAGTACCTGATTTTCTTACCTAAATAATATGTTTTTCAGTTCCTATTAATGTTAACTCAAAGTACAAAGTTTGAAGTGCCTGCATGTAAAATATTTCAAATAAAGATTTATATTTAATATTTTTTTGGATATTTTCAAAATCGGGTATGATATACCAATGGTTAGTAGTGGTGTAACTTTAATTGATGGTTAGTGTTCTAGGGTTAAGTATCTGACTCTCCCTGCTATACTCTATCTTTACAAGAGCCAGATTAGACCAAAAAAATGGAGTATTGTTGTCATATCTGGGCTGGAGCTTTCCAGTCCTCACGTGCCTGTCTTGACAGAGTTCAAAAGCATCTATGCCTTTTGAGTGGTGAATTATTTTCCACTGTACAACCCCTTTCCAACAGATGAAATATTCTAAGCCTGTCACTGCTTTATCGCTACTTCTATAGCATGTTTCTGATGCACTACATTTCTTAGTCCCACAGGCCTGACCTTTACAATTGGGAGCTGCTATGCCACGTACATCATCCGCATTCCCATCTTATTCATGTTGTAAAAAGTAAGTTACATTCAGACAGTTTCTTCGTAAGAACTGCTGCTTTGTGGAACAGAATCCCAGGAAGGATGTTTTCCCAATCACTACACTCTTGATGTTTTCAAGTCTAGGGTTAATAATTATCTTTCCTGCATACTCCCATGAACTTCATTTTTTGACTTTTCTTATGCACATATAACACCACACAGTAATCATCTACTTTGAGTGGCTCTTGGGCTTTTTATTTGGTGAACATTAATATAAAAAAAATATTGAGTCAGTTACACTTAAATCAGTAAATTACCAAATTGATATGATGGCAAGGTAGACCTTTCTTTTCAGATCATTCTCAGGATTGGTCCGTCAATAAATATTGTTGATGGATTGGCAAATGATAAGTAACAGTTTTTCACACTCACGGAAATGTGCTGGGACATTTTGGTTTTTGGGGGATTTTTCTGTTGCCTTACACATTTCCTATCCTCAATCAAGCTTGTTACAGGTTCCTACTGCTTTTGTTGAAAGTGTGGAACATTTTTCAGTGAATATTTAATGACTTCTGGAACATTTGTCCCATAAACAATATTTTGTGGACTTATTTTAAAAATAAAACAAAGAACATGGAATTGAAAACAAACAACAAATAATGCATGCATTAGCAAAAAAATTTGCATGTATCCACAATTGAAAGTAAAGGAAAATACTTTTAAAATCTATGCTATTAAGAATGTGCTTGTGTGTGTGTATGTGCAAATAAGAGTTCAATAGTAATTGAACCAAGAAAATGAAGAAGCCCCATGGAGAGGACACCTTACCAACATACTTCTATATCTAGAAGACAGAGCAATAAAAGAGAAGGGGATGTCTGCTTTTTTATAGATATAAATAGCACCACCTAATGGGTGTTTTTGGGGAAGCAAAGTGGGGTGCCCGCAAGCTCCAGTGAGAAATGACTCATGAATTGGTCAAGCAGCTCTTTTTGATAATTGTTTTGTATTTCATATTACCAAGTCATGTAATTTTTCATACATTTTTCTTTTTATCCCTGTTATTAAATTTTGTTCCCCTGCTAAAAATTTCAATCTATGTCTGTAATTTTTTGGGGAGATAAAACACTGATTTACTCAAACTAATATCCTCATCTTGGTTTTATAATAACATTCCAGCTGTTGAACACTGAGGCCTTCTTCAGGTGTTTAACATAGTTGACAACCTTTTGGGAATTTTATTGGTTATCAACCAATGGTGTAAGTAGAAACAAAAAAAAATCCATCTGTCACCACTAAGTTCAAATCTGTTGTAAACAGTCCAGGAGGCAACATAGTAATGAAAAATAGGGTCAGAAATCCAACCTTCACTTCACAACAGCAGAAACGCACTTTTGCTCACAAAGCTTAAAAATCGCCTTTATTCACTGGGCAATTTTTCTGATTGGCTACACCATTCATGGAGGAAAGAACATTAGCATAGTTTCACTGATACTTAAAGTAGCAGGTTTTTGCTAACTATTTTCTTTAATTCTCCTTTGGCAGACCATGCACAAAACACAAACTATTTTTCGAGGTAGGTGATTTCCTCTTTTATTACAGAAATTTTAAACTGAACATCATTTAATCCACTGTTTTAATTTAGACTTATTTTTCTGTTTGTATGAGAGAAAATCCCATATCAATTCTTTCTTGCTAATTCCTCTTTTAACGCTTTTGACATTTTCACTGAACAGGCAGATAGGACATCTTTAAGCTACCTGTTGCAGGGATTGAATTCATTCTGATGTCCATGATAAAGAAAATCTAATATTAATGAATTCTTCTGAGTTGATTCATCCTTGTCATGTTGCTTGTCATATTCACTGGAGCAGACTATATTTGACTTTTTAAATAACTACCTAACATTGGGATTGAATTCTTTTTACCGTTCCTCCAAAAGGAATCATTGCATCAGTTAACTCTTCCTATTAAATATATCATGGCCATCTTTCTTGTCTCATTCAGAGTATACATGATTTTTTAAACATTTTTCCTGACCATGGGATTGAACTGTTTTTGTTGTTCATGCTAGAGAAAATCTCATAGCAATTATTTTTTGTGATGTCTCTTCCAGGTTTTTGCACATAGTTGCAAAATTTTTATGTCTTAAGCTGAATTTTTTTTAAGCAAATCACCCCAAGCAAGGTGGGACCGCCACTAGCATGCAAGGGGTTACAGAGAGTGAGAGTAATGGTAAAGAGGAGTGTTTAGAAAAAGGATAAAGAGAAGAACAGGGATTAAGGTCAAGGTATCATAAGATGTCAATTGACATTATATTTCAATATTTGAAGATTATAGCTATCAGGGAAGCAAGTAAGAAGAAGGGAGTTCCACTGATGGGAGGTGTGAGATAAGAAGCTGTTTGAGTAGAAGAGATGGCTACATTTAATCATTTCGACAGTGAAAGGGTGGGACCGAGATACCAACTTAGTAGCACACTTAAATACATGCAGTTTGAGAACAGTGAAAGTAGCTCATTGGAGCAGTTGCCATGAAAGTACTTGTAGAAAAGACAGAAGGAAGCCACAGCACATATGTGAGATAGTGACTGCAGACAGGATGCCCCATCAGGATCAACCACATTGAATACCCATCTCTGGATTTTATCGAGGACCTTGATATGAATTACAGCATTTGAATCATTTACAGCATTTGAATCAAATGAGTACATTTGTCCAAAACAAGATCATTCCATCATGATTGAGATATTTGACCAAGATGAACACATTCAATCATGATGGAGTAGATTTAATCATGGTGGAGAGATTTAGCCAAGATAAAGACATTCAAACAAGAGTGAGGACATTTAGCAAGGACATTCAATCAAACTATAGACATTTGACCAAGATGCATACATTCGATCAGGATAGGAACATTTGGCCAAGATAATGACATCTGAACACGATGATGGCATTTGATCAAAATGAGGATATTCACCCTCAGAGGAGAACATTTGTTTAAAAGTAGGATATCTGATCAAAGTAGACATTCAACCAAGATGAATACATTTGATTTGGATGGGGGCATTTGGCCAAAATAATATTTGACCATGGGGATGTTGTTTAATCAAGATGAGGACATTTGAGCAAAACAATGACACTTGTACAAGAAACTTTTAATGTATTTTACACAAACAGGAGCCATTAATCAATTGACAAGAATATAAAATTACAACAAATTTTCTCTTGAAAAGTAAACAGCTTCAATATTTGAATATTGAAATACTATGTGTATTGCAATATTAAAATCTAATAAAATTCACTTACTTTTTCTTACCATACATAGGTATTGTAGATTTTAGAAGAACATGAATATACTGACCAATAGGAGAAGAATGAATATTAGTTTGCAGCATTCAAAATTACTAACAGAAAGAATTGATAGATAGATAGATAGATAGATAGGAACAGACCAAGATAAATAGATAGATAGGAATAGACTAAGATAGATACACAGATAGGAACAGACCACAATAGAAAGACAGACAGGTTGGAACAGACTAAGAAAGATAGATAGGAACAGACTGAGACAGATATACAAATAGGAACAGAGCGAGATAGACATATCAACAGACCGAGAATGATTGACACATAGGAACAGACCAAGATAGATAGATAGATAGATAGATAGAAACAGACTGAAATAGATAGATAGAAACAGACTGAAATAGATAGATAGATAGATAGATAGATAGATAGATAGATAGATAGATAGATAGAAACAGACTGAAATAGATAGATAGAAACAGACTGAAATAGATAGATAGATAGATAGATAGATAGAAACAGACTGATATAGATAGATAGATAAAAACAGACTGAGATAGATAGATAGAAACAAAGGTAGATAGAAACAGACTGAGATAGATAGAAACAGACTGAGATAGATAGAAACAGACTGAGATAGATAGAAACAGACTGAGATAGATAGAAACAGACTGAGATAGATAGAAACAGACTGAGATAGATAGAAACAGACTGAGATAGATAGATAGAAACAGACTGAGATAGATAGATAGAAACAGACTGAGATAGATAGATAGAAACAGACTGAGATAGATAGATAGATAGAAACAGACTAAGATAGATAGATAGAAACAGACAGACTTAGATAGATAGATAGATAGATATGAAACGACTAAGATAGAAGTGAATGAACTGATTGACAGACGGATGGTAAAAATCAATAAAATTATATAAAAATGTTTCTTGCTCCACACATACATAATTATGAGCGTGTACTAAAGTTTGCACATTGAAATACAGATCTTGAAAATTGGGTCAGTTTGTGAACTTCTCAGCATCACCTCATATGTATTAAAACAGTTAAATTATCATACACTTTTGTCAAATAAGTCAAAGGGAAATATTTGTAAATAAAAAAATGTAAACATCTACCCACCTTCTAATTTCCATTCTTTCTTAACTACAAAAGAAAAATATTAAAGGCAATTTATACTGTGAACAAATTTTGATGCAAGCAGAAATAGATACATTTTTATAATACTTTCAAAATCTTTTAGCATTATTTCACTTCTATTGATCAGCTGATTTTTTTTGGCTTATCAACCTTTTGCAGGTTATTTAAAGCCAGAAAATATTTTTTATTGTAAGAATAATTTTTGTTTTGCATTAACAATTGTTTAGAGATAATAATGATTCACAAATACAAGTTCTACTATTTAACCCATAGCCGGGAGATAACGATGTGAATTCATATCTTTTTCAAAAGTATTTGCACATAAGTGAATGTAACGAACCCGACTGAAATTCAAACTCTGCTCTCCACTTTCTCATTCCAAGCAATTATCTCTTACACCAGCCACACTCCCAAGCTTGCAGTACCTAGTATTCCCAAATGGTTACTCATCTAGGTACTGACCAAACTCGACATTGCTTAACTTTGGTGATCATACAAAAGGATATCTGCCTAATCAAAATAGTTATACTGGTGCTGACCCCAATTTCACCTTCTTGAGCTAATGTTTCCTGCAGGCATGAAGTGGAAAGATTATATTGAATCAATTGCTAGGTCTGCTGCTAGGAAAGCTTGTCCACTAATGTTTCTTGCCAGAATCTATCTTACATATTTATAAGTTTACCATTCACCTATGCATTGAGTATTGCTGCCACTATAGATTCACCTATCACCCAGTTCACACTCCTCCCTGGTTTTTTGAACAAGAGTAGTGGTTTATCTCTTGTTTCCTGTTGAGGATTGGGTTCCCAGTTTCTTCTAACTTCTACTGCTAACATCTCCACCTTAACTTTGAAATTAATACTATTTTTTTATCTTTTGTTCACACTAGTAGATAGTTTCACCTATCATCCAGTTCACACTCCTGCTCTATTTTTGAACAGAGATATAGCTTTATCCCTTGTTTCCTGTTTAGGATTGGCTTTCCAGTTCCTTCTAACTTCTACCCCATCTCTATACTTCTAATGTCTCCACCTAAACTTTGAAATTAATACTATTTTTTTATCTTTTTTTTTTCACAATAGTAGATAGTTTCATCTATCATCCAGTTCACACACCTCCTCTTTCTTTTTGAACAGGTGGTTTCCCGTTTAGGATTGGGTTTATGGCTCCTTCTACATTCTTTTTCTTATTTTTCACTTCCAGTAGCCTTTTCCATCTTAATGGTGTTATCACTTTGTTTAGAATGATTAGAAGATTAAAAAAGCCCTGGTGCTTCTGCTATTTATTTACACTTTCTTCTTAAAAACTAAAGAGTAATCTGCAATGTTATTGATCCTGACCTGGCATCTTCAGTCACTTCTTCAGCATGTAGCTTCAATGTGCTTTTTCTATTAAAATAAACTGAAGTGCCTAAAAATTTCTGACAATGGCCTAAAAATATAATTCTGAAGTCAAAATTATTTGGTGTGTTGCTAGCTTCTCCACCCTGTAAAAACCTACTTGCTACTGCAACTATAGCCATAACACCTAGTATAAGGATACTATGGCTCCATAGAGCCTACAAGGGAGCCTACAAAGATAATAATAATAATAATTTATAGTGGGGCAGGAGGGAGAAGAGTTGGATTCATGCCTTTTCCCAAGAGTATTTGCATGTAAGTGAATATAACAAACTCAAATGAAATTCTGCCTACTATTGTGCAAATTAATTGAAACAACTGCTTTAGTTTCCTGTTAAACATTCAGTCAGTTTTAGACCCACTGAAGTGACAGGGCATAATCAATTTCTATTTTTCCTCAGATTAAGTAATTTGCAGTGGTGTGCAGTAATATGAAACAATTTTTGGGGTGTATGATGAAATTTGCTTGGCCTTGAAAAATATTGTGTCATCCGTGATTGCATCAGATTTTTAACACAACCAGACATTATTGTCTTGACTGTCGATTAGTTGTCCTACAGCCATTGTCTGCGATTGACTTTACTCCAAGGAAGCATACGAAAATTGTAAAACTATATGAACACACTGGCAAGCCTTACCAGTGAGGAAATCAAATTACTATAGACTAACTTGGAAACTCTCCTAATTTAAATCCAATCGAGAATCTCTGGTCATTCTGCAAGGAATGACTTTGTGCAATGTACATACAAAGTACTAACAAGTGAATTGGGTCATGTTTCATTGAAAAAATACAGAAAAAAGTAAATAATAATGAAATTATTCATTTTATTTCAATTAATGTGCACAAGGGTGTATAAGCAGAGTGACAGAATCATTCACATTATCACATGCAGAAGATCAAGTTTCAGAGCCAATTTTCATCTGATAGAGCCCAAACATGAATAAACATATAAAAAATGTTGTCTCTTATCAGCTTATCAGACATTACTAACATAATATCACATCTCCGACAGGTTTCAGAAATAATCAATGGGGTTTAAATCTCGTGAGACTGGGGCCAGTGGAGTAACAGGAAGTCTGTGAAGTGCACCACTAGGAAACAAGGCAAGTATAAAGGAGGGAAAATAGTCTGTAGCAAGATCTGTGTATGTCACACTTGTCAAAACACTTCCACAAAGTTCAATCATCCTCATTCCCTCCATATTCGAAACATAAAAAGAATGTTCCATTCAGACAGCCTTTTCCCAAGGACAGTCCCCACCCTTGTGTTGAACAGATTCCCTCATGGTTGTTCCCCTAAATACTTCAATCTTAACCTTCTGAAATCAAAACTCAATTGTCATCTTTCCTTCTTATACTTATAATCTTTATTTCTTACCATTTTTTCTTCCATTCTTATCACACACCTCATTCAGCATTACAATTTTGATTATAGCTCTCTACTTTGAGGGGCTCGGTAGCCTTATATTGTGTAAAAAAAAAGTTTTGGCAAACATGTACTTTTGTGCCCACAATAATATGGAATGACACCACTTTTTTTTAACTACCTTCACACTTCGGCAATGTTTATTGTTCTAAAAAGTGATGATCAGAATTGTAATAAAACTGAAATATATGAAAGTGAATTTATAAATTTTCTTTGTTCTTGAAAATTGACAACAAATATAATAAACTTAATAAATTTATTTATTATATTATTTGGCAAAACATCGGCTAATTGCCAATACTATATTTATTGAACAAAGTAACTAATAATAACAAAACAAAAGTCATTGAAACAAAGCAAGTTCAGTCGACCAATGATGACAATTCCAGAACAATGTAGCTATAAACAATTGCCAATTGATTTGAACTTTATTCTTTCTTTCTTTTTATGTGCCATGTCCTTTCGGGACGTGGGTGATCATGGCCCTCCACCTCCTCCCTCTATCCCTGGCAGCTCTCAATATGTCCCTTCCCTCTGCTTCCTCCTCCAGACCACTTTCTGTCATCCACTTGCTTAAGCCCACCAGGTATGTCACTTACTGTTTGTTTCTTGTCTCTCTTTCCCTCTATTCGACCCATGAGTATCAGATTCTCCAGGCACCCCTCCTCATTAAGTGTCCCCAAAACTTCAGCTGCCACTTCCTGATGTTAACTATAAGCCTCCTCCTTGTTTGCAACCTCTCTAAGACCTCATCCTTGCTCACACACTCGGTCCATGATATCCTCAGCATCCTTCTGTAGTACATCTTTGTGGCCTCGAATCTCTTCTACATCTTTGAGGAAATTGTCCAACATTCGCTGTCCTAAAGAAGAACAGATGTCACATAACAGCTCAGTATTCTTCGTTACCAAAGAAATCCTCCTGTCTTGCAATACTCTGCCCAGCTTTTGGAATGTGTCCTTGGCTATCCCAATACATCTACAGATCTCAGTGTCACACTTACCATCCTCTGTCAAAACACTTCCCAGACATTTAAACTTCCGCATCTGCTTGATTCTCGTGTTCCCAACCTGCATATTGCATTTCAAGCTCATCCTCTTACTGATGACCATGCATTCTGTCTTCTTGTAGTTTATGCTTAGTCCCTTCTTCTCACTCTCCATCTATACCTTCTGTAGGAGATTTTGTAATTTTTTTCCGTAAAATGGTAAATAATAAAGATTTCCTTATAGTTGGTTCACATATTATAATAATTTAGTAAATGTTTATAAATTTATGAATAAAAATCTGTTTATATTTATTTCTTTATAAATTGGCAAATGATAAATATTACATTGCATTAGTTTTAATTTAAATTAGTTTTTAGAATGTTGCAAAAATAAAATTATTCTTGTAAATAAAAAATCTAATAAATAAATGGTGTCTAGTATTTTTGTTATATTTTTAAATTCTCTAAAACAAAGAAAATGTATAAGTTTATTTTCATGATATGTTTAGATTTTGTTACAATTCTAATCATCGCTTTTTAAAACAAACATTGCTGCAGAGTGAAAGTAATTAATATAAAATTGGTACAACGGAAAAAAAACATCCTTTTGGCACTCTGGGTTTTTTAGTGAGCACAAAGGTCCATGCTTGCCAAAGTGTCCATATGCTATTTATGTGCATATTCTACCTAGAGACAACTTCCTGCAGCAAAATTTATTCTGCAGTAAAAGTGTGTTAAATCCTGTCCATGCTCCATATCTGCCATAGCCACACTGCCACAGATACACTACTACAGCTATGATATTTCTTTACCTGTTATGTCAGTATATGTCACCTGGTTGAGTTTATTTCTAATGGTTGTTAATGAAATGAAAAGTTTTTCTTAGCATAAGGAACTGAATATAAGATGCAGAGTTTATATCTACATGTTGTAGAAAGAGATTGTAAAATTTTATTGGATTGCTTATATATCTTGAATCTTAGATGTGTCTTATTTTTGTCCCTGTGATGATATTTATTCTTCATTCCATCCAAAGCTCAGTGTATTTGTTACCTGAACTTGTAAATGACACCAACACTTGACTGACCAGTATCCACACCACAAAGATATTCGGGTAATGTAACAGTTAGTGGCTAGGAAAGCAAAATTGGCAAACCGAGTACGAATTTCATCTGCTCCTTACATTCACTTTCAAACAATCCCTGAAGAAAGGCATGAATCCATTTCCTTTTACTCACAGCTATGGCTTAAATAGTAGGGTTGAGTGGACTCTCTTGCTTTGAAGTAGCAATGAGTCTAGGAAAAAGAAAATTCTGAATTAAAAGAACCTGAAGAATGATTCAACACTGCTGCTATAGATGTTGTAGGTATAGAACCTATAGGATTCTAATTGGTTATGAGATTCATGGTATGGTGATATCCACTTCAAAGAAATACATTAGTAGTGTATTTCTGGAACCTTTAAATTATAGGGTTTCTACAATTGGTTATCATAGAATAATTTATAATAATTTTCTTTTTTGATTTTTGAGAAACCATTTTGAGTTTTGATCACTTGTGGACTATCAACAGCAGCAACAACTGGCAAATGCAACTCAAAGAGAAAATAATGATGTAATTAAGATGTTAACATTCCACACCACATCAAATAGAAGGTTAGAAAGGAAACCCCCATCAATACTGGAAAGAGCAATAACAGCTACTGGACTTGAGAAACCTATTTTCCGAAAAAGAGAAAGATTTTATAAATTTCAACCATGAACAGTATTGGCTGCTCGGTTAATGCAAGCCAAATGATTCCTGTAGTGAAACAATTAATATTACCATTGCCACATGGTTAATATTACCATTACCATGTGGTAAATATTACCATTACCACATGATTAGTGTTAATATTACCATTAACGTCAATCATTCTGGGTTGATAGCTTCTAGCCACATTAAAAGTCTATTAGAGTAAACTAGACTGACTTCAGAAAAGGTTAGATCTGACATCTAGCAAGGGACTCACTGCTAGACAGAACCTTCACACTTGACTACAATTTTTTTATGAATACCACAATATAACAAATTTATAAAAATGAAGATCAAAATATATTGCTTGCAATAGGTGATAATTATCTAGTCAGAGGCATATTATTGCATAATTATGTGTCCGTTGTTTGTGTGATACGCTTCTAGAAATAAGGGTGCTGGAAAACTGGTAGTATGCCTATCTATAATATTTTATACTATTTCATAATATCTAATATTACTTAATATCATTTAAATTAATTTTTTTACATTATTCTATAATCGGTTTTGACTCGTATTTTTTTTTCTTGTTTGCTCTTTTTTATTACAACAACATCCTATACATTAGTTTTTAAATTCAGTTGCCATTAGTAATTTTTTTGCTAATTCAGTGTAATCAAAAAAATTCTTAATCCTTATTCTAGTTGCTTCTGGGAATAAAATAGTAATGGAATAATACATACCAATATAGGTGTCTTCTTGTTCATACTCTGCAATTAAAGATAAAAAATATATATATATATATAAAGATGTAGAAATTATATAAGAATTAAAAAGATTGCATAACTCCACATATATTAAATGCAATATGTATCAATACAAATATATATTTATGCATGTAATACTTTTCACATTACCAGAAGAGTCAATTTACATTTTTTTTTAAGCATTTCACCTCAAGCAAAGTGGGAAGCCACTAGCATGTAAGGGGTTACAGAGAGTTCAAGCGAGAGCAAAGTGGAGTGATAGAGGAAAGGATGAAGAGAAGGATAGGGGATAGATCAAGGCATCTGGAGACGTCGATTGACATTACATTTGAATAGTTGGAGATTATAGCTACCAGGGAAACAAGAAATGGGGAGGGAGTTCTACAGGCGAGAAGTGTGAGACATGAAGCTATTGGAGTAGAAGAGACGGCTACATTTAACAGTTTCAACAGTGAAAGGATGAGAGTGAGATGTCAGCCTAGTAGAACGCTTAAATTCATGAAGTCTGGGAACCAGCGAAAGCAGCTCATCGGAGCAGTTACCGTGAAAGTATTTGTAAAAAAGACAGAGGGAAGCAACAGCACGTCTGTGAGAGAGCGACTGCAGACAAAATGCCAGATCAGGGCCAATTACATTGCATATCCGTCTCTATTCGACTCGTCTGACAGTATAAAATAAATAGAAATGTTTGCTATTTTGATGTTAACAAATAAAACAATAATTTATTTGTCTCAAAATATTTATATGCTCCAACATTTTTAGCTCACAAATATTGCATATGAATTTCATAATTGCATTGTATTAATAAAATATGAAAAACTCATAATTAGATAATATCAATACATTTTAATAATTAAGTAAACATTATTACTTTGTGAATAAATAATGAATGTATACAGGGTGATTGAAAAGTAACTCCCCATTTTAAAATACTTTAAATTTATATATTAACTCTAATTTGTTACAAAAATGGATATGAGTGAAAAGCATTTAGCATGTGGTTTTATTTAAAATCTGATATGGGCACCAGATTTCACTACCAGCTTCACAATCTGCCCAGGAATTGCATCAACTGATTTCACTAGGAATTCTTTTGCTATGGAAAACATAACTTCTTGTATTTGCTTTTCAAGTTCTTTCAAATTCTTGGTTTCGTATAGTAGACTTGTTCCTTTAAGCAAATCCAAAGAAAAAAGTCACACCCCTGCTGGCCATTCATACATAAAATAGGGAGTTATTTTCAATCACCCTGTATATTGAAAATTTGGAGATTAATTTAAGAGAAAAATGCATGTTGGGTAATTTGAAAAGGATTTTAAAAAATTCAGTTTTTAATATTTTTGGCAGTTGTGTTTTATTTATTTTTAAATTTCATTAACAAACATTTGTAATTAGAACAGGATTAATTTAAATTCATATTTTTAAAAAAAAGATCTCATTTTTACCATATTTTCTTGGGTATCATATAAAATTGTGTTTCTGAAGGTAAAGCCAGGGAATAAATTACATCCTTGAGTATAATATGACCCCAGGCTCTGTCTTTTCTATAAATATTTTCATGGCAATTGTTCTAATAGGCTCTCCGCTTTGGTGCCTCAACCATGTAAATTTAACTGTACTACTAAATTGGTTACTAGGTTTCATTGTTTTACTGTTGAAATAGCCAGATATAACTGTAAGTTCGATTTCTAATAGTTTCTTTTCTCACACTTATCACTTCTGGTTTCTTGCTTCTCTGACACCTACAATCTTTAAAAATTTAAATGCAACATCAATTGCCATCTCTGTCTCTTCCTGAAATCTGTAATTTTATTGTCCGATTTTCTCACTAAGGTCTTCTCATTCTATTCCACTCCCATTAACCCCTTGCATCTTAGTAGCATTATCATCTTGTTTGGGGTGAAATGAATAAAATGAAAGAAGTATTATTGTCCTTTTTTTCATTTTCCTTAAAATTAATATAAAACTGATATAAAACCTGTATGAAAAAAAAAAAGCAGAAGGTAAAATGGGAGTAACTGGGTCACATTCCTAGATACGATATAAATATGCCCACAAACAACAAATATTTTTGTATTTTATGTAGTTTTGAGAAGGCTCATTAATATTCAAATAGTTCTTCAGATAAAATAACATTGTTATCTTTGGATATAAATCAGATAAGAGAAGACCAAGAACTGCAAAATATATTTGCTGAAATTTTATTAGTTGCCAGTAGTGTCAACATCTGCAATACTAACCCTAATATAAAACTAGCCTTGACCTGACCATAAAACTAAATTATATATATATATATATATATATATATATATATATATATACATGTTGATTTTAATGGTCAAGTTCACTTTTATTTGTTATTTAATACAGTAGTAACAGCTAGGGAATAAGTCATCATTATTTGTTACTTCCCTCTGGTATATTTTTTACTACATCAGAAAGTCAGTTTATGAACCAGTAACAAACTTTTACCAAACAATGTTAGTATGCTTTTGAGTATTTACTGTACAAGTTTGCAGTGGAAAATTTTTCCACGTGAAATTAGGCGATGACACAAAAAATATTAGCAGCCACTGATCTATAGTATCCTCAGTATTCTTCCACTGGACCACATTTTTGTAGCCTCAAATCTCCCTATGCAAATCCTTCAGTAATATCTATAAATAAGAAATGTTAAACTGTCACTGTTAGTATACTATATTATATATTTTCTGGTGCTTTAAAAGAATTTAATGTTCTATCAATTTATTGATAGTGATTCTCTGTTATGATAGACACCAGTAAGAACAGATTTATAAAATACAAAAACTACAAACCTATATATTCCAGTGCACTTTGATAACCTATAAGCAAAGATTAAAAAAGAAAGAAAATTTCAGTTTAAATGTATAAAATATAACAAAAAAATTACATATTTCTTTTATCTATAAGTAAACCTTTCAGCATTGAAAATAATTGGACGACAAAATATTTCAAAATTTATGATTCAGTTTTTCATTTAAACAAGAAAATATACAATGCATTAAATTCTTTTTCAAAAAATATTCACATGAGATTTTCATAACAGCAATAAAGAAAATTCAATTAATATAGAATCGGTTATGTCGTTTCAAAAAGCCAATCATGATGCATTCATAAAAGACTACTCTTAGGTCTTTAATTCAAGGGCAGACCTTAATAATTGGATGGTATGGAATTTTCTTAGTATGCAAGAAATAAGATGGGCTCTTAATAACAATGGGGTTGGAAAATCAATTAAAGGGTAAAAAGGGAAAATTTAATAGAGGGAGAAGATTTAATATTGGGGGAGAGTAAAAACAAATCAAATAAATCAATATATCTTCCCATTTATTAGCTACTTAAAAGTATCATAATACAGTCATATAAGTTATAATTATAGCTATAAAGGCATAAGGACTTATCTTTCATGCAGGTATAAGGACTTATTCATACAGGCATATGGGCATGATACTGTCATAAGGATCCATCATACAGGCATAAGGACTCACCATATAGGCATAAGGACTCATCATATAGACATAAGGACTCATCATATAGGCATAAGGACTCATCATATAGGCATAAGGACTCATCATATAGGCATAAGGACTCATCATATAGGCATAAGGACTCATCATATAGACATAAGGACTCATCATATAGACATAAGACTCATCATACAGACATAAGGACTCATCATTCATAGTCATAAAAACTTATAAAATCATAAAAGACTTATCATTCATACAGTTATAAGAACTTAGCATGCAGATATAAAAACATAAGGAATTATACAGTCATAAGGACTTATGATACAGTCATAAATCTCTTGCATCATAGTCATAAAGACCTATCATCATACTGTCATAAAACTCTCATACATTATTTCAGTAATAAAGGACTCATCATTCAGTCAAAAGCTCTCACATCATATACTCCTGTAAGCTTATTAAACAGTCATAAAGATCTAAAATCATATATTCATAACATTTTCACATCATACTGTCATGAAAGCTGGTCATCATATTGTCATAAAGATCTCACATCATATCATCGTATCTCTCATCATACACTCATAACTGTTTCTCATTATACAGCCACAAATGAAGGCTGATGATTATACCATCATGGAGCTCTCACATCATGCAGTCATAAAAATCTAACATCATAGTGAGATTAAATCATAGTTCTAAAATCATAAAATCCTAATATCATATAACTATAAATGTTCTTCAACATATAGTCATAATGGTCTATCATCAGACAGACATAAACTTTATCTTCATACGTATATGAAATTATATTGTCATAAAACCAACCACAGTTTAATGGAATAAAACAAAGAAATATCTATTTTTATCACATTTACTTCTTTTTTATGAGATGTTATCCAAATGTCTGTTAAATTTGACCATAAGACATATTCCTTACAATAACACTTAGTTTATTTCTAAGTAGCCCTTTTTTGGACCAGCACACTGGTTCACAAAAAGTGCTACTCATAAAGACGAGTGGGAAAAATCCATACTACATTTCGTTTGTGTACCTGGTCAAACTCACAGAAATTTTGAGTATCAACTAATGCTTTGTTTCATTTCAAACCATAAAGTAGATTCAAACTAGTGGTCCCAAAACTACTTATCATGACCCAAATGAGGATTTCAGGTATACATCTGAGTGTCATGGGATACTTTCTAGAAAATAAGATGAAATATTTCTTTTAAAATGTCTTAAAGTTAAAAAAAAATAACTGTACCACACTTCTACCACACTTTTGGAATATAAAGCCTCACAAAGGCTGTGACCGATTACACCTTTACAACCAGGAGAAACAACACTACTCCTACAGATTTGAATCATCCCCATTTCCCCTGTGTTCTTGATATAAGAAGAAAGTTCCAATCAAACAGTTTTTTGACAAGAACTACCACCTTGTTTAAGGGACTCCCACATGGATGTTTCCCTAGAGGTCAGGAAATGTAGTAATTGTTCACAAATAGAATAAAATATTTGGACACTACATAAATAGACTGGTGTACTCTTAAAAAGCAGGGAAAGCATTTTGGAGAAATAATTCTTGTATATGAGCATACAACACTTAAGCTACAACACTTGTCAGGATTGAAAAATATTGATTTGTTATTGATTTAGAAGGGGGTGCAATTCATAATATCAATACAGGGTCAGACTGATCCTTGACATTTACAGAGTTATTCGACTTAGCACTTAGCTGTTATTTACAAATTCCAAGTCTAAAATGGTTTAACATTATTAACATTTGCATATTTTTTAATTTCTAAGATTTTAAGTTTTTTTTTAGCCTTTCTTGAACTTTTTAACTTTAAAAAATATTTTTTTTTAACTTTTTTATAGAATTTTTCAGAACATCCACAAACATTTGTAATTCATAATCATTTATCTTAAAGGAGGAATAAATAGATATATCATTTTATTAATTGTTGTAAATTTTCGTTCCTTAATTAAAAAGGTATATGTCCATTTGCTTGTTATTTACAAGAAATCTTTTGTAACGCTCTCTCAAAGAAACATGTTTCAGAGAATAAAACAGCTAAGGCCAATAACTCTGTAAATGTTTGACACTGTATCGATAATATAAATAATAATATAAATAAAAACTCTGTATCAATCAATAACAAATCAATAATGTTTCATTCTGACAAGTGTCATGGCCTAAGGAATGTCTATAAAATGCTAACCTACAAAAATTATTTCCCTCAAAAATTTTTCATATTTTTTATAAGTGGACCAAGTCTATTAAAGTAGTGTCAAGATCTGGTTTCTAATATTTAAGTTCCTTTATTGTTTTTATTAAACTATCAAAATAAACATCTAAGATAAGAATAAATATTAAGTAAGTTTAAAAGTTACAAGTAACAAAAGTTACTAACCTGTTATTACCCACTGCCTGTCAAGTCCTGTATGAAAAGATTAAAAAAAGATATTTAATATAGGATATAAAAGTATCATATACACAGCAAACATTTATTCTATTTTGTAAAGTTCAAAAATATATTTAGATTATTTACATTATTCAGACTGTTATCCTCATCTTCATTGCCATATTTACAACTAGCAGCGTTGCCCGTGCTTGATTCAAAAATCGTACGACTCATACAGCAATCGCTATCACTTGACTTAAAATATTTTTGCCCTTCCTTGCCTTTAAAGGAGTGCCCTTTGCCGTGATGATGTTGCTACATGCCTTACTTCTTGCCTATCTCACACTGTGAATTTTTTCTAAGCTCTATACTAAACATTAAATCTGTTACGAAAAAAGAACTAAACAAAATGAACACAAAACAGTCAGCTTTAAAAAAGGACTCGTAACAGGAAAAACCGAATGAAAAAGGAATGTTAACAAGAAATACTTTTTCACACCTAACCCAGTTCTGCAGAATCAGAATCAATGTTGAGTTTAAGCAAGCGAATGAGCCAATTAGAGTAAAGCGCCTTGCAGATTTAAATTTTTCACACTTGTGACGAATACAGCTATCGATTTTTTTTTAATGCTAGCATGCTAGTTAACATTCATGTCAGTCAGCTGTTGGCTCTCAAGCTAGCCAACAGAATCTAGAAAATGGCCACAAACTACATGAAAACTGCCGTAGAAGCATGAAAAAATCAATTATTTTCACTATCGATGGGAGTTGGGAAATGCAAAGTCAGTCTTGGCTTTCCCACTAACTTGGAGCATGTGCATGTAAATTTTGGTGCAAAGGCATCAAAAGAAAATTGCAGCCGTGCATTCGTTACACACACAAACACATCCTGCCTTTTATAGATAGAGATATTTCAGCCATTGTACATGCCGGCCATCTTCAGATGATTGGAATTTCAAACCAAACCCTTTATTTTGTCCACCAAGGTATATTGTTCTAGTTCCACATGGTATGCCTCTCCTGAATGTCTGTCATTTTTACTTTAACTCAAATATTCAAGGTTTTTGGTTCACCACTGATGTAGCCTCAAGGACACATTCCTAGTGGATAAAGATGGTTAGATCCAGTGACTAGACCCAAAGAGTTATGAGTTCAATACCAGGCTATATATATATATATATATATATATATATATATATATATGAGCCCCTTAACTCTGTACAGTCATAGGGGCACCTATGACCCAGTAGAAGTTAGGTGCCTTGTGTAAGATAGCCTAATCTACTTCAGGCTGGTTTGAATTCAGAGTTTTCCTTCTCCTAGACAGGCTGCCACCCAGTGTTATAGAACCCAGTCTATTCTACTATTTACCCACAGCTGGGGGGAGAAGTGATGGAATCATACCTTTCACAAGAGTATTAAGTAACTGAATAATTATGAACTCAATCGGAATTTGATGTCAGCTCTATGATTTCTCAGTCCAAGCCAAAATCCATTACACCACCGTGCCTCCACACACATACATATATATATATATATATATATATTGTTTAAATAACATCACCTTAAATGAATCATATTGGTTGTCCTCTTCCTCTCCCTCTTTCTATCACCTTACATCAACTTAAAACTACTCCTCAAACATTTGTATAAAAATAATATGTAAATTTTTAAACTATTTTCTTTTATACTAGAAAATGTGATCTGAGGAACCAGGAAAAAAATCCCATTCCTGGGGAAATAAAATATAATCTATGGACCCTCAAGGTTGTTTGTTTTTTAGTTTAACTATATATATATATATATATATATATATATATATATATATGACGTAAATCATTCATACGAAAAACAAATAAGGAAGTTAATCATATGGCAAGAATCCTCTTGCAAACAATATTTAATAATAAAATACAATCAACCTCGAATCCGTTAATGAATGTTATGATCCTTGTTTATAAATTCCGGTTTTATCAGGTCTTATTTTTGCTACTATTGATATATATATATATATATATATATATATATATATATATATATATATGACATAGTAGAAAAATTTTTCATGTGTTGTGTTTCAGCTGTTAGACCTTCATCAGACTAAATTGTCAGGATATATATAACACATTTAGTCTGATAGAGTCCTAAAGGACAAACATGTCACAAGAGGACTTTTTGATTTTGTCATAAATTTTCCCACAATATTGTTCTTGATAGATAAATAATATATTGTTATCTCAATATATATATATATATATATATATGTATATCAGTAATGATCAGGCCTGATGATTGCGTCTAGCATGAAACAGACTGTCGCCTCATAGTGTTGACTTCTATGTTCACTTTTATATTTACATATGCTCTATCTCTGAAACTGAGTACTTTATCCCATAAATATAGCACACCCTAAGACTATATTTCTTCATATATATATATATATATATATATATATATATATATATATATATATATATATATGATGATTAATCCTATCAGGCAATAATTATTAAATCACTTTAAGAATAAATAACTCAGTAATGTTGTAATCCATAAATATTTTAACTCTTAATACTTACCCCAGTAGATTCTAAAAGCCAATGTCCACGAATAGCTTTTAAGAAGTTTGTAGTTCGGCACTTTCACTATAAACCACTGAGATGGAATGCTTGCAATTTTTTCTTCGATTTTGACATTTCTGGTCCCAATGGCCACTACAAATACTTTCACATTCTCTTGTTTCAACAATCTTGCCTCTTCAACTGTTTTTAAAAGCCTGTTGAATTTACCATTGGTGATAGCAATTGCAACATTCATAACCCCCGCCCTGGCTCCAAACTGTTCCTTTAATGATAATTCTCTTGCATAAAACAAAGCTCTGTATGTATATTTCTGTCTCCTTTCATATGGAATCTTGGTAACTGCATTGAGAACCTGCCTAAGGTCTTTGTAGGTATTCAAGGTAAAGTCATTTCTCTTCATAGTGCTGTAAGTGATGACGCTTACTCGCACATGGTTGGGAGTGATATGGAAGAATTTGATGACAGCTTTCACAAAGATTTTCACTCTCCAGAAGTCATCCTTTCGAATGTATTGAGAAGTATCAAATATAAACATCAGGCTTAGACGTGCTGTGTTGTAACCTGATATCAAAATAAAAAGAATTGTAAAAATCATCTAAAAAATATATTTATATAAATAAATGGTAGAAATAAACAACTGAAAATGTTACTTTCATGAAAATGAAAGGTTTTTAGTTGAAAGAAGGAAGCCTTTTAACCTACATCAAATTCTGCCAAGGCTCTAGTTGATAAAACAATTGATTCTAAAGGCTTATGCCGAGATGCCAGTTTATGGCCAATGGCATTGCTGATTCTTCTTGGGATTTTCTCAAGAATCTCTGAATACATAGCAGAAGAACTAGACTAGATATTCAATGTCTGGTGAGAAACTTGATTTAATTTTGTAAGGGATGTAACTTAATTTATATTTTTTATTATTATATTTTTAAATACTCAACCTGCAATTTTAGAGAAATATTAATTGACAATGCAAGTATAATCCACCATGAAAATAAAAACCAAAAATTTAAATTCTTGAAAAACTCTATGTAAATGAAAATACAACCAACACTAAATAAAATTAATAATGAATATAGCAACAATATTTTAAAATGTCTCTAAAAGCCATGTTTTTGGATGCGTAAATTGTAAACAAAAATTCTTTTAATTATTTTCAAAAAATTGCAGGTTAAGCATTCAAAAACATTAATAATAAAAAAAAAATAAAGTTACCTCCCTTCATATTCTTAATGTTAATTTTTAAACTTACTAAAATGGAACATGTTTCAAGCACATTTACATAAAAAATTCACAACTATCAATTACATTAATTTTTTTGTCTTAGCAATTCACCACTGAAGATGTCCTTGGATGAGATTGAAAGTACTTGGGAAAATAAAAGAACTAAAACCAAAGCCATGTAAAAGCACTAAGAAATTGGTCCATGAATTTGAGAAGATTAAAATAAAAATAAATAGACATAACTTGTCTAGATTATTTAAGAAAACATGCTTGAGTGAAAATATGTTGCTTAAATATACATATAAATATATTAGAATGTGCAGCTGTTATATTATGTCATAAAGTAATTTATACAAAGAATTAATTAGCAATGTTAATGAGATTAATGGCGAAATCACCTCACTAACAAGACTTAATGAGACATTAGTTTACTATCAATTCCTTGAATAATACAATCCTTATATTTGAGTTGTTGATATTGACAACAAGTGAAATATAAAATTATTAGTTATATCTGCTTAAGTATAATACTTATTATAGTTAAATCCATTTCACTTTAACTGATAAACACATAAAAAAAGAAAATTTTATGGATTTATAACTTTTCAAAATTCAAACAAAATTCTCAGTTTGATCAATTTGAACAAGAACTCTAGCATTGTGGTGCTGCACACTCCAAATTTAACTGTTAATAAATATCATAATTAAAAAAACACCTTTTGGTTTATCCATATTTCATCTTAGTGTTTGCATATGTATGGAAAAAAATTGCATCCTGAAGATGACAATTTAAAACTGTTGAAAGTACTTGGCATATGTCTTCCACCTGACATCTACTTAAATATAAGTATCTTATTATTCAAGGAACTGATAGTAAGTTAATGTCTCCTTAAGTCTTGTTAGTGAAGTGATTTCGCCATTAATCACATTAACATTAGTCTTTAATTCTTTGTATAAGTTGTTTCTTTATGATATAAAATATAACCTGCAAACCCTAATACATATATATATATATCTTTATTTATTATGCACTGTTACATTAGAACATGTACATACTCACTACAAAATTGTACATGTAGTTTCAACGTTAAAAATTATTAACGTTTCATCAGGTGGGAAATCAAGATGCTACTAAAGTTTTAGTAGCATCGTGATTTCCCACCTGATGTACAGTTTTGTAGTGGGTATGTACATGTTCTAAAGTAAAAGTGCATAATAAATAAAGATTTATTGCTCTACTTTTGTATTGAGCCCTGTTTGAAATCTTACTCTTTGTTCTTTTACAGTTGTACATATATATGTGTGCATTTAGGCATCGAATTCTCTTTTAGGCATGTCTGATTAAATAAATTACAGACATTATATCTGCTTATTTTTAACATAATCCATTCATACTCATGAATAAGCATCCATATATTGCAATTAAATGATGTGAGAAATGTGCTATAACTTTGAAAATTGCTTTTATTTCCAAAGTACTTTCGATCTACTTCTGAGATCATCTTCGGGGGTGCAAGTAGCAATACAAAACTGTGTGTTGTTATCAATTACTGTAATTTTAGTGTTCATTAGAAAATGAAAAAATTAGCCATTATGGATTTTTTTCTTTTATGTTATAATGTCATGGTCATTGTCATGTGCACATCAAAGCATGGAAAACTGTTCTATTTATAGGCATTTCAGAACATTACTACAATACTACAATATTCGTAGCTGATTCTATTCAGTATCAGCTTTAATTTTTTAATGTAGATTGATTCAAGGATCTGTAGTTTGAATTTGTTTTTTTAATAGTGGAGGATAGTTGTGTTATCAATCAGTATTTTTCTATACTGTGAATGTAAACAGGAATGTTGGTGTAGCTATCTCGCAATGGATGAATGGTCAGACATGTGTAGTGTAAGATATTATGTTAATGTAGTTGTCATATATCTAACATATATGTTTGTTTTTCTGTTGGAAATACATTCCCCCAAGGGACATTTGAATTGATACATAATGTTGGTTATACATAATACATCAGTTGGTGGGGAGGAGTTATTGCAAATAATTAAGTTGGCTGGATTGTATTTTTTATAATATATAATTTTATTTTTATTAGGATCCATGGAAGATTTGTTGGTACAAATGAGATTTTTTATGATTTTCTCATCCTGTTTGCAGTTAGCATGCATCTGGTTACAATTTGATATATTTAGTGTCCTTTGAGGAAGTACCATATTCTATTTGACGTGTGTTAAGGTATTTGATATATCGTCTTATTTGCTCATCTACAATGAGGTTTGGGAAGTCATTATTAATGAGAGTTTGTATAATATTTTAGTTCAGTGTAGGAAATCTTTTTGTGGAGGAATTAATTTGTGCTCGGTTAATTAAATTCTGTATAAGTGCTATATTGTAGTAATTAGGACATTCACTCTTATAATTAAGAGTGCAAGAGTTTTTGCTGGTTGGTTTTGTATATGGGGTGGAAGTAATATAATTTGTGTCTATTAAAATATCAAGGAAAGGGATTTTGTTATCTTTGTAAAGTTCATATCTGAACTTGAAGACAGTGTTTTATTGAAAGTTTTTGGGGTTCCATTATTTCTTCTACGTTTTTTACTAAAATAAGTATATCATCTACATTTCTTAGGTAGATGGAGGGTTTCTTGGTGGTGCTAAATATATTATTTTCTAGGTTGGCCATGTAGAAATTGCTGAAGTGTAAAAAAATTAAAAAATGAAAGCCAACACTGAATAGAATCAGCAGCAAATACTGTAGTAATCTTCTGAACAAAAAGGAACAGTTTTTCACAATTTAATGTGCATATGACCATGACATTACAACATAGAACAAAAAATTCCATAGTGGATAATTTTTTTCACGTCCTAATGAACGCTAATATAAATATATATATATATATATATATAGTTATACACCCACACATATATATACACATATATATGTACACTCACACACAAATACATATATATGTACACTCATACAGACACACACACATATATATATATATATATATATATATACACTCATGCACATACAAAAATACATATATACACAAACATATATATATATACATTGACACATATACATACACATATATATATACAGTCACACACATATATATACACATACATACACTCACATGCACACATATATATACACTCACACACTCACATATATATATATATATACACACACACACATATATATATATATAGACTCACACACCTACATATATATATATATACACACACACATATATATATATAAACTCACACACCTACATATATATACACATATATATACACTCAAACACACATATATACACACATATATACACTTACACACCCACATATATACACATACACACACACACATATATACACACATATATACACCCACACACCCACATATACACACACACACATATATATATATATATATTTCTCTTCAAATATTTGCATGTGTGTGTATATGACAAAGTGGAAAAGTTTTTGTGTTGTTTGTTTCCTCCTTTCAGTCTTCATCAGACTAACTTTGTTTCTATGACCTTTGTCATTAAATATCCTAAATTGGGATAACAGAAGCGTACTTAAGAATGGTTGAAACGTAAAACCTGGACACAAATTTTCTGTCGATGAACTAGCAATTTAAATTTGAAATTCTCAGCATCTCCTGTTTGTATGCATGTCTAGTCACACCAGCATAAACAAACTTAGTCTGATGAAGTCCTAAAATGCAAAACTTTTCCACATTGTCATACATCTTTCTTCCCAAATTGTTCTTGATATATAAAAATTTACATTTCATGATTATATATATATATATATATATATATATATTACTTCAAAAACCATGTAGGTAATGACTGGCCATGACTAAAGTTTGATGCACTTGCATGCAATCGACAGGTAGCCAGTGGCTGTAGTAGTAGGATGAATGCCATATATACTACCAGGCAAGTTCAATTTAACAGGCAAACCAAACTTGCATGGTGGGGAGGGTAAATCATCCTGCCAAGATCTAAAATGCTGATAAAAAAAAAGGTTCCACCTGGAATAGCTTGCTAGTATGGCAAATAAAAATGCTCAATGACAAGTGAAACTAGTG
The DNA here is from genome assembly GCA_964036315.1 of Acanthosepion esculentum. Lineage (NCBI taxonomy): Eukaryota > Metazoa > Mollusca > Cephalopoda > Sepiida > Sepiidae > Acanthosepion > Acanthosepion esculentum. The sequence continues at coordinate 5,221,759 of OZ038492.1, read as the reverse complement.
TCAACGTACAGGAGCTGAAACCTCAAGCCAAAAAAGTGCTCTACTGGACCAGACAACCAAATTCACGTTAGAGCATATATAAAACCTAGTAGGGTGAGTACCCTGTATACCACCAGGTAGTAGGGTGAGATATGGATATATATATATATATATATATATATATATATATATATATATGTATGTATGCAATTTTACAAGTAAATCTAGAGCAGTTTTGTAACTATTACACCATAACAATTCAACTGCTGATATATTTAGAATAATTTAATTTCATCCAATAACACTTTTTACACTAATAAGTTACTCAATGTATAATTTGCACTCTGTAGAAAATCAAACAATAAAAAGCTACAAACCTTTTAGACTCCATTCATCCTCAGCTGTTAATGGCAAAAAAAAATTTAATTAAAATTATTTCGCTTCAATGAAACATGGTATATTAATTAGATAATAATTATATTAAAGCCATAATCATCTTGAAATTAGAAATTTCGTTTATGCAAGAAATTAGAATATTGAATATATGGAGGGAATTGAATATATGGATTGAAATTGCTTGGACTTACCTTAAAAAACAAAAAAAAACAAGGAGAGAAATTTGGAAATGAATTGCTATTTTGTGATTATTATATGATTATTATATAAGAATTATAATGTTATCATAATATTATAATTTTATTATAATGTATTATAAAATAATGAGATTATTATGAATTACTATTTTGTGATTATTCAAAATAATATCATCATTCGTGTTTGTACAACTTCTCAATAGGAATAAATAAGTTTGCCTATCATCCAATTAACACTTCTCCCCAGTCTTTTGAACAGGAGTAGAGGTTGATCTCTTGTTTCTTGTTTAATATTGGGTTTCCAGTTCTTTCTAAAGTTATTCCATTCTCTTTCACTCCCAGTAGCTCCTTGCATCTTAGTGGCATTATCACCTTGCTTAGGGTGAATTGATTAAAAAATAAATTCTTTCTCTTTCCTTTTCCTTGGATACAGTATTGATTTCTTCTCATTATTTTAAAGATAACAAATAAAAAGGAAACAACTTCACAGATCCAAATGTCAAAGTTTTGTGTTGATATAGAAAAGAATTCCTTAATGAATATTGCCTCATCAAATGCAACATCCTTGAAAAGTTACAGAAAGACTAATTTGTGCGAAAAGTGTCTGAATAAATTGCAGACAAAAGGGGACTAATTTTAACCTAGATCTTTTTTGCAAGTGGCCATTTTTCAATGAGTGAAAATAAAAAAATGTAGCTTCCCAATGATTGCATAGACAGCTGATAAGCCATTAGTAGTTCAATAAAATTCGTAAATTTAGACAAAGTAATAGAAGTTACCATTAACAGAAGTATTTTGTAGAAAATACAATTGCCAAAGATTAAAGTTATGGTTTTAATGATATTTAATAAAAAATAAAATGCAGTAATATTTTTAAGTGTAGAATCATATTTGCTTCAAACTAACTTTAACAAAATTAAAAAAAAGCAACATACGAACTAATAGAGAAAAAAAAAACAAAGTGTTCTACTCTTGAGTGGGCGAAATGTCAAATCCAGCAGGCATTAATGACTTTAGTAAAAAAAAATAAAAAACAATCTCTCTGCCAAACTTTGATAAGGATCTTTGTTACCTCTTCCCCATACTGCAACATCCGTTTCCTGTGTAGGGCTTTACTTCTCATTCTAGTCTATGGACACTTACTATAAGAGACAAAACGCATAGTCCAAATCACTAATTCAACCTATTATCACCACTTTTACCTGCATATAGTATTACATCCAACTATCATCCATATATGTTTAAAATTTACTACAGTGCGAAGAAAGCTCAATCAGAGAGTTTATGGATAGAGACAATGTGGACATAGGTATCAATACTGCATGTCATCGGCTGTTAAAAATTATTGGGATGAGTAAACTAATAATGTAATTTAAGATAATGTTGAACCTAAAGTAAGGGGTCGGTTTTCTATTGTTAGTAAGTTATAAACTGATCCCCTAATTATTACACTATATTAAGAAAGACTATGTGAAAACCTAATTATAATGACTTAACAAAATATACTATCAAAAGTAATAACATGGGTAGACTAGTGTTAGGATAAAATTCTTTTGAACATGAAGAGGTGGTCAGTTTTTTATTTTATTTAATTATAAATTGATTTCTTAAATATTCAGTCAGTTATGTGCCATGCATGATACACACTTAGGCGATCATGTATCTTTCGATACATGACTGATGAAGCAGATTTTTTTCCACAGTAGGTTGCCATTTCTTTCTGTGGTTGACCAGTTGCCATCCAAGGCTATAGAACTCTGTCGGTTCTACTATTTACCCATAGCTGGGGGAGAAGTGGAGGATTCATACCTTTCCCAAAGGTATTAGCACGTAAGTGAATGTAATGGATTCAACTAGAATTTGAATTCGTCTCTCCAATTCCTCAATCTGAGCCACTATCCATTACTTCACCATGCCTCCCCTTTAAATATTACTCACTATTAATATAAGTGTGGGGAAAATACATATGTAAAAATTTTCTAAATGATAAGCAGTTAACAAAATATGCTATCAGAAACGACAACATGGGTAAACAAGAATTAACAAAATTCTCAAAGTGGGGCATCAATTTTTATTGTTATTAAATAATAAACTGATTGCCTAATTATTACTTTATGTTAATATAATTAGTTTTTTTTTTTTTTTTTTTAAGCGTATCACCCCAAGCAAGGCTGGAGGCCACTATCACGCAAGGGGTTAAAGAAGGGTTGGAGGAAGAGCAGATAGGAGTGGCAAGGGAGGGGATGTGGAGAAAGAGAAAGACAGTGGGTCGATCAAGGCAAGGGGGTTACAGAAGATTTGGAGCGAGAGCAGATAGGAATGAAAGATGAAAGGATGTGGAGAAGGGAAGTGGATAGATCAAGGCAACTGGAGATGTTGATTGACGCTACACTTAAACTGTTGGAGATTGTATTTGTCAGGGAAACAGTAATAGGGAAGGGAGTTCCATAGACAAGATGTGTGAGACATGAAGCTATTGGAGTAGAAGAGACATCTACATCTAACAGTTTCCACAGTGTAGGGGTGGGAACGGGATGCCAGCCTCGTAGGACGTTTAAATTCACGAGGCCTAGGGACAAGCGAAAGCAGCTCCTCGGAGCAATTAACGTGAAAGTACTTGTAAAAAAGGCAGAGCGAGGCAACATCACGTCTGTGAGAGAGCGACTGCAGACGAGATGTACAAGGGTGGGTGGAAGATTCAAAGGCTGACTATGAACGAGTGATGCTAGAGCTGTGAAATCTTGCATGTGTTAATTTCAAATCTTATTAATAACTGCATTTCTTTCTTTCCAGGTAAACTATTATCTGACTGCCCAGAAAAGACTGTTTTACCTATTGATAAAAAAAGTCATCAACAGTAATCATCACTGTGATATTCTAGCATGACTTCCTCATTGTTAGCCCATGAAGTTTCCAGCCCACCTTGTATGAGAAAATCTTCTAATCATAAAGACTTAACAAAATATGCTGTCAAAACTAATGGCATAAGTAAACTCATTATTACAATTGTTTTTTACAATGATGTTCACCCTGTTTAAGGTCCAAAAGCCACTCGAGGTATAGGATTACTAAGTAAGAGGCAAAGTTTATGGGGATATGTGGGGTAAAATAGCAGTTAACCCTAGACTCGAACAGGTTAAGATAGTAGTGATCAGGGAAGCAATCTCTTGGGAATCGGTTCTAAAAAGCAGCAGTTCATGGGAACAAAATGCTCAAGTGCAACTTACACCTCACCAATGGAATATGAATGGAAATAGGTAGGTTTCCTCCAATATGGATGGCATGTGAGGACCTTAGCCATGAAGGTTAGAACTAGGGTGAAATGTAGAACTAAGGAATGTCTGTTATTAACAGTGATACTTACCATAATATCTGTATTCCTGCTCATATTCTGGAAATAAGAAATAAAAAACATAAAGTCATTCATGCAAATTATTTACAATCAGTAATTTAAAGTTTTATATATGTATATAGAGAGACGTATTACTTTTTTTAGTTGATCATCAACAAATATTAACTCTTTATAAAATTCCACCATTTTATTTCTTGAATCAATATTTCCAATAATTTTACAAGAAAACTCAATTCTGTTGAGAGTACTTGATTAATTTATCAAACTTCATGACATGATATTGAAATGAATTGCACCAAATAATAGTGCCAGATCAATAAATGCCAATTAGAACCAAAGACAATTACTGCCATTCTTCTGCTCTTGTGGCACTAAACAACAATTCCTTCAAAATTCTCATCAGTTTTATTTTCAACAAAAGCTTCACTGACACTCTTTGTCTTTTAATTCCATTAAATTGAACAGAGAATTATCATGGCAGCAATAATTTTAATTGACACTGAGTTTTTCTTTTATAACAACCTAAATAATCTTGCTTAATTTTTTATCAGAATTACTGAGATAAGAAATTATCATTATTACATGCTTTGCTATTCAGACTAGCATTTCCATTGTGGATGCTATACTCACTACATTCGATCTGTGGCTCCCTCTAAATGATGCACATTGTGATGTAATGTACATTGGCTTGGGATGAGAAATCCAAGAGCTGAGTTCAAATTCTGTTCGCGTTTACTACATTCACTTGCACACAAATACCCTTGGGAAAAGTATGAATCTATCTCTACTCCCCCAGCTATGTGCTGAATAGCAGGACAGACTAGCTTCTATAGTTTTGTTTAGCAAGAAAGACAATCTTCTGCCTAGACAGTCATGGATCAAATGAGACATGATCACATAAGCACGTATCACATATAGGAGGAGGATAGCTGGTCACTCATATTCGCGGATACATGTCTACTAGGGCAGCTAGCCAATCCCTATTGCAGATGCATGCTCAGGTACATTTGTGTTTATTCAACACCCACAGAGTCCACTTGTGGTTTATACTGCATCTATGCTGAGCAGACCTTAGTTATAGTTTCTGAGAAAGTGCATGTTATCTCGCATGATCAACAATTTGAACAAGGCCAGCACACTCAAGCCCTCGGCCAAGATGACTTGTGACTTCATGTTAGCACAGCTACTGACAGCACCCAAGGGTTCCATCGATCAAATTTCACTCACAACCCGTGGTATAGTTTTTCAGGCACTTTCCAAAGGTGCCGCACCCTGGGATTGACCCCTCCAGTTCAACAACATCATGAAGTCTCCTTTCTGACAAATCCACCATGGTGGGATTCAAACCCGGGTCTCATTGTTAGAATGTGAACGTTCTAACCACTCAGCCATGTGCCTATATATTTCACATATGGCCCTTAACTGTCTGACTAAAATAGACATTTCTGAGCATGAATTTTTGAGAAAAGAAATTGTCATTATTTACACTATTTATATTTGAACTATCCTCTTTATCTTTATTTTTATCACAACGTTTTGGCTCTTGTGCCCTCTGGTTTTCCTTGGGTGGATATTGATCTGGGTAACCTACAGGGAATTCCAAAATGAACCCTTTATTTAATTTACGAGGTAGACTGTTCTTGTTCCACTGCTCATGTCTAGAGATATTGTCTAGTTCTTATTTTAAGAGTAGCTTGTTCTTCAGTATCTGTCTATATTTCTGAGATGAGGTATTATGTACACTATTTACATTATTCAGACTATTGTCCTCATCTTTTTCGCCATATTTATTACACCGTTTTCGCCGTTGTATGCTCCTGCCTTCTTCAGGTAGTTGGAATGTTGAACTGAACCCTTTATTTAGCTCACTGGGGTAGACGGTTCTAGTTCCATGTGTCATGTCTAATGGATGTCAGGACACATGGCACAGTGGATAAAGGTGTTAGTTAGATCCAGTGACAGGACCCAAAGAGTGTGAGTTCAGTACCTGGTTAAGGTGGTGGAGAACTTGGAGAGGGGAATAAATGGGAGATAACTGATAACTGACATCCATTAGACATGGCACATGGAACTAGAACAGTCTACCCTAGTGAGTGAAATAAAGGGTTCAGTTCGACATTCCAACCACCTGAAGGAGGCCGAAGCATACAATGGCCGAAATGTAATAAATATGGCGACACAGATGTAGACAATAGTCTGAATAATGTAAACAGTGTAGCTTGTTCTTATTCCACGTTACCTGCTTAAGGGAGTTTTTTTTTTATCAGTTTGTTCTTCGCAGTCTTATTCAACTATGTGTTACTTACATTAGTCGGACTATTGTCCTCATCTTTGTTGCCATATTTGTCACAACGTTTCGGCCGTTGTATGCTCCGGCCTTCTTCAGGTGGTTGGAATTTCGAACTGAACCCTTTATTTCGATCACTGGGGTAGACTGTTCTAGTTCCACGAGCCATGTTTGATGGATGTCAGTTATCAGTTATCTCCTGCTAATTTTCCCTCTAAAAGTTCTCCACTGCCTTAACCGGGTATTGAACTCACACTCTTTGGGTCTGTCATTGGATCTAACCCACGCCTTTATCCACTGTGCCATGTGTCCTTGAGAAATATAGACAGACTATGTGTTACTTGTTTGTTTCTTGGACCAAGAGACACATGGTATAGTGGACTAGAGCATGTCAAGTTCCAGTGCAGTTGTGAGCTCAATTTCTGGATGTGGTTGTGCTAAAAATCCATATACTCTAGTTCAGCTTCCCCATTTCTCATATGTTCAGTCCAAGGTATTCTTAGCATCCTCTGTTGTTGCCCATTCTTAATAAAACATTGTTATTACTTGCATGATCTATTCATATTATTTCTAACATTCACCAGTAGAACCACATCTCTGTCAATTGAAGTCTCTTCTTCATCTGTGAGGAAACTGCTAAGAAAGCATTCACCACCATATGGGAAATTAGACATTACATAGCAGAGCAGCACAATTCTTTTATTCTCTTGACACTTTCTTATCACTTAATACTCTGCTAAATTTCGGAAAGGCATCTTTCACTAATTTTTGTGTCTTTGGATTTCAGTCGTTTCTTTCTGAATGAAAGTTTCTTTGTTGTTCCTGTTCCCCTTAAAAATTTCCTCATTTCTCATATGTTCAGTATTTGTTAGTAGAGCCACACCTACTGTTTCAAGTGTCTTCTTCCATGTCATAGAAGAAATTATATGTTGCATAACAGTTCAGCACTTTTCTCTTTGAAGATTTTATTGGTGGTACAAAATTTAATAATTATCATAAATAGACAAAATTTATTTTTATTACCACTCAGGATAACAGTTAAAAGGAAAAAGTGAAAAACGAGATCACTAACCTCGCTCAACAGAGCTAAAACGGAGTTAATAAAGGTATATATCATCAATAAAAAGATCGACAATATGTAGGGAAAAAAAGAAAAATTCTTAAATGAAAAATTAATTGGAGGCCGAGGACAAAATGTTTCTGTTTACATAATGAAGAAATACATATGGCCTCCTATATTCTCAAGTGGTAACTTACTGAGGACGGAAAATTAAAATTAATTGGAGGCCTAGGACAAAATGTTTCTGTTTACATAATGAAGGTTTCAAAGAGGAAATACATATGGCCTCCAATATTCTCAAGTGGTAACTTACTGAGGACGGAAAATTAAAATTAACGGCACAATTATAGTTATTTATCAGGTGATCCAAAATAGAAGGCCCGTTTTTTTTCTTTGTTTCTAATGACACAATTCTATATTTTAATACTTTCAGACATATATTTCAGTAAATAAAATTCTGTGGATTCCAGAGAAACTTTACTTTATTCATCATGTCTCTTTTCTTTTTATGCATGTAGCTCTCATGTAACCACAAATTTCGTCCACATTTTATCAATCTGGATTTATTTTGTCCTTTCAATCAGAATTCAATTCAGTGAATGATTCCAAGAGTTTAAAACAATGGTAAAAAAAAGAGAAAAAGAACATCTTTACTTCACTATTCTTATTTTTAAAAATATATATTGTAAATAAAAAGGATTTTAAAATATTAATGATACGAACCAAGATACTGCAGCTTCTGTTGGTAACCTGTTTAAAAAAAATTACATAAATTAAAAATAATTGATTTATTTTATGACAACTTTATTATATAAATCTTTCTCTCACCCATTCTCTCTCACCCCCTATATATATATATATATATATATATATATATATATATATATATGTATATATATATATATGGTGTATCAAAATTACTTTTACAAACTGTGGGGACAGGTTCTTCACACCAAAACAAGGACTAAGGTCCATGTACACAAGTCTTCAAATCCTGTTTTTGAGTTATTAAGTTTTAAGTGAGTTTACAGTAGATGGCACTGCGTTGCCATGTAGACTAGTTTACATTTGTCATTCATGTATATTTGGGATTAGTCTGTCTTCAACGTTTAATGTGTGTAGTGGTGAGTTAACTGAGAAGTATTCCATTTAACAATGGCAGGAGATTTATATTGAGAGCAGGCAGATACGATTTTTTTTCATATGGCTGCACGAACGGTAATGGATGCATGACTGTATTGGATTGTGTTCCGAGACTGAAGGCAGCTGTGTCATCTGACCTTTCCTGCAGTTTATTGTCATGAGACAGGATCTGTGGCAAAACAAATTATGGATTGAGGAATACCAAGATCCAAGCATATGTCTGACCGTGAATGACACATTCCGCAGGTTGTCAGAGATGATCCAGGTATCAGCGCACATCAAGTGGCCCTAGTATGTTGTAAATTGCATAGTACTGCATGGAGGGTACTTCAAGAGCAGCTCGTCTATCTGTATCATTTGCAATATGTGCAGGGTCTTTCGCCCTCAGATCACACTCACCGTGGACGTATGTTTACATGCACTTTTGTCCTTGTCTTGGTGTGAGAAACCTGCCCCCAAAGTTTGTAAAAGTATTTTGGATACACCCTGTGTGTGTGTTTGTTTGTAAAAAGAAAAAATACCTGAGATGACATGAAGAGAAAAATTTATTGACAATGCATTTCGCCAAGAATGTCTGCTCAATTTGGTTTTCCTTTGGTCAGAATGACAAAACTGCATGTGAGAAAAATGGCTTGTGATCTCTGAGGACAAGCAACAACCATAAATTAAATTAATTTACATTACCTTATTACATCTTATATCCAGACTCAAGAGAGTGTCTGTCTGCCTGTTGCAGGTTTTATCTATATCTATATTAGAGCCATTTAGTGTTATTGGATTTTAAATCAGTCCACCAAAACTAGAAAATTTTCTTTTATTATTATTATTATTATTATTATTATTATAATATATATATATATATATATATATATACTTGCATATACATGTATATGCATCCGCACCCACCCAGGCATGTACACATATTAGATCCTTTCTTGTATACTTGTACATACATGTATGTACACACACACACACACACACACACATGCATACAATATAAAGTCATTTTATAAATTCTAAAGATCAAACCCAGACCACAATGATTTGGATATTGCTCATTTCATGGTCGTTTACTGTCAAAGTTCACAAAGAACTGGAAGCCTCTGATGGGGATTCTACACAAGTGATGAAACTAGTCAGTCAGTCAACTTCCAGGATTCAAACAGAGCAGTTCCTTTTGTAGTATAGGCAAGGCTAAATCTACCTCCCTCAGTCAAATTAGCTAGTCAGTCAGTCAGTCAACTGCTTGGAGTCAGACACACTAGTTGTTTGTTTTGTCCAGGTTGTTTCCTAGGCTAGCCAGCTCCCACATGGTGCAAGCCTACAAGTTCAAGGCAGCGTTTTCCCATAGAAATATACTTTCACCAGATATAAAAACTATCTCCAGCTTGCAGTCCTCAATTTCAGGAAAAACCTATGACTCACCCTTTTTTGTTTGAGGGTAATATGTCCTTACTAGTGACATAGCAGATAAATGTGACCTGCCCAAATCTAGAATCCTAAACATGGCTTCTCGACAAACACAGAATCTCCATCACCCAGTTCCCATTGGAAATTATTACAAGTAAAAAATCTTTTTGTTCCTTTTCATACTGCTTGTTGTATATATGTGTGTCTTAGTTTCTCTGCATGGGACACATGTAAATATTTATATATAATTCTGTGTATGACTTAGCAGTATAAAACTTTCTTTCAGAACAAAGCATGTTTCATTCCTTTCCTTTCTCTCCATGAAACAATGTGTTGTTATATCATGGATATAATAATGCCATTAATGAGGAAAATACAAACCAGGAGAATGAACCTTTCTTCTATAACTCATCTATTATCTGGTAACTTACCAGGCATATTATTCAACTGAAGTAATGAAATATGTTTATGCAGAAACCCTAAGGACATTCCAAGTCATGCACACAAGGTTTCTGGCAAGTGTGACAGTTCTAGGAATCATGAGCAATGAGAGAGATGTCATGCATCTTCACTTCTTTCCTCAGGGGCTAAGGGCCAATGTTGGAGAAGGTTGTGAGATCTTGGATAGAGACCATGAGCAAAGGAAAACTGTAAAACTACCAACAAGATTGCAGAGCCTCATAGTGCCAAGACAGCCCAGGAATGGATGAGTTACAATTTCCAATTTCAAATCAACCTAAACATAAGGTCTCTATGCTCTCCAGACCTAAATCTGATAGACTGCTAGGTATGAGGCATAGTGAAGAGGGAAGTCAATCAACACCCCCATAAAACTATAATGTCTCTGAAGTTCTGCTATAACTTGCACAATGTCCCAAATAGATAAAGATCATCTGATTCAGGCATGTCAGTGTTCCAGACTTTCTATTGAAGCAGTCATTGACACTAATGACATATTCATTAAGTTGATTCATCAAGGAGAGTTTCAAGATTATTCACAATTTTTTTCTCAAATAAAGCTCTTCTTATATGACATGTGTCATTTACTAAATTAAATTTACTCATAGAACTGAGCAATGATGTGCATATATATATATGATAGATATAGATAGATAGATATACCTATATATATATATATACATATATATATATGATATAATGGAATATGCATACACCTGTGTTGCCCCTCACTGGAATATGATTGGCTGATGTCAGTCATAAATACAGACTAACAGAGAGACCAAAGGAGAAGAGGATTGATGACGCCCATTGGACTACGCCAATGGCTATCCTATTGGTCTATACCTATTGCCTAAGCATATTACCTGCGACTACAACGAGTACCTGTTGATTACTGCTACCGTGTACTACTTGGGTACAGTAGCCAAAACCACTTAGCTACTTTGATCAAATATATCCCTTTCCGGGACATATCAATATATATATATACATATCATTTGCATATACTTTTTCTTACATATATATGAGAGCTTTTTTAAAATTATTTTAAAACATATATGTGATACACATAAAAAATGATAGTTATATCTTATCATAATATGACATGCAATAACATCTTTAAGAAAGAACAAATTTAAAATAGGTTGATATAAAAAAAATGAATATGTTTTTTTAGAGAAAATAATGTTTTTAAACAATACAGGATTTCTTTAAATAAACTCACTTTTACTATCAAGTGGATGCCATATCTTCAAAACTCAAAGTTTGAACAGAAAAGTTGAAAATATGATTCTATTTACATGCATATATATATATATATATATATATTGTCATCCACAGACAGACTGTTTCACTGTATCACAACACTTCAGTGTTGCTAGATGGCTGGTTGCTTCAAGCCGGGATTGAAACCTGGCTGATTTGGCATCAGTCAGAGATCCTACCCATAGATATATATATACCTGGTGTAACAGCAAAATTGTCCTCATCATGTAAAAGCATAATTTTCTATCCTACAAAATGTTTAATATCTTAAAAAACACTAAACTGAGTTTCTTTTTTCCAGGTTTTCAGATAAGACATTTAGCCATCTTGACATCATTTGTCGTAAGAATCACTGAAAAACCTAATTCAGCTAAATAGAGCAGGTTAAAATTGTTTTGTGTCAGATCACAACTGAGCAATGGTGAGAGGAAAAAGATCATTCAGGCCTTCAGTAATGTTACCTTCAGTAATGTTACCAACATTCATACTCTGGCTTCCATCCTCAAAGTTCATTCAAGAACCATCAAGAGAATGGTGAATAAGTTTAAAAAGGAGGGAACAGTATAGAGGAAAACTGGATCAGTAGGTCACAAGAAGAAGAGGGATCATCGTTTCAACTTAGATCTAAATAGATGAATTAGAAAAAGACATTTGGCACGTGAGTGAGGATTTTCAGTTATGACAGTCCAAAGAGCAGTGAAAAAAAACTTGAATATTAAATATTTTATAAAATCCCTACAAAAATAGCCATTTTGTTTCAACATTTTCTGGTGTCTTAACAAGTGATGGTGTTTAATACCATCACTTGATAAGACAAAATAGCCATATTTTTGTAGGGATTTTATAAAATATTTATGTTATAATTTTCGAAAAATAATTATATTTGCTCTACTCTGTATTGAGCACTCTTTTAAGAATAGTATTTTTTGGTTATTGGAATTTATTCTGTATACACCAATCATATACGTGTATATATATATATATATATATATATATATATATACAAGTAATAAGGAACAATATATACATCTGTATATATATTTAAATGTTTCACTATCTATTTATTAGTGTCATCTAAAATCTTTCTCCACTTCTCCAAATACTCACCTCCTATGAGGGACATGACATTCAGGGTGCTGATCTCTAATGTAGAAGCACACTAAGCTAAATGGCGAAACATGATGGAAATTTCTCCTCAACACCAGAGCATAGTGAGTATGATACTGCTCTTTGTCAAAACCACTGGTAAGTGAGAATGTGGAAATGTTTCTATTTTCAGGAAAGTGAAGAAGGATGATTAAGGAAAGAACAAAATTACTCACCTTGCAAGATCCATTGTTTGTCAAATCCTGCATGTAAAAAGAAAAAAAAAACTGATTAATTTTTTAAAAATCTTAACAAATAATCTTAATTGCATTTTCATTTTCATGATAAGACACAAGAGGTTACTGAAAGAGTAAGATCTGAATGCAAGAAGCAACAAGTACAACAATATAGAGTCATTAGCATTTGATAAAATGTAGCACAAAGAAATATTTGAACTGCTAGGAAAGCTTTATTTATTTGGGAATGATATTAGAATAGTCCAGAAAAGATACTGGGAGCAAACCACCTGTATATGGATAGAAAATGAATTCAGTCTTCTTCTATCTTTGTGCTGCATTCCTTCAGGATGTGAGCAGTCATAATTCTCCACAACATCTTGTCTTTTGTAGCCCCAAGTTTTTTTTTTTTTTTGCTATCTCTCCAAATCTCTGTTTGGCCAAACATTTTACAAGCTTATCAATTAGGTCATTTGCTTCTTTCCTCTGTACCTCTTGTTTTCAATATTTCCTGTGAGTATTAAATTTTTCAAGCCTTCTTTTCTCATTATCTGCACTAGAAATTTCAACTTTCATTTTCTGATTGTTATGAGCAAGTACCCTTTTTGTTTCCATTTTATCATAAAAACTTATCATTGATGTTCTTATAAAGGTATAATTGCAGATTTTTATTCTATCTTTTATAATTAATAGCAGATTTTATTTGAATTTTTATAATTAACCCCAGATGTTTTGTTAGACATCAACAGGTTAAAATTTCCTTATATTGCCTTTTTCTTCTGTTTTTATTGTTTTTCTTTTCTTGTTTTCTTGCAAATTCCAGTATTCTTTGGGTTTTGCTTTACTTTCTTAAAGGTGAAATTTGTTCTGATGGAGTCTGTAGATTCCTTACCAAAAAATATCACATTACAAATATAAAGTTTCCACTCAAAGAACATATGATTAGGAACTGAATGTACAACATATCCTGTTGTTGTGGAAGAAAAATACAAGAGTAAGACTATTTCAAATCATCTTTTTTAATGCAATATGTTCCTGGAGTATGTAGACGATCATGACTCTCCACAACATCTTATCCTTCATAGCTCTTATCAATGTTTGTCTTTTTACTATCTCTCCTACCACCTGTTCTACCATCCAAGTACATAAGCTCATAAGGTATGTTACACATTGTTTCTTTCTTCCCCTCTTGCTTTCAGTATGCCCTGTGTGTGTCAAATTCTTCAAAGCCTCTTTCTTCTCATTATGTATTTCAGTAATTTCAACTACCATGTTATGACTAAGTAGAAGTGTTGCAATTTTTTCTTAAAACTTCCTCATTGCTTGCATGCTCCATTCATGGTATTCTCAGCATCCTTCTGCAGAACCTCATCTCTGTTGCCACAAGGCTTTTCTTCATCTGCAAGGAAATTGTCCAGCATTCATTGTCTTAGAGGCGAATTGATTAAATAGGAACTGAACACTTATCTTTATTTCCAACAAAATTATCCTGTTTCTTGGTTTCAAGAACATCCAAAGCAATTATAGACATGGAAATGTCAAGGAGGTGATAAGAAGAACCACATCAATAATACAACAATCAACAGAAGACTCAGAAATGCAGTTCTGAGAAGTATATTTAAAGTTCTTTCATATGCATTTTTTCTATCAGGATATGGGTGATCATGACTCTCCACAACTTCCGTTTTTTTCATTGCTCTAAGTAATTTTAGTTCCTTTAAGCTACCCCTTAGTCATTACGCTCTTTGTTTTGCTATCTGTGTGAAAATTGTCTAACATTTAAAGCTAAAAGGATTGATATTACATAGCAGTTCAGCATTTTTTCTTTGTTTCTAAAAAAATATTAGTAACTATTCAACTTCCTTGTAAGAAACAGGGAAATTTAATTAGAAAGAGTTCAGAGAATTACTAATATTAAACAAATACAATTGACCATTAAGTCTCAATGTAAAACTTACTATTAATTTTAAAAATTAAAATAAAAATCCACTATTAATTATCAGTTTCTAAAAAATCTGATAATTACTAAATAAGTAATGCCTCCAATCCTATGAAAGAGGTTTCAAACAAGATAAAATATTGAAACAGCTATCAAAATCAATTTATTCCTCTTCATAATTACAAGGCTTGATTTATAAGTCCAGTCCTACAAAACAAGTTTTAGTTCAGATCACCTGAAAGACCCCTTTACTGCCTCCCAACAACCCGTCTTGGGTATGACAATAAACTATATCAGCTTCTTGCTTAAGACGATAAGCTATGTTTAACAGCAAGGCTTCTGATCAAGAGGTTTTCGGGAGCATGGAACCACCTCTTAATTGATGTTCTCAGGTCCACCCTGATCCAAGGAGATAGCACCTGTTAGGGTCTTATTACCACCAGTAATACATTATTACCAGCAATACATTTTTGAAAAAAAAATATTACCAGCTATACATTTTTTTTTAAATATTACAAGTGATACATTTTCGGAGTTAAAATATTACCAGATAAAGATTTTTGAAGAAAAAAATATTACCAGAAATACCTTTTTTTAAGGTGAAAAATATTACCAGTAATACATTTTTGAAGGAAAATATTACCAGCAATAAAAATTGTTGGCATTAAATAACCCATTATGGTTGGTACGCTGTAAAACAAAACAAAACAAACCATACCAAACCTCCCAACAACATGGCTGATACTAACCTACAGGCAATGGTGCCTTCTTGGGCTAATATTCTCAGCTGATATGAAGTGGAATGATTCTATTGAAACTATTGCTAGTTCAGCTTGCTAAGAAAATTGGTCCACTATGTCATGCTGGACAATTTTTCTCTCATGAATCTATCTTACATGTTTTTAAGTCTACCATTCATCCACGCTTTGAATATTGCTGCCACATATGGTCGGGCATTCCTGCTGCACATTTAGGGATCCTTGATAAAATCCAAAGAAGAATCAGTAATATTATTGGTCTTGACCTGGCATCTCAACTTCAAACACTTTCCCACTGCCATAATTTAACTGTGAATTTTTCTATAAATACTTTTGTGGTAATTGTTCAGATCAACTCTTTGCTATGGCATCCATACTTTATGAATTTAAATGCAGTACTAGATTGGTGGCAAGGTCTCATCAATTCACAATTGAATTAGCTAGATGTAACTGTTAGTTCTATGCTAACAGTTTCTTTTCTAACACTTCTCTCTTCTGGATCCATGATTCCCAGCCACCTCTGACCTTCAGAAATTTAAATGCAATGTCAATGTTATCTATTGCCTTCATGATTACACTTCTTTTGTTCTCACTCCTTAATAATGTTTCTATTTTTTCTTATTCTTTCATACTCTGTAACCCCTTGTGTCTTAGTGGCTTTACTGCCTTGCATGGGGTTTTATGATTAAAAAAATGATAGAAGAATAAAACTGGTATGAAAATAAAGTGAATTTATTTCTCTTCAAAATTAGCAGACTTCATTAATTAGTAAGGTCTTTAATCATATAAATGTATTTTACACTAGTTTAACTAATGAAATTTGTACCAAAATAAAGCAAAGTTTCTCTCCTCAAACATACAGATTTGTTTTTTGACATTGTTATCATTTAGTTTCATACGTTTTTCCAAACATTCTCACCATTTTTCGCTCAACTTTGTCATCCAATGAAAAATGTTGACCTTTCAACAGTTTTTCCAGTTTCAGGAAATGCCAGAAGTTTGTTGGCAACAAATCATGGCTGTGAATTTCAGGCTTCTAAGCGTTTGCAGCCATGAATTGTTGTGATGTGAAAAACATTTACCTTTCAGGCCTTGTTCTGCAGAGGTCTTGTTTGAGTTTTCTCAATGTTTCATTTCTTTTTATCATCTGTGAATTTCAATTGTCAGGTAACCTTCTCAACCAAAAATTCTACCCCTGTTTGCTGCTTTATATGCAACTTGAAAATAATACTTATAATGAATGATTGGTGTTAATCAGTATCATTACACAGTTAGCTGGCACAAAGCACATCTGAACAGGACTTTTCATACTACCAAAGACATGTTCAGACATTTTCCTGTATGCAATATTGGCAATATTAGTAAGAAACCTTACTTCAACCCCAATATGTATATATATATATATATATATAGTACAGGTAACAAATCCATTGGTATATAATCCAAGTTGATCCTAATAATATAAAGTATTAAAACTGATCCACAAAAAGAGCTCAATGTATTTATTATAACAGAGCATATAAATTATATAACAGAGAAATCCAAAATTACTTCATGAATATAGATTATTTCAACTAACCTCAATGCATTAACTTTATTCAACTCAAATCAGATTTGAGTTGAATAAAGCTAACACTTTGACATTAGTTGAAATAGTCTATACTCATGAAGTAATTTTGGATTTCTCTGTTATGTAATAATATATATATATATATATATATATATAATTATTATTATTATTATAAAAAGATGTTGAAATCGCTACACAAAAGCTTTCATGTTTCAATAATTTGATTGTACTTCTTCAGGCGATGGTAAGTAACTGGTGATTAAATGATTTTTAAGAAAATTTCAAAAGCAAAGTGTTACCTCTTTTCCGAAAGATAAAGGGAACGTGGGAAAAAATAAGGTCAGAATTAAAAATAGACTTGCGGGTATGTCTTGATTAACCAATTAAATGTCAGATCTGTGTCAAATGGAAAAGTAAGCTCAGAGGGTGGAGGTGGGAGAGGTATTTTTTCATCCCATGATAAACTGGAACATAGACAGGCCATCATTGACAATATTGTATGCAACCAATGTATTGTGAGTGCAGACAAATATGACGACATGTTCAATTTTTGAAAGGATGTTGAGTAGGAGGATAATCAGACATTAAGTTAATTTCAATAGAAAATTTTTTTTTTTTTTTTTTAAATTTTAGATTCAGGAAGCCTCTTAAAGGGGCCTGTAGCTAAAGTTGAAAATGTGGAACATCTATATAAGACATTAATAATACTAACTGGATGGCAATACATAGCACTATTAAATATATTGTTCTACTTTGTATTGAGCACTTTATCAAAGTAAATACTACTATGAACAGTGGAATTTTACTCCATCTGTTCTTTCTCTGATTCGGATATGTACATATATATATATATATATAGTCAAACCTAATGAGCCAGACAAACCTACCAAAGTTTCACTTAGGCAGATCGTCAGGGTCAGTTTGGTCTACGTTTGTATTGAGCTCTTTAGTTAGTTGTTTACTCATATTGGGGTTTTTTCTTTGGGCCTTGAACCTATATCTGTGTGATTATTTTCCATGTTCCTGGCTCTTTCTTTTTTAAAACCTTTTTTTCCCTTCGTGATTGATTTGGCTATTGTTAAATCAAGAGTTCGAAGGTTTTTCGACACGAGTATAGTTACCTATATTTATATATATATATATATATATATATATATATATATTGGCTTCAGTCATTTTGCTACTGGCATAAAGTAGCTTCCCTGTACCTATTCTATAAATATTTTCATGGTAATTGTTCTGATAGACTTTTCTTTCTGACACCTAGACTTTATGAATTTAAGTACATTACAAGATTGGTGGCAAGGTCTCATCATTTTGCTGTTGGCTAGATGTAACCATATGCTAAGAGTTTTCTCACACTTCTCACTTGTGGAACTCCCTTCTGGCTTCTTGCTTTCCAGACAACTTTGCTCTTCAGAAGTTTAAATGCAATGTCAGTTATTATCTCCTGTCTTCTTAATTCATGTTCCTTTACTTTTTTCTATCCTTAATAGTATTTTTTTCTCATATTCTCTAACACTTAGTAACCTCTTGTGTCTGAATGGATGTATTGCCCTGCTTGGGGTGAAATGATTAAAAAATTATATACAATCTACAAGCCCAAAGTTTGGAGCAACCCTATCGATTTAATAACTAGTATGTTCCATACTTTCTTTGGTTGAATTAACTTCTAAACTAGAATGCTAAAACTATTTAACACCTTAGTGCATGCCACCCAAACTTTTAGAGAAGGAGGTGTTGCCTAAAATTTTAAATCCGCTAAACCTAAGATTACCATTAACCAGCAGGGTAGATTAAGAAAAACAGCTAATATATTAAAGAATTTTTTTTGCAGTAATGGGTTAATTATGTTATAGACATTACTGAATATATAAATTTATTTATTATGATCGAATATATGATAAAACTCTTCAAGGAGAGAAAATCTTCCTGCCCTGAACTGAGCTCAGAAAATAGTTTTGAAAAAGGCATGCAATCAATTTTTAGGCAGCTCTTCAAAATTCAGAGGCTTAACCCAAACTTTATATGTATATATATATATATATATATCTATATATATCTATATATATGTCATCCGCAGACAGTACTGTTTCGCTGTATCACAACTCCTCAGTGCGACTAGACAACCAAATGCCTCAATCCCAGATTGAAACCCAACCAATTTGGTGTCAACAACTTGGCTCTCTGATTAAGACTTCTGAGACATTTCATTACACCAATTGCACATCCAAGCTTACAGCAATTGCTATTCCCAAGCGGTCACCCATCTCAATACTGACCAAACTTGATATTGCTTAGATTCTGTGATCATATGGGAACTTGTGTTTGAACATGATGTGGTTGTAAGCCTAAGACATTTCTGTATATATATATATATATATATATATATATATATATATATATAGGGAAAGAGAGAGAGCAACTATAACAAAGACTGTTTTTTGCTAAAAATTATTCAGATCATTCTTGAAGATGATATATTAGTAGTCTTTAATAATTATTTTTTTAATGACATCCACTCTTCAGGAGACTTGATAGTGAATTATTCAACATAGGGACATTTAACATCTCAGCAAACAAATGTATTATATATATTCTGAAAATATATGAAGCAATCTCCAAACAATTCCAGAAATTAAAAACAATTAAAATTAACATCTCAGCAAACAAATGTATTATATATATTCTGAAAATATATGAAGCAATCTCCAAACAATTCCAGAAATTAAAAACAATTAAAATTAACAGCTCAGTGAATAAATGTATTATATATATTCTGAAAAGTTCTTGGGCTGACCAAGGAGTATTTCCAAACAAAATATTTGGTCTAGGTCAGAAGTTGGTTAGGCTGAGGTCTTTTCACCAGCACCTTCTACACTGAGACCCAAAAGCATTATGACCATACATAAATTTTAAAAAATCTTTTTACTTACCCCAGTACATTCTGTATGCTAATATCCACACATATTTTTCAAGTGCAGAATAGTTAGGCACCTGTATGATGAACCAGTCGGATGGTACACTCGCTATTTCCATTATGCCTTTCAAAGATACTTCACCAATGGCTACAACAAACACTTTCACTCCTTCACGTTTCAACAAATTAGCCTGTTTTAATGTGCTGCCAGGATCAGTGGATTTACCATTCGTTATCACAATGGCAATGCTTTGCACATAGAGTCTTGCTCCATATTGTCGACGGAATGAAACCATTCTGACGTACTTCAAGGCTTGACCTGTTTTTTCCTTTCCTTGCACATATTCAATACTGTCAATGGCACGGAGAACTTTCTTAAGGCTTTTATAGCTGTTCAGATTGAAGTTGTCATGTACATTGGTACTGTATGTAACAGCACCGATTCGTACATGTCTGGGAGAGACTCGGAAATATTTGACAAATGCTTTCATAAAGGCTTTCACTTTCAGGAAGTTATATTTCCCTACGTAATCAGATGTGTCAACTACAAACATGATGTCAAGTCTGGCAGAGTTATAGCCTTAAATAAAAGAAATTAAATACATGAGAACAATGCGATCACTGTTTTAATTTTCATTAAAAGTAAAATATTTATTTTGTTAAAAATGATCTTAACATTTTTTTGAATTAACATTGAAAAACAATAAATGAAAAAGAATGATATAACTGTTATTTGAAATTTTTATTTTTGTACTATTCATATTTCGTTTCTTACCCTCCATATTTCGTTTCCTATCCTCCATATTTAGTTTCCTACACTCCATATTTAGTTCTCCACCCACCATATTTAGCTTCCTACCCTCCATATTTAGTTTCCTACATCCCATATTTAGTTCTACACCCTCCATATTTAGTTTCCTACCCTCCACATTTAGTTCTCCACCCTCCATATTAAGTTCCCCAACCTCCATATTTAGTTTCTTGCCCTCCATATTTAATTTCCTACCCTCCATATTTAGTTCTCCACCCTCCATATTTAGTTCAACCTCCATATTTAGTTTCCTACCATCCATATTTAGTTCTCCATCCTCTATATTTAGTTTCCTGACCTCTATATTTAGTTTCCTACCCTCCATATTTAGTTTCCTACCCTCCATATTTAGTTTCCTACACTCCATATTTAGTTCTCCACACTCCATATTTAATTTCCTGTCCTCTATATTTAGTTTCCTACACTCCATATTTAGTTTCCTACACACCATATTTAGTTCTCCACACTCCATATTTAATTTCCTGCTGTTCATATTTAGTTTCCTACCGTCCATATTTAGTTCTCCGCCCTCCATATTTAGTTTTCTACCCTCCATATTTAGTTTCCTCCATGCAATTTATTTTCCTACATTCAATATTGTGTACACTACTCTGTACATTTAGATTCTTATATTTATGATTTAGTTTCCTACTGATATATTAAGTCTCCTATTGCCCATATTTTCTTTTCATATTTAGTTTCATAATCACCATATTCAGTTGCACATTTGGTTTCTTAAACACAAGTCTTAGTTTCCTACTCAACACATTCAGTTTCTTATGCGTAAGATTTATTTTTATACTTCCCACATTTAGTTTCCTACTCAGCAAATTTAATTTCTTATATTCAATATTTAGTTTCCTACAATCCATATTTTTTCTGAGACACAAGATTTAATTTGCTACTCTTTTTACTCAGTTCCCCACTATACATATTTAGCTTCTTACACTGCTTAACTAAAAGAAAGAAAAAATTTGTAATTCCAATGAATGATTTATTTTTTATGGGAATATTTTGGCTAGCAGTTGTCAGTATTGGTGACTTCTTAATTTGAGTAAAAACAGTGTAAAGAAGTTCGAAATGCTTAAGAATTTGAATCAAGGAAAACAAACTGAGTTGATGACATTTGCAACATCATTAGCAAGTGGCATAAAAAAAAATGTTTTTTTCCCTCTCCATATCATTTTTCTTTGGAGCAAAGATGTCCAGACAGGATGGAGTTGTGCTGTATCTATCCTATTGCCCCAACTTGCTATTACGTTGTAAACATCATCAACTCGGTTTGTTTTCCTTGAATTAAATTCTTAAGTGTTTTGAATTTCTTTGTACTGTTTTACTCAAATTAAGGAACAACAAGCAACTGCCAGCCAAAATATTTCCATAAAAAAATAAATCATTCATTAGAATTACAAGTTTTTTCTTTCTTTTAATTATGCAATTACCAATGGTGACAAGCATCCTAACTTTCTTACACGACATGTTTAGTTTATACACACTATTTAATGCCCCATTATCTGTTTATTTCCTTATTCTCAGTACATAGTTAACAAACTGCATTACACTATTAGCTAAACAAGGAAAGAATTTCTAACTACTCTAATTATTTGTGTATAATTTGCATCTCTAGCTTTGAACTTTACAGCTCTGTAGAAAAATATCTTGTGCATTATATGCAGTGATGTTTTAAAATTTGTAGCAATTCAATTTAATCTAAATCTCACATTTGTTCAACTTCTTATCTGGTTCAGAGTGAGTTAATATATGAGTTTTTATAGTTTCATTATTTTTAAACATAATTTAAAGCATATACACAAACATGTACAGAAAAAATACAAGAAACTCATGGCAAATATTAGTTCATACAAGAAGCAAACTCATAAATACACTCACACTTGTACCTAGAAACTATTTCTCCGAAGTGGCATAAAACAGAAGTAGGCATCATATGTGGCTTTGAAAATCATAACAAAAGGGATTGTCAGATGATCTTATTATAGAAACAATATGTATTGATATATGCCTTTACTCTAGTAAGTATTATATGTATTAATATATGATTTTATTATAGTAACTGTTATATATACTAATATATGATTTTACTATAGAAACTCACTGAAAATTCAAGCAAGTGAAAGGAATTGTCAGTAGTTAGGAATTAATTCTATTAAAAATGTCTTATTAACAGAATAGGACTATTATACATATTGATATATGATTTTACTATAGAAATTATTATATATTGATGCATGATGCATGCTTAGGCGATCATGTATCTTTCAATTCATGATTGATGAGGCAGATTTTTTCCCACAGTAGGTTGCCATTTCTATCTGTGGCAGCCCAGTTACCATCCAATACTAAGTGAATGTAATGAATTCGACTGGAATTCAAACTCAGCTCTCTGATTCCTCAATCCGAGCCACTATCCATTACTCCATGTGCGTCCTTTATTGATATATACTTTTACTAAATAAATTATTATATGTATTGATGAAGGATTTTGTCACGGTAACTATTACACATATTGATGAAGGAATTTAATATAGATATGCATTGGAAAGTAGAGAGAAGAGAATATAAGTGTTCAGGAATTAATTCATGTATTTCTGACAAAATAAAGCTATTGTTTGTCTAATTTAAGTGCATTGCTAATAATTTTATGACAGAAATGCATTAAATATCGGAATGAAAGTGATAGCCGGTAGTCGTGCATTAATAAAAATCTTACCAACATAATAAAACCACAATAATATTATTTTCAAGATTTTGCCCTAAATATGTTTGAAATAATTTGAAAAGAAAAATTTAAAACATCTCTTTTAATAAACAGTTATATTCGAAATGTAGAAGTAGAAAGAAAACTATAAATAAAGTTCGTAATATTCAAAAAGAATACAGTAAAAGAAAAAAAGGATTACTGTATCTTACAAGACTTGTTTTTGTTTTTTATCAAAACAATTAGATTTCAGGAGAGAATAAAGGAAAGAAAACAAAATTATACCAACGCTTAAATAAGGACAGTTTTGTGCATTGAATGAAAAAAATCATGTAACAAATTTAAAAACTTGTAAACCATATCACAACATCTGTGTTTTCACAGTTATTTCCCAGCAACTATGTTGTGACACTATTATAGATACTAGTTCTTTAACATGTACTTTAAAATACAGGGTGAGTCAAAATTATGTTAACACGAGTATGAGAGGAATCATTTATTCAGAGTTTACTGAACAGTCTTCATCTGTCCACCAGAACGATTGATGCACAAAAATCAGTGATCAGCAGAACAATTAAGTGCCTTGACACAAATTTCATAGGGAATGTTTGATATTACACCTTTTATTCTGTCCTTGAGTTCTTTGATGTCTCTAAGATTTTTGCTATACATGTGATCCTATTTACATTATTTGGACTATTGTCCTCATCTTTGTTGCCATATTTATTACAACATTTCAGCCGTTGTACACTCCGGCCTTCTTTAGGTGGTTGGAATGTCAAACTGAACCCTTTATTTCACTCACTGGGGAAGACTGTTCTAGTTCCACATGCTATGTTTAATGGATGTCAGTTATAAGTTATCTCCTGTTAATTCCCCTCTCCAAGTTCTCCACTGCCTTAACCGGGTATTGAACTCACACTCTTTGGGTTCTGTCACTGGATCTAACCAACGCCTTTATCCACTGTTTCAGTGAGGGAAATAAAGAGTTCAGTTTGACATTCCAACTACCTGAAGAAGGCCGGAGTGTCTAACGGCCAAAATGTTGTAATAAACATGGCAACAAAAATGAGGACAATAGTCCGAATAATGTAAATAGTGTACATAATACCTCATCTCAGAAATATAGACAGACCTGTGACCCTTTGTCATACCCCCCCATAACCACAGGCGTCACAGGGTGTAATTGTCCCATATTTCTTTACAACTCCAACAGTGACTGCAAATGCCTACTTACAAATGCTGCAAGAGTTGGCCATTGATAGTATACCCCTAAAGATCAGACAAGCAGGGTATTTTCAACAGGATAATGCACCACCTCATTCTGCCCGTACTTTTCACATTCGTCTCAATCAAAGTTTCCCAAATCATTGGATAGGTCTCGGCAGACCATTGGCATGGCCACCACACTGATCTGACACATTGTAACTTCTGGTTATGTAGTATGATAAAGGATCATGTGTATAGCAAAAACATTAGAGACATCAAAGAACTCAATGACAGAATAAAAGGTGTAATATCAAACATTCCCTATGAAATTTGTGTCAAGGCACTTAATTGTTCTGCTGATCACTGATTTTTGTGCATCAATCGTTCTGGTGAACAGATGAAGACTGTTCAGTAAACTCTGAATAAATGATTCCTCTCATACTCGTGTTAACATAATTTTGACACACCCTGTGCTTTAAAATATTTTTTCTTTCAAATTATATATAAATAATAAAATACTATTAAAATGCAGTTTAAAATACTATGACCATTGTTAAATATTATTGCTGTAAAATACTATTTAAAATCCAAAAATACATTAAATGTTTCATTGAAGTACTAACATGCTTTAAAATTTATTTCTTTAAAATGGTATTTAAAATTACATAACAAATTAAAATACTATTTTAGAATGCTATTCGAAATATTAAAATAATTTAAAATATTACTACTTCAAAATTTAGATTTAAAATGCAAAAGCAATTTAGAATTTTATATCTGTAAAATGCTATTTAGAATCCTAATATGCTTTAAAATTACTATTTTTAAATGCTATTTAAAATACTACAATACTTTCAAAAACTATTTTTACAATGCTATTTAAAATCCTAAATTGTTATTTTTCAAATTCTTTTTTGTATCCTAAAATGCATTTAAATACTATTTTTAAAATGCTATTTAAAATAGGAAAATACCTTTAAATACCATTTCTATAACATGCTATTGAAAATCCTAAAATAATTAAAAATACTATTTTGAAATGCTATTTGAAATGCTAGGACATATTAAAATGCTATTTTAAAAATGCTTTTTATTATTATTTATTTTTTTTTTATTTTTAAAATGCTTTTTTAAAGCTCCTAAAATACATTAAAATACTGTCTACAAATGCTATGTAAAATACTAAACTAATTGAAAATTCTAAAATAATTTAAAATACTATTTCTTTAAAATGTATTTAAAATGCTAAAATACATGTTAAAAAATCTTTTTCCTTAGAATACAAGATACTTGAACTGTTTAAAAGGTCACATAATACAAAATTACTTACCTTGAAGTTCCAATTGCTTCTTAACTACAAATAAAAAAAAATCATTGTGAGTATAAAAAGTAATATTCAAGAAATGGTGATCTCTTATAAGATATTGATATACACAATCTTGGTTGTTTTGGGGATGATATTAAAATAATCCAGAACCTATACAGATAACAAACTGCCTGCACACAGATAGAAAATGAATTCAGTGATCTTATATCAAAAATAAAGGCAATGTGTCACTGTCAGAATTCCACATCCATGGGATCTTCTGACCAGTAGTTTGCCTTTCTGGGCCAGCTAATATATTCAGCAACACATGTCTAATTTATTCACAGACTAATCGTGTTAAAGAGAGCCATTTGAATTCAGAGTTGTTCCTTCTCCTAGACTGACTACCACCCAAGGTAATAGGACTCTGTCCTGAAGGACATTGGTGTTCATGGCTCTCCATAATTTCCTGTCCTTTAATAAATTTTCTTAATAAATTTTGTCAACTCAACTGATATGAGATTTCCTAGAGCATGGACATTGGAATGAAATCAATTCCTCAGTTGGTTAGTGTAAAAAAAAACACTTGTTTAGTTGAAAAGACAAGTGACATCCCAAGGATGAATTAAGGAGACAGAATCAAAGAAATGTGATAGCCTCAGAAATACATAGACTTATAAATGTATAAATATATAAAAATTGTCTAGCAAGACCCAGTGAACCAACTTTCCTAACAGTAGATCTAACAATTAATTCAATATAATGTTTTCACTTAATGCCAGCAAAAAATATTAGACTGAGAAAGCACAATGAGTCACATCTCCATGCTGATGGCAGATAAAAAAGCTTCTCTAAGATTATTAAAAGAGAGCAGTTTTGCTTTGGAAGCATTAAAATTAACAATCCATTTCTTGCCCCAATTAACAACAGATTTTAGGTTATTTTTTTAAATCAAATCAGACAAAACAGACTTACCTGCTATACTTTATCAAGAGCATTAGTGTGAAATGAAAAACTATCTTAGCTGGGATTTGGACTTGGTTTGCCAATTTTATTTTTTGACATTGTTAACCAATAAGATTATTGATTGTTTTTTTTATGGCTTATCAACACTTTGTGATGAAATATATTGTAAGAATAATTTTTGTTTTGGTGAATGAATATTGCATTAACATATTTTTGAGAATAGCAATAATTTTTCCAAATACAAGTCCTTCTATTGAACCCATAAATAGTGGAAGGAAATGAATTCATACATTCTCATGGATATTTCTCAGCAAGTGAATGTAATGGACTCAACTGAAATTCAAACTCAGCTCTCCACACTACTCGAGGAAGAATTAATAAAAGAAGAAATGGTTTGAATTGAAAAAATGAAGAATTCTCTCTATCGAAAATCACGTCTATTTACCCATAGCTGGTGGGAGAAGAGATGGATACATCCCTTTCCCAATAGTATTAGTACATAATTGAAGTGACATTTCCCTTTAAAATATCGAAAATCATGTCTCTCCACGACTTCTTTTTTATTTTAATATCAGTAAATTATGTATTTACGTTCTGCGGATAGATCATAATGTGGTTCTCCATGGTTTTAAATTAGGACTTGTCCTTTTTGTCAACTCCACCCAAGGCAAGAGAGCCTAATTTTCCTCTATCATTTTAATTCCATAGAAAAGGAGAACAGACAGATTCATGTCTTCCCCCAAGGATATTAATGTGAGATGAACATTAACTGTCTTACGTGGGGTTTGAACTTGGGTTGCCAGTTTCATTTTTGATACTGTTAACCATTAAACTACTTGAACCTACTAAAGAAGAATAAATGAATAAGGAAAAACTTTGAATTAAAAATATGAAGAAGACCCCTCCCTCTATTTAAATGCCATTCTTTTTCAATGTATTGGCAATCATGATAACATACAACCATGAGACCATTTAAACCATTAAGGTATTAGAGGCACCAGATGCACTGCAGTTGCAGCCCTAGTAGTATGTCCTGAGCAAGATAGCCTCACAGAGCCAACTATCTCCAGGCTGGTTTTGCATTCAGAAATTTTCCTTCTCTTAGACTGGTTGCTACCCAGGGTTATATCCCACTATCTATTTACCCATAGCTGGTGGGAGAGGATATGGATACATACCTTTCCCAAGAGCAATAGTACGTAATTGAATGTAATGAACTCAACTGGAATTTGATCTTGGCTCTCCGATTTCTCAATCTGAGCCAAAATCCATCACTCCCTCATGCCTCTAACTACTCCACTATGTCTGCAAAACAATCATAGCTCTCCACAGCTTTCTTTTACTTAATAATTTTAAATTGTGTATTGGCATTAGTGTTCTTAAGAAAGATCATAAAGTTGTTTCCTGATGGCATTTCTGCAGTTTTAAATTTGGAGTTTTCCTTTCCCTAGACTCCAACTAAAACAAAAGGGCTCAGTCTGCTCTGTTATTTAATCTGTAGACAAAGAAAGGGAAGAGATAGGTTCATGCCTTTCCAAATCATTTCATCCCAAGAAAGCCAATAATGCCTGTAATATAGTAACAACTCTAATTAGAAGCTTCATTTGATTCATTCTGCTTTTGCAATGAAAAACTTCTTTTTTTTTATTGTGATGGATGGTTACAAACAAGAGGGGAGGTGGGATGTGGTAATTTTATTATCACAATGCCACTACAGTACACGGGGTTATGGGGAGAGAAAGTGAATGTAAAAACTTTAATAAGGAGAAGCATGGAAATGAACAATAAAAGAACATGTTTCAGGAATACAAAAGATGGGGATTGACATTGCATCTAAATTTTTTGGCAAGAAAGCAAGAAATCTGAAGGGAGTTCCACAGGCGAAAAAAAGAAACAATTAGCATGGGGCTAATGGTTGCATCTAGCTCATTCAATTATTTTGAGCACAAAGCGATGGTAAATGGAAGAAATGATGGGTTTATTTTCTTAAGCTGGGAGTGAGGACCTGAAAATAAGCTGTTTTGTTTTAGTCATGTCTCACCTAGCATACTACTAGGAGTTTCAAGAAGGAAAAGACAATGAGAAGACTTTAGCGAGGAGGAGCATGGAACAGATTCATGGCTTTCCCATGGGTAGTAGTGCAGAGGGGATCAAAACCTGTCCCAGGTGGAAGTTGAATGTAATAAATAATACTAACCAAGATAGCCATATTCTTGTTCTTCTTCTGCAATGAATAAAAAGAATATATTTAGTAAACATAAATTAGTATATGCATTATTTCTATAGATGTTATACTTAGTAGGTAGATGAGTCTGAATAGATGTCACATTTTCTTTTTTAAACAGTGAAACTGGTACCTAATAATCTGGGTAATCAAAATTAAAGAAAAAGTGCCTCTTGACAGGAATCAAACATGATTTCTTTAACATGAAAAAAAAAAAAAACTTTAAACTACTTTAAGTTCTGTGCTTAACTACTCAGTCACAAGAGACCTCACAACAAAAGGCTCAGTTACACTTTTTTCTGAAATACACATCTCTCATTGAAACCTTTCATAACATCCCCGACTGACACTAATTCAGTTGGGTTTCGATCCTAGCTGGAGACAAACGGACGTCTAGCCACACTGATGAGCTGTGATACAGCGAAATAGTCTGTCTGTGGATGACAATATATATATATATTTTTGAATTGGACAAAATCTGACAATTTATTTAAAGACATTTATGATATATTTAACGTTCTTTTTATAGTTACAAGTATTTAAGCAAATGCTCTGTTTTATAATAAAACAGAGCATTTGCTTAAATACTTGTAACTATAAAAAGAACATTAAACATATCATAAATGTCTTTATATATATATATATAATTTTCTTCTTTTCTGCACATAAATTATGTAGAAATTCTCCAGATGTTCTGTGTTATATACCATACCTGTAGAGGACCATATGGTTTATGTGTTGTTAAATTAGGAACACAAGCGTTTATTCCTGCTAGAAGTAGGTCCAACTACAAGAACATAGTGAACTCAAGTTGAGTCCAACTGAAGATGTAAAGAAAACAAACAAGACTGATATATATATATCAACAAATATGTGTGTTAAACAACAAAATTTACAACATTTGTGTTTGTGTGTGGATGTAAAGAGTTTGTATTTTGGTGAATGTTCGTACGTACATCGATGTGTGTTTCATGGCGTTTTCCCACAAGTGGGCAAAACGCAGATCTCTGCGAGAGGTCACATCTTTTAAATGTGTCCACTGAAATGCAAAGTGAAAAAGAGAACAAGGCAAGAAGTCGCCCAGTATTTATAGTGTAGGGAGGGCGCCCCCTAGTGAACAATTTGGACAATTAAGGAGGAGTTAACTCCGACATACCTAATAGGTATGTGCCAATCTTCATAAATACGTTGGACACTATTGTAAGTGGGGGGGTAATCTGTTTAAGCAATGGTTTACCTACTTCATGCCGCTGGTGAATATTGTACAGTGTAACCCGAATATAAGAGAGTTGTCGGGACCTGAGAAGAAGTCTCTTATATCCGGGTTTGGTCTATTATATATACATTAACAGAGGCTCTAATTTTGGACCAGAGAACATCTCTCTTATATCCTTGTTTCTCTTATATCAGGGTTTCTTATATCCGGGTTACACTGTATTTTGTTGATGTTATAAAGATTACCATTTCATTTCCAACCTCCGTTTTGGTTATTCCTCATTCAGGATCCCTTTCTAGGTTACATCATTCTCTATGTCTGAGCACTTTCAGCTATACTCTTAGCCATCATCATATGTATCTCAAGTTATAAAAATGTTTTATTTTCCCAAAAAATAGTCAGTACATTGTGGCTGTGTTCAAAGTTGATGTTATTGAGCGTTAGCCTTTTCTATTTTATTAACAATACTTTCATTATTTTTAGCCTTATTTTTACATGTGGATGAGGCTATTAAATTTGTATTATCAAGGAGTATGTTGCAAATGGAGTTTTGTAGGTCTCCATGTGTATTTAAATGAGACCTAATTGAACTACACTTAGTGAGATGTAGCTTGAGTCTTCTAGATACATACATAAAACAAGCCATATATTCAGTTAAAAGTTAAAATAAAATCATCCTTGATAATGGCTACAAGTATAGCCAAAAGTGCTTGGACATACAGAACATTCAGACAACATATATATATATATATATATATATATATATATATATATATATATATAGTAGTAGTAGTAGTAGTAGTAGTAGTAGTAGTAGTAGTAGTAATCTTATAAGTATAAGAAAAGCAACAACAGAAGAAGCAGGAGCAGCAGCAGCACAAGAAGAAGAAGAAGTAAAAGAAGAAGAAAGAGATTGAAGAAAACAGAAGTATAGGAACGAGATGAAACACATGAAAATAAAGGTGTCTTGATTTGCAAATAATCAAACCAATACCAAAGGGGGGAAAAAAAGGTATAAAAAAAGAAAGAAACAAGAACATGTTTTTAGCCAGTTTTCCTGATGATCCACTTAGGTGAAACCTTGGTAGGTTTGTCTGGCTCTCTAGGTTTAACTATATATATATATATATATATATATATATATCAGATACTGAGTACTTGCATTTAAATTTAAAATATTTTTCTTAATACGAAAATATACTGAAATACAAGGAGTTCCAAAAAATTGTCATAATTTAAAATGTGAATATCCAAGTAGCTACCTGTCCCAGGTGATTGAAATTAAATAGGCTTCATGTCTAACAATAAAAATTTTGTCTATATTTTTGACATGAGGCATTGTAATTATTTACACTGTTTACATTGTTCAGAGTGCTGTCCTCATCTTTGTTGCTATATTCACATTTCGGCTATTGTACACTCTGGCCTTCTTCAGGTGATTGAAATTTTTGAACTGAACCCTTTATTTCATCCACCTGGGTAGATTGTTCTAGTTCCACATGTCATTCCACTTCCGGATGTCTCAGTTATCTCCCTTTAACTCAACTCTCCAAGTTTTTGTTCATCACTGCAGTAGCCTGGTATTGAACTCACAACTCTTTGGGTCAAATCAGTAGATCAAAAAAAATGACAAGGTGTCAAGTCATGTGGACATGGTGGTCATTTTAGCAGGACATTATCACTGACAAAACTGATCCATCTTCCTGGTGGATTCTCATTGAGATAAGTCTACACATTCAACTTTTAACATTTTGTTAAAAGTTGGGATCATTTGAGCAAGAATTGGCTATGTTATTAGACGACAATATGATGTCAGTTTAGGTGGCAACGCCCTGTATATCTTATATTTACTTGTCATAAACTTCCCTATGAATTAAATATAGAAATTAAAGCCACAATAATTGCAATACAAGCTTTTATTTACTTGCACTATTTACATTATTCATCCACAGGGTAGATTGTTCTAGTTCCACGTGCCATGCCTTTATCGGATGTCTCATTTATTTCCCTTTCACTCTCAAGGACACTTGGCCAAGTAGATAAAGACATTGGTTAGATCCAATGACTAGAGCCAAAGAGTTATGAGTTCAATACCAGGCTACAGCAGTGGTGAATCAAAAAACTTTGAGAGTTGAGCTGAAGGCAAATAAATCCAAAAGAGGCATGGCACGTGGAACTAGTACAGTCTAGCCCGATGGACAAAATAAATGGTTCAGTCTGAAATTCCAATCACCTGAAGAAGGCCGTAGTTTAAAACTGTCAAAACATTGTGAATACGGCAATGATGATGAGGATAACAGTCCAAATAATGTAAATAATGTAAATAATCATAATACCTCATCTCAGAGATATAGACAAACATTTATTTTTCTTTATTCTCCCATGATATTATATTGATAAATATTCAAAACCATCAAATGTATACACATACGATATATATTATATATGTGTCATTTGCAAAGATATAAGGAATAATTATTATTTATTGTGAACATAATATATATTTATATGGGAAAATGATATATAAATTAGCATATATCAAGAGCAAATTTTTTGTGTTCATATAATCTTTTTAAATTCCTTGAAGTTTCTTCTGTGTATTCCTTGTGGCAATCATTACAAAGGTGATAGATTGAAATCTTTGAAGTTTGAGCTTATTTTGTAGAAGTAGTTGTAACAAGTTTTATGTTAAGGTCAGATAAATTCTTTTCAACAGCAGTTGTGATAGAGTTGGTGGGTAGAATAATATATTTTAATCCTTTCAATCCATGAAAGGCAATAATGCCACTATGACACAGAGGGTTAAAGAGAGAGAAAAAGAGTGAGAAGATTTTAGTGAGAAGTGAAGAAAAGGACAATAAAAAAAGGTTTCATGAAGATGGGAGATGCCACTAAGCATGTCACTAGGATGCAAGGAGCGAAAGAGATTTTAGTGGGAAGTGAGAAACAGGATTCAGGAAAGCAGAAGATGGAATTTGAAGTTGCATTTAAATTTTTGAAGATTGTAGTTGGCAGGGAAGCAAAAAATCTGAAGGGATTTCCACAGGCGAGGTAAAAAAATATTAGAATAGCACAGACATTTAATTACCTTAACTGCAGAATAGTAAGATTTTGTTGCCGATCTAGTAGAACACTTAAATTCATGCAGTTTAGGCACTAAGGAGACAAAGACTGAAGGAAGCCACATCACATCAGTAAAAAAGTGCTTAAGTCGAGATGTCAAATGTGGATTGATTATATTAGAGACTTTTGATTTATTGGATATCAGAATAGTCCACTCTTTTATTTTGAAATATTTTATCAGCTTAAAAATTTTACATATCCTTTTCCCATATATACCATATATAATTTAATAATATTTTTATATCAATGTTTCCAGGTTAAATAATCAAGGCAACGCCATTATATCCAAGATATACCCTAATTCCCCATGTATAATACGCATTTTTTCCCAAAAAAAAGAAGCAAAATCAGGGGTGTGTATTATGCACAGCTACCAAAAATCTTTAAAAAATTGCCATAAAATAAAATAAGAATTGTCATAAAACTAAATTAGAATAATATTATTCTATGTTTAAAACCATTTTTTAAAATAAGTGTAGGAAATGCTGGCCGAAATGAAAGAGGACTATAAGAAAATAACAATTACGTTCTTAATTTTAATTAAATTCTGTGACTATTCATTAGATTAATTTCAAAAGATACAAACCTAGATAGTCTAATGCATTTTCATAACCTGAAATTTGAAAAAATCAATAGTCAGTTAATTTAAAAGCTAAGAAATATTTTGAAAAATATCATCACTTTTTACAATCATCATTTTACTATTTAAAGCATTTAATTTATAGCAATAACCAATTCTGATCAATTTTTTGAATTATTAAAACTATTTTACAGAAAATTATATCAACAAGAAACACGTAATATTTTATGAAAATAGCCAAATTAAATTTTAAAATTTGATGATAAA